>JBBDGP010000459.1:2110000-2817500 GCA_037952835.1 Lithobates septentrionalis
ACATGTGGTATCCCCGTACTCAGGAGAAGCAACAGAATGTATTTTGGGGTATAATTTCACATATTCCCATGGCATGTTTGAGCAATATATCATTTAGTGACAACTTTGCGCAAAAAAAATAAATAAAAAATAAAAAATTGTCTCTTTCCCGCAACTTGTGTCACAATATAAAATATTCCATGGACTCGACATGCCTCTCAGCAAATAGCTTGGGGTGTCTACTTTCCAAAATGGGGTCATTTGGGGGGGTTTTGAACTGTCCTGGCATTTTATGCACAACATTTAGAAGCTTATGTCACACATCACCCACTCTTCTAACTACTTGAAGACAAAGCCCTTTCTGACACTTTTTGATTACATAAAAAAAATTTTTTTTTTTGCAAGAAAATTACTTTGAACCCCCAAACATTATATATTTTTTTAAAGCAAATGCCCTACAGATTAAAATGGTGGGTGTTTCATTTTTTTTTTTCACACAGTATTTGCGCAGCGATTTTTCAAACGCATTTTTGGGGGAAAAAACACTTTTTGAAATTTTAATGCACTAAAACACACTATATTACCCAAATGTTTGATGAAATAAAAAAGATAATCTTAGGCCGAGTACATGGATACCAAACATGACATGCTTTAAAATTGCGCACAAACGTGCAGTGGTGACAAACTGAATACATTTTTAAAAGCCTTTAAAAGCCTTTACAGGTTACCACTTTAGATTTACAGAGGAGGTCTACTGCTAAAATTACTGCCCTCGATCTGACGTTCGCAGTGATACCTCACATGCATGGTGCAATTGCTGTTTACATTTGACGCCAGACCGACGCTTGCGTTCGCCTTAGCGCGAGAGCAGGGGGGGCAGGGGTGCTTTTTTTTTTTTTTTTTTTTTCTTTATTATTATTATTTTTTTTATCTTATTTTTAAACTGTTCCTTTCATATTTTTTTTTTAAATCATTGTTATTGTTATCTCAGGGAATGTAAATATCCCCTATCATAGCAATAGGTAGTGACAGGTACTCTTTTTTGAAAAAATTGGGGTCTATTAGACCCTAGATTTCTCCTCTGCCCTCAAAGCATCTGACCACACCAAGATCGGTGTGATAAAATGCTTTCCCAATTTCCCAATGACGCTGTTTACATCCGGCGAAATCTAAGTCATAAAATGCTCGTAGCTTCCGGTTTCTTAGGCCATAGAGATGTTTGGAGCCACTCTGGTCTCTGATCAGCTCTATGGTCAGCTGGCTGAATCACCGGCTGCATTTTCAGGTTCCCTGTTGAGACAGGAGAGCCAGAGAAAAACACGGAAGACGTTGGGGGGGGCATTCCCTCCCACGGCTTGTAAAAGCAGTCTAGAGGCTAATTAGCCGCTAGGATTGCTTTTACATGAAAGCCGACCGCTGGCTGAAAAGAATGATACCAAGATGATACCTAAACCTGCAGGCATCATTCTGGTATAACCACTCAAAGTCGTGAATGGCGTACCTGAAGACAAAAAAATGGTTAACAATAAAGCACAGTAAACGGTAAAGTATAAAAAATTGCATACCTGAAAAACAAACATGATAAAACATAATAACAATAAAACATTGCAGAATAGAATACAGTAAAAAAGAGCAGAACAATAGAGAGAATAGAGAGAGAGAGAACAATAAAACGACAACTATTTTTTTTTATTTTATATTTTTGTATGTGTTTTTTTTTTACACTTTTTTTTGTAACTGTAACTTTTATAACTGTAACCGGTTCCAGGTTCGGGTCTCTCAAAATGCGATGGCATCTTGGGAGACCCTGTGAAAGCGCGCCTAGTCTGTGCAATGCTGTACCCTACGCTAATACTCAACTAGTGAATGGTACTAATTCACCAATGCAAAGACCAGGATTGTCAGGACAGGAGGGACAATAATAGCGGGTGTCACGCCTATATCCGCGCTTGCTGCAGACACGACATCTTTTTTGGGGGGGTTCGTTGGGTAGGGGTACTCGGGAGGACATAAAGAAAATGCCTCTCATGCAGCCGACTGCATTTGGTTGGGGATGTGAATGGGGGAAGTACGGGCGCTGCAGAAGCGGTGGGTTCCCAATTAGGATTGGCGAATGCAGCAGGAAGGGCATTATGGGCACGACGGGCCTGTGTTTGTCTTTCTGGTGGCAGCGGGACACTACTTGTGCTTGCCACCTCACCAGCTTGAACTGCACTTATGGGACTCGCCACGTCACCAAGTGTTACTGCAGTGCTGGTTTGACTACGACCGGGGTGTACTAGGCCGCTGGCGCTTGCCAGTTCACCAAAACGCTACCAAAAAAACTGTTAGCGATCGCAGGGATCAGGCCTGACTCTGCGAACGCTGCAGTTATGCGTTTAGTGTTTTGTAAGTGACAGTGATCGATCGATACTGCACTTGGGTGGGCTGGGCTGGGCCGGGCGGAGGGGCAAAACGCAGGTGCTAGCAGGTATCTGGGCTGATCCCGCTAACACTGCGTTTTTGGGAACCCTAAACTGCTGGGGACGCTAGTATAGATCTGATCGGATCAGATATTGATCCGATCAGATACTATACCACTAAGGGAGGTGTACGGTGCGTGCGTGGGTGTTAGCGGTACTGGCGCTAACCTGATGCTGCCTGGGGCTGGTGCTTGCCAGTTCACCAAAACGCTACCAAGAAAACTGTTAGCGATCGCAGGGATCAGGCCTGACTCTGCGAACGCTGCAGTTATGTGTTTAGTGTTTTGTGAGTGACAGTGATCGATCGATACTGCACTTGGGTGGGCTGAGCTGGGCCGGGTGGAGGGGCAAAACGCAGGTGCTAGCGGGTATCTGGGCTGATCCCGCTAACACTGCGTTTTTGGGAACCCTAAACTGCTGGGGACGCTAGTATAGATCTGATCGGATCAGATATTGATGCGTTCAGATACTATACCACTAAGGGAGGCGTATGCTGCGTGCGTGGGTGTTAGCGGTACTGGCGCTAATCTGACGCTGCCTGGGGCGACGCATATCACCGCCGGGCGATCAGGGGGCTAAACCTTTATTCTGTAATAAACGCCGGGTGCCCTGACACTATAAAAAATAAACGAACTAACCAGCGTCACCCGTAACGGTTATACGGTGATCAGTGGTGAAAGGGTTAACTAGGGGGCAATCAAGGGGTTAAAACATTTATTAGGTAGTATATGGGGGTCCCTGTCGCTATAAAACGCTGACGGCGAACCTAAATATTTACCTCCCTAACTAGCGTCACCAGCGACACTAATACAGCGATCAGAAAAATGATCGCTTAGTGACACTGGTGACGGGGGGTGATCAAGGGGTTAAAACTTTATTAGGGGGGGTTAGGGGGGTACCCTAGACCTACAGGGGGCTAACACTAACTGACCTAACACACTAACTGTCACAAACTGACACTAATGCAGTAATCAGAAAAAAAAAAAAAAAAAAACCTGCTTGGTGTCAGTTTGTGACAGGGGGGGGGGTGATTGGGGGGGATCGGGGGGCGATCGGGGGGGGGGGATCGGGGTGTTTTGTGTGCCTGGCATGTTCTACTGTGTGTGTAGTGTGTTGTGCACTCACATTGCAGTCTTCTCTCCTCGGCCCGGAACGGAAAATACCGAGCCGAGGAGAGATGACATCATTTCCTCTGCCTCTGTGTACAATACAGAGGCAGGGAAATGATCCCATTGGCTGGGAGCGATCGCGAGGGGGGGGCCACGAATGGATGGCCTCCCCCTCACCACCGATCGCCGGGGGAGATTTGCCGACCGCCGCAGGCACCGGGGGGGGGTCCGATCGGACCCCCCACCCGCGGGCAGGCAGGGACGTACAGGTAAGCCCTTTTGCCTGCCCGTGCCGCTCTGCCGACGTACATCGGCGTGCGGCGGTCGGCAACTGGTTAAAAGGAGAAGAAAATCCAGAACCACCCTGGTCTAAAATAATAAAATCAGAAATGTTATTTATCAATGGGAATTCTGTTTCTGGGACAATGCACATAAACGCCTAGACGAAATTATCTTCACATCAGATCCCCCCTTCACATTAGAGCCCCCCCCCCTTAACATCAGAGGTCCTCCCATCACATCAGAGGTTCCTCCATCCAATCAGAGGTCCTCCCATCGCATCAGAGATCCTCCCATCACATCAGAGATCCTGCAAAAGATCAGAGGTCCCTCCCATCACATCAGAGGTCCTCCTATCCCATCATAGGTCCTGCAACACATCAGAGGTCCCTCCCATCACATCAGAGGTTCTTCTATCACATCAGAGGTCCTTCCATCACATCACAGGTCCTGCAACACATTAGAGGTCCCCCATCACATCAGAGGTCCTCCTATCACATTAGAGGTCGTGCAACACATCAGAGGCCCCTCCATCACATCAGAGGTCCTCCGATCACATTAGAGGTCCCTCAATCACATCAGAAGTCTTCCCATCACATTAGAGGTCCCTCCATCACATCAGAGGTCCTCCCATCACATCAGAGGTCCTCCCATCACATTAGAGGTTGTGCAACACATCAGAGGTCCCTCCATCACATCAGAGGTCCTCCCATCACATTAGAGGTGCCTGCATCACATAAGAGGTCCTACCTTCACATCAGAGGTCCCTTCGTCACATCATAGGTTCTCCGATCACATAATAGGTCCTGCAACACATCAGAGGTCCCTCCATCACATCAGAGGTCCCTCCATCACTTCAGAGGTTCCTCTATTACATCAGAGGTCCCCCATCACATCAGAGGTCATCCTATCACATTAGAGGTCCCTCCATTACATCAGAGGTCCTCCCATCACAGAAGAGGTCCTCCCATCAAATTAGAGGTTGTGCAACACATCAGAGGTCCCTCCATCACATCAGAGGTCATCCCATCACATTTGAGGTCCTTACATCACATCAGAGGTCCTCCCATCACAGAAGAGTTCCTGCAACACATCAGAGGTCCCTCCATCACACCAGAGGTCCTCCCATCACATTAAAGGTCTCTCCATCACATTAGAGGTCCTCCAATCACATCAGGGATCCTCCCATCACATCAAAGGTCCTGCAAGACATCACAGGTCTCTCCATCATATGAGAGTTCCCACTTCAATTCAGAGGTCCTCCCATCATGTCAGAGTCCCACCCTATATATCAGGGTCGCCCATCATGCAGAAATATCTCTTTCACTGAGTCTTCTAATCACATCAGAATCCCCCCATCACAGAGCCCCCAATCACACAGTCCTGTCTTCACATCAGAGCCCCAATTTTTGGCTCCAGCAGCTCAGCAGAGGACGGGAGGTGGAGGAGGTCTGGAGGAGGGGACATCCATCCTCTCCTGGGAGCAACCCTGCATACTGCCTGCCTTTGACCAAGTGGCTACCAACAACAAAACAACAAATGAAGCTGT
Source organism: Lithobates septentrionalis (assembly GCA_037952835.1). Lineage (NCBI taxonomy): Eukaryota > Metazoa > Chordata > Amphibia > Anura > Ranidae > Lithobates > Lithobates septentrionalis. Next base: position 2,115,379 of record JBBDGP010000459.1, read on the forward strand.
GCATATTGCCTTAGAGCAGGGGTCTCCAAACTTTCTAAACAAAGGGCCAGTTTACTGCCCTTCATGCTTTAGGAGAACCGGACTTTGGCCAGTAGGAGTAGAAATTATCCTGGCATCAGTGAGAATAAACAGTGCGCCATTGTTGGTGTCATTGGAAGGGATAGTGTCCCATTATTGGTGTCAGTGGCAGAAACAATACCCCATTGTTGGTATTGGTGTCAGTGGCAGAAATTATACCTCATTGTTGGTGTCAGTGGGAGGAATAGTGTCTTGTATCAGTGGGAGGAATATTGTTCCATGGGCTAAATAAAGACCTACAAAGGACCACATCTGGCCCCTGGACCACAGTTTGGAGACCACTGCACTCGAGTGTCGTTGGTTTATATGGTGTTGGAGGCCAGCCTGCACACACTATGGCAATTCATAAATCCAACTCAGAGGAAAATGTTTAGCATGCTCATGGCTACCCGTGGTTACCCAAACAACACCCCAGCACTGACCTATTGTCTGTTAGTTTTTTTTATTAGCAGCTTGTTGTAGTTTACATGTACATTTTTAGAATAGGAAAAGCATTTTTTTTTAATAGGCATATCTTCCACAATAAAGGAATGGTGCAGCAAGTAAAAAATTCTACACTTGCACATTACTTGTTTTATGAGCTGTTTTTTAATGTATGTGTAAATATACAAAAAGTCGCCCTGAGACTTTAAATGAGGTGAGCACAGTTTGCCACTAAGTAACAGAAGTAGGTTCAGTAAAGGTATTTATTCAAGAGTTGGTATACATACATGGATGATAAAAACAGTAGCTAAGCCAATAAAATTGCACATGATAAAAATGCATTGATACAATCGTCATACGATATGTACAGGCATCAGAAAACCCAACGTGTTTTGCGATACCATAGCTCACTTCTTCAGGTGTAGATGCAGGTTTGATGCATCTAAATGAACAGAGAGATGTGACACAGGGATGAATGTAAAGGCAATGTTAGGACGGGCCAGAGGTAAAAGACCCCATACTTACCAATAGACAAAGCCAAAGTGCCCATTGCTGGATTCCCAAAGAGCGACAGTGGCAAGTTTGTGGCATGGGAGATGAGAAGCCAAACATAGACACCACCAGGGAACAATCGGATGGCAGACATGGCATGGGTGGAAGTATGTGGCCCTTAAATGTCTCAAAAATTGTATAATTATGTGTGTGAAAGCATGTATAAACTGACCTGATCCAATGAGTTTTCCCCCTTTTCTAGGGATTATCTCCCTAGATATATTTTTGGTTATTCATACTTACCCTTGGTCTCCATGTTTGTTCCATCATTGGATCAGGTCAGTTTATACATGCTCTCACACACATAATTATACAATTTTTGTCTACTCTATTTATTCAGCAATGATTGACACATATATTCATGTTACAGCAGATATGCTTTTACATATACAACTATACTATATACCACACAAATGTATGTTCATTCTGCTATTGTTTGGCATCTATTGATATATACATTTGTTTTACAGCTGATATTCACTTATTTACATATTGAAACATTTAGGGGCCACATAGTTCCACCCATGCCATGTCTGTTATCCAATTGTTCCCTGGTGGTGTCTGTGTTCAGCTTCTCCCCCTCAGCTCCCATGCCACATACTTGCCGCTGCCGCTCTTTGGGAATCCAGCAATGGGCACTTTGGTTTTGTCTATTGATAAGTATGGGGTCTTTTACCTCTGGCCCCTCCTAACATTGCCTTTACATTTCTCACTGTGTCACACCTCTCTGTTCATTTAGATACATCAAACCTGCATCTACCCCTGAAGAAGCGAGCTATGGTCTTGCGAAAGGCGTCGGGTTTTCTGATGCCTGTACATATTGTATGACATTTGTATCAATGCATTTTTATCATGTGCAATTTTATTGGCTTAGCTACAGTTTTATCATCCATGTATGTATAGCAACTCTTGAATAAATACCTTTATTGTACCTACTTCTGTTACTTAGAGGCAAACTGTGCTCACCTTATTTAAAGTTCCAGGCGACTTTTTGTATATTTGTTATATTTAGGGATGGAGATGTGTCACTGGTGACACCAAACCTTTCCTCTTGTTTTTAATGTATGTATAGCACTCTCTAGGTAGGTAGGTGCTAGATGGTGTTAGGATTTTTGGAGGACAGGTAAATTTAGGCAGGCCTGGCTGGCAGCCAGGCCTGTTTGTTTTGATCTGATATGGGCTGGGAGTGGCTCAGGGTAGCAGCTAGTGACTCACAGGTAGCATCACTGAGACCTCCCTCCTCTTTCCAGAGTTTGCTAGAAAGATCTGGAAAAAGAGGAGGAGAGGAGAGGTGGAGCTGCCTGGGGTGTTTTAGGGAGCCCTGACCGATCCCCAACCTGGATTGGCAGGGGGCAGGCCTCCTTAAATACCCAGGGTCAGCCGAGCTGGGGAGGAGTTGTCAGGTGGAAAGCTGGAGTGAGAGAGTGTGGAGGCTGTCAGGGCCTTTGAGGAAACTCCCCAGTCTGGGGGGGTGACCTTGGGCCTGGGTTTGGGTGCAGTCGGGACCAGCTTCAAGGACACATGAAGAGGTCCTGGACCGGAGGCACAAGAGTGATCAAGGAGAGGATAGCGGGAGAGAGCACTGCTGGGAGACTCCAGGGAGGACAACTGGTCACAGCCAGGAGGGCTGGTGAGTGAGGCACACCTGAGAGGACTGGGAGCTTGCAGTCTGAGATGGGTGCAGAACCAAAAGTGTGGATTCTGGTGGAATGGGCAGTGGAAAAAGGCAGTTGCAGCCAGGAGGGTTGGCAGGGCCAGAATAGGGCTACCTGGGATCAGTAACCATAGATAGGGCGCTAGCACAAGGACTTTTCTGCTACACCTGGGGGGCCCGCGGTCCCTGCCTGCTGAGGCCTGGCTTAGTCAGTGTCAGGCCTCACCAACAAATAGTGCTAGCTGTCCCTGGGGAACCAAGTGATGTGCTGGAGGTGGTCAGAAGTAACAGTCTGCAGCAAGTGATGTGCTGGTGGAGTGAGGAGTGGAAGCTTCAAGCAAGTTGTGCAGGAGTGTACATAGTTGTCCCAAAACCAATTGCTATGTCTATCTATTTATGTTGGGCTTCCCATATTTCCTATCCTCGTCCAAGTTATACCCCTCAATAAGACAAAACAATGTTTAATGACTGCTTTATGTCTTGGAATGCGTGGGAGTGAATACAGGGTGGGCAGGGTGACAGACAAACCACAGTTCTTAGCAGCTCCTACAGGGGTACCGCTACATATGGAACTGAGCTTACAAATTCAGGATGTAACACCCCCTTCCCAAACAATACATTCACAAACCACATGTCAAAACACATGAACAACTCATAAAAAGCAGATAAAAATACATCACAGTCATAAAAACATTCATTTTAACCACTTACCGCAAACCGCTGTCATTGTACGTCGGAACTTTGACGTAAAATACCGGGTTATGGCAGCAGATAGCTTCCATAACTCTGGTATTTTCTAAAACGGCGGGCGGTCCTCTTTACGAAAAAAGTGGTCTCTGCGGCGGATTCGCCGCAAGATCACTTTTATTGGTGGCGGGAGAGGTGCCCACCCCCCTCCCGCCGCTTTCCGGTCGTCTCCCCTGCGACCCGGACCCGCCGGTATTGGCAGAGATGATCCAGTCCTTTCCCCTCTGAGGCACTGTATCGAGTGAGGGAATGATGGCCCCCACTCGACTCAATGACGTAGGATGACGGAAGCGACGTCAAACGTCGCTTCTGCCCAACGGCCTTAGAGGTGGAAAAAAAAGTATTTAAAAAAAAATGTTTTTTTTTTTATTATTGCATTTTAGTGTAAATATGAGATCTGAGGTCTTTTTGGACCTCAGATCTCACATTAAAGAGGTCCTGTCATGCTTTTTTTCTATTACAAGGGAGGTTTATATTCCTTTTAATAGGAATAAAAGTGATCCAAAACATTTTTTTTAAGGGAACAGTGTGAAAATAAAAAGTAAAATAAATAAGAAAAAAAATAAAAATAATTTAAAGTGCCCCGTCCCTCCGTGCTCACGCGCAGAAGCGAACGCATACGGATTTTACTGTTACGGTTACGGTAACCAGTAGGAGTTTTTAAACGTCCCCTATGAAGATTTTAAGGGTCAAAGTTGGTCGCCATTCCACGAGCAGGTGCAATTTTGAAGCATGACTTGTTGAGTATCAAGTTACTCGGCATAACATTATCTTTCACAATATAAAAAAATTGTGCTAACTTTACCGTTTTCTTATTTTTTTTTCAAAATGTTTTATTTTTTCCCAAAAATGTTGCGTTTGTAAGATCGCTGCGCAAATACAGTGTGACAAAGTATTGCAACGACCGCCATTTTATTCTCTAGGGTGTCTGAAAAAAGAAAAAAAAAAAATATATATATATAATGTTTGAAAGGTTCTAAGTAATTTTCTAGCAAAAAAATGATTTTAACTGGTAAATAACAAATTTGAAAGATAGGACTGGTCATTAAGTGGTTAAGGAAAACCATCAAACAAGATAAATTATATAATGGTATAGGGATAACACATGTAATAATACAATTCTGATTTTCCTCTTGTTATTTCACATACCTTACTTTTTTTTAAATCAAATCCTTTTTTATTTTTATATGCAAACAACATTAAAACAATACAAACAAAGTATACAAACAAAATCACATTAAACCAGGCACATCCCAACAAAACAAAACAAAAAAAATACCTTTATTTATAATCTTTTCTACATTTACATGCAGAACAAGCAGGTGCAGCAACAGTTTTTTTTTTTACTTTTCTTTTTAAAGAAGATTTATAAAGTGTAAAAAAAACATGACTTTTTTTAAGCCTTTGTAACATAATCTAGCCTGGTAAATTTTATTATACATAACAAATGAGTGTTTGCAGATACTTCTTATCACCACCAGGGGGCACTCAACTACCATGTGTGTTGATAGACATGAGTAAATCTGCTTGAGTTGGGTAATTAACACATTTTTCAAATTTTGCTGGAAGTTCACAAATTGGGCCAAATCGGTTTATTCAATTCTGGCAAAATAAAATACCTTATAAACCATAGTCTATAATTGACAGCTTCCGTCCTTGTGTGTTGATGTTTTGCAGTATGACGGCATTGTATTAAACACACTATATCAGGCTATTTTCTTTTTCTTTACCGCAGATAAAATTGGCGCCCCAGAAATACTCCCTGTTAATATCAGAGTGTCAGTAATGCCGCGTACACACGGTCGGACTTTCTATCCTACTTGGTCCGACACACTTTCCGACGGACTTTGTCCGCCAGGTGCGCCGGACTTTAAAACGGACGGACTTGCCCACACACGACCGGACTTTGCGGCGGGCTAAGTCCGCCCGTTTTTCCGACGGACTTTCGCCGGAGTTACAGCGGACTTTCAGAATGAACGGACTTGCCCACACACGGACAAGTCCGTTCATTTTGTTCGTTTTATCGGCAAAATTGACACCAGAGGACAAACGAGACGCCGAAAGTCTCCGAAGTTTAACAGCTGATCATCAGCTGTACACGGCGCCTGCGCTTTTATTCCCTCCCTATGTCCAGGTTCATTCCCTACTATCCAAGTGGACATAGAGTGAGAATAAATAGTTGCCGAGCGCAGCGAGGCCGTGCCCGAAGCGCGGCGAGCCCGCGAGGGGCCCTCTTACAAAGCCATCGCTAAGAAGTGCCGGAGCGCCGTGTACAGCTGATGGTCAGCTGATCAACTTCGGACACTTTCGGCATCTCCTTCTGCTCCGTACTGCGCAAGCGCTGCGCCTGCGCAGTACATAGCGGACACTATCCGATAGGAGGACACTATATGTCAGAACACCGGCTCCTCCGCTGTCTTCAGGTAGCTCTCTTGCCAGCGGAGGTCCGGACTTCTGGTCTTCTGGTCTTCTCTTCTCCAGATGTTGACACGACGCTCTCTCCGGCTGGACTGCTCTCCGAGGGCTGCGTTGTGACTTATATAGGCGGAGACCCCGCCCCCTTTTGATGTCACAGTCCCTGGGCATGCTGGGACTCTGACGTTTTAGGGGGCGTAGTCAACATCACCCAGTGACCACGCCCCCTAAAACGTCACAGTCCCAGCATGCCCAGGGACTGTGACATCATAAGGGGGCGGGGTCTCCGCCTATATAAGTCACAACGCAGCCCTCGGAGAGCAGTCCAGCCGGAGAGAGCGTCGTGTCAACATCTGGAGACCAGAAGACCAGAAGACCAGAAGTCCGGACCTCTGCTGGCAAGAGAGCTACCTGAAGACAGCAGAGGAGCCGGCCAAAGAACTGGAACACCGGGAGAAGAGAGCGGAGAAGAACCAACCGGACGCCGGGAAAAGATGAACCGGAGGGACCCCCGAAGCCAGAGAAAGATCCCCCCGGAGCTGTTTAATAAAATATTTTAAAAACCTATGTAGTGTTTTATTATTTACACTTTTTCCCTAGGTGAATGGGTAGGGGTACCATGTACCCCATACTCATTCACATAGGGTGGGGGACCGGGATCTGGGGGCCCCCTTATTAAAGGGGGCTCCCAGATTCCGATAAGCCCCCCGCCCACAGACCCCGACAACCAACGGCCAGGGTTGTCGGGAAGAGGCCCTTGTCCTCATCAACATGGGGACAAGGTGCTTTGAGGTGGGGGGGCCGCAGGGCGCCCCCCTCCCCCAAAGCACCCACCCCCCATGTTGAGGGCATGCGGCCTGGTACGGTTCAGGAGGGGGGGCCACTCACTCGTCCCCACCCCCTTTCCTGACCGGCCAGGCTGTGTGCTCGGATCGGGGTCTGGTATGGATTTTAGGGGGGCCCCACGCCGTTTTTTCGGCGTAGGGGGTTCCCCTTTATAATCCATACCAGACCTAAGGGCCTGGCATGACCCGCGCTCGACGCAATAGGAAAATTTGTTTTTCCTATTGCAGCGAGCGCGAAATGCAATACCCTGCCCTCGCGTTGTATCTGGTCTGTCAGACCAGCATACACACGAGCGGGCTTTCCGTCGGACCAGCACACAGACGAGCGGACTTTCCGCCCGAAACTGAGTCCGATGGAAAGATTTAAAACATGTTTCAAATCTTGGTCCGGCGGGCTTTTGGGAAAAAGTCCGCCGGAAAAGTCCGCCGGAGCCTACACACGGGCGGATTGTCCGGCACACTCTGGTCCGCCGGACCAAGTATGCCGGAAAGTCCGACCGCGTGTACGCGGCATAAGTATTATTTGAGGCCACGTTTCAATTAGAAAGTTTACATAAACAAATTATGTAGGTGTCTCAAAAGGACAGATCTGGACCCCCAAGGCAAGGACACCACTGGGGCAACCGCAGCTCACCCCCCAATGGGGAAGCTGCATCCCCAGGTGCACCCAACACCCAAGGAACCGGCACCCGTACACAAGATGAGACACACACACAACAAAAAATTCCATAGAAAAAGCCACACTTACAAATTGTAGTCTGGCAATTCCCGAGTCCAAGAGGGGACACCTAAATTGCAGTAGCCCCTACAAATATCATTCCAGCCAACAAACAGGAAGACCTATGATGAAAATTGTTGAGTTCAATTAAAAAGTGCAAAAAGTGGAGACACCTACATAATTTGTTTATGTGCACTTTCTGATTGAAATCAAAACTCTGATTCCAGGTTCTCCCTTCGCCACAATTGGCTTCCTCAGGGCATATACAGATCACCACTGTAACAAATAGTAAGAAGAGCCGACAAGACTGTAATCCTTGAAGTGTCATTTATTGGTACATCAGAGTGACAGTAAAACAATCCACTGACGCGTTTCGACAATAGCCTTAGTCGTAGCTATGACTAAGGCTGTTGTTGAAACGCGTCGACCCTATTGTATTACTGTCACTCTGATGTACCAGTAAATGACACTTCAAGGATTACAGTCTTGCCAGCTCTTCTTACTATTTGTTACAGTGGTGATCTGTATATGCCCTGAGGAAGCCAATTGTGGCGAAACATGTCCATCTCCATCTATGGACATCAGTGATCATTGTGATATGTATAAATACTCTGTTTTTTTCTGAACCCTACTTTTAAATCCTATGTGAATAAAACAATAAAACTGTATTGGTTTTATAAAGTGTGTTTTTCTCTGATTATGGGCATCGTTATGATCCCGCTATACCCTGTTGCTTTAGTTTATACTCAATAGAGATGAGGTTCCGGATACTATACTGCAGTGTCACCCAATCATTGTTCAAACTACCATGAGTGTTTGCAGATACTTCTTATTACCACCAGGGGGCACTGAACTACCATGTATGATAGATAGATATAAGTGAATCTGCCTGAGTTGGTTAATTTAAAAAATTTCTAATTTTGCTGAAAGTTCACAAATTGGGGCAAATCGCTTTATTCAATTTTGGCAATAGGTACGACTAACAAATATCTAAAACCATACATGTAAAGAGCTATCCTCAGTGTTCACAGACATCAAACATAGGCAATCAATTTAAATCTAGAATACACCACATGCAATTGATGTTTGAAATAAAGTCCCCAAAAAAGTCCTTTTTATATTCAAAAGAATAAAGTGATTAAAAAAAGTCCACAAAAGTGCTTGTAGAAACAAAAGATCCCAATTCTCTTGTGCCAGGATGCGAGCAAACCAATCCAGCCATCACCATTCCACGCTCCTTTGCACGCACTGGGCGGGGCATAGTGTCTGACATTATTATGTTTTCACGCATGCACTCTGGTTACTGATGGCGATAGCGCCATTTTGTACATTGCAATTATTATTTAGCTTTGTTGATTTTGCACACAAATGTTTTTTGAAAGTGTATACACCAAGGTTAAAGTGTTACTAAACCCCGGACCCTGCATTCACTATATCTGGTCTTCCACAGTACACAGAACATGGGAATGCAATTATTTTAGTAAATATAAAATGCTAAATACCAGCATGCTTTACTGCATACACAGACTGATTTTACTGTTGTTGGTTTAGTAACACTTTAAATAGCAGACACTGGCAGCGCTGTGGAAAGGAAATGCCAATAACCGGCACAGCTGATCACATGGTAAAGAGCCTACGTCATTGATCGCCATGCTGCGTGCCCCCTGCAAGAATGGGAGGACATCATATGACGTCCTCCCACAACGAGAGCGATCCTGCCCGACTGTCATTCTACAATACTGCAGGCGGGAAGCAGGTAAAAGAGACATTTTGTGTTCACAAACAGAGGCTGGGTTCTGTCATTTATCAGAGGTAGAGTATACCTACCACCTCTAAATGACAGATCCATGCTGTTGACAGAGGGGCCGGATCCTGGGTGACATCATATTTGGTCACAATTATATCATCCAGAATCCCTGCTGCTGTGCTTAAATTCTCAAAGTTTAATTTACTTTGGGGAATTTTTTATTTTTTTTTAAATAAAGGAGTTTTTTGGACGGTGTGGGTGTTTTTATTTACTATTTAATTATTTTCCTTTCTAATTCTTGTGAATTAGTAACAAGTGGTAATTAGGAATGAGCCGAACACCCCCCGGTTCGGTTCGCACCAGAACATACCGAACAGGCAAAAATTTTGGCAGAACACGCGAAGCCCGTTAAAGTCTATGGGAGACGAACATGAATAATCAAAAGTGCTCATTTTAAAGGCTTATATGCAAGTTATTGTCATAAAAAGTGTTTGAGGACCCGGGTCCTGCCCCAGGGGACATGTATCAATGCAAAACATTTTTTTAAAAACGGCTGTTTTTTCGGGAGCAGTGATTTTTTTAATGCTTAAAGTGAAACAATAAAAATAAATTATTCCTTTAAATATTGTGCCTGGGGGGTGTCTATAGTATGCCTGTAAAGTGGCGCATTTTTCCCGTGTTTAGAACAGTACCACAGCAAAATGTCATTTCTAAAGGAAAAATTGTCATTTAAAACTGATCGCGGCTGTAATGAATTGTCGGGTCTCGGCAATATAGATGAAACTCATTAAAAAAAAAGAGCATGGGATACCCCCCCCCCAGTCCATTACCAGGCCCTTCGGGTCTGACATGGAAATTAAGGGGAACCCTGCGCCAAAATTTAAAAAAAATGGCGTTGGGGTCCCCCCAAAATCCATACCAGACCCTTATCCGAGCATGCAACCTGGCAGACCGCAGGAAAAGGGGGGGATGAGAGAGCCCCCCCTCCTAAAACCATACCAGGCCACATGCCCTCAACATGGGGAGGGTGCTTTGGGGTAGCCCCCCAAAGCACCTTGTCCCCATGTTGATGGGGACAAGGGCCTCATCCCCACAACCCTTTGCCCGGTGGTTGTGGGGGTCTGCGGGCGGGGGGCTTATCGGAATCTGGAAGATCCCAGATCCTGGTCACCCCCCTGTGTGAAATGGTAACGGGGTACAAATGTACCCCTACCATTTCACAAAAAAAGTGTCAAAATGTTAAAAATGACAAGACACAGCTTGGGGACAAGTCCTTTATTAAAAAATAAAAAAATAAAAATGTCCCACGATGTCCATTCATCTTCTTATATCGCTCTGCCAACGGACCGAAAAAGAAAAAAAAATCCGCCACCAATCCTCCTCTGTGGGAGGCTCCCGCCGTGTGACGCTTTTTCGCTGATGACAGTTCTTATATAACTGAGGGTGGGGCCACCCGGTGATGTCCCGGGTGACCCCACCACCTCTGACGCCACAGGGACTTTCCCATGGCTTCCCATGGCATGTGGCCTGGTACGGTTCAGGAGGGGGGGGGCGCTCTCTCATGCCCCTCTTTTCCTGCGGCCTGCCAGGTTGCGTGCTCGGATAAGGGTCTGGTATGGATTTAAGGGGGGACCCCTACGCCATTTTTTTTATTTTGACGCAGGGTTTCCCTTAAAATCCATACCAGACTTCAGGTCTGGTATGGAATTTGGGGGACTCCCACACAATTTTTTTTTAAATTTTGGTTGGGGGTTCCCCTTAAAATTCATACCAGACCAGAAGGGCCTTGTAATGGACTGGGGGGATCCTATGCTCTTTTTTTCAATGAGTTTTATCTATATTGCCGAGAACCGGCAATTCATTACAGCTGCGATCCATTTTAAATGACAATTTTTCTTTTAGAAATGTCATTTTGCTGTGGTACTGTTCTAAAACAGGAAAAATGCGCCACTTTACAGGCATACTATAGACACCCCCCAGGCATGATATTTAAAGGAATATTTCATTTTTATTGTTTCACTTTAAGCATTAAAAAAATCACTGCTCTCGAAAAAACGGCCGTTTTAAAAAAAAAATTGCATTGATACATGTCCTCTGGTGCAGGACCCGGGTCTTCAAACACTTTTTAATACAATAATTTGCATATAAGCCTATAAAATTAGCACTTTTGATTTTTCATGTTAGTGTCCCATAGACTTTAACGGTGTTCCGGCGGCTTTTGAATTTGCCCCGAACACCGCATATTGTTCGGTGTTCGCACAACCATTCGCCCATCCCTAGTCGTAATATATAACCCATACTCATTAATGGGGGGGGGGGGCAGAGATGTGGAGATCAGGTCCTTGTCATCATCAACATGAATATGATAGATAGCATGATTTAATGTCTTCCTGTACCCCACATATAATACATACATGACCACATTGATCCATATTTTTACATGTTTTAATCTATATACCTTTACCATCTGTGTCAATTTTTTTTACATTTGTCTTTTTATCTAGATCAGAAGAGAAGACTACAGGCTAATGTAATAGGGTTAACGATGCATTAAGGTGAAAAACCTTTTGTAGTGCAGCAGCCCCCCAGAGCCCCCCTTTTACTTACCTGAACCCAATCATTCCAGTGACGGGGAGGAGCAGAGCAACTTCAGCCACTGTCTCGGGTCCTCATTGGCTGGATTGATAGCAGCAGGAGCATTGGCTCTTTGGCAAACGTCAAGTGTGAAGCAATTTTATTTTTGGAGAGCAGCAGCTTCCTCCAAGGTGTTATGCAAAGGATACACTGCCTGTTCAAAGATTTATGTATAGTAGACTCATGAACAAGGATGTTTGCCAGTTCTAGTGATGTCTTCAAGCCTTTAGCTGTTAATCATGGGTTCTTCTTTACCTCATTCTGCATTGTGCCTTGGGCTGGGTACCTACTTTTAGGGAGAGAAGCCACAGTACTTAACTGTCTCCATTTATAGACAATTTGTCTGTCAACTGATGGATGCCTTTGTGTCCTTTTCCAGCCTTATGCAGATCAACTACTCTTGATTGTCTTTAGAAATATCATTTTTGCAAGGCATGGTTCACATCAGCACTCCAGCAGGAGTGGGCTCCTGCTGTCTCTAGCAGGAGCCCACGTGTCACATACCTTGGTTGGATGACGAGTTGACAAGAGGGCTTCTCTTGCAGTTCATGTCCAAGGACTCCTAAATGTGATGACAGAAGTACAAGGCTCAAAGAAGCATCAATGGTGGTAGCTAGGTAGCAGGTGATTGCCACTGACAGAGACGTAGTCAAGGAGGCCCAGGGTCATACACGGTGAGGCAGCAGTGTGGACAGGGAGCAGGCCGAGCAAGGTCCAGGAGCAGGCCAAGGCCAGTACCAGGGAATCAGGCAGAGCAAAGTCCAGAAGCAGGCTTAGGTCAGTACCAGGGAATCAGGCAGAGTAAAGTCCAGGAGTAGGCCGAGGTTAGTACAAGGGAATCAGGCAGAGGAAAATCCAGGAGCAGGCAGAGGTCAATACCAGGGAACCAGGCAGAGCAAGGTCCAGGAGAAGACAGAGGTCAGTACCAGGAAATCAGGCAGATCAAATTCCTGGAGCAGGCAGGGTTCAGTACCAGAGAATCAGGCAGAGTAAAGTCCAGGAGCAGGCCGAAGTCAGTACCAGGGAATCAGGCAGAGCAAAGTCTAGGAGCAGGCCGAGGTCAGTATCCAAAATCTACAGAGCAAGGTCAGAAACAGGCCAGGTCAGCAACAGAAGATCAGTCAGCAAGCAGGAACATGAGTCACAGGAAAGCTGAAGAACATCGAGCATTTAGCATACACCAGGATCTCCTTTAAATAGGCAGCTTGGCACTAATGTGTGTGGACATGCGCTGGCGCACAAAAATGTGCCTACATGTCAGTGCACGCTAAATATCAGCTCAGGTTGTCTGTGTGCTGGTACAAGTGCACGAGCATTAGCTGCAGGGGAATAAGCAGTAGCTGCATGAGAATGAGCAATAGCTTGATAAGCTTCTTGACACCACACCTGCCTCCTAACGGGAGCCTGAGCTATGCCCAAGTCCTTCATTATGAGGGCTGTGCACACTTTGACACACGTCTTGCTGGTCTTCAGCAAGACCTGGACAAATCCTTCTTGATGGAACAAGATCGTACATCCTGGCCGCTAAATGAGTTCATTTTACAACTCCTGTCCTTTATCCTCACTAGGAATTATTTTGTCTTTGAAAAACAGCATTTTCTTCAAACCCAAGGTGTTGCCATGGGCACTTCAGGTAAGCCATCATATGCCAACCTCTACCTGGGAGAGATTTATATTTTAAATGATCAATATTTGGTATTTTTACAGTCTATCCTCTGTTGGTACAGATTCATAGACGATCTGTTCCTGGTGTGGACAGGGTCTTTAGCTCTATTAAAGGAACTCATCAAACTGCTGAATATCAACTATATGAATTTGCATTTTACATTCAGTACTGATGATACACAGATCCCATTTTTGGATATGTTAATCATCAAAAACCCTGATGGGACCCTTGGTAAAAATTTGTACTATAAACCTACGGCCGGCAATACTTTGCTGCACGCCTCCAGCGCACATTCTAAAACGCTCCTGCGCGGCATCCACTATGCATAGTACCTGCGACTACGCAGGACCTGCACTTGGGATGAAGATTTTCACATTCAAGCTGCCCTACTGCACGATCGCCTATTATTGAGAGGTTACTCTCGAACCAATTTGAGAAAGGCCTTCAATCGAGTGTTTGCCCACACTAGGGCCTCTTTACTATATGATCCTCCATCTTCCAAAGGTACAGAAACAGTCAAGATCATTACAAAATTTTCAGCTCACCAGGATCAACTACACAGTGTTTTATCCAAACACTGGCACTTGCTTACAGATCACCATATCCTTACGAAACATGTTTGAAGCACTCCAGAACTAGTTTTCCAGAGAGCAACGTCTTTAAAAGACCGTTCAACTAGCAGCCATTACCGATCGTTGGTTAACCGTCCCTCAGGCCCCGGGGCACCTCACAATGTGGACAATGCCCACGCTGTACCTGAATCCTGGTGGGCACTACCTATAGACTACCTAATGTGGAGCTTTTCTCTCCTGTATTTCAGCCAATTGCAGCACAACTGGGGTTATTTATCTTATGTTGTGTGACTGATAGTCTTTCTATGTAGGGAAGACCATCAGGGAGCTCAGACAGCGAATAGGGGATGACCTCTATTATTCCACCAATGGCAAGGTTACCACTATTGGACGGCACATTGGTTTTTACCACAGGTTCAATCCAGCGGGAGACCCTCTGGATCCAGAGGTTAAATGCCACTATACCTCCTGGCTTGAATGAGGTCAACTCATTCAAGCCATTTCTTTAGTGTGCAAGTGTACTGGTACCATGCTATACAATTGGGTGTCCATTCAGGTGCAATTGTTGTCCTAATACACCACCTTTGATGTCCCACCCATGTCCATTCAGTGTCTCCGATTATCTAGTCCCTCTGTCATGTACTTTAGGTGTGAGCCTGATGTGCAGAGGGAGACCGCTCAGAGACCACTGGAATTGAGACAGTGGTGTTAAGAGCACGGTGGGGTAAGAGTGCCTGCAGGGTTCTCTTTAGGTGCCAGATGGGAAGCCGGAACAGCTGGTGCGGGAGTGCTGTGGATGCAGAGCAGTGTATGCAGGTCAGCAGATGCAGGTATGCTGCAGATGCAGAGCAGCAAGTACAGGTCAGCAGGTGCAGGTATGCTGCGGATACAGAGAAGCAGATGCAGGACAGCAGGCCGGAGCAGGGTCAGACAAGCCAGGTCATATTCAGAAGAGCAATCAGCATAAACAGCAGGCAGAGTACCTTATGAGGAAGGTCCTCATTCAAGGCCTCACCCTGTGCCTCTGAGTGGACCGAGGTGGCCCATTTCTGAACATCTTCTGGCCGCCCTTTGTCATCTTCCACAGGTTACCTCAGCGGGGGATTCGCTTCCTCAGCAGCTGGTTCTGACCACCATCTCTGATAATCTTCCCCAGTTTGGCAGCCAGTCATTTGAGGGACTGGATTCTCAGGGCTGAGACCATTGCTTTCTTTGCTCCGGACCCTAATCATGTTTTACCAATTATAAGGTTAGTTTACCCATACATTTCCCTTTCTTTTTCCCCACTCCTTTCTGTTGTTCCTTTATTTATTATTATTCCATTTCCCCTCCCCCCCTTCCCCTTCCTCTCCCTTCCCCTTTCCTCTTTTCCCCCGCTTCCCTGCTCCCCCCCCCCCTTTCCCCTCCCCTTTCTCTCCTCTTCCTTTTTCCATTCATCTTTGCCCCAACTTATCTCTCTTCTCTTTTTTCTTCTTATACCTTTTTCTTTAATTTTCTTTTTCAATGTATTTTGTTTGAGCAACCTTTTTATATCAAATTATCTATTGTACCTAGATATACGTCCAGACTTTGCCTGTCCCCCCTAGCCGCCACGGGGGAACCTTTATTGGCTCAGCTACTTTGGCTGGGCATGGTCACGGGTAAGCAGCACGGCTCCCCCCTTTTTTTCCCTCCTTATGTTCTCTTACTTTTGATTGATTTGTTTGTTTATTTGCATTGAATGATAATTATGTGCTAAACCCATTGCAGATTTTCTCCTGAAGAAGCGGCCTTGAGACCGCAAAACTAGTTGAGATATGTCATCTGTGAACAGTCATCTCAATGTGATCTTCCCCCTGTGAGGACCATTATGCTGGTGATATTTACTGATTGTTCATCATGCATTTTTTATGTATTCAATCAGGTATGTTTTGCCTGATTTTATATTGATTTTATATTAATAAAATGTCATATATTTTTTACTCACGTGAATCTATATCAATTATACCTGTACAGCAATAGTCCACACTCCTTTTGTCCTGAGGGAATGGTTGGGGGCTGGTCCCTTATTCTGTCTACTTCAATCTATTGTTGCTCTATATATACCTCACTCTTTACATTTAGGGGTTATACATTCTTTACTGTGTTTGAGATGTCTTCCCTCCCAAAGCACTTTAGAATCTCCAAAAACTGTAAAAACTGTTTTCTCCACTCAAAATTGATATCCCAGAGTCCAGCACCTTGCATTTGTGCAAACCCTGTGCCCTTTTCAAAGTGAAGAAATGTCCTTAGCACACCAAGGATTCCTCAAAAGGGTCCAAAGTTTTCTTTTCATGGTTACATAGTACACATATGGCAACATTTCGGAACCACGCAGGGCCCCTTTATCAGGCAAGTGACTGTGCCCTTTCCACACTCATTATCATCATGGTGGTGCCTCGCACTGTCACTATATATTAATATTTTTTTAAGTGACAATAATAAAAATTTGTTTTTTATACCTGGTCGTTGGACTTATTTGGGTATCTAAAAAAGTCTGCTATTTCTTCTTTTTGGATATAATTTAGCATTTTTTTTTTTAAATTGATCAATTCTTGTGAAATAAATCATAGGCATGTGACTGAAAGTGTACTAGCTAAAACTCATATTGTGTTCTTAGTGCACTTTAAGTGCTTTACCTTTGGCTATCATGTAACCCATGTTTTCTGAAAAACGTGCAAAAGATGCAATAAGTGAGAAGTTTAAAAAATACAAGCACTGTACTATAATGCAGCACACTAATGTGAAGATGCCCCAGGACGACATCAGTGTGTGACAAAACATGTCGGATGGAGCGTTGGGTGGAGCGACGTGCTGACGTCACCGCGCTTCGTATATCCCAGAAGCACGGGCTGCTATATGCTATAGCCAGTTTATATCTTTTTTGGGATCTTCCGTAACCAAGTCTTCTTGAGGGTGATCTCTCCCCTGGATGGATAGAGTCCCTGGTTCGGTTTGGAGCCACAAGTGATATTGACCTTCCTTAACAGGTCCTTGCAAGTTGGTAAGCAAGCAGTCTTTAAGGTGGAGGTTTTAACTAAAGATCACACACTTCTCTGGTGATGGATGGTGTGTTTATAGTTTGAAGGACTTTGTTTCAGGCAGACGCTCTGCTAGACCTGGTAGTCTCAAACCATTCAGAGCTTATTACCAATATTCATATAAAAGAGCATCTGGGTAGCAGTAACCATAACATGATTTAATTTAATGTTAGCTGTAAGCAACAAACACATACGGGTAAGATAAAAACACTTAACTTTAAGAGAGCAAATTTTCCAAGGACGAGGGCTGCTCTCCAGGACTTAGACTGGGAGAGAATATTGGCATCAATGGACACAGAACAGAAATTGAAATTCTTCAAAGTGACTGTACGTAAACTCACAGCACAGTATATTCCCATGGGCAATAAGTTTAAAAGGCAAAAAATAAAACCTATGTGGCTCACTGCCAAAGTTAAAATGGCTATAAAAATGAAGGAACGCTATCATCGTTTATGTGTTACAAACAGGGCTTTTTTTCAGCGGGAACGCAGTTCCGGCACCTCCAGCACTGAATGTATGTAATAGCATGGGGTGTGGGCTGTGCTGGAAGGTCTATTGATGTTGTCTGCTGGGGGATCTATTGTTATTGGTGGGGATCTGATTTTGTGTGAGGGTCTATTGTTGCTGATGGGGGGGGTCTTATGTTGCTGGCTGCTGGGAGATCTGTTGTTGATGCTGGGGGGGGGGGGGGTCTAATGTTGCTTGGGTGGATATTTTGTTACTGGGTGTGATATTTTGTTGTGGGTGGTTCACTGTTGCTGCAGGGAATCTATTGTTGCTCGGGTGGAGTCCATTGTCGGTAAAGTTGATCCAGGGAAAAATCTGATTAGCTCTCGCAGCATCAGTAAGGAATTTTTTCCCCTGCTGTAGCAAATTGGAGCAAAAGATTTTTTGCCTTCCTCTGGCTCAACTGTGGGTGTAGGTTTGTGTATTTGGGATTGTATTTTTTTTTTTTTTGGTTGAACTTGATGGACTTGTGTCTTTTTTCATCCTGACTAACTATGTAACTATGTAACTGTAGCGCTGGTAGATTTTTCATCTACCGCTGATAGGTAAATCTAGTGGGTCACTGTTAGAGGAAGTTAGATTTGCCTCTGTTCCAGCTTGGCTGAATTGCATGTGGTTCCACACTGTGCCGGTGGGTGTCGTTGTCACCATGGGCCAGTGGTTGGAAAAGCAACGTGTTGAAGAGTATGAGTGCTCCTCTGTCCCGGGGACAAATTGGTGGAGGTGGTCCTCCGAGTTGCATTCTGGGAGAGGGTATTTATGGGACAGACGCCATATTTTGGGGATCGTTTTCAGCCACCTGCTGGCCCTCCTGGCCGACAGGTATGTGTTAAGAGTACCACCTCGTGGTCCTCCGTTCCGGAGGCCCACGTCGCTGCGGCGTGTGGGTGGGCCCAGAAGCCTGTCTGGGGCCTACCACAGCAGCAGAGGAATGGTCCTGAGCTGTCTAATCTGAGTGAAGAAGCTGGACAACCGAGAAGATCCCAGGGGAGGACCCGTCATGGAAGGATCATGCAGAGTGCTGGTCTGGAGAGGGGCCTGGTGACTCGGTTGGAGGACGTATCCTGAAGTAGTCTTACTGCACAGTACTGCCGGGTTGGCTTAAAGGTTCAAGTACTGTGTCTGACATTCATCGCAAACCAATACATCCTGTGGCAGAGGATCATACAGGTTTTATTCCAAACAAGTCTGTGGCAGAGACTTTTGTTCGTGCTGTGTACTGGCTGCTAGGCAAGTGAGAGATGTCTATCTAGGCGGGCAAAGATTGAATCCTATAAAGGGGAGACTATTCAGCTACAAGTGTTCAATTGCAAAGAAAGTTCTGAAGAATACTATTGAAAGGTATTTGAGCTTCCCTGCAGCTTTCCTTCTACCTCTTTCCTGCTACTTCCCTTGTTCGTTTATTAAAGCATTGGAAAACCTACTCAAGTGTTTGGTGCTTGTGTCGTCCAGAGGTAAACTCAACAGAACCCTAGACCTGGTGCCGGTGAAACAGAGGTATCGAGAGTGAAGGTAACAGCCCGCTTTAAACCAGCAGCTCCACCGAGAGTTATTGCTACATGTGGGGGCTCGTCCGGGATTTGTTAGCCATCAATTCTCGCAACCTAGAGAGGTGTTTCACCGGGAGTTTACGGTGAGAGCTGGACTTTGTCATTTTCTCAGGAGAAGAAGAGGTTAAAAGTTGCAGGACTTTATTTCTGAGTGCGTAGGCGGCGGGCGCCAGTGAAAGCCCGGGAGCTACGTGATCAGAAGAACAAGTGGGAGGAGCCTACCCTACTTGATACCGCCTAGGGATGCGTGTGTGTGTGTTTGGCGCCAGAGAAGAAGAGAGGCCTCGTGATCGTGCTGAAGAAGATCAGAGTGTGGCCATGTCTTTTCCGGCGATGCAGCCAATTATGGGACCAAGAATGTTCACTGTGAGTACCGTGTCGAGTACTGTGCTGACCGGAACCCTGCTTACAGATACCGGTATTCGTCTGAAGCCGCAGGGGAGGTTTGTTCTCTATACCGTCGGATATATCGAAGGGCTGGGCATGATCTGCCACCAATGTGAAGGACTGGCCTTAAATCTCTATCCATTTGGTCGCTGCCCGCAATGTGGAGAATATTTGTTTGTGGTGGAGCAACCTACCATGCCGCCCCGTGCTTATCGTATGGACTGGGCTACAGGTGTCGCCACAGTAGAAGCTGCTACTTCTGCTGGAAGAGAATGGCAGGCCGTGACTTTGCCTGTTGTTGCCGAGAATGTTCCGGAGAGAGACACTGCTGTTACCGATTCATCAGCGGACATTACTTTGATTTCCGCGTCCACTACACCTATCCCCGTTATACCTGTCCAGAGGAAGGTGGGATATGTGAAGGCTTCCCGCAACCGTGGTCGAGGCCTACCTCAGAGACCAGATCCAATAAAGTCCACGTCAGGAACGGGTGAGCAATTAATAGGAAATGTATCTGGGACTGTAAATAAATATCTGCCAGCGGAAGAGCTGGGAGATTCGGAGATAGAATCCATGTCGGATCTCTCCGGTGATGATGACCTATTTGAGACTATGTCACAAGAGCTGCTATGGGCCCAAGGCGAGGATGTCGCCTCTGCTATGACTTTCCCTGAATGGTTAGCCCTGAGTTCTGGGAAGACGTCACCCTGTGTGGAGCCACACAGCACTGTAAATGAGACATTGTCAAAAGTTACTAGTTCACTTCAGACACCGGCTGGGTCTATGGTGAGCAAGTCGTTGGACTCATGTGTGCCTCCTGGTATGGGAAAAAATAGATCCTTACCGAAACTTGCACGTTTGCAGAGAATGTTGAACAAGCGTGTAGCTACGGAATATGGTTTGAAGTTCCCATATGTCCCTCAGGATATAATGCAAGTGATTGAAGTTAACCGGGAGCTTTGGTACAGTGAAGCTGTTTGGGACTATTTGTCTGTGCCTAAGCCTTTCCGAAAAACTGGTTGTTCTGTTGCTATGGATGAAAGCTTCAGTGGATGTTTTATGCACTGGAACTATGGTCCGCACATTCATGCTGACAAAGTGGTCATTTGCAGACCTGGAAAAGATGACGTTGTATATTTCATCACTACAGTGGATAAACAGGGAAAAACACTGACATTGCCAGATCCCAGGTTTTATTGGTAATTATGGACAAAAGAACTTTGGGGTAGTTAGTTAGTTAGTTAGTGTCAGTATATAGAGATCTTCGTGGTCAAGATCTGAATATTCATCTCAGTGTTTCAAATCCAAGGACTTCTTTTTTGCTAGCCGGATTTCTTTCATTCAAAAAAAATTGTGTATATATAGGGATGGACTCCTAAAGATTATTCTGATATAGATAATGGGAAGAGAGTTTCATTTTTAAATGAGACTTTTCTCCTGAAACTGTATAGGTCGCATTTATGTTTAATGTGTTTTCCTTTTCAGGAACTATTTGATCTCCTATCAAGCTGTTAGGCTTTTCAGCTAAGATAGATAGTGAGGTTATGTACAGTCATAGGATGGCTTTGTTTGCGGATGTGATCATATTGTTTTACAAATGTTAATCTTATAATGTCTTTCTACTGTCTTTCTCTCTTCTTTACTTGAATTCAAGTTTTAAGCTCAAATACCTGCTCTCAGGCTTGGGAGTTATTTTTTTTGTGACAGACGTTGAGGACAACGTCTATTGTAGTGGGGGGAGTATGTAGTGCTGGTAGATTTTTGATCTACCGCTGATAGGTAAATCTAGTGGGTCACTTGTTAGAGGAAGTTAGATTTGCCTCTGTTCCAGCTTGGCTGAGTTGCATGTGGTTCCACACTGTGCCGGTGGGTGTCGCTGTCACCATGGGCCAGTGTTGGAAAAGCAATGTGTTGAAGCGTATGAGTGCTCCTCTGTCCCGGGGACAACTCGGTGGAGGTGGCCGGGTTGACTTAAAGGTTCAAGTACTGTGTCTCACATTCATCGCAAACCATTACATCCTGTGGCAGAGGATCATACGGGTTTTATGCCAAACAAGTCTGTGGCAGAGACTTTTGTTCGTGCTGCGTACTGGCTGCTAGGCAAGTGAGAGATGTCTATCTAGGCGGGCAAAGATTGAATCCTATAAAGGGGAGACTATTCAGCTACAAGTGTTCAATTGCAAAGAAAGTTCTGAAGAATACTACTGAAAGGTATTTGAGCTTCCCTGCAGCTTTCCTTCTACCTCTTTCCTGCTACTTCCCTTGTTCGTTTATTAAAGCATTGGAAAACCTACTCAAGTGTTTGGTGCTTGTGTCGTCCAGAGGTAAACTCAGCGGAACCCTAGACCCGGTGCCGGTGAAACAGAAGTATCGAGAGTGAAGGTATCAGCCCGCTTTAAACCAGCAGCTCCACCAAGAGTTATTGCTACATAACTATGGGGGGGATTTACTAAAACTGGTGCACTCAGAATCTGGTGCAACTGTGCATGGTAGCCAATCAGCTTCTAACTTCGGCTTGTTTAATTAAGCTTTGGGAATAAAACCTGGAAGCTGATTGGTTTCTATGCAGAGTTGCACCAGATTTTGCACTTTCCAGGTTTAGTAAACTACGCCCTATGTTTCATCACAATTTGGACTTTATATTTTTAATATCTTTTATATGGATTTTTTTCACAACCATATTTTCAAATTTTTATATATTTATGTTCCTATTTTCTTATCATAATTTAGCACAACTCTCTTAAGGTTTGTAATTTGTAAAGTGTGTGTCTCACAGGGAAGTTGCAGCTCTTTAGGTGTAATATTTTTAGATAATAGCGCAGTTTTTCCCTTGCTGTAATGTGAAGACCTTCCTTGAATTTAATTGAAACCATGTTCCAGAGTGCTGTGAACAGGTGTTGCAGTGCAGTGCAGTGACAATTTGTTGGTGTGACTGGGCCCTTACTTTGAAATATGGAACAGCAAGTGTGATGTGTGATGTGTGAATGTCACATCAAACACGACTTTCAGGTAAGTGATGATAACTCAGAATGCGTACTTATAGAAAACACATTATAGATTTCCTCTAATGGCATCAGTGAAGAAAACAGACGTGGTACTGTATTTGGATACGACACACTGCCACTCCACCTGCGATGTGTAACGGCGAGATGTATAATCACTGATTTGCAGCCGTTGTCATTATAGATGAAATTTCTCGGTGACTGACACATCTGATGACAGGTTCTGAAATGAATAATTGGATATTGCCTTTCTTCCCACAGAAAGATCTTCCAACACCTGACAAAATGATGACACCGCGTGAACTGACAACACCGAACGTCACTTCTCCTCTTATCATAATACTAATAAAAATGTATTACAGGGCTCATTTATTATTCAGCATGGGTGACAGAGCATTCATCCAGTGCCATATGTCAGTAAGGGGGTCAGTGCCGGGACAAGGTGCCTCTGACCCCCAACATAAGGATGCCAGTTGAGCATGCAGTGCAATTCATTGTTAATGGAACCATAAATGTGGCAAGCAGTTTGCCATGTTTGTCACTCGTAGGGAAACCTATTGAAATTAATGGGCTGCCCTATGCGTGTTGCGTGAGTACACGCACAAAACGCACACAAACGCTGCACAACTTTGCATGTATTCTCAATATGCCTAGGTGGGAATGCGGCCTTAATGTGGTAGCTGCATTTGTTTTTTTTATAGAAATGCTAACATAAAACACTAAAAGAATACTACAGAGCATATAAGTCAAAAAGAGCAGGGGTGATACGATACAGTAAGTCCTTCCTTTCAGGTTCAGTATGCTGGCTTGGCTCCAGGACAAAGAGAAAAGAGACAGCTCATCGCTGGCCATTGCCTCTTAAAGCACTCTCAGACACAGCCCACACAAAAACACCCTCTGCCCGCCCGTGGAGTCCTCTGTCCAATGGGAAGCTGTTCTTCCTAATCACCAGGAAGTATGTTATTCCCCCGAACATCTACCAGGAAGTATGTTATTCTCTTCTACAAGAGGGCAGCGTTAGTCTGTGAACACCTGCCTTGACCGAGGTCATCTCCCAGTAGCAGCTGGCCTTTGATGTTGGTGTAACTCAGGAAATCAGTTATTTTTAATCCGCACCTCCCCAGGAAGTCTTAGCTGATGCTCCTCTATCCCCCCATACATCACACCAGGAGGCCTATGAGAGAACATCCTTTAGGACAGGGATATGCAATTAGCGGACCTCCAGCTGTTGCAAAAGTACAAGTCCCATCAGGGGCGTAACTAGAAATAGCAGGGCCCCATAGCAAAATGTTGTATGGGGCCCCCCTGCAAACAGCCCCCCCCCCCCCACAGCTGCCCTAGTGTCAATGCAGCGTGACCTGTGCCACATACAGCGTGACCAGTGCCACATACAGCGTGACCTGTGCCCAATGCAGCGTGACCTGTGCCCCATACAGCGTGACCTGTGCCCCATACAGCATGACCTGTGCCCAATACAGCCTTGTCTGCCTGTGCCCCATACAGCCCCACCTATGCAGAGGAAGAGGCAAGCCACCCGGATCAGCAGAGAGCGGGATTGCCCGCTGTAATAGCTTTCATTTGAATTTCCTGTCTTCCCGGGGCTCATCGTCACATAGCCCCACCTCTTGATCCGACACCATTGATGACGTCACATGTCCCACATTGGATCGGCGTTCTGTCTATCAAAGGCACCGGGCCAAAAGGTGGAGCTATGTGACGTGAGCCCCGGTAACACTGGAAGTTCTAATGAAAGCTCTTACATCGGGCAATTCAGCTCTCTGCTGATACGGACAGCTCACCTCTTCCTTTCCTCTCTCTTCCCCTGGCTGAGAGACTGTGCCGGCGGTGCTCTTATCCTCACTGGGCCCCACTCGGCTGCGGGCCCCATAGCGCCCGCATGGGTCGCTATGGTGGTAGTTACGCCCCTGAGTCCCATCATGCCTCTGGGTGTCATGCTTGTGGCTGTCAGAGTCTTGCTATGCCTCATGGGAATTGTAGTTCTGCAACAGCTGGAGGTCCACTAATTGCATATCCCTGCTTTAGGCGATGAATTCCCATTCATGACTCCTTGTTACAAAAGCCCTACTGGGTAAACTTGCTGTACAGTCATTCCAAGACGACTTCCAACAGGCCAAATGGCTTAATTAGGCAGGCAGTAAAAATCCATAAATGTCTGAAAAAAAACATGTTGACTTCCAACACAATGAAGTGTTAATGGCACCCCAAAGGCATCTTGTAAATGCAGAGCATTTGTTGCCACCAAATCACGTGGTACCAAACCATGGGGTTTAGTGCGGCGCAGTCTGAAAAAGTAGTGCTTGCTCTACTTGTTTGTGCAAGTGATTGCAGCTTGATCCCAACTTGTTACAGACCTTTGGCTTGTTTACCACCTGCTATATCTGCTACTGGACCCCGGCTTGTTCACCTCCTGGTGGGGAAATCCTGAAGACCTGGTACTGACAAGCAGCAAAACCCATCTCCACCATCAGGAGCTCTGGTTAGTGCTTAGACCCCACACCTCGGTTGAGCCTGCGTCATCCACCAGGGTTATCTGCTTGTGTGCTTATCCTGCTGGTCGGTGGGAACCTCTCTACTGCTATAGATACTGGCCTCTGAGCCTGACCCCTGATCATGGAAGAAGGGAGTAAAGTAATTAATAAAAACTAATAAGGGCTTACTAAAAGGTTTATTTACAGTTGTGCTCAAAAATTTGCATACCCTGGCAGAAATTTGGAAATTTTGGCATTAATACTGAAAATATGACTGATCATGCCAAAAAACTTTCTTTTTTTTAACCCCTTCCCAACTGTCGCATGACAATATACGTTGGCAGAATGGCACGGGTGGGCAAAAGGGCGTACAGGTCGCACGACAGCACAATTGTCAGTTAAAGCAACGCAGTGCCGAATCGCAAAAAGTGCTCTGGTCAGGAAGGGGGTAAATCCTTCTGGGGTTGAAGTGGTTAAGGATAGCAATCACACAAAGCCATGTATTATCACATTATCACATTATCACATTTTTAACTTGTAAACAACAAATCTCAGAAAGAGGCTCGGTCCTTAAGTGGTGGTTAAAAGTCAGCAGCTACACATACTGTATAATTTTCTTCTGGGCCGAACTCCGCTTTAAGTACTGGAGTTTGTCGCAATTCCACGAGCGTGCAAAATTTTAAAGCATGACATGTTAGGTATCTATTTACTCAGCTTAACATCATCTTTCACATTAATAACACAAAAATTGGGGTTTGTATTGTGTTTTGGTTTTTAAATTCAAAGTGTATTTTTTCCGAAAAAATTGCATTTGAAAGACCGCTGTGCAGATACAGTGTGACATAAAATGATCACCATTTTATTCTCTAGGGTCTCTGCTAAAGAAAAAAAATATGTTTGGGGGTTCTAAGTAATATTCTAGCAAAAAATACTGAAGTAAACTTTTAAACAAAATGTTCCAGAAGAGGCCTGGTCTTATACGATTTTTTTTTTTTGCTGTATGCAGCTTGGAAATTAAAAATTAAATATGCATAACAACTATAAATGGGGAGAAGCTGAAAGCCCAGATCCCAAAGATGAGCTTTACATAAAACCATTTCTTTAAATATTTTCAAGTGTTTCTTGCTTATTGTGCCTTATTATTAGTGGGAATGCTTTAGCAGTCCCACTATTGTTATTCGATTTTATTTATTAGTGGGAATGCTTTAGCAGTCCCACTATTGTTATTCGATTTTATTTATTATTTTTAATAATTTTAATTTTATTCCGTACGTTTTTCGGTAATGCGTAACTTCTGCATACTTTCAGCTATTAAAACCATTCAACTATCAAAATGTTCGTCTCTTTTAGCTGAGGTGTGCTCTTTTTCAACTTTTTTTCTACCATTTATACTTTTTAAAATATTAAGCTTTTTATCACTTTTTTTTAACATTGAAGTCAATGGGAGCATGCTTGAAATCCTTAAATTTTTCTTCCGCTCCCAAAAGTTTCAGCTCCTTCATACTTTCACCTAGAGACACCAAACAAACTTTAAAATGTTCACAAAATATTCAGCTATCTGGCTATATCTTTTCAGTTTGATATCTTTTACAGTTTTTGAGAAAAAGCTTTTTGTTTAGAGGTCATTTCAGGAAATTTTAGCCATTAATCAGAGTGTACTGTGTGTGTTTTGTTGCCATGGTTACCAAAGCTTCTGTTATACACAGAGGGGGGGAGGTGGCTGGAGCATCTCAGCTTTAATTACAGAGCCCGGGGGGAGGGGACAGACACACCATGTACTGATTATAATAGAGGAATATGATGGGGCAGTTTTGATGGTGGCAATTCTGATGGGGCAGTTTTGATGGCGGTCATTTTAGCAATTTAGCTATTCAGCAATTATTTTTGAAAAAAAAAATATATTTTTGAAAAAAAAAAAATATTTCTGAAAAAAAAAAATTATTTTTGAAAAAAAAAATTTTTTTGAAAAAAAAAAAAATTATTTTTGAAAAAAAAAAAAAAATCATTTTTGAAAAAAAAAAAAATTATTTTTGAAAAAAAAAAAATATTTTTGAAAAAAAAAATTATTTTTGAAAAAAAAAATATTTTTGAAAAAAAAAAAATATTTTTGAAAAAAAAAAAAAAAATTTAAAAAAAAAAAAAAATCATTTTTGAAAAAAAAAATTTTTGAAAAAAAAAAAAATTTTTGAAAAAAAAAATATTTTTGAAAAAAAAAAATATTTTTGAAAAAAAAAAATATTTTTTGATGGGGCAGTTTTGATGGTGGCAATATGATGGTGCAGTTTTGATGAGGCAATTCTGATGGGGCAGTTTTGATGGTGGCAATATGATGGGGCAGTTTTGATGGCAATATGATGGGGGCAATTTTGCTGGGGGCCGTTTTAGCAATTCAGCATTCCCACGCATTTTCCCCAGGAAATGCATTTTCTAGTTAGTGGGAATGCTTTAGCAGTCCCACTATTGTTATTCGATTTTATTTATTAGTGGGAATGCTTTAGCAGTCCCACTATTGTTATTCGTTTTTTTATTTATTAGTGGGAATGCTTTAGCAGTCCCACTATTGTTATTCGATTTTATTTATTATTTTTAATAATTTTAATTTTATTCCGTACGTTTTTCGGTAATGCGTAACTTCTGCATACTTTCAGCTATTAAAACCATTCAACTATCAAAATGTTCGTCTCTTTTAGCTGAGGTGTGCTCTTTTTCAACTTTTTTTCTACCATTTATACTTTTTAAAATATTAAGCTTTTTATCACTTTTTTTTAACATTGAAGTCAATGGGAGCATGCTTGAAATCCTTAAATTTTTCTTCCGCTCCCAAAAGTTTCAGCTCCTTCATACTTTCACCTAGAGACACCAAACAAACTTTAAAATGTTCACAAAATATTCAGCTATCTGGCTATAGCTTTTCAGTTTGATATCTTTTACAGTTTTTGAGAAAAAGCTTTTTGTTTAGAGGTCATTTCAGGAAATTTTAGCCATTAATCAGAGTGCACTGTGTGTGTTTTGTTGCCATGGTTACCAAAGCTTCTGTTATACACAGAGGGGGGAAGGTGGCTGGAGCATCTCAGCTTTAATTACAGAGCCCGGGGGGAGGGGACAGACACACCATGTACTGATTATAATAGAGGAATATGATGGGGCAGTTTTGATGGTGGCAATTCTGATGGGGCAGTTTTGATGGCGGTCATTTTAGCAATTTAGCTATTCAGCAATTATTTTTGAAAAAAAAAATATATTTTTGAAAAAAAAAATATATTTCTGAAAAAAAAAAATTATTTTTGAAAAAAAAAAAAAATCATTTTTGAAAAAAAAAAATTATTTTTGAAAAAAAAAAATTATTTTTGAAAAAAAAAAAATATTTTTGAAAAAAAAAATTATTTTTGAAAAAAAAAATATTTTTGAAAAAAAAAATATTTAAAAAAAAAAATCATTTTTGAAAAAAAAAATAATTTTTGAAAAAAAATTATTTTTGAAAAAAAAAAATATTTTTGAAAAAAAAAATATTTTTGAAAAAAAAAAATATTTTTTGATGGGGCAGTTTTGATGGTGGCAATATGATGGTGCAGTTTTGATGGGGCAATTCTGATGGGGCAGTTTTGATGGTGGCAATATGATGGGACAGTTTTGATGGCAATATGATGGGGGCAATTTTGCTGGGGGCCGTTTTAGCAATTCAGCATTCCCACGCATTTTCCCCAGGAAATGCATTTTCTAGTTAGTGGGAATGCTTTAGCAGTCCCACTATTGTTATTCGATTTTATTAGTGGGAATGCTTTAGCAGTCCCACTATTGTTATTCGATTTTATTTATTTTTAATAATTTTAATTTTATTCCGTACGTTTTTCGGTAATGCGTAACTTCTGCATACTTTCAGCTATTAAAACCATTCAACTATCAAAATGTTCGTCTCTTTTAGCTGAGGTGTGCTCTTTTTCAACTTTTTTTCTACCATTTATACTTTTTAAAATATTAAGCTTTTTATCACTTTTTTTTAACATTGAAGTCAATGGGAGCATGCTTGAAATCCTTAAATTTTTCTTCCGCTCCCAAAAGTTTCAGCTCCTTCATACTTTCACCTAGAGACACCAAACAAACTTTAAAATGTTCACAAAATATTCAGCTATCTGGCTATAGCTTTTCAGTTTGATATCTTTTACAGTTTTTGATAAAAAGCTCTTTGTTTAGAGGTCATTTCAGGAAATTTTAGCCATTAATCAGAGTGCACTGTGTGTGTTTTGTTGCCATGGTTACCAAAGCTTCTGTTATACACAGAGGGGGGGGAGGTGGCTGGAGCATCTCAGCTTTAATTACAGAGCCCGGGGGGAGGGGACAGACACACCATGTACTGATTATAATAGAGGAATATGATGGGGCAGTTTTGATGGTGGCAATTCTGATGGGGCAGTTTTGATGGCGGTCATTTTAGCAATTTAGCTATTCAGCAATTATTTTTGAAAAAAATATATATATTTTTGAAAAAAAAAATATATTTCTGAAAAAAAAAAAATTATTTTTGAAAAAAAAAAATCATTTTTGAAAAAAAAAAATTATTTTTGAAAAAAAAAAAAAATTATTTTTGAAAAAAAAAAAAATTATTTTTGAAAAAAAAAAAAATATTTTTGAAAAAAAAAATTATTTTTGAAAAAAAAAATATTTTTGAAAAAAAAAATATTTAAAAAAAAAAAAATCATTTTTGAAAAAAAAATTTTTGAAAAAAAAATTTTTTGAAAAAAAAAATTTTTGAAAAAAAAATAATTTTTGAAAAAAAATTATTTTTGAAAAAAAAAATTATTTTTGAAAAAAAAAAATATTTTTGAAAAAAAAAATATTTTTTGATGGGGCAGTTTTGATGGTGGCAATATGATGGTGCAGTTTTGATGGGGCAATTCTGATGGGGCAGTTTTGATGGTGGCAATATGATGGGACAGTTTTGATGGCAATATGATGGGGGCAATTTTGCTGGGGGCCATTTTAGCAATTCAGCATTCCCACGCATTTTCCCCAGGAAATGCATTTTCTAGTTTATTTTTAATAATTTTAATTTTATTCCGTACGTTTTTCGGTAATGCGTAACTTCTGCATACTTTCAGCTATTAAAACCATTCAACTATCAAAATGTTCGTCTCTTTTAGCTGAGGTGTGCTCTTTTTCAACTTTTTTTCTACCATTTATACTTTTTAAAATATTAAGCTTTTTATCACTTTTTTTAACATTGAAGTCAATGGGAGCATGCTTGAAATCCTTAAATTTTTCTTCCGCTCCCAAAAGTTTCAGGTCCTTCATACTTTCACCTAGAGACACCAAACAAACTTTAAAATGTTCACAAAATATTCAGCTATCTGGCTATAGCTTTTCAGTTTGATATCTTTTACAGTTTTTGAGAAAAAGCTTTTTGTTTAGAGGTCATTTCAGGAAATTTTAGCCATTAATCAGAGTGCACTGTGTGTGTTTTGTTGCCATGGTTACCAAAGCTTCTGTTATACACAGAGGGGGGGGAGGTGGCTGGAGCATCTCAGCTTTAATTACAGAGCCCGGGGGGAGGGGACAGACACACCATGTACTGATTATAATAGAGGAATATGATGGGGCAGTTTTGATGGTGGCAATTCTGATGGGGCAGTTTTGATGGCGGTCATTTTAGCAATTTAGCTATTCAGCAATTATTTTTGAAAAAAAAAATATATTTTTGAAAAAAAAAATATATTTCTGAAAAAAAAAAAATTATTTTTGAAAAAAAAAAAATCATTTTTGAAAAAAAAAAATTATTTTTGAAAAAAAAAAAAAATTATTTTTGAAAAAAAAAATTATTTTTGAAAAAAAAAATATATTTTTGAAAAAAAAAATTATTTTTGAAAAAAAAAATATTTTTGAAAAAAAAAAATATTTAAAAAAAAAAAATCATTTTTGAAAAAAAAATTTTTGAAAAAAAAATTTTTTGAAAAAAAAAATTTTTGAAAAAAAAAAATATTTTTGAAAAAAAAAATATTTTTGAAAAAAAAAAATATTTTTGAAAAAAAAAAATATTTTTTGATGGGGCAGTTTTGATGGTGGCAATATGATGGTGCAGTTTTGATGAGGCAATTCTGATGGGGCAGTTTTGATGGTGGCAATATGATGGGACAGTTTTGATGGCAATATGATGGGGGCAATTTTGCTGGGGGCCGTTTTAGCAATTCAGCATTCCCACGCATTTTCCCCAGGAAATGCATTTTCTAGTTTATTTTTAATAATTTTAATTTTATTCCGTACGTTTTTCGGTAATGCGTAACTTCTGCATACTTTCAGCTATTAAAACCATTCAACTATCAAAATGTTCGTCTCTTTTAGCTGAGGTGTGCTCTTTTTCAACTTTTTTTCTACCATTTATACTTTTTAAAATATTAAGCTTTTTATCACTTTTTTTTAACATTGAAGTCAATGGGAGCATGCTTGAAATCCTTAAATTTTTCTTCCGCTCCCAAAAGTTTCAGCTCCTTCATACTTTCACCTAGAGACACCAAACAAACTTTAAAATGTTCACAAAATATTCAGCTATCTGGCTATAGCTTTTCAGTTTGATATCTTTTACAGTTTTTGAGAAAAAGCTTTTTGTTTAGAGGTCATTTCAGGAAATTTTAGC
This sequence comes from Lithobates septentrionalis, assembly GCA_037952835.1. NCBI lineage: Eukaryota > Metazoa > Chordata > Amphibia > Anura > Ranidae > Lithobates > Lithobates septentrionalis. Next base: position 2,147,049 of record JBBDGP010000459.1, read on the forward strand.
CATTAATCAGAGTGCACTGTGTGTGTTTTGTTGCCATGGTTACCAAAGCTTCTGTTATACACAGAGGGGGGGGAGGTGGCTGGAGCATCTCAGCTTTAACCACTTCCCACCCGGCCACTGCACATAAACGGCCGGGTGGGCTATCTCTCCTTCTGAGTGGACGTTCAGGAACGTCCCTCAGAAGGAGCGGGATCGCGCGCGCGCGTGCCCGCGCAGCGGCGTGATCCCGATGCGCTCGTGTCACCCGGACACGGCGCATCTCCGATCGGTAGGAGGGCTCTGTGATTGGCCCTCCTGATCACATGACGGCCGTGTCGAATCACAGCCGTCATGTGATGTAAACACAGAGCCGGTTGCTAGGCAATCTGCTCTCCTCTCCTCACACGGAAGTTGTCAGTGAGGAGAGGAGAGCGGATCGCTGCAGCCGGCTGGTGATCAGTGAGTATGAGATGTTTTTTACAGCTTTTTACTCACTGATCACCAGTCTAGTGTCCCCACAATGTAAAAAACACAAAGTAAACACACAATGTCCCCAACACACGTCCCCAAAACACATGTCCCCAAAATACATGTCCCCAAAACACATGTCCCCAAAATACATGTCCCCACATAGTAAAAACACCTGTCCCCCACATATGTCCCAGTAAAATCACATGTCCCAATGATTATCTGCACACATATGTCCGTGATCACCTGTGCACATCTGTACATTATCATTTGCGCACATGTGTCCGTGATCACACGAACCAATTATTATACACTTAACGGGATTTTTTTTAACAAAAACATGTAGCAGAATACATTTTGGCTTAAATTTATGACAAAATTCGATTTTATTGGATTTTTATTAAAATAGAAAGAAGAAAATATTGTTTTTTTTCCAAATTTCCGCTCTTTTTTCGCTTATATCGCAAAAAATAAAAAATGGAGTAATGAATAAATACCACCAAAAGAAAGCTCTATTTGTGTGAACAAAATGATAAAAATTTCATTTGGGTACAACATTGTATGACCGCGCAATTGTCATTGAAATTGTGAGAGCGCTGAAAGCTGAAAATTGGTCTGGGAAGGAGGGGGGCGAAAGTGCCCAGTATTGAAGTGGTTAATTACAGAGCCCGGGGGGAGGGGACAGACACACCATGTACTGATTATAATAGAGGAATATGATGGGGCAGTTTTGATGGTGGCAATTCTGATGGGGCAGTTTTGATGGCGGTCATTTTAGCAATTTAGCTATTCAGCAATTATTTTTGAAAAAAAAAATATATTTTTGAAAAAAAAAATATATTTCTGAAAAAAAAAAAATTATTTTTGAAAAAAAAAAAAAATCATTTTTGAAAAAAAAAAATTATTTTTGAAAAAAAAAAATTATTTTTGAAAAAAAAAAAATATTTTTGAAAAAAAAAATTATTTTTGAAAAAAAAAATATTTTTGAAAAAAAAAATATTTAAAAAAAAAAATCATTTTTGAAAAAAAAAATAATTTTTGAAAAAAAATTATTTTTGAAAAAAAAAAATATTTTTGAAAAAAAAAATATTTTTGAAAAAAAAAAATATTTTTTGATGGGGCAGTTTTGATGGTGGCAATATGATGGTGCAGTTTTGATGGGGCAATTCTGATGGGGCAGTTTTGATGGTGGCAATATGATGGGACAGTTTTGATGGCAATATGATGGGGGCAATTTTGCTGGGGGCCGTTTTAGCAATTCAGCATTCCCACGCATTTTCCCCAGGAAATGCATTTTCTAGTTAGTGGGAATGCTTTAGCAGTCCCACTATTGTTATTCGATTTTATTAGTGGGAATGCTTTAGCAGTCCCACTATTGTTATTCGATTTTATTAGTGGGAATGCTTTAGCAGTCCCACTATTGTTATTCGATTTTATTTATTTTTAATAATTTTAATTTTATTCCGTACGTTTTTCGGTAATGCGTAACTTCTGCATACTTTCAGCTATTAAAACCATTCAACTATCAAAATGTTCGTCTCTTTTAGCTGAGGTGTGCTCTTTTTCAACTTTTTTTCTACCATTTATACTTTTTAAAATATTAAGCTTTTTATCACTTTTTTTAACATTGAAGTCAATGGGAGCATGCTTGAAATCCTTAAATTTTTCTTCCGCTCCCAAAAGTTTCAGGTCCTTCATACTTTCACCTAGAGACACCAAACAAACTTTAAAATGTTCACAAAATATTCAGCTATCTGGCTATAGCTTTTCAGTTTGATATCTTTTACAGTTTTTGAGAAAAAGCTTTTTGTTTAGAGGTCATTTCAGGAAATTTTAGCCATTAATCAGAGTGCACTGTGTGTGTTTTGTTGCCATGGTTACCAAAGCTTCTGTTATACACAGAGGGGGGGGAGGTGGCTGGAGCATCTCAGCTTTAATTACAGAGCCCGGGGGGAGGGGACAGACACACCATGTACTGATTATAATAGAGGAATATGATGGGGCAGTTTTGATGGTGGCAATTCTGATGGGGCAGTTTTGATGGCGGTCATTTTAGCAATTTAGCTATTCAGCAATTATTTTTGAAAAAAAAAATATATTTTTGAAAAAAAAAATATATTTCTGAAAAAAAAAAAATTATTTTTGAAAAAAAAAAAATCATTTTTGAAAAAAAAAAATTATTTTTGAAAAAAAAAAAAATTATTTTTGAAAAAAAAAATTATTTTTGAAAAAAAAAATATATTTTTGAAAAAAAAAATTATTTTTGAAAAAAAAAATATTTTTGAAAAAAAAAAATATTTAAAAAAAAAAAATCATTTTTGAAAAAAAAATTTTTGAAAAAAAAATTTTTTGAAAAAAAAAATTTTTGAAAAAAAAAAAATATTTTTGAAAAAAAAAATATTTTTGAAAAAAAAAAATATTTTTGAAAAAAAAAAATATTTTTTGATGGGGCAGTTTTGATGGTGGCAATATGATGGTGCAGTTTTGATGAGGCAATTCTGATGGGGCAGTTTTGATGGTGGCAATATGATGGGACAGTTTTGATGGCAATATGATGGGGGCAATTTTGCTGGGGGCCGTTTTAGCAATTCAGCATTCCCACGCATTTTCCCCAGGAAATGCATTTTCTAGTTTATTTTTAATAATTTTAATTTTATTCCGTACGTTTTTCGGTAATGCGTAACTTCTGCATACTTTCAGCTATTAAAACCATTCAACTATCAAAATGTTCGTCTCTTTTAGCTGAGGTGTGCTCTTTTTCAACTTTTTTTCTACCATTTATACTTTTTAAAATATTAAGCTTTTTATCACTTTTTTTTAACATTGAAGTCAATGGGAGCATGCTTGAAATCCTTAAATTTTTCTTCCGCTCCCAAAAGTTTCAGCTCCTTCATACTTTCACCTAGAGACACCAAACAAACTTTAAAATGTTCACAAAATATTCAGCTATCTGGCTATAGCTTTTCAGTTTGATATCTTTTACAGTTTTTGAGAAAAAGCTTTTTGTTTAGAGGTCATTTCAGGAAATTTTAGCCATTAATCAGAGTGCACTGTGTGTGTTTTGTTGCCATGGTTACCAAAGCTTCTGTTATACACAGAGGGGGGGGAGGTGGCTGGAGCATCTCAGCTTTAACCACTTCCCACCCGGCCACTGCACATAAACGGCCGGGTGGGCTATCTCTCCTTCTGAGTGGACGTTCAGGAACGTCCCTCAGAAGGAGCGGGATCGCGCGCGCGCGTGCCCGCGCAGCGGCGTGATCCCGATGCGCTCGTGTCACCCGGACACGGCGCATCTCCGATCGGTAGGAGGGCTCTGTGATTGGCCCTCCTGATCACATGACGGCCGTGTCGAATCACAGCCGTCATGTGATGTAAACACAGAGCCGGTTGCTAGGCAATCTGCTCTCCTCTCCTCACACGGAAGTTGTCAGTGAGGAGAGGAGAGCGGATCGCTGCAGCCGGCTGGTGATCAGTGAGTATGAGATGTTTTTTACAGCTTTTTACTCACTGATCACCAGTCTAGTGTCCCCACAATGTAAAAAACACAAAGTAAACACACAATGTCCCCAACACACGTCCCCAAAACACATGTCCCCAAAATACATGTCCCCAAAACACATGTCCCCAAAATACATGTCCCCACATAGTAAAAACACCTGTCCCCCACATATGTCCCAGTAAAATCACATGTCCCAATGATTATCTGCACACATATGTCCGTGATCACCTGTGCACATCTGTACATTATCATTTGCGCACATGTGTCCGTGATCACACGAACCAATTATTATACACTTAACGGGATTTTTTTTAACAAAAACATGTAGCAGAATACATTTTGGCTTAAATTTATGACAAAATTCGATTTTATTGGATTTTTATTAAAATAGAAAGAAGAAAATATTGTTTTTTTTCCAAATTTCCGCTCTTTTTTCGCTTATATCGCAAAAAATAAAAAATGGAGTAATGAATAAATACCACCAAAAGAAAGCTCTATTTGTGTGAACAAAATGATAAAAATTTCATTTGGGTACAACATTGTATGACCGCGCAATTGTCATTGAAATTGTGAGAGCGCTGAAAGCTGAAAATTGGTCTGGGAAGGAGGGGGGCGAAAGTGCCCAGTATTGAAGTGGTTAATTACAGAGCCCGGGGGGAGGGGACAGACACACCATGTACTGATTATAATAGAGGAATATGATGGGGCAGTTTTGATGGTGGCAATTCTGATGGGGCAGTTTTGATGGCGGTCATTTTAGCAATTTAGCTATTCAGCAATTATTTTTGAAAAAAAATATATATTTTTGAAAAAAAAAATATATTTCTGAAAAAAAAAAATTATTTTTGAAAAAAAAAAAAATCATTTTTGAAAAAAAAAATTATTTTTGAAAAAAAAAAAAATTATTTTTGAAAAAAAAAAATTATTTTTGAAAAAAAAAAATATTTTTGAAAAAAAAAATTATTTTTGAAAAAAAAAATATTTTTGAAAAAAAAAATATTTAAAAAAAAAAAATCATTTTTGAAAAAAAAATTTTTGAAAAAAAAATTTTTTGAAAAAAAAAAATTTTGAAAAAAAAAATATTTTTGAAAAAAAAAAATATTTTTGAAAAAAAAAATATTTTTTGATGGGGCAGTTTTGATGGTGGCAATATGATGGTGCAGTTTTGATGGGGCAATTCTGATGGGGCAGTTTTGATGGTGGCAATATGATGGGACAGTTTTGATGGCAATATGATGGGGGCAATTTTGCTGGGGGCCGTTTTAGCAATTCAGCATTCCCACGCATTTTCCCCAGGAAATGCATTTTCTAGTTATTTTTAATAATTTTAATTTTATTCCGTACGTTTTTCGGTAATGCGTAACTTCTGCATACTTTCAGCTATTAAAACCATTCAACTATCAAAATGTTCGTCTCTTTTAGCTGAGGTGTGCTCTTTTTCAACTTTTTTTCTACCATTTATACTTTTTAAAATATTAAGCTTTTTATCACTTTTTTTTAACATTGAAGTCAATGGGAGCATGCTTGAGAAACTTAAAATCTTCTTCCGCTCCCAAAAGTTTCAGCTCCTTCATACTTTCACCTAGAGACGCCAAACAAACTTTAAAATGTTCACAAAATATTCAGCTATCTGGCTATATCTTTTCAGTTTGATATCTTTTACAGTTTTTGAGAAAAAGCTTTTTGTTTAGAGGTCATTTCAGGAAATTTTAGCCATTAATCAGAGTGTACTGTGTATGTTTTGTTGCCATGGTTACCAAAGCTTCTGTTATACACAGGGGGGGAGGTGGCTGGAGCATCTCAGCTTTAATTACAGAGCCCGGGGGAGGGGACAGACACACCATGTACTGATTATAATAGAGGAATATGATGGGGCAGTTTTGATGGTGGCAATTCTGATGGGGCAGTTTTGATGGCGGTCATTTTAGCAATTTAGCTATTCAGCAATTATTTTTGAAAAAAAAATATATATATTTCTGAAAAAAAAAATATTTTTGAGAAAAAAAAAATTATTTTTGAAAAAAAAAAAAATTATTTTTGAAAAAAAAAAAAATATTTTTGAAAAAAAAATCATTTTTGAAAAAAAAAATTATTTTTGAAAAAAAAAATTATTTTTGAAAAAAAAAAAATATTTTTGAAAAAAAAAAAATATTTTTGAAAAAAAAAATATTTTTGAAAAAAAAAAATATATTTTTGAAAAAAAAAATCATTTTTGAAAAAAAAAATTTTTTGAAAAAAAAAATATTTTTGAAAAAAAAATATTTTTGAAAAAAAAAATTATTTTTGAAAAAAAAAATATTTTTGAAAAAAAAAATTTTTGAAAAAAAAATTTTTTTGAAAAAAAAAATATTTTTGAAAAAAAAAATTATTTTTGAAAAAAAAAAAATATTTAAAAAAAAAATAAATATTTTTTAATGGGGCAGTTTTGATGGTGGCAATATGATGGTGCAGTTTTGATGAGGCAATTCTGATGGGGCAGTTTTGATGGTGGCAATATGATGGGACAGTTTTGATAGGGCAATTCTGATGGGGCAGTTTTGATGGTGGCAATATGATGGGACAGTTTTGATGGCAATATGATGGGGGCAATTTTGCTGGGGGTCGTTTTAGCAATTCAGCATTCCCACGCATTTTCCCCAGGAAATGCATTTTCTAGTTATTACGTGTTCTTGCATAGCAAGACCACTTACTGTTATCTCACATATATATTATTCTTATTATTATAGCCAAATTTACCACCCTAACTCCTCCCACAGTTTTTACACTACATAGACAAGTAATATACCGAAACGTGCGGATTGTTCCCGAATGGTGTGCTATTACTTTGTGGAACGTTTCGCCGAATGGTTCACGAAATATCGTCGTTTTTGCGGCGAAATTGGTCCCATAGGAATGAATGGGAAAACTAGAGTGGGAGATGACAAAAGCTGGAAAATCAGAACATGATTTCTAAACTGCCGCCACTCCCTCATTTTCAAGCCCACCTACACAAATCTTATATCAAAACGTTCAGCTATCCCTGCTGCCACTAAACATGTCCACGGCTAAGCCATAGTCCTGATAGTTTTCACAATATGACCATTTGTTTGCAACTCACGCCGTCCATTGACATTCATTGAAACTACACTCTAGCCCCCTCCAAATTTGAAGGGCAATTTCTAAACTGCGACTGTGCCTTCATTTTTAATATTTCAGAGACATACTATACATCAAAATCTAGGTCTGGGTCTTGTGATTCTCACAATATAAAGATCTTCGCTGTAGGATGTATAGTTTTTAAAATACGGCCATTTGTTTAGAGGTCATTTCAGGAAATTTTAGCCACTAATCAGAGTGTACTGTTAGTGTTTGTTTTGTTGCCATGGTTACCAAAGCTTCTGTCATACACAGGGGGGAAGGTGGCTGGAGCATCTCAGCTGATTACAGAGCCCGGGGGAGGGGACAGACACACCATGTACTGATTTATAATAGAGGAATATGATGGGGCAGTTTTGATGGGGTAATTCTGATGGGGCAGTTTTGATGAAGCAGTATTTGGGAAGCATAAACAGGGCATGAGCGTTGCTAGGAAACAGTGGTTGTAAACACAAGATGCTGAGACACTCCAAATGCATGTGACTTCATCTGCTAGACTTGATAATGCTTGTAGACTCCTCCCACAGTTTTCACACTACAGAGACAAATAATATACCGAAACGAGCGGATTGTTCCCGATTGGTGTGTTATTACTTTGTGGAATGTTTTGCCGAATGGTCCACGAAATGACGTTTTTGCGGCGAAATTGGTCCCATAGGAATGAATGGCGAAATGTTCAAAACTAGAGTGGGAAGTGACAAAAGCTGACAACCCCATGATCAGCCAAAACATTATGACCACCCCATGATCAGCCAAAACATTATGACCGCCCCATGTAAAAAAAAAAATATTTTTGAAAAAAAAAATTTTTTTTGAAAAAAGTAAAAAAATAATTTTTGAAAAAAAAAATCATTTTTGAAAAAAAAAAAATATATATTTTTGAAAGAAAAAATATTTTTGAAAAAAAGAAAAATATTTTTGAAAAAAAAAATATTTTTGAAAAAAAAAATTCTTTTAAAAAAAAAATTATTTTTGAAAAAAAAATTACTTTAAAAAAAATAATAATTTCGAAAAAAAAATTATTTTTGAAATAAAAAAATTCATTTTTGAAAAAAAAATTACCTTTGAAAAAAAAAATTACTTTTGAAAAAAAAATCATTTTTGAAGAAAAAAAAATCATTTTTGATTAAAAAAAATTCATTTTTGAAAAAAAAAATTACTTTTGAAAAAAATGTTCAGCTCTTTCAGCGAATGATGGAACTTTTTTACTACTATTTATACTTTTTAAAATATTAAGCTTTTTAACACTTTTCACAGTTACTCAAGCCACTCCACCCCACCCAGTTACTCCGCCCACTCCAGTTGTAGAGGCAAGAACACTTTCACAATTTCCCCAGAAATTGTACCTTTTCTAGTTATTAAGTGTTCTTGCATAGCAAGACCACTTACTGTTATCTCACATATATATTATTCTTATTATTATAGCCAAATTTACCACCCTAACTCCTCCCACAGTTTTTACACTACATAGACAAGTAATATACCGAAACATGCGGATTGTTCCCGTATGGTGTGCTATTACTTTGTGGAACGTTTCGCCAAATGGTTCACGAAATATCGTCGTTTTTGCGTCGAAATTGGTCCCATAGGAATGAATGGGGAAACTAGAGTGGGAGATGACAAAAGCTGGAAAATCAGAACATGATTCCTAAACTGCCGCCACTCCCTCATTTTCAAGCCCACCTACACAAATCTTATATCAAAACGTTCAGCTATCCCTGCTGCCACTAAACATGTCCACGGCTAAGCCATAGTCCTGATAGTTTTCACAATATGACCATTTGTTTGCAACTCACACCGTCCATTGACATTCATTGAAACTACACTCTAGCCCCTTCAAATTTGAAGGGCAATTTCTAAACTGCGACTGTGCCTTCATTTTTAACATTTCAGAGACATACTATACATCAAAATCTAGGTCTGGGTCTTGTGATTCTCACAATATAAAGATCTTCGCTGTAGGATGTATAGTTTTTAAAATACGGCCATTTGTTTAGAGGTCATTTCAGGAAATTTTAGCCATTAATCAGAGTGTACTGTTAGTGTTTGTTTTGTTGCCATGGTTACCAAAGCTTCTGTTATACACAGGGGGGGGAAGGTGGCTGGAGCATCTCAGCTGATTACAGAGCCCGGGGGAGGGGACAGACACACCATGTACTGATTTATAATAGAGGAATATGATGGGGCAATTTTGATGGGGTAATTCTGATGGGGCAGTTTTGATGAAGCAGTATTTGGGAAGCATAAACAGGGCATGAGCGTTGCTAGGAAACAGTGGTTGTAAACACAAGATGCTGAGACACCCCAAATGCATGTGACTTCATCTGCTAGACTTGATAATGCTTGTAGACTCCTCCCACAGTTTTTACACTACAGAGACAAGTAATATACCGAAACGAGCGGATTGTTCCCGATTGGTGTGCTATTACTTTGTGGAATGTTTCACCGAATGGTTCACGAAATATCGTAGTTTTTGCGGCGAAATTGGTCCCATAGGAATGAATGGCGAAATGTTCAAAACTAGAGAGGAAGGTGACAAAAGCTGACAACCCCCTGATTAGCCAAAACATTATGACCATCCCATGATCAGCCAAAACATTATGACCGCCCCATGAAAAAAAAAATATTTTTGAAAAAAAAAAAAAATTCATTTTTGAAAAAAAAAAATATTATTGAGAAAAAAAAATATTTTTGAAAAAAGAAAAAATTATTTTTGAAAAAAAAAAATTATTTTGAAGAAAAAAAAATTTTTGAAAAAAAAAAAATTTTGAACATAAAAAAATTATTTTTGAAAAAAAAATATATATTTTTTAAAAAAAAAATTATTTTTGAAAAAAAAATTTTTTGAAAAAAAAAAAGAAAAAAAAATAATTTTTGAAAAAAAAAATATTTTTGAAAAAAAAAAAAAATAATAATTTTTGAAAAAAAAAATCATTAAAAAAAATCATTTTTGAAAAAAAAAATCATTTTTGAAAAAAAAGTTCAGCTCTTTCAGCTAATGATGGGACTTCAACTGTTTTACTACTATTTATACTTTTTAAAATATTAAGCTTTTTAACACTTTTCACAGTTACTCCGCCCACTCCACCCAGTTACTCCGCCCACTCCAGTTGTAGAGGCAAGAACACTTTCACAATTTCCCCAGAAATTGTACCTTTTCTAGTTATTATTGTTATTATTACTATAATTTTAATATAAAACACCACCATGTTGCACAAGGCTATACAGTAAAGCAGAACTCCAGCAAAAATAGAAGTATAACAATGAATAGCTCAGTAAAAGATAACATAACAAAACCAGTGTAAAGTTCAGTATTCACCTTAAATAGAAAAGAAATCCCCATGAAGTACTTTTTTTTTCTGTCACCAGATGTGCTCAGTCTAATGGTCAGCTTTATTCAACCCACTTCCTCCGAGCCCAAGTCATTCTGGACCTGCCCCAACACTGTGACTGGACAGTGAAAGGAGAAGCAGCACAGTGATGAGATCATCACTCTGCTCTCCCATCCTATCAGCATGCTATTGGTCATATCACATAAAGTGATAGGCGCAGTGTGCTGCTTCTTACCCTCACACTCCAGCACTGCAAGAGGCTGATACCTACACCTATGCATTTTGCAGTGCGCTTTTAGTTTTGTAGAAACGCACTACAGACCATTTTACATGGTTTCCTATGGGTCACATAGGTTTTTAGAAAGGGTCTGGGTTTTTTTTTTTACTGCAGCAGGTTGCGTTTTTGGTTCCATAGATTTAAAGGAGAAGTGCAGCCAAAGCTCGTTTGGCTGTACTTCTCCTGTAGTTAACAAGAGTGCAGTTCGTTCTGCACTCCTGTGACCCGTTTTCAGCAGACAGCGGGCTGACATCACAGAGCAAGAGCGCGACAATGAAGTTGGGATCCGCCAACATGTCTGGACCGGCACCAGGCCCAGCCTCTCAGCGAGCTACTGAGAGCCTGAGCCCCCCCTCCACTGCCCAGCGCTCCATTGAAAGCAGAGAGACATTCACATCATTATGATTTAAAAAGGATCCAAAAAACGATGTGATAATAAATAGCTTCAAGTGATTGCTATCCTTAAATAAAAGACATTTTTTTGGCATGATCAGTCATATTTTCAATATTATTATTATTATTATTATTATTATTATTATTATTATTTAGGGTACTTATATAGCGGCGTCAATTTACGCAGCACTTTACATATACATTGTACATTCACATCAGTCCCTACCCTCAAGGAGCCCACAATCTAAGGTCCCTAACTCACATTCATATACTAGGGGACAATTTAGACAGAAGCCAATTAACCTTCCAGCATGTCTTTGGAGTGTGGGAGGAAACCGGAGTACCCAGAGGAAACCCACGCAGGTACAGGGAGAACATGCAAACTCCAGGCAGATGGTGTCGTGGTTGGGATTCGAACCAGCGACCCTTTTTACTGCTAGGCACTCGCCAACATTTCACCATTTCTGCCAGGGTATGCAAACTTTTGAGCACAACTGTATATATACATACACTATGTTGTCAAAAGTATTGGGACACCTGCCTTTAGACGCACATGAACTTTAGTGGCATCCCAGTCTTAGTCCGTAGGGTTCAATATTGAGTTGGCCCACCCTTTGCACCTATAATAGCTTCAACTCTTCTGGGAAGGCTGTCCACAAGGTTTAGGAGTGTGTCTATGGGAATGTTTGACCATTCTTCCAGAAGCGCTTTTGTGAGGTCAGGCACTGATGTTGGATGAGAAGGCCTGACTCACAGTCTACACTAAAATTCATCCCAAAGGTATTCTTTGGGGTTGAGGTCAGGACTCTGTGCAGGCCAGTCAAGTTCCTCCACCCCAAACTTGCTCATCCATGCCATGCTTTGTGCACTGGTGCGCAGTCATGTTGGAACAGGAAGGGGCCATCCCCAAACTGTTCCCACAAAGTTGGGAGCATAAAATTGTCCAAAATGTCTTGGTATGCTGACGCCTTAAGAGTTCCCTTCACTGGAGCTAAGGGTCCAAGCCCAACCCCTGAAAAACAACCCCACGCCATAATCCCCCTCCACCAAATTATTTGAACCAGTGCACAAAGCAAGGTCCATAATGACATGGATGAGCGAGTTTGGGGTGGAGAAACTTATCTGGCCTGCACAGAGTCCTGACCTGCACCCGATAGAACACCTTTGGGATGAATTAGAGCGGAGACTGCGAGCCAGGCCTTCTCGTCCAACATCAGTGCCTGACCTCACAAATGCGCTTCTGGAAGAATGGTCAAACATTCCCATAGACACACTCCTAAATCTTGTGGACAGCCTTCCCAGAAGAGTTGAAGCTGTTATAACTGTAAAGGGTGGGCCAACTCAATATTGAACCCTACCGACTAAGACTGGTATGTCATTAAAGTTCATGTGTGTGTAAAGGCAGGCGTCCTAATACTTATGACAGTATAGTGTATATAGTTCCAATGGTAGTCATGGCCAGGGGCGTTTCTAGGTCTACAAAAGATCTGGGGCTAGAGCCCATAGCAGCGTAGTAAAGAAAGTCATTACGCTTGGGCTGGTATACACATGTATATACAGTAATATACGTGTGTGTGTGTATATATCCCCAGAGAGCCTCCCCCTTGCATCAGGGTCCCCAGAGAGCCCCCCACTTGCATCAGGGTTCCCAGAGAGCCCCCCTTACATTAGGGTTCCCAGAGAGCCTCCCCCTTAAATCAGGGTCCCCAGCGACCTCCCCCTTAAAATCAGGGTCCCCAGAGAGTCTCCCCCTTGCATCAGGGTCCCCAGAGAGTCTCCCCCTTGCATCAGGGTCCCCAGAGAGCCTCCCCCTTAAATCAGGGTCCCCAGAGACCTCCCCCTTAAAATCAGGGTCCCCAGAGAGCCTCCCCCTTAAATCAGGGTCCCCAGAGACCTCCCCCTTGCATCAGGGTCCCCAGAGAGCTTCCCCACTTACATCAGGGTCCCCAGAGAGCTTCCCCACTTACATCAGGGTCCCCAGAGAGCCTCCCCTCCCCTTGGGGACCCCTGCAGAGACTCCGGGCTATGGGCCCCAGATTCGGGGCTATAGCCCCAAAAGCCACCCCCTAGCGACACCACTGGTCATGGCGCTCCATGTTTGAAGTAAATGATAGATTTACTATGCAGATCCAGATATCCAGATATGGTCCAATGTAACTATGCATGTACTATACCTGGCCGATCCCTGTGGATCACTGTGGTTGGCACCGCTTGCTACCAGCTGGCTGCCCTACTGCTTACTGAACACAGGAAGTCACTCATTGGCAAGAGCGCCATTCAGGGAACACTTTGCATTCTCTCAATAAATGCAAAGTGTTCTCTGATTGGACAAGGTGGAGATCGTTATGTCACCAACATTCACCTTGTCCAATCAGAGAAAGCTTAGCCATCATTAGGAAAATGCAAATAGTCCTCTGAATGGTGCATGTGCTGAGCGGGCAACCTCCTGTGTTCACAGTGTATCAGCCCAGCAGGCTGAGCCCGGGACCTGGAAGCTTGTGAAAATCACTGGAGTCACGGAGTGGTAGTGGTGCCTACTACAGTGATTTCCAGCTTCCACGGGGATCCCACAGGTATGGCACATACATATTGCATCCAAGCTGGGCATGGTCCATGGTCCAAGCTGGATTCATATAACTACTCAAAAATAGCCATACCTGGAATTCAGCTTTACCCACTGAGCCACCATGCTGCCCCCACAGAGCACACATAGAGGAACTAGAATGGGCTAAAACCATTATTGGCATTCAGCGTCAGCATGAAAGATGTTCTGTTGCTGTGGAAATCCATCAGAAGTGTTGCTGTTGAGGGCAACAGCTGCACTTCGCCCCCCCGGACCTCAGCTTTTTGCTGTATCACAGATTGTAATCTCTTCCGACAGCCGCCTGCGAATTCTCTTCTAGTAATTGCTGCAAAAAAATCACAGGAAAGCTCACACATCTGCCACACTATCCTCATTGTATAATGTGATCGGGATTAAAGGGAAACCATCCCATACACCAGCACTCATTTCAAGGTATTAAAGAGGTGTTCCGGCCGAAATTATACTTTTTAAATAAAAATACCCCTATAATACACACGCTTAATGTATTCTAGTAAAGTTTGTCTGTAAACTAAGGTCTGTTTTGTTAGTTTATAGCAGTAGTTTGTTATTTTATAAACTTACAGCAGGCCGTGGCCATCTTAAGTGTGGGCATCTGAAGCCAGACTGTATTTCTTCCTGGATCTCATCCTTCCAGATCTCGCACATGCTCAGTGCAGCACAAGCAGTGTAATAGGTTTCAGATCAGGTTTCCATAGCAATGGCAGTGCCAGAGGAAGTTGCCGCCCCTTCCCAGGAGGCATTGCAAACAGGAAATGATGCGATGGGCCACGGCCAGGGAGGAGGAAGTGAAAAATGAATACAGCAGATATACAGTAGTGCTGAGAAAAAAAATGTAAAAATATCCAATTCGTTTACAGTGCACAGTTTAGTGAGGGATGCTGAAGAGTTGTAAAAGTGGGTGGAACTCCACTTTAATGTAGAGTTTACATGAATTCCATTGTAATGTCATATCTACGTGTTTATCAGTTATACCGTGTTTTGTATCATTTTTTATTATGGAGATTTGCAGTCCCTTCCTTAACAACAGTTGATATATGTTAGTACAGTTATCACCCTTGCTGAACAGCCTCACTAAGGACTCTTTTACACTAGAAGTTGGGGGGCAGTAAAACCCTGTGGTTGAGCCCAGTGGCGGCTGGTGCTCCATTTTTTGGGGGAGGGGCAGCAAACAAACCCAAGACCCACCACCCCTTGCCCGCCCGCTCGCTCGCTTGCAAGCCTGCCAGCCCTGCACTTACCCCATCCAGGTCGTGGGCGGCTTCAGCAGCTTCTCCTACCAAGCCAATCCGGAAGCTTCTCCTCCCGGCCAATCTGGTCTTAGAACCCGCTTCCTGTCCTGATCGGCCAGGAGGAGAAGCAGGAAGACAATAGCGAATGTTGATTCGCTAATGTCACAAGTGGGTGGGCTCGGGGCGCAGTGCTCTGCGTCCCGAGCCCAAGCTTTTTTAAACCAATTAGAGCATCCGGCTGTTATCACGTGCTTCAAAAAAAAAAAAGTCCTGTAGAACTCTAAGCGTCCAGTGCCCCGCATGGAGATTAGGGGGCAGCCGATGGTTGAGCCACAGGTTTTCCATCACTTCCCTCCAACCACTACCCCTTTTAGCCGCAGAGGCAGGGTCAGAGGGTCTACATATGTCACGACCTTTGCTTCACAGAAAGAAGTTATACCCCTGACCTCCTTGGCAGGTGTAGTGCACACTAAATATGACCCAGGCAATGCACAAGATTGCAGCACGCTAGTGTGGCAATCAAGGGGTTAAAGCAGGTGATGATGAGGCAATACAATACCTCCACACCACCTGTCAAATGCTCTCTAAAGAGCAACTTGAACACTGTTCACTTTTCAAAGATCAAAGCTCATGTGACTAAGCCCTTATACATCACAGTGAGGCCAAAATAATGTGTTCCGGCAGAGTTTGGCAGGCGTTGACATTTTGCAGCCGCCTCCATTCACTTATATTGAAATGCACCACAAGCGCACTGTAAATGCACTATAAGCATGAAAACTAATCATTTCCCATTTTAGCATTGTAAAAAAAAAAAATCTCACAAGATGTTTGAGTGTCACCTAAAACTACGTGAACGCCTGTGCAAGACGTCCAAAACAGTAAAAAATACTAAAGGTGTGTTATTGTGCGTTAAAGTGGTTGTAAACCTCAGACATGAAATATGAACAACGCATATACCTTTCAGAAACCATGAATCTGACCAAGACAGAAGTACAGTTAAATCACACTTGTTTAACCATTGCTTACTGGGCACTTAAACCCCTTCCTGCCCAGACCAATTTTCAGCTTTCAGCGCTATCGCACTTTGAATGACAATTGCGCAGTCATACAACACTGTACCCAAATTACATTTTTATAATTTTTTTCCCACAAATAGAGCTTTCTTTTGTTGGTATTTAATCACAGCTGGGATTTTTATTTTTTGCTAAAAAAAAGATGGAAAATTTTGAAAAAAAAAATCATGTTTCATAGTTTGTTATAAAATTTTGCAAACGGGTAATCTTTCTCCTTCATTGATATGCGCTGATGAGGCGGCACTGGTGGGCACTGATAGGCTGCACTGGTGGGTGCTGATAGGCACAGTTAAGGCAGCACTGATGGGGACAGACAAGGCGGTACTGATGGGCACAGATAAGGGGGCACTGATGGGTGGCACTGATGGGTGGCACGGATGGGTGACACTGATTAGTGGCACTGATGGGTGACACTGATGGGTGGCACTGATGGGCACTGATAGGTGGCACTGATAAGTGGCACTAATGGGCACTGACGGGAACTGTTAGGTGACACTGATGGGCACTGATAGGTGGCACTGATGTGCAGCACTGTTGTTAAGGCACTGATAGGTGGCACTGTGGGCACTGATAGGTGGCACTGTGGGCACTGATGGGTGGTGCTGGTGGTGCTTCAGGAAAAAACTAAAGACCTTCCTTTTCTAGAAGCTGGCTACAGAGAATACATCTAGCGCCTTGAGGCGATTCAGTTCGCAATTGCAGCGCTTTACAAATCATTCATTCATTCATTCATTCATTCATTCATTCATTCATTCATACTGCTAGGTGGCACTGGCAGGGGGCACAGGTGGGCTCTGAGGATCTGGCGGCAGCTCACCGTGATCGGGACTGATGTCCCTCTCACTGCCGCCGGTGATTGGCTTTTTTTTTTCTCCTCGCGCTGTCAGCGCGAGGAGAAAAAATAGCTGATTACCGGGTCTGTTGACATCACATGATCAGCTGTCATTGGCTGACTGCTGATCACGTGGTAAGGGGTCAGGATCGACCCCTTACTCCGATCTGTGCTCCAGTGAGTCTGCAGGGGGCTAGCAGGCCGCTCTGGCACATGAGGACGTCAATAGAAGTACTCCCAGGCAAAGTAGGTCCATGCTGTAGCCGTCATTCGACTATAGCGTGGATCTGAAGTAGTTAATAATAAAAGTAAATAGAACAAACGTAATCAAAACATAGCCAAAGTTCGGTAACCAGAACGGATAGTCAGACAAGGCAGAAAGTCAGGAAGCCAGGAATCAGCGTAGTGGAACAGCAAGCAGGATCTGGAGCATTCCTTTCAGAAGGAATATCAGCCAAGCAAGTCTTTAACAGGAGCGCAGTCTCTGTGATGTTGACCAAGGCGAAGGCAGAGATCATCTGGGCTGGACAGCTTAAGTAAGCAGGACTGACGAGCAGGATATCATCAACAGGTGAGTCACTGTGGAGAGATAGGAGCTGGCAATTAGCTAACAGCTGAGCGGCCAGCTCAGAGAAGGAAGGGCTGAGCCCAGCCCTGACTCATATAATCACACACATAGGTTGGACTTGATGGACTTGTGTCTTTTTTTCAATCTCACCTACTATGTAACTAATGTTGGGGCTGCAGACTTCTTCCATGACAGAATAATCAATTTTCTGGCATAAAACAAAAAGTGGGTGAGGAGAGTGTGTATAGCCCTAGTAGTAGCCAGGAGTTCAACTAGACATAACTCAACCAAGAGGGAGATCAAAATGGAGGTGACTGATTGAATACATACCCTGTTTCCCCGAAAATAGGACCTAGCGTGATTGTCGGTGATGGCTGCAATATAAGCCCTACCCCCCAAATAAGCCCTAGTTAAAGTCCTTGTAGGTCTTATTTTCAAGGTAGGGCTTATTTTCGGGGAAACAGGGTAGGGCTTATTTGGGGGGTAGGGCTTATATTGCAGCCATCACTGACAATCACGCTAGGTCTTATTTTCGGGGAAACAGGGTATCACAATTTCTTGCCAATAGGGCTTAATGTAAGGACATTCCCCAAAAATGTGTAAGAAATTTGCAAAAGGAGCAGAGCATCTCCAGCATAGGGAGAGTTGGCCTCTATATATTCTAGCCAGCCTAGTGGGGGTAAGATAAATTCTATGTAAAAATGTATAATGAATCAAGCAGTCTCTAGTGGAAACTAGGCACCTAAACGGAGCCTCCCAAACATCGTCCCAATCGACCCCGTCCAGACCAGGAGCTGCGGCCTCCCATGCCAGTCTGAAGGGCTCCATCAATTGAACCGTCTCTGGAAAGAGGTCCTTATATATAACGCATACTGGTTTGGATAACCGAGTCACTGCATCTCAGTAGTTCCAGGTCACTGGGATCAAGAACAAGTGGGTCTTTTCCAAATTGAGAGAAGAAAGCATGCCTCAGTTGAATATATCTAAAGAATTGTGAGTTTGGCAATTCGTAACGCTATTTAAGATCATTAAAGGCCATTAGGGAACCATTTGATATTATGTGTTGTAGAGTCTTAATACCATATTTGGTCCAAACCACCGGATCAGGATAGTAAAAAAAAGTGTTAAATTTGGATTTCTCCACAGTGCTACATGAGGGGACAGCCGACCAGTACTAGAAACCCATGCGTCATGGACCATGCCTTTATAACCAAATGCATAGAGGAGGAGAGGGAGTAGGGGGCTTTCAAACCCCTGTATACTAGGTGAGAATGAGCCTTGTATGATCCCACACAGGCAGCCTCCAAGGATACAGAGGTATCATCAAAGGGAGTAGTCAACCAACGGTGAACAAATATCAATTGGCCAACAAGAAAATACTTATAAAAATTGGACACCACTAGGCCCCCCATGGCTGTTGTAGTAATGGCTAGTTTTAAAACGAGGGGTCCCCCCATGCTAGAAAAAGAACGAGAGCAGACTCTCAATCGATTTAAAGATTGATTTGGGGATCCACACTGGGGAGTTTCTAAGGACATACAAAAATAAGGGCAGAATTTAAATTTGAATTAAATTGATCTTACCAATGAGCGAAAGTGGGAGATTTTTCTAGGTATTTTGCTTCCGCTTTAGAATAGAAATCAGTGGGGAGATAACAAGGTTAATATAGTCTGTCACCGAATTTATAATCACTAACCCCAAATATCTAATTTGTGTAAAACACTGAAGGGGATTATTGGGGTCTACCTGCCTAGGTATGGGGTGAGAATGTAAAGGCAGGATTTTTGACTTAGTCCAATTAACCTTAAGGCCAGGGACTACTGAGAACCTGTCCAAGATTGAGAGTGCAGCCTGCAGGGAAGGTCCTGTATCACGTACAAAAAGTACCAGGTCATCCGTATAAAGAACTTTCATTTCAGTCAGAGTACCTACGCTGATCCCTTGTATTTGAGGAGAGGAGCATAATGCTAAGGCCAAAAGGCTCCATAACCAGCGCAAATAAGTGTGAAAGAGGGCACCCCTTCCTGGTGCCTCTTGACACTGAAAAGACACCATTCATTTGGAAAGCAGCCACTGGATGCTCATATAATAGCGAGATCCACTTAAGGAACATAGGGCCAAACCCCAAACGTTGCAATAAATGAGTCATATCCGTCCAATCAATGGAGTTGAACGCCTTTTCCAGGGCAAAAAAACACCAGTCCCCCCCCCCCCCAGAGGAGATCGCTGGGTGTGCATATAAACCCTACAGTGGTTAATGTCTGTGGCCTTTTTAGGCATGAACCCAGTCTGATCTGGGGATATTAAATGGTGCAGCACCTTAGTCAATCTACTGGCAATCATCTTCGTTAGTATTTTAATGTCCATGTTGAGTAGTGTTATAGGGCGATAAGAGGAACAGTAGAGGGGTTCTTTATGCGGTTTGGACAATAACACAACACGAGCTTTGAAGAAAGACACCGGTAAAGTCCCAATGTCGAAGCACTCCCCATACAGTTGAAGAAGCATAGGAGATATAATGTCTAAGTACTGTTTGTAAATGTAATATGTTTTTAAATTAAAATTAAAATTAAAACGTAAGAATAGGGGAACATGTGGCGAATATACTAAAGGGATACAGATATCACAGTGTCTAAGAACACTATAGGCGATATCATGCGAGGGACCCCTCCACCCTCCAATTTGGTGTGTGGAAAGGGTCTTTCCATCTTGGAGGGGGTCCAATAGAGTTAGGGACCTTTTTAAGAGGAAAACTAAGTGGATCCATACGATCCAGATGATGAGTCCTGAAGGAATAAAAATCGAACTTGATATTAATTGCTTTATTAGTGATTATTAAAAATGAATATGAATAGTTGGGTTCATACTGAAGGTTGTCTTTATTCGAGTATTTTTAATTTAAATTTAAAAACATATTACATTTGTGTATGTAGATATATGTATATATATTTGATTGTTTAATAATGATTGTAAAGTATGAGTATTGCTCCTCTAACCTTTTAGTTTTGTTTGCCAGCGGTGTTTCGTTTTTTTATTTCTGAAAAATAGTTTTATGTATATATTTTCTAATTTTTTCTTCACCAATTTAGACTATTGTATTCTGATCCATCACATATAATTCAGATTAAAAAAAACATTGAACTAAAGGCTGTAATGTAACAAAATAGGTAAAAAGCCAAGGGGGGTGAATACTCTTGCAATGCACTGTATATCAGGTCTGTTACTGATCAAATCATTGCTGAAGTTCTATGCTAATTAGGAAAGGGGGTGAAATTCTCAGCAACAGTGGGGCCTGCTTTCATGATGTAAATAATGTAGACATGTATAGGATGTCTTTATACTTTCATTCTGCCCTCGGCTGAGGATCAGTTCAAATCACTGTGCACCCTAATGCTCTTATGCAATGTGCACCTATGTTCTTATAGGGGGGTAGGATGCATTTGCATTGTTTTGATTTTTCTCTTTCAGGTGTTGCTGTATTGGTGTGTCTTCCTTGGCTAAGGAGAGACAGGCATCTAGCCAGATAACCACATCAACCCTCTATATATTTGTTACCATTGTATATATTGGATAGATAGTTAGGTGGCAATACTATTGCTTTACTTGCCTTCAAAAGTGTACATAACTATTTTTGATACTTGAATGTCATACATGACTATTTTCATGTGGTACGCCACACATATGTTTATCTCATATTGTTATATTGTTAACTCTTTCCTTGTTTCCCCACCCATCCCAGTTTTTGCCAGGACATTCGCTCTCAGGCTTGGGAGCTCAAATTATTTTTCTGCACACTCTGAGACATAGTTTCCTGGGCAGGGGGAGGATGTAGCGCCCTGTAGTTTAGGCAGGGAGCTCCTCGCAAAATTTACTTGCCAGGAGTAGTTATTCTGGTTAATTGGTAGTGATCTATTGATTTCTCCCTAAGTTTGGCCTTGTTGCACTTTTCTCTTCTACCGCTAGGTGGCCGGGTACTTGGTGGTACTAGGTATGAAAAGGGCAACCCAGGCTCAAGTTATGGGTATGTGGGGTGTTTCAGCCAATGGGCAGGGGTTTTCTTAAATCTCTTGGCCTGCTGGGAGAGCCTATATATTCGGTTGGAGTCAGGCGATTTATGTTCTCTGCCACCTAAACAGGTGTCTGGGTGGATGTGTGTCGTGTGCCCCGGGCTGCTAGGCCGGAGATTGGGCCTATCCCAGGGGCATCTGGCTGCTGGGCTGTGTGAGGGCCTATCCAAAATTAGGAGAGCAGGGCAGGGTTGGGATTGCGGCTTGCAGTCCAACCAGAAGGGACGGTTCTGCCGGCCGGGGAACCTGTCAGTGGTCGGAGGTAGAAGGGAAGCTGTTGCCACGAGGGGACTAGCCACCTTATTACTGAGGACCACAGTGAGTAACTGAAGCAAATACCGGAGCAGCATTCTCACCGAACAGGCACGGTGGAGAATTGGGAAACTTCAGGCAGTGATCAAGTCAGGGACCCAACCAGCGGAGGTCACGCTTGCAGAGCAGCCTTGTGTGTCAAGCTAGGGACCGAGCCAGTCAGCAGGGGTGAAGCTTGAGAAGTATCTGGAGTGCCAACATAGGGACCCTGCGAGGAAGTGGGGGTGATGCTTGAGGAAGATACCACTGCAAAGATTGGAGGAGCTCAAGGAAATCAGAGTCAGTGAATCAGAGGGTCTAGTGAGAGACCGGGAGCTCAGTGTTGAAGAACTTCAAGAAACAGTTGTAGTGAAGCTGAAGGAACTGATACGTTTGCGTTGGGAACTGTTAAAGACTGTTGCCATAGGAGACAGCCTTCCTGCATGTTCAGATGTAGCACCTTGCTGGGGCCTTTCCCTGCACGGCTGTCCTCCTGTTGAAGTCTCGGAGTCTGCCATTTGAATTTACAGCTACTTAAGGGTGTCCTGGCCCTAATCCTCTTTCCCCCAAAAATACAAAAAGGACTGTTAAGAGAAATAAAACCTCTTTTACATCCATGAAGTGTCTGGCGCCCCCAATAACTTTGTCCACCTTGTACCCACTATGCCTCACAACCAACCACATACAGAAGGATGTCAGCTATCTTTGGCCTGGAAAGTTCTCATTAGACTGGACAAGACCAGAGACCTTGCCACATAAGCTACAGTTGTCTCTATACATACAGTGCCTTGCAAAAGTATTCGGCCCCCTTGAACTTTTCAACCTTTTGCCACATTTCAGGCTTCAAACATAAAGCTATAAAATTTTAATTTTTTGTGAAGAATCACCAACAAGTGGGACACAATTGTGAAGTGGAACGCAATCTATTGGATATTTTAAACTTTTTTAGCAAATAAAAAACTGAAAAGTGGTGCGTGCAAAATTATTCGGCCCCTTTACTTTCAGTGCAGAAAACTCACTCCAGAAGTTCAGCGAGGATCTCTGAATGATCCAATGTTGTCCTAAATGACTGATGGTGATAAATAGAATCCACCTGTGTGTAATCAAGTCTCTGTATAAATGCACCTGCTCTGTGATAGTCTCAGGGTTCTGTTGAAAGTGCAGAGAGCATCATGAAGACCAAGGAACACACCAGGCAGGTCCGTAATACTGTTGTGGAGAAGTTTAAAGCTGGATTTGGATACAAAAAAATTTCCCAAGCTTTAAACATCCCAAGGAGCACTGTGCAAGCGATCATTTTGAAATGGAAGGAGTATCAGACCACTGCAAATCTACCAAGACCTGGCTGTCCCTCTAAACTTTCAGCTCAGACAAGGAGAAGACTGATCAGAGATGCAGCCAAGAGGCCCATGATCACTCTGGATGAACTGCAGAGAACTACAGCTGAGGTGGGAGAGTCTGTCCATAGGACAACAATCAGTCGTACACTGCACAAATCTGGCCTTTATGGAAGAGTGGCAAGAAGAAAGCCATTTCTCAAAGATATCCATAAAAAGTCTCGTCTAAAGTTTGCCACAAGCCACCTGGGAGACACACCAAACATGTGGAAGAAGGTGCTCTGGTCCGATGAAACCAAAATCGAACTTTTTGGCCACAATGCAAAACGATATGTTTGGCGTAAAAGCAACACCGCTCATCACCCTCGACACACCATCCCCACTGTCAAACATGGTGGTGGCAGCATCATGGTTTGGGCCTGCTTTTCTTCAGCAGGGACAGGGAAGATGGTTAAAATTGAGGGGAAGATGGATGCAGCCAAATACAGGACCATTCTGGATGAAAACCTGTTGGAGTCTGCAAAAGACCTGAAACTGGGACGAAGATTTATCTTCCAACAAGACAATGATCCCAAACATACAGCAAAATCTACAAAGGAATGGTTCACAAATAAACGTATCCAGGTGTTAGAATGGCCAAGTCAAAGTCCAGACCTGAATCCAATCGAGAATCTGTGGAAAGAGCTGAAAACTGCTGTTCACAAACGCTCTCCATCCAACCTCACTGAGCTCGAGCTGTTTTGCAAGGAAGAATGGGCAAGAATTTCAGTCTCTCGATGTGCAAAACTGATAGAGACATACCCCAAGCGACTTGCAGCTGTAATTGCAGCAAAAGGTGGCTCTACAAAGTATTAACGCAAGGGGGCCGAATAATTTTGCACGCCCCACTTTTCATTTTTTTATTAGTTAAAAAAGTTTCAAAAATCCAATAGATTTCGTTCCACTTCACAATTGTGTCCCACTTGTTGGTGATTCTTCACAAAAAATAAAAATTTTATATCTTTATGTTTGAAGCCTGAAATGTGGCAAAAGGTTGAAAAGTTCAAGGGGGCCGAATACTTTTGCAAGGCACTGTATTTGAATTCATATAGACCTTGGAAACAGACTCTTAAAATCCAACTCCATTCACTTTTATATTTTTTTGGATTAAGGTCCCATTCACACTGGTGTATTTGAGCGTACATCCATGGGAAGGGACACTTTCTATATAGGATGCACAGGTAGTCCCATTCATATCCACTGGGATGCAGCCGCTGCATGACTGGTGCACTAGGGTGCACCATACTTCCTATTCTGTAGTTTATCAATGGAACTATAATTTTGCTTGCTTGTCCCCCCATTCTACTGTATATGCTGTATATATTGTAATTTGATTCTGTATTTTGTACAAAATGTTGTACATATTGAGAAAAAAACTGTCTAGAGCTCACAGGGTTGATCTGCTCTGTTGTATTTTATTTCCATCATGCATTTTTATCAATGTGTCCCGTTGTTTACCAACTCCACTCATGGTTCAGCATCTGATATTTCTATCCTTCACTCATGCTCGGGTTTAGGGTGCCCTTTGCTCCACTCCCCTAACGTGGGGTCCCTTGTTCTGCTCCCCCACTATGTGGGGGGACAACCTGGGACACTTTTTTGGCTATGAACTCCCTCTTCCGAGTTTTCCTCCGTTCTGCGCTCCAATCTGGCCTGCGGCGGCGCGATGACTACATAATAATGCCCCGTACACAAATTGGAGCATGCTCTGCTGGGGGTTTTTGCCTTCCTCTGGATCAACTGAGGGTATAAAATTGGGTATATTGGATTGTACGATATTTTTTATTTTATTTATTTATTGTTTTTAAGATTGAACTGGATGGACTTGTGTCTTTTTTCAACCTGACTAACTATGTAACTATGTAGCACATTTTTCCTTTGAGAACCTTTTTAGCATAACTTGGTAATCATTACATTCAACAGTTTTGCTTGCACTTTTAAGGCTTTAGTTGGTTTACCACAAGAACCTAATTTTGGGCCAGCGACCCCCAATCTCTTCACTCACACCTGTGGCATCAGCACCTTTTTATTTTGAAATATCATCTTTTTACCCCCTTCTAGGGTCACAGACAGGAATTCTGATCCTGTCTGGGACCTACAGACTGATGCCCCGTACACACGGTCGGACTTTGTTCGGACATTCCGACAACAAAATCCTAGGATTTTTTCCGACGGATGTTGACTCAAACTTGTCTTGCATACACACGGTCACACAAAGTTGTCGGAAAATTCGATTGTTCTGAACGCGGTGACGTAAAACATGTACATCGGGACTATAAACGGGGCAGTGGCCAATAGCTTTCATCTCTTTATTTATTCTGAGCATACGTGGCACTTTGTCCGTCGGATTTGGGTACACACGATCGGAATTTCCGACAACGGATTTTGTTGTCGGAAAATTTTATATCCTGCTCTCAAACTTTGTGTGTCGGAAAATCCAATGGAAAATGTGTGATGGAGCCTACACACGGTCGGAATTTCCGACAACAAGGTCCTATCACACATTTTCCGTCGGAAAATCCGACCGTGTGTACGGGGCATAGGAGGCGTCTTGAACATAAAGCGTTGGGCAAGGCAAATCTTGGCCTGAATATTTATTGTGCTCCAAGTTATTCCACGTGTGCCCAGAAGCCGGCTGGAGAGATACAGTATATAAATAGTCTGAAATTTAGAGCAGCAGTGTTCTTCCTTTCTCTGTTGGAGGTGTAGCCAGGAGCTGGATATGTACATATTCCTGCATTCAGGAGACACTGTGTGGTGTTGCTGCAGGGGGAGCTGTTTCCCTCTAGTGCTGAGTGTGATGCTGACCTGTTAATTTCTTATTCAGGGACAAGGCAGAGCAAAGCATCTTAGGATTTGCAGTCCATATGGATGGGATTTGCCCTCTGGCTGAATCATCAGGAACTACAACTACCAGCTGGCTGATGGGGAAGAACAGACCACTGGAAGAGACTATAAGAGTGAAATATTGAGGCCTAGCGTGCTCTCATGGGACCCGGCATGGATCTGTGTGCAGGGATTCTGTGTTAGTGTGAGCTGCAGCTGAGTTGTGGCCCGCACCAGCAGAACTATCCAGCTAATATT
Organism: Lithobates septentrionalis; assembly: GCA_037952835.1. Taxonomy (NCBI): domain Eukaryota; kingdom Metazoa; phylum Chordata; class Amphibia; order Anura; family Ranidae; genus Lithobates; species Lithobates septentrionalis. The sequence goes on from JBBDGP010000459.1 coordinate 2,173,257, forward strand.
CAGAGGGACATCTGTGGGCAACTCCCCTCAGCTGTCCGGTGGCAGCCTATTCCATTCATCCTGCAGTAATACCGGGTTTGGGTGAGCCTTAGCACGGTGCGGTGGAGGCCGGACACCATCCCCTGAGCCACATCCCTGAGGGACAGCCATCATCATCATCTCTTGTTCCAGTGTGGTGAGCGGGCGATAACCCAACCTAATGGACACTGTATATAGACACCATTGTCTTCTGCATAACTTATCATCTTTAGTGCCAAGGATCTAGACCAAACATCATAGACACTCTATACAGACATCTTTACTTCCTATTGCCTCGTTGCTACTTAGTTACTACTTAGCTACTTAGTAGTTCCACAGAGAGCAACATCTTTAAGTCAGTGATCACTGTGAATCCAGTTACAGTTTGCTTGCCACAGAAGGATTGTTTGCTGTTTATCCACAACTTATTGATTCAGTTTGCTTTGCTTTGTCATTCAAAAACTCCTTGCATGCAATTAAACATCAAAGGCTAGCTAAAGACCTATTGGACTGCCACATGGCAATATAGCACTACTTTTCACCTCCTTCCCCACTTCAGGGATTTGTTTTACTGAGCTCTAATGCCCTGTACACACGATTGGAATTTCGTCAGAAAAACCTTGGATGGTTTTTCCGACGGAATTCCGCTCAAGCTTGCCTTGCATACACATGGTCACACAAAAGTTCTCTGAACTTTCCACCGCCAAGAACGCGGTGACGTACAACACTACGACGAGAAAATGAAGTTCAATGCTTCCGAGCATGCGTCAAATTGTTTCCGAGCATGCGTAGGAATTTTGTGCGTAAGAATTGCTACAGACGAAAAATAGAGAACCTGCTCTCAATCTTTTGCTGGCGGAAATTCCGCCAGCAAAAGTCCGATGGAGCATACACACGGTCGGAATTTCTGACCAAGAGGGCAGCGCTACAGAGGGAATCCACCTGTCTGGTGGGGGTGGCTTCTTTCACCTGCAGCAACTATCCTGGTTCCAGCAGTCATTCACCAGCCAAGATCCCAACTGTGGCAGAGCTGGTGGGCCTATCTCTTAGGATCACTTTTGGAGCTAGTCCAGGGATTCCTTACCTGGAGACCTGGTCTGGGGAGGTCCCCGAAGAGTGTCCGGTGGATACTGGAAGGGGGCATCCTGTGATCCTGAGACTATGTGAGCACTGGCCTAAGACCAGGGTTTTTACTGACTGTGTGTTGTATCCTCTGGGTGAACAAGCCTACAGAATTCCTGCCTGAGTTAGCTTCCAAAGGGAGGGCTTAGTAACGTGTTCTGTATTTGAACTGACTAATCACAGAGGCTGAGCAAAGTCATGTGTCCTCATACAAGCAAATAGGAAATTTGACTTATTCCATACCCTGTCTTCCCCATCCCAAGTTCCTCAACAAAAAAAATCAAAAAGACCAACCCTAGACTCATCATTGAGCTTGAAAGAGTGAAATATTTCTGTGTGCCTGGCTGCCTCTGCACTGGTTCTAGGGAAGATCTGGTTGCATTATAGCAGCTCCCGTGGGGGTAGTGCTACAGGTTTTAGGGAGAAAGCAAGGGATCCCAGCTTCCCATCCTGGTGACCAAGCAGGAAGTGATCACAAATCTCCTCAACAGGATCACAAACAGCAATAAAAACTGGGTACAGTCCTGGAGCGTGCAGTCAGCTCTGGAGGCTCTCTCGGATTTCTATCCTGAAAGATTATTTTCAAGCGAATTTGGCCAAACGCAAGGCAGAAGGTCAAAGACAGGTTTAATCCTGATCAGTTATTTCTGCAAATAGCATGTTTGTATTTGGTGGCATTTCCTGTCCCGAGAAAGAAAACACTCGCTGCTCACAAACTGCCTATTTTGTGCCCCTGACACTGTATGTCTTATGATTACATCTTCTCCATAATTTACAAACATATAATTTCTCTGAAGGCAAAAATACATTTCTTCTAAAGGATCGTGTTCAGCTCTAACAGAACCCTCTGCCAGCAGAAGATGTTGTGTTTGTATGCGGGAGGGAAACATAATTAATGTAAGGAACGCCTTTTTTTCTTTGATTGTAGCGGTACCCCCGTAGGGTCTGCTGTACTTTTGCCCAGGATTCCCACAACTTCAGCCCCCGCAGCCAGGCTCACGTATTTCGCACAGCCAGGTGCACACTCTCTTCCGCTTGTTACTCCAATAACCAGTCTAGGGGATTTTTGTTGTTTTTTGTTTTATTGGAGAACTTGGATAGGTAAGGTATTATAGTGGGATACTTCAGAAGAACTATTCGCACGAGGACTCTAATTTCCTTTCCTAATGTGCTTTGGTGAAGTCTCTTTCCTGATGGCAGATGAGACTTCTCAGCAGCAACAGAACTATTTACAGCAGCAAGCCACGTCCCTTCTTAAAGGGGTTGTACAGGTTTTTTTTTTTTTTAAATAACTAACATGTTATACTTACCTCCTCTGTGCAAGGGTTTTGCACAGAGCGGCCCCGATCCTCCTCTTCTGGGGTCCCTCAGTGGCGCTCCTAGCTCCTCCTCTTCACGAGTGCCCCCTCGGAGAGCCACTTTCCAAGGGGTCCATTGACACAGTCACTAACGGTAGTTGTACATAACTCTTGGTAACACAGAACAGTCCTTTACTTATCTCACGGTATCCCACTGTAGATCTTCACTCACTGAGCTCCCAGTCTCTCACTAGACTTCCAGATCCCAGTCGTCACTGGATTCCCTGAGCTCTTCCACAGCTATCTGGATGTATACTCCTCAAGCGTCACTCCCACTATCCTGCTGGGTTCCTGGCTTGAGACCTGCTGATGCTTTCCCACTTCTTCACCATCTCCAGCTGGTGAGAAGACTGCTCCGGTACTTGCTTCAGCTTACTCACAATAGTCTCCAGTAACAAGGTGGATGGCCCCTTAGTGGCGACAGCTTCCCCTCTACATCTGACCACAACTGGTTCCCCGTTCGGCTGAACCTTCACAACTCAGTTGGGCTCAAATCCTGCAGCCTCAACCCTATGCTGCTTCTCTTGCTCCTGGGTAGGCCTCAGACAGCCTAGCAGCCAGGAGTTTCCGGGATAGGCCTCAGGCTTCCGGCCTAGCAGCCCGGAATGACATAAAACACGTCCACCCAGACAGCTATCCAGGTGGCACAGAACCCCGATCACCTGACTCCACCCAAAAAAATAGGCTCTTCCAGCAGGCCAAGGGGCTTAAGAGAAACCCTTGCCCATTGGCTGAGACACCCCATCAGTTCATAATCTGTCTTTGCTATGCCCTTGTCTATCTAATGTCACCAGCTACAATGCCACCTAGTGACAGAAGAGAAAAGTGCATCAATTCCAGAATTAGGGGTAAATCAATGGATCTCCTATCAATTAACCAGGACAATTACTACCTGGCAAACTAAATTGGTTAGCAACCCTGCCTAAACACCAGGGTGCTACATTATTATTATTTATTGTGTTTGTATTTAAAGGGTTAGTTCACCATTGATGACTTTTGCAAACAAAAAACAAAAAAAAACATCCCTATGTGTCCATTAACATGCTGTGCTCTGTAAAATTCTAAATGAACAAAAAGACTGTGTAGAGGGGGGTGTGTCTATTTGCTCCACTCAGGTGTCAGATTACACCCAGCTCCATTTAACGTGCTGGGGAATGTGTGATGTCAGAACCCTGCCTCCTGGAAGATGAGAAATAGCACCTGATCTGTGCATTTTGGAAGGTTCTGGAGGAGAGAGGGCTGCAAATGAACAGGTAATGTTTATGTAGAAGGATTTGCTTTCTCACTGTGTAAATCATCTGAGGCTAGTCACTTCAGTGGGCTTATGTAAATGTAGTCCCCTTGTCCCAAACTGGGGGTACTATGTCAACTTAGTTTTTGGAAGGGTTGTAGTCAGTTGAGATTGAGCTCAGACACCTAATCTCCCCATACCCTAAACGTTCTGCAATAAAAGTTTAAAAAGTGACTGTCTCCCAATATCCTTTCTCAGTTCCCCTATTTTTGCCATGAACATGAAATGATAGCTCGCCCCTGGCCTCTGGAGGTGCTGTCCTACCTTTCCGGTGTCACAGGGGTGCTACATAAGACCCCTTTCACACTGGGGTGGTGCGTGCGTTAACCCCCCGTTAGTGCCTGGAGAAAGGCTTAATAGCGCCCATGTTGCGGCGCTGCCGAAACGCTTTGCAGGTGCTTCGGCAGCGCTGCCCGTTCATTTCAATGGGCAGGGCGTTTTGGGAGCGGTGTATATACCGCTCCTGCACCACCCCAAAGATGCTGCTTGCAGGACTTTTATTCCCAACTTTGCAAGTGCACCGCCCCAGTATGAAAGCACTCGAGCTTTCACACAGGGGTGGCTTGAGAGGCGCTTTCCAGGCGATATTTTTAGCGGTAAAACACCTGAAAAGCGCCCCAGTGTGAAAGGGGTTTAAAGGTTTAGTGTTACTTTAAGCTGCTTATTAGATTGCCCTCCCCTTTCCGTCCTGCAGATGGCTTACTGATATTAATGATATTCCCCTTCATGTCCTGTCAGTGATATTAGTGGAGGCGCTGCATGCTGCATGCTGCAAATTGAAGAAAGCATTTCTTCAGTCTCACACCCCCCCCCCCCCACACACACCCACACCCATTGATCAGACTGCAACATTGTAACTCAGTAACCTCCTAACAGGAAATCAGTTTACCCTAGTATGAAAACCTAAAGCCATATTAAGCTCAACACCAAAAATAAATATATTGCTTATCAATCATTAGATATGGTGGTTGCATTCATTTTGTTTTGTATGTAGCATGACCCCCTAAGGGACTGCTTGAAATTACCTGCTCATCTGCTCCGCCATAACCTAATAAACATTCCAACCCACCTGACACTCTGGGTTCCGACACCCTTGCACCACCTTAAAATAGTAAGTCAGACAACTCTGTGTTTTATGTTCTGATAATATTCTATTAGTGCCCTGACTCTCAGCCACCTTCTGATCACTCGGTGTGCTCATTTTCCAATATCTCCAGAACAGTGCTTTTCTCTGTTGGGGCTCCATGACTTCTGCCCTAAGCAACCGCGGCTATTGAAGCAGCTTCCCACGCAGATTGTGGCTCTTGTCTAGGTCAGCTAGGGCCAGCTGCAGAACTATATCCCGGATGAGCCCCCAAATGTAGCACGACCCCCTAAGGGACTGCTTGGAATTACCTGCTCATCTGCACTGCCATGACCTAATGAACATTCCAACCCACCTGACACTCTGGGTTTTGACATCCTTGCACCACCTTAAAGTAATAAGTCAGGCGGCACAGTGGTGTAGTGGGTAGCACTCTCACCTAGCACTAACCTGCCTGGAGTTTGCATGTTCTCCCTGTGCCTGCGTGGGTTTCCCCTGGGTACTCTGGTTTCCTCCCACACTCCAAAGACATGTTGGTAGGTTAATTGGCTTCTGTCCAAAATTGGCCCTAGTATATGAATGTGGGTTGGGGACCTTGGATTGTGGGCTCCTTGAGGGTAGGGACCAATGTGAGTGTGCGATATATATGTGTGGAGCGCTGCGTAAATTGACAGCGCTATATGGGTACCTTAATATATAATATAATAGATGAGCATCTTAATGAGACACAATGTACAGGGATAAGGAGAATTGTAGATGCACCCACACTCACTCAGGTTGAACTGGATGGACTGGTGTCTTTATTCAACCTTACTAACTATGTAACTATGTAACAACTCTGTGTTTTATGTTTATGATAATATTTACTAGAACTGTTCAAAAAGGATATTGTCACAAAGACGAGGTAATAGATCTGCTGAGTTTTTGGGTAGCAGTGCCAACTCAGCAAAGGAATTCCTCTGACTAACACAAGACAAGATATTTGCAGATAAAACAGTCTATTATATACACTTGCACAATGAAGTACTGCTAGAACCTATAAGATTACACACAGCTAACTGGTTACACGGAAAACTTTTAAAAGGGGTAACCTTGGCCAGCCTATTAACTGTTACACTAATGAGAGGTCAGGCTAATGGCAATGGTATAAAGGCCCTTATAGCGGAAATGACAGCAATGTACCCATTGCAGATCTGATGGTCTTCACCGACACGTAGGAGCTCGTTAACTGTATCCAATAAGGTGTAATAGCAAATGATAAGGCTTCTTGAAATAGTATAACCTAAAGGTGTCTATGCACAGTGTTCAAAGAAGGTTCAGTAAAGTATTCTTAAGGTAGAGATGTCTGTGCAAAGTGTCCCAGTGAACCCGTGAGAAAGGTTTTGTAAAGGTTGCCCTCTTACCAACGACCAGGCTGATTCGACGCCTCCTGGACATTGGCTCATATCGTGGCACTCATGCAGCGGATCCGCCGTATCGATCTCCCAATGTGAAGCTCAGTGCACAGGTTGGCAGGTGACTGGAGTCGCGCTGGATGGATGTCAGAAGAACAGCAAGCAGAGTGAGGTCCCTCTCATACGAGCTGGAATGTGGTATACCGCGTGGTAGGCCACGACCTCTCTCTCCATGCACGGAGAGGTCCGTTTCACCCCAGGCCCAGGAGGAAGAGAGCTCCGCTGGGGTTTTGCTACTTTTTTAGCTACTCCCAGCAATCTCCCTGTTGATAGCAAAGATCCCTGGGATAAGTAGTCCTGGTGCATAATCATGCAAAGCAATTATTAGTCTGAGAAACTAATCCCACAATCCCTTTTGTTTGGCTCACAAATATTATGTCAGTTGATAACACTGAGCACTTGAGGGAGTTGCGATGCATTAAAATACCTGAGGATCACTGTACTTTACGGTTGTAGTCCATATTGCTACATATACAACCCCTCAGATGCCCCAAAGGCAGCATTTCACCTCCAGAGGCCAGGGGCGGTCTAGAATTTCACCCCAGGGCTGATTGCATGGCCACCCACAGCTAAGCGCTGTACTTTATCTTCAAGCTTTACTTACAGCTACCTGCTGTACTCCTTCAAGCTTTACTCACAGCTACCCGCTGCCTTCCCAGATGAGTCTCTTCTGAAGCTTTCCCACTTACTTCACCATCCCTGGCTAGTGAAGTATCTGCTTTGGTACTCCTTCAGAACTTCATCCCTTCCAAACTTGCCTCCGGTAACAGGAGTGGTCGTCCCTTTGTAGTAACTTCTTCTCCTTTACCTCCGGCAACGGTCAGGCTCCCCTCAGGCCGAGCCTCTAACACATGCAGTTCCGCCCCAGGCTTCTGGCTTAACCTTGGCTGCTGCTCCTTTGCGGAACCCTGAACTGCTGGATAGGCCTTAAGTGGACCTAGCAGCCAGCATGCCTCCTGGATAGGCCTCAGTCTGCAGGCCTAGCAACCAGGAGCTTCTCAACACACACCCACCCAGGCCATAGCCTTGGTCGAGAAGAACCCCGATCACCTGACTCCTCCCAAATAAATAGCCTATCCCAGCATACACAGCGTTCAAAGAAACTCCTGCTGATTAGCTGAGGCAACCTAGTAACCCATTTCCTGAATTTATGGTAATCCATCATTCCAATGCCAAAAGCAACAGTGCCACCTATTGACAGAAAAGAGAGACTACCCCAAACTCAGACTTAGGACAGAAATCAGTGGATCAAGCTACCAATTAGCCAGGCTAGTTACCACCTAGCACAACTAGATTTATTAGCAGCCCTGTTTAGGACCAGAGTGCTACACTTGCAACTCAAATTTTCTACAAATTGGAAAAGTGACAACTAGAACTTGTGCTTCAAGTGCTCTACAAGTGTATAACTTGCCAGTGAAAATGTGCAGCAAGTTAAGAAGAGTTACAATTCAACACTGCCACAAATTTGTTGCAAGTTATCCTTGCTATCTGGGTAATTGACCGGCAACACTATAAACACATTCCTAAATTTCAGTGCATCCTCCAAGTGAGTCACCAGGCCCTTCTGATAGACCAGCCTTCTTCCTGGCTCTCTCCTGCAAGGGGTCTCTTCCTTGGCACAGCTTCCTCCAGACCAGGCAGGACAGATTCAGTACACATTAGATCCCAAACCAGGCCATCGGGCCTAACAGCAGAGCTCCATCCAGGAGCATCTCCCTAGGCCTCAGCCCAGGGGAAGAAAGAGAGCACATTGGCCTTTACCAGATATTTATATCCTCCCCAGCATGCACCAGTAACGTAAACCTCCAACTGGATTGGCTAAAGGAAATATAAATATTCATAACTTAGTTTTGTTTGTGAAATCTCATACTGTGACCAGTGATATCAGTGACATCTACTGGCCACAGTGAGAAATCACAAGCCTATTTAAGCTTAGGGAAAAAACACTTAATCACCCCTTTCCCAAGCACACCTATTTCACTCACAACCCTGCACCAGTTTTTTCTCCCAAGCACATAATTTACCCATACCATCTGCCTCATTCCATTTGTTGAGATACCAGTCCAGTGATTTATTAATCCCCCCTAGTCGCCGCGGGGGACCCCTCTGGTGACGTCCTGCATCCTTTACATGCCAGGGTCTTGGGTAAGCAGCTCTGCTCTTCTCCCCTATATTTATATTTGTTATTAATATCTTGGTATTAAATGTTATTACTTTGTCAAGTGTATTGTTGTTTATCATTTGTCAATCAAATTACAGATATTCTCCTGACGAAGCGGTATTAATCCGCGAAACTAGTTGAGATGCTATCCTTGATCAACTATCCCATTGTGATCTTCCCTGTATGGAGATCATTATCCTGGTGATATACATGGGTTGTTACCATGCTTTTAATCTGTAATTGACTACCTAATATGTGTCATTAATTGTGTATTAATAAAAATTTTATATCAATGAATTTTCTATATTTTGTATACATTTGAATCCATTTCTTTACACTGTACCGAGATAGTCCAATTGCCCCTCTTCCCTTGGGAGGCTTGGTTGGGGACCAAGCATCCAATCTATTTATCTCTAAGTTTCTGGATGATGGTACAATTTTTTACTTATCTTCTATTAATATTATTACTATAGAGGCTACCCATATATCTCTCCTTAGGGAAAAACCAGGTGAAAAACTATACAATCAGTCTCAGCCAAATACAGACCAGCCAAAAACATGTTTTTTTTTGTCTCTTTTCTTCTGTTTTTACCTGGTGATCTGGCCAGTAACACTTTACCTAGTGATCTGGCCAGTAACACATCTCCTGTATTAGAGTGCCCCCACTCTGGATGAAGGAGCACAGGGGACATTTTTGGACAGCAGCATTGTCGGTCTGGAGGGAGGGGAGTGTTAGATGTACAGTAAAACCTTGGTTTGAGAGTAACTTGCTTTGAGAGCGTTTTGCAAGACAAGCAAAATGTTTTAATAAATTTTGCCTTGATATACAAGCAATGTCTTGATATACAAGTAGCGTCATGTCACAACTGAGTATAAAAAAACAAGAGAGGAGCCTCTAAGTGTAAAAATATGGTTACATTTAATGAAGGTACAACATTTAGCAACTTATTGCTACACTTAGAGGTGCCTCTCTTCTCTTTTTTACCCTGTAAAAAAATGCTTTGATATACAAGTGCTTTGAATTACAAGCATGTTTCTGGAACGAATTATGCTTGCAAACCAAGGTTTTACTGTATATACCTTTATTACCTACAGAATATACAGCATACTTCCACTACGTGGTCTTGATGAATAAGCCCACCAGTGCTTAGTAGAATCCGGAAATGACATAAAGGAAGCCGGTAAAGTGGTAATTTTTAGTTCTGGAAATTTAGATACTCTAATGCCCCGTACACACGATCGGACATTGATCGGACATTCCGACAACAAAATCCATGGATTTTTTCTGGCGGATGTTGGCTCAAACTTGTCTTGCATACACACGGTCACACAAAGTTGTCGGAAAATCCGATCGTTCTGAATGCGGTGACGTAAAACACGTACGTCGGGACTATAAACAGGGCAGTAGCCAATAGCTTTCGTCTCTTACTTTATTCTGAGCATGCGTGGCACTTTGTGCGTCGGATTTGTGTACACACGATCAGAATTTCCGACAACGGATTTTGTTGTCGGAAAATTTTATAGCAAGCTCTCAAACTTTGTGTTTCGGAAATTCCTATGGAAAATGTGCATATATATGTATATATACTGTATATAACCTGAGGGGATAACCTTTTTTATGCTGCTGTCTGCGGTGTGTGTCATGCTCAACTTGGCAGGTTCCATTCTCTCCTGTCAAAATGCTCAACTAGTCAGTTCTCTTGAAGGCTGTCGTCTGGTGGGTTATGTCCGCTGGTGTCTGAGCTGCCACACGGAGAAGATTGCTTTGGAATAGCACAGCTAAGACCTCACCATCCATCAGCCCTTGGTATTCTACTTCCATTGCCAGAGAGCAACTTAAGCCTGTTTGACCCATATAGCGTATGCTTTGTGGGTCCCAACTTTCCGGTAAGCCTCCAGTCATTCGGGTGGTTGCTCTATCAGTATTGATTGTATTGTATTCGAGAGTGTCCACGATCATATATCTTGGAGTTCATCACCATCGCAATATTTATGTTTTCTGCACTTATTTATTCAGTTCTGGACTTTTCTCCACTTTATATTTTGCCATCACGTATGGTGACTTTAAAAGTTTTTCTAATATGATGGACTTTCCATGCACGAACTTTCATTAGATACACAACCACTTATTTACTACTATCATTACATGTGTTATCATACTATTTATAATTTTTTCTCATTTATTAGCGCTACACTTGGTTTTATATGATTTATAGCAAAATTTCTATTTGTTGTGTTAGCTGCTTACATATACCATTTTTTGAGTTAGCGCATGGTTTTACAAGTTTTTTATACACTATGGAAAATGTGTGATGGAGCCCACACACGGTTGGAATTTCCGGCAACAAGGTCCTATCACACATTTTCCATCGGAAAATCCTATCGTGTGTACGGGGCATAAGGGTCCTTTCACACTGGGGCGGTTTGCAGGCGCTATTGCGCTAATAATAGCGACTGCAAACCGACCCGAAAGTGCCGCTGCTTTGATTCCAGTGTGAAAGCCCCGAGGGCTTTCACACTGGAGCGGGGCGCTGGCAGGACAGTAAAAAAAGTCCTGTTAGCAGCATCTTCGGAGCGGTGAAGGAGCGGAGTGTATACCGCTCCTTTACCGCTCCTGCCCATTGAAATCAATGGGACAGCGCGGCTATACCGCCGGCAAAGCGCCTCTGCAGAGGCGCTTTACGGTGGTTTTTAACCCTTTCTCGGCCGCTAGCGGCCGAATACCGACGGTAAAGCGCCGCTTACAATAACATCGCTTTACCGCCGACGCTACCCCCGCCTCAGTGTGAAAGGGCCCTAACTGACCAGATCACCAGGTGCAAATAAAGCAAAGAAAGGCTAAAAAAAGAAAAACTAAAGCAGCCATCACATCTAAGAATTTACCAGCTGCAGTATTAAAATGTTTGCAAATGAAAGCCGATCGACGCCCCCCCCCCCCCCTCCCCAGATTAGAGGTGGGTGGGAGAGGGGTTAATATTTGCTCTGAGATGAGCTTTAATCTCAGTTATCCTATAGCTTTAATAAACTGTGACACTTTTAACATTTAACATTTACAGTATAGACTTTTCTGGTGTAAATAGAAAAGAGTGGTATCAGATACTTATTTATAGGAACTGCGGTGTGATTGCGGTTTTACAGTTTTTTTAATGTGTTGGACTCCAATGCTTAGCCCAGCATAGTTCAGTGCAGACCACCAACATGAACAAGTATGCAGAAGGCCTAAGTGCAGGCACTTTGCACGCACATTAATCTGCAGACCTGTCTAAATAACCCAACTGTTTAAAGTCAAAAATTTTGCCAAGACCACCGGTCTGTATACAGTATTCTGACATGTTCAAAGTTAGAGAGCTATTCTCAAATGAAAACAATATATAACATCATATTTTCCCAAAAATTAAAAGGGTCAGTCCTTTAGGACACACCAGAAGATCAAAAAATAATCAACCTTATATAGATAAACTTTCAATCTCCTGTAATTTGGACCTGCCCCCTTTCATGGCCATTTTTAAAAATCGCAGATGTGCCGAACGGCTCTGCCCAGCTCTGGGCAGCTACTTGCGGCACATCTGCACATCTGTGCATGTGCAGGGGGGTTTTCCCGCTCATGTGCAGACACCCTGAGATCCCGGACCTCACACCTGAGTCATTTTTGTGCATGCGTGGGAAAACGCCTGCACGTGTGCAGATGTGCCATAGGTCTCCAGAGGGTCCCGAAGCCCTGTGGTTGTGGCACATCTTTACATATGCAGGGGGTTTCCCATTCATGTATAGACACCCTGATGTGCCAGACCTCATACCTGCGTCCATAGGTGTGCGTAGCCTTTTGCATTAGGGTGTGCACACCAAAGCTAAAAACACACGTGCATGCATATGTGTGTTTGTGTGTAAATATATATATATATATATATATATATATATATATATATATATATATATATATGTATATATATATATATATATATATATATATATATATATACACACACACACACATACACACACTATATTAGTATAATGACATACCAGACTTAGTCCGTAGGGTTCAATATTGAGTTGGCCCACCCTCTGCAGCTATAACAGCTTTAACTCTTATGGGAAAGCTGTCCACAAGGTTTAGGAGTGTGTCTATGGGAATGTTGGACCATCTCGTAAGGGTATATGTATAAAAATTGCAAGGCTGTTTGTTCTTTTAAACTATATGTACATGTATTCTGTGTGAATGGGGCAAAATAGAATGCTCTCCAGCTATATTTGCTGCAGATCAAATGTGTGAATGGGGAAAATACTGCATTATAGCCACTAGATGGAGTTGATAAGAATACTTATTTGCTGTGTTACTCAACACCATCTAGTGGCCATAATGCAGTATTTTCCCCATTCACACATTTGATTTGCAGCAAATATAGCTGGAGATTGATTTCGCCCCAGACGCACAAGCTATCTGAGAGTTGAAATCTGAGGGTCTGAATCTTATTTGTACTGGAGCACATAAGGGGAGATTATGCGACCTGTGAAGCTGCTGCCCATAGCAATTTGTTTGGAAAAGAAAACCTGATTGGTTACCAAGATACCCAGCTGCCCCAGTTTGATCTGTTCCGGTTTTGTTAAACGAGACCCCTGTGGTTCTGACTGAAGACACATTTATAAATGGGGTTCTGTAGAGGGAATAGATGATGCTGTCAGATGAACAATCTCAGTTTGGTACAGTTAATCCTGACGTTCCCTTATTATGAAGTTCTGCACTTACACATTCCAGGAAGATGAGGCTCCGCATAGCACACATTCCCTGTCTGTTCTAATTGATTAATAAAACCAAAGAAAGTTTATTTCCAGAACTAAATGTTACCATTTTACCGGCTTCCTTTATGTCATTTCATGATTCTACTAAGCACTGGTGGGCTTTTTCATCAAGACCATGCAGTGGAAGTATGCTGTATATTCTGTAGGTAATAAAGGTATATACAGTAAAACCTTGGATTGCAAGCATAATTTGTTCCAGAAACATGCTTGTAATCCAAAGCACTTGTATATTAAAAGCAAATTTCCCGTAAGAAATAATGGAAACAGATGATTCGTTCCACATCCATTTATTCATAAGTCCTTCAGTTTAAAGTCCATAAAAAAAGGATAATAGCAATGTGACCAGGCTTTGTAACCATAAAATGTCCATCAACAAATGGCAGCCTCCACAATGGGGATTAGAAGCAAAATCCAGCAGGAGCTACAGAGTATAAAAGAGAAGAGAGCAGTGGAGGCTGGTGCTCAAAATTTTTGGGGGGGCACAAACAAACTGAAAAATTCTGAAAAACAAACATCAATCGCAGCCACTGTCATCAAAACGCAGCCACTGTGTTATCAATCGCAGCCACTGTCATCAAAAACGCAGCCACTGTCATCAAAAACGCAGCCACTGTGTCATCAAAAACGCAGCCACTGTGTCTTCAAAAACGCAGCCACTGTGTCATCAAAAACGCAGCCACTGTGTCATCAAAAACGCAGCCACTGTGTCTTCAAAAATGCAGCCACTGTGTCTTCAAAAACGCAGCCAGACAGCAACCCATCCCTCATATGGCTCTTACCTTCCTCCTGCAGCTCCGCTCAGCCGAAGAACGGAGCTGCCGACATCACTTCCGGCTCTCGTCTGTTTCATGAAAGCCGGAAGTGACCTCAAGATTTGAAAAGCAATGCTCCCGCCCATAGAATCACACTGATTCTACAAGCGGAAGCTAATCGGCGTTTTCGTTTGCGCCACAAGGCGGGTTAAAAGCCCGCAAATGAAGCGCCACGTCTGCAATCTCGTGATTGCATTGACGTGGCGCTTCCCATAGTGCACTGGCGTCCGGCGCCACAGTGCACTTTGTTAAAGGCCTTTTTTCTTTTTTTTTTTGTTCTTAAAGGGGCAGTTTTAAAAAAAAAAAATTTTTTGAATTTTTTTTCTCTGACTACAGGGGGGGGGGGGGGGGGGGGGGGCGGCGCCCAGGCGCCCCCTATGGACGGGCCGCCACTGTAAGAGAGATGCCTTTAAGTGTAGCAATATGGTTAAATTTAATAAAGGTACAACACTCACATGGTTGATGATTAAAAGAGGCACATCTAAGTATGCAGGCTTCCAGGGTAAAGTTGTCCACATAGACCATCCCCCACACCGCCGGCTCTCACCGCTGTCAGTCTGTAATCGTGACCGGGAAGACTACGCTGCAGTAAGAGCGATTGAACATAGAGCGCAGCGTGGAAGGGACGACGTCGATGGCGGTGAGGAGGATGGGCTATGTGGACAGCTTTACCCCAGATGCTTACATACTTAGATGTGACTGTTTTAATCATCAACCATGTGAGTTGCTAAATGTTGTACCTTCATTAACCACCTCAATACAGGGCACTTACACCCCCTTCCTGCCCAGACCAATTTTCAGCTTTCAGCGCTCTCACAGTTTGAATGACAATTACTCAGTCATGCAACACTGTACCCATATGAAACTTGCGTCCTTTTTTCACACAAATAGAGCTTTCTTTTGGTGGTATTTAATCACTAGTGGGTTTTTTATTTTTTGTGCTATAAAAAAAAAAAATCCGGACATTTTGTGAAAAAAAAATGCATTTTTCTTTGTTTCTGTCATAAAATTTCACTAAGTAGTAATTTTTCTTCATAAATTTTGGCCAAAATGTATACTGCTACATATCTTTGGTAAAAATAACCCAGATTTGTATATATTATTTGGTCTTTGTGAAAGTTATAGAGTCTACAAACTATGGTGCCAATCACTGAAAATTGATCACATCTGATCAGGCCTTCAGTACATCAGGTGAATCTCATTTCTTAAAACATTAACAAGTCAGGAAAGTACAAATACCCCCCAAATGAAGCATCTTTAGAAAGTAGACATTCCAAGGTATTAAGTAGGTAGCATGGTGAGTTTTTTTAAGTTGTATTTTTTTCCACAATTCTTTGCAAAATTAAGATTTATTTATTTATTTAATTTTTTTACAAAATTGTCAAATTATCAGGTTATTTCAGGTTATTTCTCACACATATGCATACAACAAATTACACCCCAAAATACATTCAGCTACTCTTCCCGAGTATGGCGATACCACATGTGTGAGACTTTTACACAGCCTGGCCGCATACAAAGGACCAACATTGAAGTAGCACCTTCAGTCATTCTACGAGCATAAATGACACATATCATTTCTCAACCACCTATTACACTTTTTAAGGCCCTGGAGCACCAGGACAATGGAATTGCCCACAAAATGACCCCATTTTGGAAAGCAAACACCCCAACGTATAATCTATGAGGAATAATGAGTCTTTTGAACGGTTCATTTTTTTCCAGAAGTTTTTGGAAAATGTGGGAAAAAATGAAAACATATTTTTTTTTTACACAAAGTTGTCAATTTATAAGATATTTCTAACACATAGCATGTATATAGCAAAAATTACACCCCAAAATACATTCTGCTACTCTTCCCGAGTATGGCGATACCACATGTGTGAGACTTTTACACAGCCTAGCCACATATAGAGGCCCAACATTGAAGTAGTACTTTCAGGAGTTCTAGGAGCATAAATTACACATCTCATTTCATTCCTACTCATCACACTTTGGAAGGAACTTGAGCACCAGGACAGTGAAATTACCCACACAATGACCCCATTTTGGAAAGGTAACACCCCAATGTATATTCTATGAGGCACGGGCTGCAAATAGGTACTCAGGTACTCTGATGGGCTGGAGACAGGTACTCAGGTAACTTGATGAGCTGCAGACAGGTACTCGGGTACTCTGATGGGCTGGTGACAGGTACTCGGGTACTCTGATGGGCTGGTGACAGGTACTCGGGTACTCTGATGGGCTGGTGACAGGTACTCGGGTACTCTGATGGGCTGGTGACAGGTACTCGGTAACTCTAATGGCCTGGTGACAGGTACTCGGTAACTCTAATGGCCTGGTGACAGGTACTCGGTTACTCTGATGGCCTGGTGACAGGTACTCGGGTACTCTGATGGCCTGTGGACAGGTACTCGGGTACTCTGATGGCCTGGTGACATGACAGGTACTCGGGTACTCTGATGGCCTGGTGACAGGACAGGTACTCAGGTACTCTGATGGCCTGGTGACAGGTACTCGGGTACTCTGATGGCCTGGTGACTGGTATCCGGGTACTCTGAAGGGCGGTGACAGGTACTCAGGTACTCTGTACTAATATGGACTGTGACAGGTACTTGGTGGCAAGCGGTGTCTCCGTGACACGACGCCACCAAAGAAACAGGGATGCGCGTGCACGATTGCGCGCATTCCCTGCTTAAATGGAGGGCCGTCATATGACGCCCTCCCAGAACGAGAGCCGCGCCGCCTGCCCGTCAAATGTAACCATATTTCTACACTTAGAGATACCTCTCTTCTCTTTTATATTCAGTTGTGACGCTACTTCTATATCAAGACATCGCTTGTATATCAAGTCAAAATTTATTTAAAAATTTTGCTTGTCTTGCAAAACGCTCTCAAACCAAGTTACTCTCAAACCAAGGTTTTACTGTACCTATAGGCATAGAGGTTAGCACTTCTGCCTTGCAGCACTGGAGTCCTTGGTTTGAGTCCTGACAAAGACACTATTTGTATGTTCTCCCTGTGCTTGTGTGGGTGTCCTCCTACACTCTAAACGCACGCTGGTGAGTTAATAAAAGTGACACTAAGCTCTGGTTTAAAAAATAAATAAATGATATTTGGGTATGTATTTTAAACTTTTAAGTTTATTATATTGCCCTCAGCCTCCTCCAAATAGTTTTTTGGATTTGTTTGTGCTTTTTTTGTTTTTTGCTGTAATCTGATTCTTTGTTAGAGGGTGGTTATCTTCATTCATCATGGTCCCAGTGCATGTAGCAATGCAGCCACCATCTCTTGCTCACTCCTGAGATGGACTATGGGATTTATAGTGTGCATCAGTGGCAGCCCGTCCATTAGGGGCACCCGGCGCCGCCCCCTCTCTCCAGCCACCCCCTATATGACTAATGAATAGATTCATGCATAGCACAGCCCGAAGCACTGATTACATGGGGTGAGTCAGTGCACCAGACCTGCCGGCTGGCCAACTGACGGGGGTTGTTACTGTTTGCTACCTCCCCTAAAGAAAATAACCACCGGCCGCCACTGGTGTGCATAGAGCACTACATATGACCAAAACTAAGGTGCACTGTTCGTTCCAAACAAATGGAAGTGGGGGGGAGTAGGAGAGAATCTGAAGCTTCCGGGGAGTGGCCTGAACTCCCACTATTCAAGATGGCTTTTCCGCATGGGTCCTGAGAGGAAGAGACAAAACAGAGCACTGCCAGGACACGTGGGTACACTTTTCCCTTTTGGGATGAACATGGTGGCAGTTACTACAGTTTTAATGGACACTCATTTCCCTTTCAGTTGGACTTTGTCTACAACCTTGCAGGACTATAACCCTGCCATATGTATGGAAATGAGTTAAGCGTAACACTACCCCTTCAGGATCTGCTGGTAACTGGCTCTCCTACTCCTGCCCAGCCAGGCAACAGGCATTCTACACTTGCATCCAGACACAAGAAGTCAGTCCCTTGGCTTTGTTCCTATGCTTTATTAGGGGTAACAACTTGGATGGGTGAAGGGATATATGGGATGCCCAACTTAAATCAAAGAACAAAATCAGGGACAACTTCCTCCCCATGTACAAGCAGGGATAGGCACAGGCCAAGGCTGTGGTGGACATTTTCCAAAGTACAGACCTTTGTGAAGGACACCAAGGTACAATTCAAGTTAAAACCATCAAAAAACACCCTGTCTACTCCCTGGCCTATTTCTACAAGTACAAATATGTTTAAAATAACATTTATATAAAGACTGTTTGTGGTATATAGTTATAAAATGTTTAAAAGATTTTCAAAATTCTTACCTTTTATATCTATATTGAGATGCAGCAGCATCAAAGTCCTTTGTAGATGTGAATTAGAAATATGAATTTAGAGCAGGGTCCCCATAGATCCTCTTTAGAGCAGGCCAGGGTCCCCATAGATCCCCCTTTAGAGCAGGGTCCCCATAGATCCCTCTTTAGAGCAAGGTCCCCATAGATCCCCCTTTAGAGCAGGGTCCCCACAGATCCCCTTTAGAGAAAGGTCCCCATAGATCCCTCTTTAGAGCAGGGTCCCCATAGATCCCTCTTTAGAGCAAGGTCCCCATAGATCCCCCTTTAGAGCAGGGTCCCCACAGATCCCCTTTAGAGAAAGGTCCCCATAGATCCCCCTTAGAGCAGGCCAGGGTCTCCATAGATCCCCCTTTAGAGCAGGATCCCCATAGATCCTCCTTCAGAGCAGGGTCCCCATAGATCCTCCTTTAGAGAAGGGTCCCCATAGATCCCCCTTTAGAGAAGGGTCCCAGTAGATCCCCTTTAGAGCAGGTTAGGGTCCCCATAGATCCCCCTTTAGAGCAGGGTACCCCATAAATCCCCCTTTAGAGCAGGGTCCCCCATACATTATGATCCGATTCTTCTAGTGGAGCTATAGAAATAAGACACATACACGACTTACGAGGAAGCTGGGGGCCAGGGCACTGAGACCGGGCACGGGCAGGTTTAGAGGATATCTATATTGAGATGCAGCAGCAGCATCAAAGTCCTTTGTAGACGTGAATTAGAAATACGCATTTAGAGCAGGGTCCCCATAGATCCTCTTTAGAGCAGGCCAGGGTCCCCATAGATCCCCCTTTAGAGCAGGGTCCCCATAGATCCCTCTTTAGAGCAGGGTCCCCATAGATCCCTCTTTAGAGCAGGGTCCCCATAGATCCCTCTTTAGAGCAGGGTCCCCATAGATCCCTCTTTAGAGCAGGGTCCCCATAGATCCCTCTTTAGAGCAGGGTCCCCATAGATCCCTCTTTAGAGCAAGGTCCCCATAGATCCCTCTTTAAAGCAAGGTCCCCATAGATCCCCCTTTAGAGCAGGGTCCCCACAGATCCCCTTTAGAGAAGGGTCCCCATAGATCCCCCTTTAGAGCAGGCCAGGGTCTCCATAGATCCCCCTTTAGAGCAGGATCCCCATAGATCCTCCTTCAGAGCAGGGTCCCCATAGATCCTCCTTTAGAGAAGGGTCCCCATAGATCCCCCTTTAGAGAAGGGTCCCCATAGATCCCCCTTTAGAGAAGGGTCCCCATAGATCCCCCTTTAGAGCAGGTTAGGGTCCCCATAGATCCCCCTTTAGAGCAGGGTGCCCATAGATCCCCATTTAGAGCTGGTTAGGGTCCCCATAGATCCCCCTTTAGAGCAGGGTCCCCACAGATCCCCCTTTAGAGCAGGGTCCCCACAGATCCCTCTTTAGAGCAGGGTCCCCATAGATCCCTCTTTAGAGCAGGGTCCCCATAGATCCCTCTTTAGAGCAGGGTCCCCATAGATCCCTCTTTAGAGCAGGGTCCCCATAGATCCCTCTTTAGAGCAAGGTCCTCATAGATCCCTCTTTAAAGCAAGGTCCCCATAGATCCCCCTTTAGAGCAGGGTCCCCACAGATCCCCTTTAGAGAAGGGTCCCCATAGATCCCCCTTTAGAGCAGGCCAGGGTCTCCATAGATCCCCCTTTAGAGCAGGATCCCCATAGATCCTCCTTCAGAGCAGGGTCCCCATAGATCCTCCTTTAGAGAAGGGTCCCCATAGATCCCCCTTTAGAGAAGGGTGCCCATAGATCCCCCTTTAGAGAAGGGTCCCCATAGATCCCCCTTTAGAGCAGGTTAGGGTCCCCATAGATCCCCCTTTAGAGCAGGGTGCCCATAGATCCCCATTTAGAGCTGGTTAGGGTCCCTATAGATCCCCCTTTAGAGCAGGGTCCCCACAGATCCCCCTTTAGAGCAGGGTCCCCACAGATCCCCCTTTAGAGAAGGGTCCCCATAGATCCCTCTTTAGAGCAGGCCAGGGTCTCCATAGATCCCCCTTTAGAGCAGGATCCCATAGATCCCCCTTTAAAACAGGGCCCTCACAGATCCCCTTTAGAGCAGGGTCCCCATAGATCCTCCTTTAGAGAAGGGTCCCCATAGATCCTCCTTTAGAGAAGGGTCCCCATAGATCCCCCTTAAGAGCAGGCCAGGGTCCCCCATAGATCCCCCTTAAGAGCAGGCCAGGGTCCCCCATAGATTCCCTTTAGAGCAGGGTACCCCATAAATCCCCCTTTAGAGCAGGGTCCCCCATACATTATGATCCGATTCTTCTAGTGGAGCTATAGGAATAAGACACATACACGACTTACGAGGAAGCTGGGGGCCAGGGCACTGAGACCGGGCACGGGCAGGTTTAGAGGAGGAAGTTCTGTTCTCCTCCTCTGAAGGTCAGGGCCTGGGGGCGGGGCAAGCACCTAATTGGTTGATAGGACGTCGGTGGTCCTACCAACCAGCGGGCAGCAGCTGGGGAGGTGGATCAATGGATGCCGTGTCTGTCATACAGCATATTCATCTGTCCTGCCCCTCTGACCAACTCCCCGCGGCCCAACGCAAAACAGGTGGAACGGGCAGCAGTACAGACCATGGACGCCAACTGTATGACGAGGGAGCGCGCCCGCAAGCTAACTCCTTCGGCAAAGAGCTTCCCAGAGGGGGTTAGCTTTAGCGGGGAGGAGCCGAGACAGCCGCCGTGGGACCACAGAACAGCAGGATCAGGGCCACTCTGTGCAAAACGAACTGCACAGTGAAGGTAAGTATAAAATGTTTGTTATTTAAAAAAAAAAAAAAAAAAAACGAACCTATACAAACACTTAAATTTACATTGCCTTTCTATTTCTTAAAAAAAAGAAAAAATTGAAGTACCTTTTTTAAATCGATATACTGTACAGCTGTCACATGACCCAGATCTTTCCCTGCCTGTCTGCAGGGAAACATAAGCAGGAGGAGCTTAAAAAAAAACAGCATTTGAAATACAGAGTAAAAATAAATAATTAATATCAATAAACTGTTTTTAATTGTCATACAAATAGATATTTGAAATCAAATCTTTATTATTTGTTGGCAAGAACATGATATGGGCAGATTTCTGCCAGTCACAGGCTGTGTCACGCCCGTTTTTAGAATAAGAGGGAGGTGAAGCCTCCATTAATCTACATGTAATATCCCACCCCCATTGTGTTTAGCTGGTTAATGGGCATTTAGGAGGAGGAGGGAGGAAGTGAGCTGTCATTTACCACTGTGTATGCACCCACATGTGTGACTCTATAGTCACATGGGCTGCTCAGATGTGATAGGGAGGAAATGCTCAGCATAGAAACTCACTAAAAACTGAGCATGTGCAGAGCTGCCACCACAGCTGCAAAAACCCTAGCTAAATTGAGGAAATGGACAGAAGGGGGAGATAGAGAGCAGCAGGATCAACCAGTATTTCTTCAGAATACAAAAAACAAATTCCATAGTGACTGATGATAGTTGATAGTTTTTTTTATGATCTGGGTTTAGTGACACTTTAAGAATACCTCATAGTGCCCTGTGGGAGATTCAAGAACAATCCTCAGGCCCCCTGGGCAAAAACAACCTGGAGCCAGGACAGGAGTAGAAGGGAAATCCTCCAATAGGCATGCTAGTTCTGGTGACAACCAGGGATTCCCTCATTTTGAAGGTATTTACACTCACTTCCTGTTTTGGCTAATGGATGGGAAGTAAAGAGAAATCTCCCCAATGGGACACAAATGGCAAAAAGAACCCTCCCTCACTCTATCCAAAATGAAACAAAACATTTCCTTTAGTTCTACTTTAAGACATTTTATAAAATGCGTCCAGTTTGTGTTTTTGGGTTATTGTAAATCTATTTACAAAGCATGCTTTAAACTTTAATTAAGAAACTTAAAAATAACTTAAAAATAGAAAATAATGTATGAGATCGCATTTTAGTTGCCATAGAGACCAAGGCTTTTATGATGCACAACTTATTTAAAGATCAGCAGCTGCTCCAGTTTCACTAGTGGGTTCAGTCTTCGGGGTGTTCTACCTCCCAGAATTCGAATAGGATCCAAGCACTGCTAAAAATCTTCAACTGCGTCACATTGCTAACTTTTAGGCTATTTGTTGTGTTAAGGCAGCTCATTCATTTTGAATGGACTGACATTGCAGTTCAACATTTACTATATTGTCAAAAGTATTGGGACACATGCCTTTACGCATAAACTTTCCTCCAGAAGCGAATTTGTGAGGTCAGGCACTGATGTTGGACAAGAATGCCTGGCTCGCAGTCTCCACTCTAATTCATCCTAAAGGTGTTCTAGCAGGTTGAGGTCAGGACTCTGCGCAGGCCAGTCAAGTTCCTCCACCCCAAACTCACTCATCCATGTCTTTATGGACCTTGCTTTGTGCACTGGTCAAAATCATTTGGTGGAGGGGAGATTATCATGCAGGGTTGTTTTTCAGGGGTTGGGCTTGGCCCAGTGAAGGGAACTCTTGAGGCGTCGGCATACCAAGACATTTTGGACAATTTCATGCTCCCAACTTTGTGGGAACAGTTTGGGGATGGCCCCTTCCTGTTCCAACATGACTGCACACCAGTGCACAAATGTCGTGGCACCATGTTTGTGCTCCGGCCACTGGCCTTCATTCTTATTTTATGCGGGTGACCATGGTGAGCCGAGAAAGGCCAAGTGTAGCGGAAGTGTCAACGGAGGAGCTGGAACTCTCGGGTGTCAAAGAAGCAAACCTACAGAACAGGATTAGATCAGGGTGACTGGCTGGAGCTCTGTGAAAAGCGGCTGGTCACATGCCGTTCTTGGTCACGCCCCCCACATCACTTCCAGTTTACTCGGAAACCATTAGCACAAGTTTTTAAAAATCAAAACCACTCAAAAACACCTTGGTGTTTTGAACGCTTTTAAGTGCAGAGGAGGGATTTGGGATCTCATAGAGCCCGGGTCTCCCCATAAAGAGTACCTGTCACATGCCTATTGCTGTCACAAGGATGTCTACATTCCTTATGACAGCAATAAAAGTGATTTAAAAAAAAATAATAATTACAAAAAGAAAGAAAAAATTAAAGTGCCCTCGTCCTCCCACGCTCGTGACCAAAGGCGAACGCTCATGTCGGTCCCACACACACAGTGATTGTCACACACATGTAAAGGTTTCACCGCAAACGTCAGATCATGGGCAGTAATTCTATATATGGCACTTGGATGAATCATATCTCAGGGTCTGATGAGAACGCCGCAGCTATTCACTGTGAATGGCTGCAGCTTCCCCATCAGACCCTGAGACAAGAACAATATACCGCAGCTGGGGTGGGACAAATTCAGATTTTAGTCTTGCCTAGGACAGCACAAAACCAAAATACACCATTGGAAGTAGCTGTGAGGAGAGATATGGAGAGCACACTGATCACTGCTGAACTGTGTGATATATAGAGGGAAGCTTTACCCACCACCTGGGGAACACAGAGGAAGGGGATATGGACTGCTGTTCATCCTGGGACAACAGGAGACTGCTGGGAGGAACTGAGACTTGTGGGGGATGTAGACTTCAGACAGACTGAACCTGTGTATCAGATTGGCAATGAAACTTCACAGCCCAGCATGACTGGTGCTCTGTGGAGAGGAAAAGGAAATACTGTTCCTGTGCACAAGGCAGATGTGGTGAGGAATACAGTGGGAGACAGACTGTGCAGCAGGATGTTAGGGGAAAATTTTCCATTGAATCAGGGACGTAGGAAGGCGGAGTAGCAGACATCTCCTGGAACATGACAACACCACTGTTGCTGCCTGGTGCCACCACCTGATCACTGGGGAGGACACTGCTGTCGCTGATTGGTGCTGCTGCCTGATCGTTGGGGAGGACGTTGGCGCCACTGACAATGCTCAGCTGCCAATGAAGGAGACAAGTCACCACAAGGAGGTGTTGATAAGCCACTGGCCAAACCCTACTGCTACCTATTAAAGAGGAATATTTTTGTCTGATTGGAACACAGCGCAGGTGTCTATACCCAGATTATCTGAGCGCTCCAATGTCAGATTTGGGCCCCAACGTACTGGCTAGGTGAAAGGGTTTGACAAGGACTGCTAAACTATTATCTTAGCATTGCCCTTTAACAGAACCTTGCTAAGGATAGGATTTAGGGATCATTCTCTGGCCCGTTTGCTTATTACAGATTAAGCCGCAAAATCTGATATTACAGATTTAGTCCTGAGGGCTACACACTCATATCTGACACTTGCCGAAGGCTCTGCCAGTGTAATTATTTATATTTCACAATGTATTTAAATTGTTCCTCTGTCTATTACTGAATTTAAAATGAACTTGAATGTAAAAATAACTCAGTGAATTATACTTAGAAACATTATTTGTTATGTACCGAGAAGGGAGTTGAACTTCATAAAGAGACGTCGTTTCTGTTGGCGGAAGGCAGTGAATTAAAGTGCTCTAAACTATATCCTTCAAAAATAATCCATACACATCCACTGCCTAATGGCCCTGTAATCTATTTAATAAAAGTGTTTCTTACTGTGTTTTTCTTTCTCTTTGTAACAGCCTCAGTAAGTTCGCAAACCTCTCCTTTTCCCCCCTCACTTCCATTTGTTTGGAACAAACAGTGCATGTCAGTTGATTAATGTGTGTGAATGCGCTACTCCCATATCAACACCACTTACAATGTTCTCTTCCTATTTTACCTAAACAATCGCTCATAAATTATAACATGTGCATCAATTTAAACCAAAAAAAATAAATCAAAACAAAAATCAAAACATAAATCAGTATCCGATGCATAAAGTCCTCAAAAAAATGCTTCAAAATCCTCTATCAATTGCTGTGACTGACGTGCTCCTGTGTTCCTTCAATAATCATATGTGACTAAGTGAGACACCACCACCTTTCAGATTGGCCACTCACCAGATGCTTCTTAAGTGATGCGCCTTCGGTTCATTCATGGGATAACCACTCCACCTAAGTAACACTCCTCACCGGCTATACTTGGACTTTAGTGTTCCTCATATGAAAGTATAGGGATAAAACGATCATTGCGCAATATGTTTAGACTATTTATTGTAAAAAATCCAAAGAAAAGTATCCACTCACATTTAAAAGTGCCCTCGAGCCGGCACGAAGCTAATCCAGCAGTTACGGACGGGTGTTGGGCTATTGCATGGTCCGCCTGATTGTAATATGCGGCCTCCACGTTTAGCTTGCGCTTCAAACCTCATTCCCGTTCCAGTTCGTATCCGGTCACCTGATGCAAACAATCTCCCAGCAGCCTCTACGCGTTTCGCATCATAGAATGCGTCATCAAGGAGCTTCCTGATGCCTCCACGTTTAGCTTGCGCTTCAAACCTCGTTCCCGTTCGTATCCGGTCACCTGATGCAAAAATCTCCCAGCAGCCTCTACGCGTTTCGCATCATAGAATGCTTCATCAAGGAGCTTCCTGATGACGCATTCTATGATGCGAAACGCGTAGAGGCTGCTGGGAGATTTTTTGCATCAGGTGACCGGATACGAACGGGAACGGGAACGAGGTTTGAAGTGCAAGCTAAACGTGGAGGCCGCATATTACAATAAATAGTCTAAACATATTGCGCAATGATCGTTTTATCCCTATACTTTCATATGAGGAACACTAAAGTCCAAGTATAGCCGGTGAGGAGTGTTACTTAGGTGGAGTGGTTATCCCATGAATGAACCAAAGGCGCATCACTTAAGAAGGATCTGGTGAGTGGCCAATCTGAAAGGTGGTGGTGTCTCACTTAGTCACATATGATTATTGAAGGAACACAGGAGCACGTCAGTCACAGCAATTGATAGAGGATTTTGAAGCATTTTTTTGAGGACTTTATGCATCGGATACTGATTTATGTTTTGATTTTTGTTTTGATTTTTTTTTTGGTTTAAATTGATGCACATGTTATAATTTATGAGCGATTGTTTAGGTAAAATAGGAAGAGAACATTGTAAGTGGTGTTGATATGGGAGTAGCGCATTCACACACATTAATCAGCATTTCCAGCCCATTCTAATGAAGGGTTTTTTTTTTAATGCAGCAACTTTGACACAATCCTTTTAAGGATTTTGGAGGGAGTAGTGGTTTTGCGCCGGTGACACACACATACTAATTCAGTGCATGTCAGTTACGGTCATGTGCACTTCTTTATGCACACTACAAATCCCAAAGTTCCTAGTCCATCTGCAAGCAAGAGAGAGTGGCTACATTCCTACATACGGTGGGACCATAGAGGGAGAACGTAGCCAGCCTCTAACGGGAAGTCAGATCACAGCAGCAAAAAAAAAAAAAAGGTAATTTGGAGGATGTTGAGAGTAATAGAAGGGACTGTTTTAAGTTAGGGGGACCCATTCACATCTACGTGACATGCCTTTGCGCGACAGCATAGGGGAGGCCCTAAACTTGAATGGGCTACCCTACATGTGACAAACATGCCATAGTAGTTCCTGCAACTTTTTTTTGTCGCAAGGTACCAGTAGTACCATCCAATCTGGTTTGCTTTGCGTTTTGTAAAATAGTGCATGTACTACTTTTGCTGCGGTCCAGCATGATTTCAGCCCAATAAAATTAATGTGAATCACACAGGAAATGTTGGATGTCGAGCTGTTGGCGGAAAATCCGACCGTGTGTACGCTCCATCGGACAATTGTTGTCAGACTTTCCGCCAACAAATGTTGGCTAGCATGTCTTCAAATTGTGTTGGTGGATTTTCCGAGCGTGTGTACACAAGTCCACCGGACAAAAGTCCAAAGTACAAACACGCATGCTCGGAAGCAGAAGCGGTCGGTCTTGTAAACTAAAGAATTAACATTCGTGACGTGGCAAATTATGAAATCTCGAAATGCAGAGCACATTCTCTTCTTCTTTAATGGGATAATAATGAAGCTGCTCTTTGCTGGTGATACTGATGGAGTTATTGCAAATGAATTTTCAAAGGCTTTTTTTTCTAGTGATATCAAGAATAATATTATTATGGTTTTTTTTTTTTTTATTTGTGCAAGTTACCACAACACCATTATCCCGTAGTTTTTAAGATCAAAGATACAACTATGTTGGTGTCCCTTGTTAATTTTACATTGTATTTTTTAAAATGTAACTGCCGACTCCCAAACTGTCATTTGAAAAACACATAGCCAAGTATTATTCTACACAATTTTTTTATTGTGCATTTAAAAAAAAAAAATAGACATGCTATCTGCCAATAGAACTTAACCAAAAAGTGTATTCTATGCATCCAAAAATATAGAAAATATACCAAATCAAATCATTATTCAACCAAAAAAATAATTTCAAAGCAATAACTCCAAGACCAATAATACATAACACGTTATCTCCTCCGATTCCGCAACATGGCTGGCTGACGAACGGCCGTTCAGAAACTAACTAAAAAGCGCTAAATGAAAAACGCGAAAAGAAAAGCGCAAATCGACACACACCAAACTTCTACTAACATGAAATTAGCAGGAGCCCAAAGGGTAGAGCTAAAGAGCTGAAAAACCACATAGTACCTCTAGTACGTCACTACGTTCGTAATTGTTGGCCAACATTTGTGTAACCGTGTGTATGCAAGACAAGTTTGAGCCAAAACCCTTTACACAAAATTCCACGGTTTTGATGTCGGAAAGTCCGATCGTGTGTACGAGGCATTAGACAAGAAGTGTGTTACTAAATGGATAACCAGGTGAAAATACAAAAAAATAAAAAAAGTAAACAAATGCAGTCAACACATAAAAATTTGTAAACTCCTATATATTACATTTTAGGTTTTGGGGGTTAATACTGCTTTAATTCAGGCCTTCTAGTATTTTCTCCAGATTATTTTAACATTTGTTTTGCCAGATGAAGAAGAAGTCCTTCTGAAACATGTTGGTCATATTTGATGCTCCTTACTAATACGTGAGACAAAGATTTGTACTCTTTACATTTGTTGGTCTTTACTACACATCCAAGAGTTGAACGTCTGTTGAGCGATATGTTGATCAGAGAGGTAGAAGCCTAGAATCTGAACCAGGTCCACACACCCACACACCATACTATCATAATATATTAAAAGTGATACAAAAGAAAGTCTCAATTGTGACAAATATGTGAATACAGGTCCAACAAAGACTGTGAAGTGATGGTTATCCACTCAAGTAGGAGATAGGTGGTAGCAGTGACTTGAAGGCAAAGTATGGAATCCACCACTCAATGGTATCCAGAAAGGTTTACCAAACAGCCATGACCTTCTTATGATAGAAAGGTCAGACAACACCTCTGCCCCAAAAGGCCTAATTGGAAATCCTTTGGGCTTGGATCCTCCTGGTATTGGGATATATGCTCTCACACAAAGGATTATATGTACCCTAGGGGAGAAAGAAATCCACATACTGTGTACCTATAAAAAACAAATATTTAATAAAACGAAGAGTAACACTCACATTAAAAACATGTTAAATAACACTGTGCATAAACTCCGACCAGCAAACAGTACGGCTGATCGGAAAATCCTGTAAGCTGATGATGTCACAGCAGGCACCTCCCTACGCGTTTCGTTACAACTGACATCTTCCCGAAGCATGGACTCCATGCTGGGTCATCACACTTACAAACACGACATCAAACCAAACCTTGCTTTGGATGTTCATATGATTCTATAGTATGGGACTTAACCAAGCCTCATATTGAAATTCAATAGCTACTTTCACTCACATTCGGTATCAAAGATTAGAAAAGTGGGAGCCGTTGCCATATTCAACCAGTCATGGATACCAAGCCTCGTTTTGGATGCAGACATTCATAACCAGTATTTTACATCCGGATTCAAAGGATTAATCATGCAAAAGCAAAACTTAAGTTATAATATATTAGACCTGGATTACCATGATAAGAATTTTAAGCAGACCTAAACTCTCTCAATCAACATCTTTGGTAACTACATAGGAAGGTATATTATAATTACTTGTTTTAAACTTTTTTTTACATCTCTTCAGTTGCTTCCTGGTTTCTGGCCTAGGTGAAAATGCTGTCATACATCCCAGGATTCTTGTTCTTAAGGAGGGGTTTTCTCAACAAAGCACATCCTCCTGCCTGCATGCCTGAGCTAAGGGCAGATGGATTTCAGGAAGTAAATGCTACAAGAATTATCTGCACTTACTCAAGATGGCTATGGCCAAAAATGGTAGGGTGGTGTTTTTCAAAGTGATTTAACAACATAATAAAGCATGGAGACATGGATGGAAGGGGGAGTTTGCTCTGAATACTAAAAATAAATGAAAGTGTTTGTTAACCCCCCCCCAAAAAAAAAATTAGATTAGATAAAGAAGATTAAACAGCACAGTGCTTGTGCTGTGTAATCTGCCCCCCTTTAAACTGTAAAAAAAACCTGCCTGTTCCTGCCACTTTCTGTATCCCTCTCTCTGCGCTGACCACGATAATTAGGGCTGATGAGCCCTGACCACTGTGGTCAGCATACATCCCTTCGTCACCTGCAGCCTGCTCTCATCTCTCCTCTCTCCCCCCTCACCCCCTCCCTCCCTGCCTGTCAGCTCTGTGTTCTGTGTCTCTGTCTCCGACCCCCCCATCCCCGCCGCTATTAGTATAAATAAAATTGTATATATAATCACTGCCAGCCCCTCTATTATAGTTAAGCATAGCACACTGTATAAGTATTTAATAAAAACAAGGCTTGTAAATACCAATTTAGAGCGATCTTCAGGCTGGACGCATTTTTCCAGGCCGGTTTCCAGGGCGACTGCATAAGGGGCTAAGTGTCCATGTGACCTCCCTGGCTGACGTCAGAGGGAGATCTCGGTCCCTCCTGCAGTAGTCATGTATCGGAACTGTACAGAGGCCGTGAGTAATGTGACCGGCCTGAAGATTGCTCTAAATCGGTATTTACAAGCCTAGTTTTTAAAAAAAACAAATACAGTGTGCTATGCCTGCCTATAATCGAGGGACTGGCAGTGATTTGTATATATGGGTTAACAAACACTTTAAATAGCATTTTCAGTTTGTATTGCTCAGATACAGTGTAGTTCCTCTTTATTACTTTTCATACTTTACTGTCTTTTTGCTTGTTCCAGGTCAGTGACTCGGTGAGGGTGGCAGCTGGAGCCAGCACATTTAATACCCAAGTCAGCAAAGGCAGTTCCCATACTCCTGTCCTAACAAGAACTTAAAGAATGCTTTTGTTTTCGCTCCTTTGGCTTTTTGGCTACAATCATCCTGACTCCTAATTGTCCTGTCTGGAAGCAGTCAGCAATAAGTGGAGCGCTATTTTAAGGAACATTGTGTAGACGAGGCAGCTTCTGCAAGAAGCGCGGTCAGCAGTGTCACGGCATATAAATACTATGGACTTCTGATTAGTAATTCTGGAGATGTATGTGCGTCTTTATATTCCAGCTGAGTAGTGAGGTAGTCATAATAATAACATCTTCATTTTCCTCTGGAGTTCTCCGAGAAGCCTCAATATCAGCTCCATTCTGGTCGGGGAAAACTCAGCAAATCCTCTGTGTGCTCTCTCTTCTATTTAATATTGTTACAACTCCAGGAGAACTCTGCCGGGGATTTCCTCTTAATGAAACATGTCTTCTGGAAGAGTCTGATTTATCATTGCACCTTCACTGGACGTGCTTTGTAAACACAATGCCTAATTATGGTGTCAGCGTAAAGCAGCTAAGATGGGGCTAAAGGGACCTGATGGTTTGGGACTATAAGCTCCAGCATACCTGAGTAATGCAATCCTATGCGTCCTATATAAGTATATTAAAGCCTAAGATGACTAAGCCACATCTATGCCCTCCATCATATCCTCCACACTCCTCTGAGTCCTCTCCTGTACATACTGCCCACCGTCATATCCTACACATTCCTCTTCTGCACATATTGCCCACTGTCATATCCTACACACTCCTCTCCTGCACATATTGCCCACTGTCATATCCTACACACTCCTCTCCTGCACATATTGCCCACTGTCATACTCCCCACACTCCTCTCCTACACATACTGCCCGCTGTCATACCCTCCACACTCCTCCCCTGTACATACTGACCTCTGTCATACTCTCCACACTCCTCTCCTGTACATACTGCCCTCTGTCACACCCTACACACTCCTCTCCTGCACATATTGCCCACTGTCATACTCCCCACACTCCTCTCCTGCACATACTGCCCTCAGTCATACCCTCCACACTTCTCTCCTGTACATACTGCCCTCTGTCATACTATCCACACTCCTCTCCTGTACATACTGCCCTCTGTCATACCCTACACACTTCTCTCCTGCACATATTGCCCACTGTCATACTCCCCACACTTCTCTCCTGCACATACTGCCCTCTGTTATACCCTCCACACTCCTCTCCTGTACATACTGCCCACTGTCATACCCTCCACACTCTTCCCTTGTACATACTGACCTCTGTCATACCCTCCACACTCCTCTTCTGTACATACT
The DNA here is from genome assembly GCA_037952835.1 of Lithobates septentrionalis. Lineage (NCBI taxonomy): Eukaryota > Metazoa > Chordata > Amphibia > Anura > Ranidae > Lithobates > Lithobates septentrionalis. The sequence continues at coordinate 2,205,135 of JBBDGP010000459.1, forward strand.
GCCCACAGTCATACCCTCCACGCTCCTCTCCTGTACACATTGCCCACTGTCATACCCCCACATTTCTCTCCTGCACATACTGTCCACTGTCATACCCTCCACGCTCCTCTCCTGCACATACTGTCCACTGTCATACCCTCCATACTCCTCTCCTGTACATACTGCCCACTGTCATACTCTCCACACTCCTCCCCTGTACATACTGACCTCTGTCATACCCTCCATACTCCTCTCCTTTACATATTGCCCACTGTCATACCCTCCACACTCCTCTCCGGTACATACTGTCCACTGTCATACCCTCCACACTCCTCCCCTGTACATACTGACCTCTGTCATACCCTCCACACTCCTCTCCTGTACATATTGCCCACTGTCATACCCCCCACACTTCTCTCCTGCACATACTGTCCACTGTCATACCCTCCACACTCCTCTCCTGCACATACTGTCCACTGTCATACCCTCCATACTCCTCTCCTGTACATACTGCCCTCTGTTATACCCTCCACTCTCCTCTCCTGTGCAAAATAATAAGGGAAGTGAGGACAGTTGCTGAAGCTGTCCTACTCAACCCTCAAGGGAAGAATGGACTACCTTGGTACCAATAAACAAAGTTAAACTTGTAAAGATAAAATATTTGTTTATTACATATGAAATCATATACCACAATACAAAAAAAACAAAATGCAGGAAGATCAATGCAGTAGTCAATTACTTGTAAACTTCCGAACAAGTTGTTGGTTATAGAATTTGCTCACAGATTTATGCAATCCTCAACAGTGATCAAAAGACCGCTTCTTCAGGAGGATAAATCTATAATGTAAACTATATGTATATATATATATATATATATATATATATATATATATATATATATATATATATATATATATATATATATATATACAGTCAGGTCCATAAATATTGGGACATCGACACAATTCTAATCTTTTTGGGTCTATACACCATCACAATGGATTTGAAATTAAACGAACAAGATGTGCTTTAACTGCAGACTTTCAGCTTTAATTTGAGGGTATTTACATCCAAATCAGGTGAACGGTGTAGGAATTACAACAGTTTGTATATGTGCCTCCCACTTTTTAAGGGACCAAAAGTAATGGATCAATTGGCTGCTCAGCTGTTCCATTGCCAGGTGTGTGTTATTCCCTCATTATCCCATTTACAAGGAGCAGATAAAAGGTCCAGAGTTAATTTCAAGTGTGCTATTTGCATTTGGAATCTGTTGCTGTCAACTCTCAATATGAGATCCAAATAGCTGTCACTATCAGTGAAGCAAGCCATCATTAGGCTGAAAAAACAAAACAAACCCATCAGAGAGATAGCAAAAACATTAGGTGTGGCCAAATCAACTGTTTGGAACATCCTTAAAAAGAAAGAACGCACTGGTGAGCTCAGCAACACCAAAAGACCCGGAAGACCACGGAAAACAATTGTGATGGATGACCGAAGAATTCTTTCCCTGGTGAAGAAAACACCCTTCACAACAGTTGGCCAGATCAAGAACACTCTCCAGGAGGTAGGTGTATGTGTGTCAAAGTCAACAATCAAGAGAAGACTTCACCAGAGTGAATACAGAGGGTTCACCACAAGATGTAAACCATTGGTGAGCCTCAAAAACAGGAAGGCCAGATTAGAGTTTGCCAAACAACATCTAAAAAAAGCCTTCACAGTTCTGAAACAACATCCTATGGACAGATGAGACTAAGATCAACTTGTACCAGAGTGATGGGAGGAGAAGAGTATGGAGAAGGAAAGGAACTGCTCATGATCCAAAGCATACCACCTCATCAGTGAAGCATGGTGGTGGTAGTGTCATGACGTGGGCCTGTATGGCTGCCAATGGAACTGGTTCTCTTGTATTTATTGATGATGTGACTGCTGACAAAAGCAGCAGGATGAATTCTGAAGTGTTTCGGGCAATATTATCTGCTCATATTCAGCAAAATGCTTCAGAACTCATTGGACGGCGCTTCACAGTGCAGATGGACAATGACCCGAAGCATACTGCGAAAGCAACCAAAGAGTTTTTTAAGGGAAAGAAGTGGAATGTTATGCAATGGTCAAGTCAATGACCTGACCTGAATCCGATTGAGCATGCATTTCACTTGCTGAAGACAAAACTGAAGGGAAAATGCCCCAAGAACAAGCAGGAACTGAAGACAGTTGCAGTAGAGGCCTGGCAGAGCATCACAGGGATGAAACCCAGCGTCTGGTGATGTCTATGCATTCTAGACTTCAAGCTGTAATTGACTGCAAAGGATTTGCAACCAAGTATTAAAAAGTGAAAGTTTGATGGATGATTGTTAATCTGTCCCATTACTTTTGGTCCCTTAAAAAGTGGGAGGCACATACAAACTGTTGTAATTCCTACACCGTTCACCTGATTTGGATGTAAATACCCTCAAATTAAAGTTCAAAGTCTGCAGTTAAAGCACATCCTGTTCGTTTTATTTCAAATCCATTGTGGTGGTGTATAGAGCCAAAAAGATTAGAAATGTGTCGATGTCCCAATATTTATGGACATATATATTTATACTGTATATATACTGTATATATATATATATATATATATATATATATATATATATATATATATATATATATCATATAACACATACAATAAATACAGCAAATATCAGGCATAAATGCTTACCAATGACTAAACTTTTGAACTCGAGGCAAACTCAAAATTCTGCACATAATGCCCTCTGTCATATCCTCCACACTTCTCTCCTGTACATACTGCCCACTGTCATACCCTCCACACTCCTCTTCTGTTCATACTGCCCTCTTTTATATCCTCCACGCTCCTCTCCTACACATACTGCCCTTTGTCATGCCTTCCACACTCTTCTCCTACACATACTGCTCTCGGTCATTCCCCCCACACTTTTCTCCTGCACATACTGTCCATTGTCATTTCCTCCACTCTCCTCTCCTGCACATGCTGCCCTCTGTTATACCCTCCACTCTCCTCTCCTGCACATACTGTAGTGCCCTCTGTCATACCCTCCACACTCCTCTCCTACACATACTGTCCTCTGCCATACCCCACACTCCTCTTATGTACATATGTAACTAGAACTTTCAGGGGGGCGATGCAAGAAACCATGAAGGCCCCCCATGACCTCCTTCTCGGGGCCCCTTTTCCTCTAAGCCCATTGGCGAAACGCCATGGCCCGGTCGCAAGTGCGACCTTTGGGACTTAGTAGTTCCGCCACTGGTGTCAGTAGTTTTTTATTTTTGGTATTTTATTTTTTAAATGATTTTTTACCATTTCATTTATTTATTTTTTACAATTTTATTTTGTATTATTTATTAGGAGCCCCGTTGGGGGGCTTTGGTAAAATATCAGGGATCCGAACAGTCCTCTCATATTCCACGTTTGAGACACATGTAGCCCCCTCTAGTGTGGTACTAGTGGTAGTGTAGGTAAAATATAGTCTGGCTTAGGGCTAAGCCTGAGCCATGGAATCTGGGTGGAGTTCATTAAAGTTCAGGGCTGGATGCAGGGCCAGCGCTACCACTAGGCGAACTAGGCAGCCGCCTAGGACGCAGCCACGGCTGCTGGTTCCCTATCTCAATGTGTGACAGTAGTAGTCCCTAGTAGTCCTTGCCCCCACGCAGTCCTGTGAAGGAAGAGGAATAAGCGCTGGGAGTTTGTCACAACCTCGATCATCCAACAGTTGTTGGGTCAGTGGGTGGATCCATGTGCTTCCCTCCCCTTGCTCCTCCTCTTCTCCTGTGCTCTATGTGCAGAGCGTGGATAATGGCTGCCGCCACTGCTAAGCAGCTCCTTGACCTCCTCTCCAGGGTGGACAACCGTAGTGTAGAAGACCTGCCAGAGCAGCGATCATCGGTGAGCCAAATCCCATCTTCCTACCACCCCGTCATCTCCAACCTCCCTGTCAGCTTCCTACTACCCACCCCTGTCATCTTAATTCAGCTTCCTATCACTCCACCCTTGTCATCTTCATCCCCACCTGTCAGCTTCCTACCACCCCCAGTCATCTTCATCCCCCCTGTCAGCTTCCTACCACCCCACGCTTGTCATCTTCACCCCCCCCTGTAAGCTTCCTACCACCCCCTGTCATCTCCATCCTCCCTGTCAGCTTAATACCATCCCACCCCTGTTATCTTCATTCCCCCTGTCAGCTTCCTACCACCCCACGCTTGTCATCTTCATCCTACTGTCAGCTTCCTACCACCCCCTGTCATCTTCATCCCCCCTGTCAGCTTCCTACCACCCCACCCCTGTCATCTCCATCCTCCCTGTCAGCTTCCTACTACCCACCCCTGTCATCTCCATCCCCCCTGTCAGCTTCCTACCACCCACCCTTGTCATCTCCATCCTCCCTATCAGCTTCCTACCACCCACCCCTGTCATCTCCATCCTTCCTCTCAGCTTCTTACCACCCACCCTGTCAGCTTCCTACCACCCACCCCGTCATCTCCACCCCCCTGTACCATACTGTCAGCTTCCTACCAATATACCCCCTGTCATCTTCATCCCCCACTGCCAGCTTCCTACCACCCCACCATCTTAAATTTACTGGTGCACATCACATATGATGGACGCAGAGACAATTTTTTTCTTGACAACACGGACAGAAGGCCATTCATCCTGCCAGTGAAACCAACAATGAAGGGACTTTTTTCTTTCAGTGACACCAAGTATGCAGGAGGGACATTCTTTTTTTTTTTTTAGCTGGTCTTGCCTAGGGCGCCAAATTGCCTAGCACCAGCCCTGGCTGGACGACTCATTCAGGAAGCTCTCTGGTGCCTCAGCCTGGTTCTAGAATGTCATCGGGTTCATATATATTACTCCTTCTCAGTCCTTTGCAGAGGAACTCATTTTCCATTTTTTACTTTTCGTTTTTTCTTTATGCTTGCTATATGTCTGCCCTTATGGGTAATTTTTTAACAAATCTATTTAATAAATTTGTTTATTTAAAATATACTTGAATACTGTAGGTTCATACAAAATCACTAAAGTCCAATTTTACCTCCTATTCGTTCGTCTATTTTCTGATATAATAGGACGTAGGTACTTTATTTGTTTGTTAACCTATTGGCCCATCACTATCTATTTAGTTCTGGAATGTTGGAGAATGTTCTGGAAATTAGTGGGCAGAAGCTAGGAGAGTCGTCCTGTAAATTTAGGGGTCCTTAGCCAATCCCCAGGAAGTGGGCCTGGCAGGGGCTTAAGTGAGCCCTTAAATATTGGAGTCATGGTGGCAGGGGAGTCAGGTGTAAGATAGAGATACAAACAAAGCCTGGGGAATGCCCAGGAAAAAATTCCAAGCCTACTTACCACCAGCTCGCAGACAACCAAATTGACCTGTCTAACAGTATGCGTTAAAAACAGGGGTTTAGTCCGCACGCATTTGCAAACGCATGCGTAAGCCACAGAGCCTCGTCACGGCACCCTGATATCTGTGTAAGATAAAGATGCAGTGCTGAGGGAGACTGTCGGTGGCGGGACCTGCCGGGGATGGGTTTTACCTTGGGTCAGGGCTCAGGTGGCCTTTCCTAGAAGGATCCTACCACAGGAAAAGTTGGAAGGAGGCTTTCCTTTTTTCTTTATTTAAGAAATACAGGAGATGCAATCTTCATAGGCAGGTAAATAACAAGACATACATAAAGAACTATTCACGTAGAGCAACGTAGGACTCTCAGCTGCACACCAACAATCAGTCTGAGCAGTGTAGTGTACATACAGTAGCTCACAAAAGTGAGTACACCCCTCACATTTTTGTAAATATTTTATTATATCTTTTCATGTGACAACACTGAAGAAATGACACTTTGCTACAATGTAAAGTAGTGAGTGTACAACTTGTATAACAGTGTAAATTTGCTGCCCCCTCAAAATAACTCAACACACAGCCATTAATGTCTAAGCCGCTGGCAACAAAAGTTGAGTACACCCCTAAGTGAAAATGTCCAAATTGGGACTATTTAGCCACTTTCCATCCCTGGTGTCATGTAACTCGGTGTTATGCCCCGTACACACGGTCGGACTTTGTTCGGACATTCCGACAACAAAATCCTAGGATTTTTTCCGACGGATGTTGGCTCAAACTTGTCTTGCATACACACGGTCACACAAAGTTGTCGGAAAATCTGATCGTTCTGAACGCGGTGACGTAAAACACGTACGTCGGGACTATAAACGGGGCAGTGGCCAATAGCTTTCATCTCTTTATTTATTCTGAGCATGCGTGGCACTTTGTCTGTCGGATTTGTGTACACACAATCGGAATTTCCGACAACGGATTTTGTTGTCGGAAAATTTTATCTCCTGCTCTCCAACTTTGTGTGTCGGAAAATCCGATGGAAAATGTCCGATGGAGCCCACACACGGTCGGAATTTCCGTCAACACGCTCCGATCGGACATTTTCCATCGGAAAATCCGACCGTGTGTACGGGGCATTACAATGTCTGAGGTGAATGGGGAGCAGGTGTGTTAAATACAAAGTACAAAGACAAGTGTGTCTTGACCACAGTCAAGCATGGTGGTGGGAGTGTCATGGTCTGGGGCTGCATGAGTGCTGCCGGCACTGGGGAGCTACAGTTCATTGAGAGAACCATGAATGCCAACATGTACCGTGACATACTGAAGCAAGCATGATACCCTCCCTTTAGAGGCTGGGCCTCAGGGCAGTATTCTAACATGATAAAGAGCCCAAACACACCTCCATGACGACCACTGACTTGCTAAAGAAGCTAAGGGTAAAGGTTATGGACTGGCCAAGCATGTCTCCAGACCTAAACCCTATTGAGCATCTGTGGGGCAGCCTCAAGCGGGAGGTGGAGGAGTGCAAGATCTCTAACATCCACCAGCTCTGTGATGTCGTCATGGAGGAGTGGAAGAGGACTCCAGTGGCAACCTGTGAAGCTCTGGTGAACTCCATGCCCAAGAGGGTTAAGGCAGTGCTGGAAAATAATGGTGATTACACAAAATATTGACACCTTGGGCCCAATTTGGACATTTTCACTTAGGGGTGTACTCACTTTTGTTGCCAGCAGTTTAGACATTAATGGCTGTGTATTGAGTTATTTTGAGGGGACAGCAAATTTACACTGTTATACAAGCTGTACACTCACTACTTTACATTGTAGCAAAGTGTCATTTCTTGTGAAGATATAATAAAATATTTACAAAAATGTGAGGGGTGTACTCACTTTTGCGAGATACTGTATATATTCTACTGTATATATTCTACACTGATTGAACTGTATATATATATATATATATATATATATATATATATATATATATATATATATATATTAGACTGCCTGCACACCTTTCACATTTTTGTAAATATTTTCTATCTTTTCATGTGACAACACTGAAGAAATGACACTTTGTTAATGTCTAAACCGCTGGCAACAAAAGTGAGTACACCCCTAAGTGAAAATGTCCAAATTTGGCCCAAACTGTCAATATTTTGTGTGGCCACCATTATTTTCCAGCACTGCCTTTACTCTCTTGGGCATGGAGTTCACCAGAGCTTCACAGGTTACCACTGGAGTCCTCTTCCACTCCTCCATGACAACATCATGGAGCTGGTGGATGTTAGAGACCTTGCACTCCTTCACCTTCCGTTAGCAAGGCAGTGATCGTCTTGGACTTGTGTTTGGGGTCGTTATCACGTGGGAATACTGCCCAGTCTCCGAAGGGTATCATGCTCTGCTTTAGTATGACACAGCACATGTTGGCATTCACGGTTCCCTCAATGTACTGTAGCTCCTCAGCGCAGTACTCATGCAGCCCCAGACCATGACACTCCCACCACCATGCTTGACTGTAGGCAAGACACAGTTGTCTTTGTACTCCTCACCTGGTTGCCGCCACACACGCTTGACACCATCTGAACCAAATAAGTTTATCTTGGTCTCATCAGACCACAGGACATGGTTCCAGTAATCCATGTCCTTAGTCTGCTTGTCTTCAGCAAACTGTTTGCGTTTTTTTGTGCATCATCTTTAGAAGAGGCTTCCTTCTGGGATGACAGCCATGCAGACCAATTTGATGCAGTGTGTGGCGTATGGTCTGAGCACTGACAGGCTGACCCCCCACCCCTTCAACCTCTGCAGCAATGCTGGCAGCACTCATACGTCTATTTCTCAAAGACAACCTCTGGATATGACGCTGAGCACGTGCACTCAACTTCTTTGGTCGAACATGGCGAGGTCAACTTTAAGTGGAATCTGTCCTGTTCAACCACTGTATGGTCTTGGCCACCGTGCTGCAGCTCAGTTTCAGGGTCTTGGCAATCTTCTTATAGCCTAGGCCATCTTTATGTAGAGCAACAATTCATTTTTTCAGATCCTCAGAGAATTCTTTGCCATGAGATGCCATGTTGAACTTCCAGTGACCAGTATGAGAGAGTGGGAGCAATAACACCAAATTTAACAAACCGGCTCCCCATTCACATCTTAGACCTTGTAACACTAATGAGTCACATGACACCGGTGAGGGAAAATGACTAATTGGGCCCAATTTGTACGTTTTCACTTAGGGGTGTACTCACTTTTGTTGCCAGCGGTTTAGACATTAATGGCTTTGTTGAGTTATTTTGAGGGGACAGCAAATTTACACTGTTATACAAGCTGTACACTCACTACTTTACATTGTAGCAAAGTGTCATTTCTTCAGTGTTGTCACATGAAAAGATATAATAAGATATTTACAAAAATTTGAAGGGTGCACTCACCACTGAATGCAGAGTATATATATATATATATATATATATATATATATATATATATATATATATATATATATATATATAGTGTGTGTGTGTATATATATATATATATATATATATATATATATATATATATATATATATATATATATATATATATATATATATATAGTGTGTGTGTGTATATATATATATATATATATATATATATATATATTACACTGTGTATATATATTAATACACTGCCTGCACTGTATACATAGTCTACACTATACTGACTACACTGTGTATATAAATCTATATATATATATATATCTATATATAGATATATATATAGATATATATATCTATATATAGATACACCTTATTTTTCTGCGTATAACACGCACTTTTCCCCCCTGAAAATAGGGGGCAAATCACGTGTGCATGTTATACGCTGATAGTGTACCTCGGAGGGGAAGGAGGGAGACGAGCGCCGCCGGAATTCACCGAGCCGTCATCTCCTGTTTACTCGACTTAACTCGGCTCTCACTCGGCTCTCAAGTCACACACAGTCCCGCCTCCGCCACTGGCATTGGACCAGTGTTCTGTCTATCACAGGAGCTGATCCAATGACGATGGCGGAGGCGGGGCTGTGTATGTGACTGCCGACTGAGACCCGAGTAAACGGGAGATGACAGCTCAGTGATTTCCTGCACTGCATTGATGAGAGATGGTGAGGCTGCAGATGGGCATTAATTGGGCTGCATTGATGGGAGATGGGCTGCAGATGGGCGCAGATCAGGCTGCAGATGGGCACATATCAGGCTGCATTGAGGCTGCAGTTGGGCACTAATCAGGCTGCATTGAGGCTGCAGTTGGGCACTAATCAGGCTGCATTGATGGGCACTGACCATTATTTTGCTTCAAAGTGGTTTATGTAAAAAAAAAAAAGTTTCCCTCTTAAATTGAAGGTGCGTGTTATATGCCTGTGCGTGTTATACGCCGATAAATACGCTATATATACTAAACTGCCTGAACGCCACTAACTAACCTGCCTCTAGCTAATGTTATCTCAATCATAACACTATATACGACCACTGCACTATATAAGCAGCCTTATATAGTGTGGGGCGTGGACTTAGCCCCCTGAGCCATGATTGGCCAAAGGCCCCCTGCCTTTGGCCAATCATGGCTCTCACAGCGCGCTGTGATTGGCCAAAGCATGCAGGTCAGGTGCATGCTTTGGCCAATCAGCAGCCATCAATGCACTGCGATCTCGCAGAGCATTATGGGGCACTCCGCGGCGCTCAAATTTGCCGCAAATGCCCCATATGTTCGGTTTGTTTGCGAGAGGAAAGCTAAAGTACGGTATATTACATGATCTTGTAAACAAGGCCCTTGGATGTCCACAAGAGCTTAAAACAGGAATTCACATTCCTCTCTCTCACTCTCTTCTCTTTTACTCTGAAACCAAAAACCACCAACTGCTCCTCATTCTCCTAAATATATATATATGACGCTTACCTAAACAAGGAGACCCCGAAAAGCCAAAAGGACTACCACTCACCAGTAGACATGTGCAATTTGTTTTGGTCCAAATATAAATTCTGACAAATTTTTGAATACATCCAAATCCCCGAATGAACTAGTAACATTTTGTATATTTGTTTTCTATCAAATTCCGAATTCTCTGAATGATTCGAATTCCCCCTTGATAAAGGGGGCTTCCAGATTCCGATAAGGCCCCCCGCCCCCACCAGCAGATAGATTAGATAGATGCAAAAACTTCTGCAGTTGTCTTACAAAAAAAAGACCATTCATTCAGAGTACAATTCCAAGGACCAGAATCTCAAAAGAACAAGCATCCAAACCCCAGTATCATGGCTAAATGGGAATAATGCTGCATACACACGATCGGAAATTCGTCCAGCAAAAGACCGATGAGAGCTTTTGGTCGGAAAATGCGACCGTGTGTACGCTCCATCAGACTTTTGCTGGCCGAATTCCAGCCAGCAAAAGATTGAGAGCATGTTCTCAATTTTTCGGTCGGGAAAAGTTCCTATCCGAAAATGCGATCGTCTGTAGCAATTCCGACGCGCAAAATTCCTACGCCTGCTCGGAAACAATTCAACGCATGCTCGGAAGCATTGAACTTCATTTTCTCAGAATCCAGTCGGAAAAGCCATCATATCTTTTTCCGATCAAAATCCCGATCGTGTGTACGTGGCATAAGTGTGGCGCTGTGTCAGCTACGGCATGTCCTCCCGTTGGTCGGGAACAACATGCTGGGAAGAGCTGCAAGATGCACACTCTGTTTTCAGTCTGGAAATATGATTAACATTCTATGCCAGCTTCTGCGGTTTCAATAATTTACTAATTAAATTGCAGTTTTGACACATGCCTGCTGGAGAGCCAGCCGGGAAATGTACGTGCAGCATGAGAATTAATATTGCTGGCCTTCTACTGGTTACACTACTGAAACTGACTTTTTTATAGCAACTAAAGACAATGCTGCATACTGTTAAAATTGACCTGTCAGACTCAGGACAGTAAAATGAGTCACTAAGCTGAAACATACTGTATGACAGTTAGTTCCAATATTTCAATGCCCGTAAGTATGTTCCAGGTCAGTTGCTCACTATGATGGAAGGGTCAGGATGGTGACTCTGAAATCTGCACCATAAAAAAAATCAACCAGCAATAGTAGCACCCATATCTCTACTGTAATGGTCTCCATTCAAAAGACTAGTGCACTTTAAAACAAAGTGCCCTTATCCTTCTTACTAGGAATGCAGCAATACCGGTATCTAAGCTGAGTACTTGTGCTTGTGCACATAGAAATATATATATATATATATATATAGATATATATATATATATATATATAGATATAGATATAGATATAGATATATATATAGATAGATAGATATTTATTGATATATATAGATAGTTATTTATTGATATATATAGACTATATCTATATATAGATACATCTATATATATATATATATGTATATATATATATATATATATATATATATATAGATAGATAGATATATAGCTATATATATATCTATCTATACATATATATAGATATATATATATTTTTTTTTTTAGATGTTCACGTCTCTGGCTGGGTTCACACTTGTGCGATGCGTGAACCAGCATGATTTCTGTGCGGGTTTCCACATTGCACCTACATTGACATCTGCGCACCACTGCGGGTGTCAATGTAAAGTTAATGACACCCCCAGGATCATTTCACAGATCGCAGTGCGAACTATGGAATGGTGCGGGAATCGGATCGCATGGGTGTTCACACCCATGCGATCCGATTCCAGTGCGGACCAAATAAAGGGTCCTGTACCATTTTGGTGCAAATGCAATATGATTTAGGGCCGGTTCCCACTGCTGCGGTGTCCGAGATCGGATGTGATTCGCACCGCACTGCAGTTCAAATCACATCCGATTTCTGTGCGATGCGATCTCAGCCATACAGATAGTATTGCTAAATTTGCATTGCATTCGGACCAAACTCGTACAGGACCCTTTTTTTTGGTCCGCAGCAGAATCGGATCGCATGGGTGTTCACACCCATGCGATCCGATTCCTGTCCGAGTTTGCAGATCGCACTGCGATATGCGAACTGATTTGGGGGTGTCGTTAACTTTTAGACCCGGTTCACACTTGTGCGATGCCAGACATCGCACAGGCATCGCATGTAATTCGCAGCGCACTACAGTTCACGTTACATGTGATGTCTGTGCGGTGCGATATCAGCCGTACAGATAGTATGGCTGATATCGCACCGCATTCGGTGCAAACACGCACAGGACCCTTTTTTCTGTTCGGACCAGAATCGGATCGCATGTGTGTTCACACATATGCGATCCGATTCATGTCCGGACTGTCAGTTCGCAGTGCGATATGCAAGCTGAACTGGGGGTGTCGGTAACAATGTATTGACACTCCCCAGCGATTCGCATATGGCAGTGTGAACTGACATGAGAGTCGGTGCGATGCGGGAACCTGCAATGAATTCTCAGTGTTCTCGCATCGCACCAGTTTATCAATTTTTATGTTTATAAATTATGAAATATATTTTATTTTAATTTATTAATAAATATTTATACTTGTATACTTTATTAAAAAAGTTTTTAATGATTATAAATGTATTTTGCATTTATATGAATGGTGTATAGCTGCATTACATATGTGGATTACATTCATTTACTATACACCATTCACATTTAAATAGGGACATGTATGATCTTTAAATATTGATAAAAATAATGTTTTTTTAATAATTAGGTTAATGTATATTGTGTAGGGGGAATTTAACTTTATTATTTTATTAATATGTTGGGGAATAATGTGTGCTGATTCGTGTTACACTTTTGTATTTTACACTTCCTCATACTGTAATCCCGCTACATCACGCGAGATTACAGTGAGAGGAGCCGTTCTCAGGAGTTCTTGGCATTTGTAGATCGCTCCTCAACTCAACATGAGAAGCGATCTCCTCTGAGAATGCCTGAGAACTGAATCGCAGTATTTTACCGCAGTTTCATAAAAGGACACCTTGGCTACAAGCAAGTAGGCATGTGCAATTCGTTTCGTTCCGAATTCGTTTTTTAACTAATTTCGACAAATCCGTTAATTCGGGAATATCCGAATTAATGAAAACCCGTTTAATGATTTTTTTCCGAATATTCGTAAATTCGATAAAATTGGACATTCGGAAATTCGGGCATTCGTACATTCGCAATTTACGAATGTACATAGGTACATTCGCACATTAGTAAATTAGTGAATTCGTAAATTTGTAAATTCGAAAATTCGGAAATCTGAAATAATAGTTAACCAATAATAACTTAACTATTAGTAATTACTAGTAACTTTTAAATTATAGGTATTGTAATTTCCTTTCAAATTTGGCTGTTAGTGAACGTAACACATACAAATTTATCCAAAGTTATGAATGATCCGGAAAAACGGAATGGAACGTAATGAATTAATAATAATAAATAACAATAATAATAATAACAATGTTTTATTATTATTATTTATTATTAATTTGTTCCGTTCCATTTGTTTGGATGCAGCATTTGTTTTGGATAATTCGTAACTTCGGATAAATTCGTATTTGTTACGTTCACTGACAGTCAAATTTGAAAGGAAAATACAATACCTATAATTTAATAGTTAGTTACTATTTCAGATTTTTGAATTTTCGGGTTTTTGGATTTTCAAACTTCGAATTTACAAATTTCCGAATTTTCTAATTTACAAATGTACGATTTTACGAATTTACGAATGTACAAATGTAAAAATGTACGAATGTACGAATGTACGAATGAACGAATGTTCGAATTTACGAATGTACGAATGAACGCATTTACGAATTTACGAATGAACGAATTTACGGATCGCGATCATAACGAATGACCCGAAAAACGAAAAAAATAATAAACTAATGAAACGAAAACGAAAATGAACGAATTTTTAGGCTGTGCACATGTCTACAAGCAAGTATAAGCTGTTCTAGTTGGGAGTCAACTGTCTTTTTGTCCATTGCCACCAGCAACAATGAAAGATGCCATAGGGCCCTTTCACATGGACATGTCCGTGTACGGTCTCCGCTTTGCTCAGCGGGGGATTTGTCTGTCGATCCCCGCTGAGCAGGAAGATGACAGGTCGGTCTCTGCACACTGTGCAGGGACCGACCTGTCAGAGCGCCGCTCTCCTCTATGGGGGATCGGATAAAGACGGACTGTAGAGTCCGTTTTCATCCGATCCGATCTGCCAGACGGATGGAAAAATAGGGTTTCCATCCGTCACACTTTAGCGGATCGGAGCGGGTCGGATGTCAGCGGAGCGTCCGTTCAGGTCCGCCTAAAAAACTGACAGGCGGACCTAAACAGTCCGCCTGTGTGAAAGGGGCTTAACACTTGCAGGTATTTCCATGAGATCCAAGTTACAGAGCTCTTGGCTAACTTTCTCAGCCTGTTGCCTACCCCCACTATACACTGTACTGTATCACCTTAAGTTTCCATATTCACTTTCACTGAGGAGAACTCACCCACCATATTACAGTTGTCAGCTTTTTATCAGAATGTTATTTGAAAATGTCCATCCTCCCGCTTTCTCCACGAGTAGTAAGACTATCTGGAACCAGCAATGAATTTCCTTTTTTTTATCATTGCTAGCAACTTCAACAATTTGCTTTTCAGACTCAGATGAGCTGTTATTTCTCATGGCACCCTCACAAAAAAATCACCTCATTTGTCATCAGATGCTGTGCAGGCAAATGTCGTGAAATCTGATATTATAGGCAACTAGGTCTCTATCAGCACTATCAGAATATTTGCATTGATAAACACAGAACAAAAATGGGAATTCTTCAAAAAGACTGTTTGGGACCTCACTGCAAAGTATATTCCCGTGGGCAATAAGTTTAAAAGGCTAAAAACAAAACCACTGTGGCTCACGGCCAAAGTTAAAGAAGCTATAAACAATAAGAAAAGAGCTTTTAAAAAAATATAAAAATGAAGGAACACTAGTGTCATTTAAATGTTACAAAGAATTTAACAGAACATGTAAAAAGGAAATCAAGGATGCAAAAATTCAAAACGAACGACAGATTGCAAAAGATAGTAGGACAAACCCCAAAGAATTCTTCAAATATATTAATAGTAAAAAGGCCAGGTCTGAGCATGTAGGCCCTTTACAAAATAATCTAGAGTGGGTGACTGGGGACAAAGAGAAGGCAAATTTAATAAAATACTTTCTTCAGCTCTGTGTATACAAAGGAGCTTGGGGGAGCTCATGTCCATAATGGGGGTGGTAGTGACACAGCCCCGAATGATCCACAATGGCTCAAAAGTGATATGGTCCAGAAGTATTTAGACAGAATAAAGGTGGATAAAGCACCTGGACCTGATGGCATCCACCCACGGATCCTAAAAGAATTGAGCTCTGTCGTTTCAAAGCCATTGTATCTAATTTTTAGGGAATCATTAATGATGGGAACAGTGCCACTGGATTGGCGCAGGGCGAACGTGGTGCCTATATTTAAAAAGGGATCAAAGTCGTTACTAAGTAACTATAGACCTGTTAGTTTAACTTCTATAGTTGGGAGGATACTGGAGCGTTTAATAAAAGACCACATAGACGAGTTCTTGCTGGAAAAAAACATTTTAAGCAACAGACAGCATGGGTTCATGAAAGACAGAAGTTGTCAGACAAACCTGATTTCTTTTAATGAATAGGTAAATAAAACCATGGACAGAGGGGTGGCTGTGGATGTGGTATACTTGGATTTTGCAAAAGCGCTCGACACAGTTCCCCACACACGGCTCATGTGTAAGGTAAAGTCTACAGGCTTGGAAATATCAGTTTGTAAATGGATAGAAAACTGGCTAAAAGACAGAATTCAGAGAGTAGTGGTTAATGATGCTTACTCTGAATGGTCTAAGGTTATCAGTGGTGTACCCCAAGGTTCAGTGCTGGGACCCTTACTTTTTAATATCTTTATAAATGATATAGGGTCTGGGATCAAAAGTAACATTTCTGTCTTTGCAGATGACACCAAGCTATGCAGTGGAATAACGTTCTCACAGGATGTCTCCAATTTACAAGCCGACCTCAATGCAATGTCTAATTGGGCGACTATGCACTTGGGGGCTAAGAATATGCATGCATTATACATACTAGGGGGAGTACAACTGGGGGAATCCATGGTGGAGAAGGATCTGGGGGTTTTGGTAGACCATAAGCTCAATAATAGCATGCAATGCCAAGCTGCGGTTTCCAAAGCGAGCCAAGTCCTTTCTTGTATTAAGAGATGGACTCTAGAGAGAGAGATATAATTTTGCCCCTGTAAAAATCATTAGTAAGAACTCATCTGGAATATGCAGTTCAGTTTTGGGCATCAGTTCTCAAAAAGGATATCGGGGAACTGGAGAAAGTGCAGAGAAGGGCAACCAAACTAATAAGAGGCATGGAGGAGCTTAGCTATGAGGAAAGATTAGAGGAACTGAATTTATTCACTCTTGAGAAGAGGAGAATAAGGGGGGATATGATCAACATGTTCAAATATATAAGGTGTCCATATAGTTATCTTGGTGTTGAGTTATTCTCTTTACGGTCAACCCAGAGGACACGGGGGCACTCTTTACGTCTAGAGGAAAGGAGATTTCATCTCCAAATACGCAAAGGTTTCTTCACAGTAAGAGCTGTGAAAATGTGGAATAGACTCCCTCCAGAGGTGGTTCTGGCCAGCTCAGTAGATTGCTTTAAGAAAGGCCTGGATACTTTCCTAAATGTACATAATATAACTGGGTACTAACATTTATAGGTAAAGTTGATCCAGAGAAAATCCGATTGCCTCTTGGGGGATCAGGAAGGAATTTTTTCCCCTGCTGTAGCAAAATGGAGCATGTTCTGCTGGGGTTTTTTGCCTTCCCCTGGATCAACTGAGGGTATAAAATTGGGTATATTGGATTGTACGATATTTTTTATTTTATTTATTTATTGTTTTTAAGGTTGAACTGGATGGACTTGTGTCTTTTTTCAACCTGGCTAACTATGTAACTATGTAGCACATTTTTCCTTTGAGAACCTTTTTAGCATAACTTGGTAATCATTACATTCAACAGTTTTGCTTGCACTTTTAAGGCTTTAGTTGGTTTACCACAAGAACCTAATTTTGGGCCAGCGACCCCCAATCTCTTCACTCACACCTGTGGCATCAGCACCTTTTTATTTTGAAATATCATCTTTTTACCCCCTTCTAGGGTCACAGACAGGAATTCTGATCCTCTCTGGGACCTACAGACTGATGCCCCGTACACACGGTCGGACATTGATCGGACATTCTGACAACAAAATCCTAGGATTTTTTCCAACGGATGTTGGCTCTAACTCGTCTTGCATACACACGGTCCTACACAGTTGTAAGAAAATCCGATCATTCTGAAAGCGGTGGCGTAAAACACGTACGTCGGGACTATAAACGGGGCAGTAGCCAATAGCTTTCATCTCTTTATTTATTCTGAGCATGTGTGGCACTTTGTGCATCGGATTTGTGTACACATGATCGGAAATTCCGACAACGGATTTTGTTGTCGGAAAATTTTATAGCCTGCTCTCAAACTTTGTGGGTCGGAAAATCTGATGGAAAATGTGTGATGGAGCCTACACACGGTCGGAATTTCCGACAACAAGGTCCTATCACACATTTTCCGGCGGAAAATCCGACCGTGTGTACGGGGCATTACAAGTGTAATCTGCTGATGCAGTGAGGGCTCCCTTGGCCATAAAGTGGTCAGCAGCACCTAGGACTTGAGTAACAGAAAAGTTTTTAGCTACTCTGTTACATAAGGAGGCTTTGGACAGCTCTAAAGCCGTGTACACACGAGCGGAATGTCCGTTAGAAAAAGTCAGACGGAAGCTTTTCATCGTCTATTCCGATCGTGTGTATGCCTCATCGGACTTTTTTTTCCTGAAAATTCTGAACGACTTAGAAATGGAACATGTTGTAAATATTTCCGATGGAACCAATCCCTATCGGGAAAACCGCTCGTCTGTATGCTGTTCCGACGGACCAAAAACGACGCATGCTGTGAAGCAAGTACGAGACGGAAGCTATTGGCTACTGGCTATTGGACTTCCTTTTTCTAGTCCTGTCGTAAGTGTTGTACGTCACCGCGTTCTTGACGGTCGGACTTTGGTTTGACCGTGTGTAGGCAAGACCGCTTGAATGGAATTCCGTCGGAGTTCCGTCGGAGAAACCTTCGGCGTTTATTCCGACGGCAAAACTGGTCGTGTGTACGCGGCGTAATTCTTTAGGCCTGTCTAACAGTCCACTGGGATGCCTTCCATGCACAAAATTACCGGGAAGTAACCCAGTACAGGCGATCCCCGGGTTACAAACAAGATAGGGCCTGTAGGTTTGTTCTTAAGTCGAATTTGTTTGTAAGTCGGAACAGGTACATTTTTTAAAAGTGTAGCTCCAGCCAAAAAAAAATAGTTTTTTACGTTTTTTGGATAACATAGGGAAGGGTTAACACCTCTGTAACATTTGTTTTGCTGTCTGTGCCCCTGTTCAGAAGATTTCACTTCACTTTCTATTCCAATGACAATTGGATTTAGAAAATTTTGGGTTGTTGTGGAAACAAGGATTGGTGATAAAGCTTCAGTGGAGACACCTTTTTCCCATGATACTCTTACAGGAGTGAATTTCCCTTTCTAGGAGTAGATTTCCTCTCACTTCTTGTTGTCTCCCTCCGTTTGTAAGTAGGAGTTGTTTGTAAGTCAGATGTTTGTAACCCGGGGACCACCTGTAGTGGACTGCAAGACTCTTTCCTTACCGTTAATAAAAATTGCACCCAATGGTCTACTCATCCTTTCAATTTGTAGTGCTCACGTCCACAGGAATCCGTAATTTAAGGTCCCTGAGGTCTTTTCCCGTAGTTGCACCCGCAGCCAGGCACAAAGTCACTCCTTTGGCTCAATGAACAGTCTAGGAGTATGCTATTCTGATGCTTTATTGCAGAACCTGAACTTGGATAGGATTAGGGCAACTGTGGGATACTCCAGTAAATTTATTAGCAACTGAGGACACTAATCTACCTCTTTTTAGTGTGATCAAAGTCCTTGCAC
Source organism: Lithobates septentrionalis (assembly GCA_037952835.1). NCBI lineage: Eukaryota > Metazoa > Chordata > Amphibia > Anura > Ranidae > Lithobates > Lithobates septentrionalis. Next base: position 2,224,530 of record JBBDGP010000459.1, read on the forward strand.
AAGCAATTATTGGACTGAGCTATACTAGGTACAATACCAACTTTAGCACACGAGGGATAGCAGTAGCACACAGTCTCAGGGATCTCTCACTCCCGTCTGTACTCACTAGTGTCCTTGGATAGTTGGACACCTCCTTCCAATATTTTACAGACAACTTTCCACTGATACCAGATCCACAAATGAAAGTTCCCCAGTCAGCGCCAGCAACTTTCAGCAATATAGGCCCCCCAGCCAGACCGGCTGGGACCTAGCTTAACAGCAGACTTATGGTAAGTCTGCCTGGGAGGGCAGCAGCCCTCCAGGCCTGGATCTCCTTTTCTAGGATAAGAACCCCTCTGATCTCAGTCTCAGAGTATTTATGCTCCTTCCCAGCCACCATCTGGGCATCTCTCCCCAGAAATTGGCCAGGGCTGCATAAATGTTCAGCTGCTGATTTGACTCTCCCAGACCACTATCTTCTAGAACTTTTCCAGACAGACAAGGGGAGGCAGTCAACCCTGCAGCCAGTGAAACACAGAACTGGCCAAAATAATCACATGCAGCTTGACTGATTACAGTGAGCCAGTAACTAAATTTACCTAACCTAGTATCTACTTAGGATGGTGCTAAATCACTGTTATGTCCCATACACGCGATCAAATTTTCCGACAACAAATTTTGGATGTGAGCTTGTTGGCGGAAAGTCCGACCATGTGTATGCTCCATCGAACATTTGTTGTCGGACTTTCCGTCAACAAATGTTGGCTAGCAGATTCCTAAATTTCAACAAATGTTTGTTGTCGGACTTTCTGATTGTGTGTATACAAGTCAGTTGGACAAAAGACCGCGCATGCTCGGAATCAAGTACGAGCCGGAGATATAACTAGCATTCGTAATGGAGATATCACGTATCATATCTTGTACGTCACTACATTCGTAATTGTTGGTCAACATTTGTGTGACCGTGTGTATGCAAGACAAGTTGGAGCCAACAACCTTCGAACAAAAATCCGCGGTTTTGTTGTCGGAAAGTCTGATCGTGTGTACGGGGCATAACTCTTCTGTTCCAGCCCATCCATCAGAGAAGGAGTCACATAAGTATATAGAGACTGAAAATTTGCTAACATGTCTGTCATAAAGGGGAGCCTCAAATCCATGATTATTTAGGCGGAAGGATTAATGGGATTTTTGAGGGTGCTCTAGTATTTGTATATATGATAATATTTTGAACATGTGTAGAATGTTGAATTTTGTAGCATAGTTATGAAGCGCTTACCCCCGAAGGAGCGGCTAAAATTTTGCTATATCCGTAATTCATGTTTACTACTCAACCCTCGCAGCCCATAGATTTAAAAGTCACAGTCCTTAATGCTTTTTCTTAATGCTTTATTCTTCAACATAAACTGGGATGGGAGAAGGACTTCCTTTGAGATGCTCTTTTGTTAGATTGTCATCTTTCAATGATTCTTACAGGAAAATCTATGAACAATTGCGGATAGTCAGGAGATAATTTTAAACGATCTCTTCAATCAGGGACGATGGAAGTAGATTTGATAGAGAATTAGTTGATAAAGAGTCACTCTGAATAACTTCTTCATCTGGATAACTTTAAAAGGAACGATCCATATCTCTATATGTGTACTTGCAGCTTCACCGCTACCTCTTTACCACTACTTCCCACCGGCATGGTACTTCCAAATTAAGCTAAAGGAGAGCCACTCTGCATAACTCCTCCCGCTTGACTGATTGGAATGCTGAACTCAAAGTCATAGGCCATTACTGCCAGGGGAGGGCTGGCAGCCTTAGGCCTGGGGGGCAAGTCCAGTCAAGTGGCCCATTGAACCACCGAATCAGCTCACAATCCATCTACACCACATTCCCCGTACAGAGAGAGAGAGAGGGGGAGACTGCTCTATATTGCCCCAGAGTGAGAGAGAGAGACCATTTGACACTGCCTGCACAGAGAGAGAGACCACTTGACACTGCCTGCACAGAGAGAGAGAGACCACTTGACACTGCCTGCACAGAAAGAGAGTGAGAGAGAGAGAGAGAGAGAGACTGCTTGACACTGCCTGCACAGAGAGAGAGAGACCACTTGACACTGCCTGCACAGAGAGAGAGAGAGACCACTTGACACTGCCTGCACAGAGAGAGAGAGAGAGACCACTTGACACTGCCTGCACAGAGAGAGAGAGACCACTTGACACTGCCTGCACAGAGAGAGAGAGAGAGAGAGAGAGAACGCTTGACACTGCCTGCACAGAGAGAGAGAGAGAGACCATTTGACACTGCCTGCACAGAGAGAGAGAGAGACCGCTTGACACTGCGTGCACAGAGAGAGAGAGAGAGAGACCGCTTGACACTGCCTGCACAGAGAGAGAGACCACTTGACACTGCCTGCACAGAGAGAGAGAGACCACTTGACACTGCCTGCACAGAAAGAGAGTGAGAGAGAGAGAGAGAGAGAGAGAGAGAGAGAGACTGCTTGACACTGCCTGCACAGAGAGAGAGAGACCACTTGACACTGCCTGCACAGAGAGAGAGAGAGACCACTTGACACTGCCTGCACAGAGAGAGAGAGAGAGACCACTTGACACTGCCTGCACACAGAGAGAGAGACCACTTGACACTGCCTGCACAGAGAGAGAGAGAGAGAGAGAACGCTTGACACTGCCTGCACAGAGAGAGAGAGAGAGACCACTTGACACTGCCTGCACAGAGAGAGAGAGAAACCACTTGACACTGCCTGCACAGAGAGAGAGAGAGAGACCACTTGACACTGCCTGCACAGAGAGAGAGAGACCACTTGACACTGCCTGCACAGAGAGAGAGAGACCACTTGACACTACCTGCACAGAGAGAGAGAGAGAGAGAGAACGCTTGACACTGCCTGCACACAGAGAGAGAGAGAGACCACTTGACACTGCCTGCACAGAGAGAGAGAGAGACCACTTGACACTGCCTGCACAGAGAGAGAGAGACCACTTGACACTGCCTGCACAGAGAGAGAGAGAGAGACCACTTGACACTGGCTGCACAGAGAGAGAGACCGCTTGACACTGCCTGCACAGAGAGAGAGAGAGACCACTTGACACTGCCTCCACAGAGAGAGAGACCGCTTGACACTGCCTGCACAGAGAGAGAGAGACCACTTGACACTGCCTGCACAGAGAGAGAGACCGCTTGTCACTGCCTGCACAGAGAGACCGCTGTACACCGCAATGCTCCACATTGCCCGCAGTGTGAAGGGGTCACTCTCTGTGGGGGCAGTGCGAAGGGGTCACTCTCTGTGGGGGCAGTCCGAAGTGGTCACTCTCTGTGGGGGTTAAAGTTTCCCAGCCATAAGACTACAGTTAAATTAAAAAGGGGTGTGGCGCTCCCTATGGGGTTAAATGGGATAATGTATGGGGGGGAGGGGGGTGTGAGTTGTATTATATCCCAAGGTGATTTACCCCCAATCTTAATCCTATTAGAGGTACCTGATATCAACAGAAAAATTAGTTACCAAAAAAATATATATAACAGCAAAAATAAATAAACAAACAAGGAGCTGTCTTCAGTGGTAGTTAGAAAAGACCCTATATGTATGGGATGTGTGCTGAGACCCCTACAACTGTGATAGGTCTGCACCATATACCGCCACAAGTGAAATGACTATAAACATATAAAATATAAAACATATATGTGCCAACCTAACCGGTGCAAATAATACACAAAACATATGATATACTCTGCCTAAACAGTGCAAGAAAATAATAATATATATATATATACACATTATATCAAAGTCCAGTGGGCAAATAATTGCACCTCAACCTGGTTGGTGCAGATATAAATCAATTAAAAATTTGTGGTTATAGTCCTTAAAGTGGAAAAACTCTTCAAACCCAGTGTTTCAGGGAATTTTCTTAGCAAGAGAAAACCGTGACTAGAGTGCTCTCAGAAGGTTTCTGTGACTTTTGTGCTCCCCCTTATGGGTCCCCACTCACCGGATCCAACAGCCCCAGAAGGGGCAAACAGCATAGGGTATCTCAATCACGATCTCCTCTCCACCACAATCGTATAGGGCATTCGGGGTGATTTCCGTGCTGTTGGTTTAAAGTATTCCCAATGGCTTCCCGGATCCACCAGCTCCGGATGGGGCAAGCTGCATGGGGTATCACGGTTACAATCTCCTCTCCACCACAATCCTACCGAGCATCCAGGTAATTTCCGTACTATTGAATTATGGTGTTTACAATGGCTCCCTCATGGAAAGAAAAAGTAGGAGGCTCTCATGGTGTAGTAAGTAAAAAAACTTTTTATTCAAAAAAACTCCATCAACATTCAAAGGAGTTAACATTAAAAACAAAAAGATTAAAATAAATAAAAAGATTCAGCAGTTTACTACCGCAGGGTACAGGAAACAAACCCGTATGGGAATAGCTGCGTGCCGCTGGTTGGAGCTGTTTGCACTCCACCTGTGTTCCAAGCAGAGTCCGTACCCGGAAGTGACGTAGCGTGCGTGGTGCCTTCGTACGCATTTCGTCATTGACGTCTTCAGCGACGGTCACCGAAACGCGTTAATGACGAAACGCGTACGACGGCGCCACGCACGCTACGTCACTTCTGGTTACGAACTCTGCTTGGAACGCAGGTGGAGTGCAAACAGCTCCAACCAGCGACACGTAGCTATTCCCATACGGGTTTGTTTCCTGTACCCTGCGGTAGTAAACTGCTGAATCTTTTTATTTATTTTAATCTTTTTGTTTTTAATGTTAACTCCTTTGAATGTTGATGGAGTTTTTTTGAATAAAAAGTTTTTTTACTTACTACACCATGAGAGCCTCCTACTTTTTCTTTCCATGAGGTAGCCATTGTGAACACCATAATTCAATAGTACGGAAATTACCTGGATGCTCGGTAGGATTGTGGTGGAGAGGAGATTGTGACCGTGATACCCCATGCAGCTTGCCCCATCCGGGGCTGGTGGATCCGGGAAGCCATTGGGAATACTTTAAACCAACAGCACGGAAATCACCCCGAATGCCCTATACGATTGTGGTGGAGAGGAGATCGTGATTGAGATACCCTATGCTGTTTGCCCCTTCTGGGGCTGTTGGATCCGGTGAGTGGGGACCCATAAGGGGGAGCACAAAAGTCACAGAAACCTTCTGAGAGCACTCTAGTTACGGTTTTCTCTTGCTAAGAAAATTCCCTGAAACACTGGGTTTGAAGAGTTTTTCCACTTTAAGGACTATAACCACAAATTTTTAATTGATTTATATCTGCACCAACCAGGTTGAGGTGCAATTATTTGCCCACTGGACTTTGATATAATGTGTATATATATATTATTATTTTCTTGCACTGTTTAGGCAGAGTATATCATATGTTTTGTGTATTATTTGCACCGGTTAGGTAGAGCACATATATGTTTTATATTTTATATGTTTATAGTCATTTCACTTGTGGCGGTATATGGTGCAGACCTATCACAGTTGTAGGGGTCTCAGCACACATCCCATACATATAGGGTCTTTTCTAACTACCACTGAAGACAGCTCCTTGTTTGTTTATTTATTTTTGCTGTTATATATATTTTTTTGGTAACTAATTTTTCTGTTGATATCAGGTACCTCTAATAGGATTAAGATTGGGAGTAAATCACCTTGGGATATAATACAACTCACACCCCCCTCCCCCCCATACATTATCCCATTTAACCCTATAGGGAGCGCCACACACCTTTTTAATTTAATTCAAGTACTCTGTGGAGGATCCTTAGGGAAGCTCCTTCAGGGGGGCTGCACACCTAAACGTTTGTCCTAAGCGCAGCTTTCACACTTATTTATAAGACTACAGTGATCACTGCTGGCAGCTATAGCAGCCAGCAGTGATCACCAAAAAAAAGAAAGACACGCTGGCTGTACTGAAGTCAGTTGATAGACTGAATTCTGTACAACCAGTCTGCACATAGATAGATCGAAATTCTGCTGGTTCAGCAGAAAATTAAATCTGTCTATGGTGGCTTAGGTTCACCAGCCTCTGGGTTTAATAATATCCTCAAATCTTCTGAAAGGGGTGCTCCACTTAGGTGTAGAAATTCACTTTAAACTCCACCTTATTTCCAGAACTCTCATTACGTATTAGATGTGCAAACAATAAGGTGAGAGCACATCAAATACCTACAGAGAGTTATGGAAATAAGGTGGAGTTCAAAGTGAACCGTGCCATTACCTGCAGGGACTGGCATTTAGGGGGTTAAAACAGGCAGGGAGGAAATGTGATATCACCTCCTCTGTCTGTCACTTTTCAGTGGAGTGGCAGTGCCTGCTGCAAGTGAATACAAGCCTTTGGGCTCACACTGGTGTACTGGTGGTGGGTTTCTATAGCCATAGTCCCTCAGACTTCTTTTATTTTCTGGAAGTGCACCAAAGATGCAGCATTCAGGACGTTTTGTGCACTTTCAGAACATGCAGTAAAAATGTGCAGCCTCTTTGGCATCAGGGATTGGCAACATGCAGTAAGACTGCCAGTACACAGCACTGCAGACAACCCGCAGCATGCCAGTGTGAGCCCACATCATAACACCTAGGAGGGCAAGGTAGTGTGGCTGCTAGGAAAAAAAAAAACTCTTTAGCTGCAGAGAGGGGGAGGGAGGAGGAGTTCACTTACTTGGACGGTCCCAGCCTCCCAGGAGACTCACTGGATTCCAGCCGACTGCTCAGATTTAACTTTCCCGCCCACACATCCTCTTCACAGACAGCACACGGGCTGCCCAGAGTGTGGGCGGGGCTGCCTGGAGTGTGGGCGGCGAAAGAGAGAGCAGGTCCAGCCTCTGCCAGCCATTCGTGTGGAGGAGGGAGGGGCTGGGCGGGGCTGTGCTCTGTAACACAGACTGTCAGCCCTGAGACATCGCTGGCTCACAGTACTGGAGATGCTGCACTCGGCCAGCTCAAAAACTGTGCATGTGCGGTTCTGAGCTGGCGACACAGCGGCCTTTATAGAGCATATGAGAGCAGCCTAGGGGGCAATTGCATCCCTGCCCCCCAGCCCAGCCCGCCCCTGATTACTGCCCATCTCAGTGACTTGTGCACTAACAACCCTCAGTCTCTGGTAGTACCCTTCCCTTGGGCTTTCACTCACGTGATCAATAGTCCATGCGCCACTCATAAACGATCGATCGCCCAGTCTCCTTCCGCTTTGTTGCTACTTCATCCGCAATGATTCTCAGTTTCTCTGCCTCTTTGTTGCCCGCTTCCCTCCCCGCAGGGGCGGCCTACGACATCCACAACTAAACGCTGTAAGATGTCATCTGTTCCTCCATGAGAATCGGATCTCCACCCTTCTCGCTAAGGTGAAGCTCCAATGGCTCCCCGGAGGGGAAAACCTCCAACTTCCCCTCCGGGAACCAGGCTGGCTCTCTCGCTCCTCAGAGCAGGACTGGACTCAGACTCGAACTCTCCCGGGCACCATGTGACTCCGCTTTTATATGAGAGTCCCGGGATTACCAAGCAAATTAATGATTGGCCGAGACCAACACATAAACTACCTGTCACTCAAATATAGAAATCAACAAAACAGGCCTGCTGTAATAGCATCTGCCTGTCTAAATTTACCTGTCATAGAAAACTAGTAAGAAAGGTCACCTACCTAAAAGTAGGTGCCCGCTACAGTTAGTTAGGGGTGTTCAGACATTTACCCATCAAACAGTTTGTTTGGTGGGGGGTGCACTAACATAGTGCTCCTGGCAAAAATGCTCTTTCAAAATAATGTAAATATTTGTACAGCAGATGTATATGTTTCTACGTAATTTATTGTGCTAACTGGCCACATATGGGGTATGCCCCATGGTCCTCTACATATGTTTCCCTTTCCCCCCTTTTCCAAGTTTGTGGGATACTCTGTGTATATTTTGTACAGGTATTTTTGTAGGGGTGGATGCCAATGAGGACATGGTTTGTTTTGGTGGGGGGGTGGATGTAGCACTCTCCTAGGTAGGTGCAAGAAGAGAGCATAGTTTTTGGTCTTTCTGCTTACCAGGAAGATGGTCAGGTAAAGCCCAGAGTGCTCTTTGCCTGCCAGAGAACAGGATCTATTGGTTGGGTCTGCTCATTGTACTCAGGTGCAGCTCAGCTTGTTCTGACTGTCCCCCACTGGTCCATTAGGGAGGCATATTGGACAGTGGGAGGGGACCTGACAAGGGAATGCACAGGCTTTGTTACAGCCCTGGCAATTGGCAGAGGAAAAGTATATAAAGCCAGAGTACTTGTGTTCAGAGTTAGTTGAGTCGGGGGAATAGAGTCCTGGAAGGAGGGGGCGGCTGCCTCTTCTCCGCGGAGGCGGTCGTGCGGCCCTGGGTGGTCAACCCAGGGGCCTAAAAAAGCTGAACCCAGAGGTCCTGCAGAGCTGACTGGAATGGAGACACCAGGAAGGATCTAATTCTGCCTACTGTGAGTACAGATCTGTGTCTTTGGGGCCTGTCCAGTGAGGGCCACCACCTTCAGATAGAAGAGTCAGTGGACGGGTGTCAGTAAAGGGGATGCTAGAGAGTGTCCTGAGGATAATGTAGTGAATCAAGTCTGCTGCTAGTGAGAGCAAGAAGACTTAATTTCTCCATACATGTGGCTGTATGGTTAAAGCAGTGTGACTGCTTCCACAAATAATGAGGTCAAGTGAGAGTTGTCCTTATCCATTGTGAATAGTTCCAGTTGGAGTATCCCACTAATCCCTTCCACCATCCAAGTTCCAAAATAAAATACAAAAAAACACAAATACCCTGGACTGGTCATTGCGTAAAGAGCAATCGGGCGAAAGGTGGGCCAAGTAGGAACCCCTAGCAACCAAGTAGGAACCCCTAGCAACCAAGTGGGAACCTTCAGCACCCAACTGGGAATCCTCAGCAACCAAGTGGAAACTATTAGCAACCAGCTGCAGGTAAACAGAAAGAGGCCTAAGAAGTCAACACTCAGCAAGCCCTACGGGGACAGAGCTACATACTAATATTGTGTGACATAATAAATTGCCTTCACCAATTTATTCTACAGCTTATTTATTTTATTATTTACATGCACTTATATAGCACCATCAATTTACGCAGCGCTTTACATATATAGCACATTCACATCAGGCCCTGCCCTCAAGGAGCTTAAAATCTAAGGTCCCTAACACACATTCATACATACACATACTAGGGCCAATTTAGACCAATCCAATTAATCAGCATGTCTTTGGAGTGTGAGAGGAAACCAGAGTGCAAGGAGGAAACCCACGCAGGCACAGGCTTATAGAAAAAATACACTCACTGGCCACTTTATTAAGTAAACCTGTTCAATTGATTGGTAACACAGATTGCTAATCAGCCAATCACATGGCAGCAACTCAATGCATTTAGGCATCTAGACATTGTGAAGACGACTTGCTGAAGTTCAAACCGAGCATCACAATGGGGAAGAAAGGGGATTTATGTGACTTTGAACGTGGCATGTTTGTTGATGCCAGACAGGCTGGTCTGATTATTTCAAAAACTGCTGGCCTACTGGGATTTTAACACACAACCATCTCTCAGGGGTTTACAGAGAATGGTCCGAAAAAGAGAAAATATCCAGTGAGCGGCAGTTGTTTGGACAAAAATGCCTTGTTGATGTCAGAGGAGAATGGGCAGAATAGTTTGAGATGATAGAAAGGCAACAGTAACTCACATAGTTACATATCAAGCCAAAGGGAGGGAGTACAGGGATTATAGCGGTGCCAAGAGAAACACAATGTACTCAGAGTGAAATCAAAATTATTTTTATTAACATAAATTTGTTAAAAATGAACATGGGGATCACAGAAATAAGGTGTGCATGATCTATAAAAACAATTCTGTAGCAAATTTTATCACGTGACTTGGCCTGAAGAGCGTGGCGGGCAGTTCAGTGAGTAGGTATTTAGATATCCGACATGTTTCGCCAGTGATGGCTTCCTCAGGGACAGATGTTTAATACCTATAGCGCTACAGTTCACTCTATAGAGAGAAATATAACAATCAAACAAAATTCTAAGACATTTGGTTCATTAGATACAAAAAAAATGTACATATGTTTGCGAACCGTCAGAATAAACCACTAACCACCACCCAAGGTTAGCCCCAACAGATCCCCCCACACATCAGGGTACCAATGGGGACCCCGACCAAGCTATCTAAAGATGGTAAACATATACCTGCAAGTCACCAGGGATAGGTGCGACACGCATCCGGGACAAGGCCTCAAGCAGGGATTACAGTGAGTAGCTGCAGGGGGCAATGAGAAAGGCCTGACGGAGTGTGTGTCTAAAAATATAGAATTGTATATATATGAGTACATTGGGGTGGGTCCTGGAGAAGCCCCATAGGGACCCATAAATTAATTTTGATTTTACCTTGAGTACATTGTGTTTCTCTTGGCACCGCTATAATCCCTGTACTCCCTCCCTTTGGCTTGATTTTCAAATTATTGTCATGAGGTGCCGTATTATAACGAGGGCTACCCAGCCACATTTAAATCACATAGTTACATAGTAGGTGAGGTTGAAAAAAGACACAAGCCCATCAAGTCCAACCTATGTGTGTGATTATATATCAGTATTATATTGTATATTCCTGTATGTTGCGGTTGTTCAGATGCTTATCTAATAGTTTTTTGAAACTATTGATGCTCCCCGCTGAGACCACCGCCTGTGTAAGGGAATTCCACATCCTTGCCACTCTTACAGTAAAGAACCTTCTACGTAGTTTAACCACTTCAATACCGGGCACTTAGACACCTTCCCGCCCAGGCCAATTTTCAGCTTTCAGCGCTGTCGCAGTTTGAATGACAATTGCGCGGTCATACAACACTGTACCCAAACAATTTATTTATCATTTTGTTCCCACAAATAGAGCTTTCTTTTGGTGGTATTTGATCACCTCTGCGGTTTTTATTTTTTGCGCAACAAATAAAAAAAGACCGAAAATTTTGGAAAAAAAAAACAAGTTTTTCTTTGTTTCTGTTCAAATTTTTTGGAAATAAGTACGTTTTTTTCTTCAATGAAGGGCACTGATATGGTTGCACTGACGGGCACTGATACGGCGGGACTGATGGGCGCCGATGAGGTGGCACTGATGAGGTGGCACTGACAGGCACTGATGATGGGCACTGATAGGCGGCACTGATAGGTGGCACTGATGGGCACTGATAGGTGGCACTGGTATGCGGCACTCATAGGTGGCACCGATGGGCACTCATAGGCAGCACTGATGGGCATTTGTAGGTGGCATTGATGGGTACTTATGGGTGGCACTGATGGGTACTTATTGGTGGCACTGATAGGTGGCACGGATGGGCACTGACAGGTGGCACCGATGGACACTGATGGGTGGCACTGATGACACTGATTGATGGCACTGATGCCCATAAGGGTAGCATTGCTGGGCATCAGTGCTATATAATGGTGCCAATCAGTGCCCATTTGTGGGCACTGATTGGCACAGATTGGGCACTGACTGGGCACATTGGGCACATGTGGATGGCCATGGGGTACATACCTGGCCATCCACATGTTGCCCCTTCCCTGGTGGTCCTAGTGGCGATCCCTGGTGGTCCAGTGTGGTGATCTTAGGGGGGGCTGCGCTGATAAACAATCAGCACAGACCCCCCCCCCCTATCAGGAGAGCCTCCGATCGTCTCTCCTCTACTCGCGTCTGTCAGACGCAAGTGAGGAAAAGCCAATCAACGGCTCTTCCTATTGACATCGTGATCAGCCGTGATTGGACACGGCTGATCACGTGGTAAAGAGCCTCCGCCGGAGGCTCTTTACCAAGATCGGTGTAGCGGTGTGTCAGGCTGACACACCGATCCACCGATCGCCGCGATGCGCGCCCCCGCGGGCGCGCGGCGGCATGTTATCCTGCTGGACGTCATATGACGCCCAGTCAGGATAACTGAACCACCGCCCGGCCGTCATCTGCTATGGGCCGGGCGGGAAGTGGTTAAGGTTAAACCATCTCTGAATGCATAACACATCGAACATTGAAGCAGATAAGCTACAGCAGCAGAAGACCACACCGGGTACCTCTCCTGTCAGCTAACAACAGGAAACTGAGGTTACAATTCGCACAGGATCACCAAAATTGGGCAATAGAAGATTTCAGCTGCAAAATTCAGATGGTCGGGTCAGAATTTGGTGTAAACAACATGAAAGCATGGATCCATCCTGCCTTGTATCACCAGTTCAGGCTGGTGGTGGTGTAATGATGTGGGGGATATCTTCTTGGTACACTTTGGGCCCCTTAGTACCAACTGAGCATCTTTTAAACACCACGGCCTACCTGAGTATTGTTGCTGACCATGTCCATCCCTTTATGACTACAGTGTCCCCATCTTCTGATGGCTCCTTCCAGCAGGATAATGCACCATGTCACAAAGCTCCAATCATCTCACCACTGGACAATGAGGTCCCTGTACTCCAATGTCCTCCACACTCACCAGATCTCAAATCAATAGAACACCTTTGTGATGTGGTGGAACGGGAGATTCGCATCATAGATGTGCAGCTGACAAATCTTGCCGCAACTGTGTGATGCTATCATGTCACTATGGACCAAAATCTCTGAAGAATGTTTCCAACACCTTGTTGAATCTATGCCATGAAGGATCAAGGCAGTTATGAAGGCAAAAGGGGTCCAAACCGGTACCAGCAATAAAGTGGCCGGTGAGTGTAGATATGGGGGTTTTATCTAAGCTTCAGGCCTAAAATGTACATTTTAACATCTGTGAAAAGAAAACAAAAAAAAACAGAAATGGCTTTGGCAGCAAAAGGATCTCTAATAACTGTCTATAAATTCCCCTTTAAATTAGATATCCCTTTTATTGCGAGCCATCGCTGTATTATGATTTCGCTGCACTATAAACCTTCATCATTTCTGGACAGCGGAGGTACGGTTTAACGAGATTTGCACTTTTGTCATCTAAGAAGTGACAGCTAATTTGCAAAACTGCTTTATTGTCTTCACTTAAACAACATTCATAATGACAATTATGTGACAATGACTCCGCTGCACTAAAACACGCTTATTATCACCCTGTAAATTATCATGGGAGAATGCTCCTAAGTAGGAGTTGGCGTATTCATGCTGACATTTTAATCTCTGGGGTAAAATGATTCATTTAACATAATTTGGTGGGAAGAATTATTAAAAGCGGGTACCGTATTTTTTTAAGGTCAGCAAGTCTTCTTTTCTTGGGAAAACAGGCATACCGCACAAGAAAAGTAGAAACCGATTCAGCATTTTAGTGAACTTTTGCAGATAAAAGCAAACAATAGTGTTTCCAATTTAAACAACTAATGTCACATTTCTGTGAAAGGGGAAGTCCAGCCCGGGGCTCGTTTGGCTGGGCTTCTCCTAAGGGTCACAGGCAGGGGCGGCCCGTGCATTGTGGGCGTACGGGCGCTGCCCCCCCCTAATCCCTGCCACCGACCCCCCTATCCATGCGCCCGGCCCCTTTCAGGAGGCCGGACGCATAGACTCCTATGGCAACATGGGAGGGGGTGATTTGGTTTTTTTGAAGCACCTTATTAGAGCCTAAAGTCTTTAATAGGATTCAAAAAAGTGGTCTCGGGGCTCAGAGAGTGCGCCCTGATCCCACCCTGTTGTATGACCATAGAAAATTAATTTTCGCTATTTTTGCACCACAGTGCCTCCCCGCCAATCAGGAGACAGGTTAGTGAGACCTGTTTCCCAATTGGCCAAAGCGCCTTTGGCGGAAGAGACACACAGGGGGGATCGGACTCCTCCGTTGCCACTGTTGGCTGACACAGGAGAGGAGAGGACCCAACAGCCCGGTAAGTCCCACCCGCGAGGTACTGCCGGTCCCACGCCATGGAGAAGACGCACGGGAAACATGGAGGATGCAGGAGCCATTGGGTTGGGTAAATGCTGGTCTGATGGCGGGCGAGCGAGGGGGGGTCACAGTGGCTGCATATTATGGGCACAGAAGCTGCATATGGTTGGCACAGAAGCTGCATATGATGGGCACAGAAGCTGCAACTAGTGGGCACAGAAGCTGCATATGATGGGCACAGAAGCTGCATATGGTGGGCACAGAAGCTGCATATGGTGGACACAGAGGCTGCATATGGTGGGCACAGAAGCTGCATATGATGGGCACAATGGCTGCATATGATGGGGACAGAGGCTGCATATGATGGGCACAGAAGCTGCATATGGTGGGTACAGAAGCTGCATATACTGGGCACAGAGGCTGCATATGATGGGCACAGAAACTGCATATAGTGGGCATAGAGGCTGCATATAATGGGTACAGAAGCTGCATATGGTGGGCACAGAAGCTGCATATGGTGGGCACAGAAGCTGCATCTGATGGGCACAGAAGCTGCATATGGTGGGCATAGAAGCTGCATACGGTGGGCACAAAGGCTGCATACGATGGGCACAGAGGCTGCATATGATGGGCACAGAGGTTGCATATGATGGGCACAGGGGCTGCATACGATGGGCACAGTGGCTGCATATGGTGGGCACAGTGGCTGCATTTTATGGGCACAGTGGCTGCAATTGATGGGTTTTTTTTTTTAGTGTTTTTCAGAATTTTTCAGTTTGTTTGCGCCCCCCAAAAATTTTGAGCACCAGCCGCCACTGGTCACAGGAGTGCAATTTGTTTTGCACTCCTGTGACCCGTTTTTAGCGGTCTGAAGTCCACTCTCGGCTGACTTCACCAAGATCAGTCCAGGCAACGCGCCATCACGACTCTGGGAGTCTGGATGCGCCAGGGGCCCGGACTGATGGCAGCCTCAGCCTCTCACTGAGCTGCCCCTCCACAGCTCAGTGCTCCAATGAGCGTGGAGGAGCAGAGAGGAGAGCTGCTGATTGACAGTCAGCAGCTCTCCAGTCGGGGAGGTGAGAGAACCGAGCCATCGGCGATGTTCAGTGCTTTGGTTCTTAGTGAAGAGGCGGCGGGGGACAGATGCAGCATTGGTCTGATGTTGCATCCACCTAGGTAAGTATGAATAGGCAAAAAAAAAAAAAATCAAAAGACATATTTCTCTTTTAAAGAAAGTTGTGTCTGCTAGTACCTTGTTAACCAAGTAACATTCTTGTTTGTGCCTTTCTGAAACCAGTTTCACTTTGTTACTAGGTTCAGTCTTTAGGACTAACACCTGCCAACTATCATCCACTTGTCCAGTGGGCATGCCAATGCAGGTATTCTCATTGGACAGGGGATTGACAATTGGTAGTCGGAAAAGTCAGACCTAAAAATGAATGTCCTTTTTTTCCCCACAAATAGAGGTTTCTTTTGGTGGTATTTGATCACTTCTGTGTTTTGTTTTTGTTTTTTTGCGCTATAAACAAAGAGCGACAATTTTGAAAAATTTTTTTTTTTTTTTTACTTTTTTGCTATAATACATATCAAAAAAAATATATAAAAAAAAGTGTATTTATCAGTTTAGGCCAATATATAATCTATATATTCTTATCTTATTTTTTGCACTATAAACAAAAAAAGAGCGTCAATTTTGAAAAAAAAAAAACGCAATATTTTTTACTTTTTGCTATAATAAATATCCCCAAAAAATATATATAAAAAAATTTTTTTTTTCCTCAGTTTAGTCCGATACGTATTCTTCTACATATTTTTGGTAAAAAAAAAAAACGCAATAGGCATATATTGATTGGTTTGTGCAAAAGTTATAGTGTCTACAAAATAGGGGATAGTTTTATGGATTTATGGCATTTTTATTATTTTTTTTTTTTTTTTACTAGTAATGGCAACGATCTGCGATTTTTAGCGGGACTGGGACATTGCGGCAGACACATCGGACACTTTTGACACTTTTTTGGGACCACTGACATTTATACGGCGATCAGTGCTATAAATAGCCACTGATTACTGTGTAAATGTCACTGGCAGGGAAGTGTCGCAGCGCCACAACACGGGCGCTTTTAACGCTTTCTTCAGCTGCTAGTGGGGGTTAAAATCACTAGCGGCCAAAAAGCACAGCTAGAACAAGGGTTAAGCGTCGCTAAAACTAGCGGCACTTTACCGCTAATGCACCCCCGCCCCAGTGTGAAAGTAGCCTTAATCACCTGAAATGTTCTCTCTCTCACGGACTCTGTTGGTGAGATCTCCCTGCTGAGTTCCCGTTGAGTTTCCATGCACACCTGCTGGAGATTCCAAGTCATATAAAAGGTAGGGGCTAACTAAGACCATCAGGCTCCACCTATAAATAAAATATAACTGTTTGGGGGACAGACCCTTTAAAGGAATCCGAACCCCAAACCGTGATCTAACTAGTATTGTGAAGAAAATGAAACCATCTTGCAAAAAATGTTGGCAACGCGATAACACAGTTGAGTACTGTGCATGATACTTTTTTTTAATTTGCACTATGGGTATACACATTAGACATGTGCGATTAGTTTCGTACGAATTGAAAATTCGTACGAATTTCCGTAAATTCGTACATTCGGGAGGATCAGTAATACGAATTGCTATGCTTCCGAATTTTGTACGAAATACGAAATTTCGTTTACGAATTTCGGATCCAAATTCCTAACGAACATTCGGAATTGTTACGAAAAGTTAACCACTTAAAGACCAGCCTCGTTTTGGATTTTAGGTGTTTACATGTTTAAAACAGGTTTTTCTGCTAGAAAATTACTTAGAACCCCGAAACATTATATATGGTTTTTCTTCTAACACCCTAGAGAATAAAATGGCGGTCATTGCAATACTTTTTTTTGCACCCGTATTTGCGCAGCGGTCTTAAAAGCGCACTTTTTTGGAAAAAATTCACTTTTTTGAATAAAAAAATAAGACAACAGTAAAGTTAGCCCAATTTTTTTTTATATTGTGAAATATAATGTTACGCCAAGTAAATTGATACCCAACATGTCACGCTTGAAAATTGCGCACGCTCGTGGAATGGCGTCAAACTTTTACCCTCAAAAATCTCCATAGGCGACGTTTAAAAAATTCTACAGGTTGCATATTTTGCGGTACAGAGGAAGTCTAGAGCTAGAATTATTGCTCTCGCTCTACCGGTCGCGGCGATACCTCACATGTGTGGTTTGACCACCGTTTTCATATGCGGGCGCTACTCGCATATGCGTTCGCTTCTGCGCGCGAGCTCGTCGGGACAGGGGGGTTTTAAAAAAAAAAAATTTTATTTTTATTTGTAAACATCCCTTGTAATAGAAAAAAGCATGGCAAGACCTCTTAAATATGAGATCTGGGGTCAAAAAGACCTCAGATCTCATATTTACAGTAAAATGCAAAAAAAAAAAAAAGTCATTTAGAAAAATTACATTTGAATCCGCCGCAGGGACCACTTTTTATCTGACAGCCGGCCGCTGCACGAATACGGGGATACCGGGGTTATGGCAGCTAGCTGCTGCCATAACAACGATATGCCCGTTCAAAGTTTGGACGTACATCGTCGTGCGGCGGTCTTGAAGTGGTTAACAAACCTAAAAGTTAAAACCCCAGGAAGTCAGCACAGCACAGGGATGGAGGGGGCCCCTCATAATGAGCACAGCACAGGGATGGAGGGGCCCCCTCATAATGAGCACAGTACAGGGATGGAGGGGGCCCCTCATAATGAGCACAGCACAGGGATGGAGGGGGCCCCTCATAATGAGCACAGCACAGGGATGGAGGGGGCCCCTCATAATGAGCACAGCACAGGGATGGTGGGAGCCCCTCATAATGATAAATTCATCGTAACGAACATTCGTAATTGTAATGAAAAGTTAACGAACCTAACGAAAATTCGTATTTCGTACGAATTTAAATTGAATTTCGGACACGAAATACGAATTAACTCTAATACGAAACGGAACGAAACGAAACAAATTTATTGACGGCGCACATGTCTAATACACGGATTCGTTAGAAATTTTTAATTTCTAAGAACGTTCATTCGATTTTCTTATCGTTAGTGGGGTCAAATCGACATTTGTTTTCAACCACAGTGAGAGGAAAACTACGAAGGAGCAGAAGAGAAAACGTTTCTCGATCAAACTAATTTTCGGAGAGTGTATGTGGTTCTTGCACAGAAATGACATTCACTTTAAAATTGAATGTTAAAAGCAAGTGAGATTTTCGAACGACATTAGTCCATTCATTGAATGTACAAAAAATATCCGTACGAATATTCTCATCCGAAAATCTATACGTGCATGGCCGGCATTAGCGGCTGGCCATACAAGCACACTACATACAACCCACCTGGCGCAATTGCTCAGGTGGGTCGGGACTACGATCCGAACACGCCTGAGCCCATCCCTAGTGCCTCTGCAGGTCTACTGTTTACAGCCATCCTGGGTTCTACTGTTCTGCTGTTTGGCAACATCCCTGCACTGCCTGGGTTCTATGGATGACAACTTTGTGATTTTATTACATGCTCTACTTTTAACCAACTGTGAGTGGTTAATTAATTAATTTTAGATAAATTATTAATTTGCTGCACTTAGATGCGCCCTCTTGTGTCTCTGTATGATATTATTGCCGACATCACATCAAGCTTATTGAACTACAATGCTTAAAAAAATTATTCTTAAAAATAATCCAAACACATACATAGAATAATGAGTCAACTTTGTACAGAACAGCAGGGTACCTGGAAGGTGGCAACTATAGAACAGTGGTTGAGTTTTAAATCCTCTGCGCTATTCGCCAAGACGCTGTGATAGAAGCTGCAGAGCCTGGTCTAATTACCTCTGATAAAAGGTAGGTCCCCGGTACCGCTTGTACCATGAATTATTCATAGGACAGTGGCTCAGCACTTCCTGCGTTATTAATAATTCACCAAGCATTAGCTGATCTCGAGGAAAACTAGCATGGTATAATGCTGGTCATTAGGAAACACTATATTCAGGCGCAGGGAACAATCACTGATACTTCAATACACAGAATATAGTTATCGGATCATTATTTCACAAAATACATTTGCCGGTATTATATTATATTGAGAATAATTATAACTTTATACATATCGGGCTTAGTTTACAAGGGAGAAGTTTTTAAAGCAGAACTCAAGGACTCCTTCCCCAGTCCTCTGCCTCTCGCCCACGACTCCGTCTCCATCCTCCCGCCATATTTATTTTTTGCTGTCCTCTGGCTGGTCATATAATGTTCAGGATCCTCTGTATACTTCTGTTCTTCCCCAGCGCTGGGAGGGTTGTGAGGTCGCTGCCGTGCTTTGCATCATTCCCATGTGAGCCTAGGCCAGTGTGATTACACGCCCAAAGGAGGTGTGTCTTATGACAGCCGAGGCTTGCAGGAAGTACGTTAAAGTACTACTGAACCCTCATCACTTCATTGAATCATCCATAATGCATTTCCAGCCGTAATGCCTACACCCGTAATACCATCTCCTTCTAGATGCTGTCAGGTCACCTGAGACCAGGTGACAGATGTACTCCGTGGAAGTCAGGAGTGCACCGCTAAGGTAGTGGACCCTAGGACTGACTGCTGCGGATTGAACACTGGGAGGTTCAGGAAGCAGGTCTACTGGAACACTGACACAGATCCCACTGGCAGCTAGAGCATAGATTCCCCGGGGCGCAGTGGCGTATCTAGGCTATGGCAGCCATGGCAAATGCCATGGGCGCCATGGGGAGTGAGGGCGACAAAAAAGTCGCCCCCCCCCCGCACAAAAAACCCTCACCTGCCCTCCTGCGGACACCTCTCGGCTCTCTTGGCCGCCCCCCGCACTAACATAGCCCCCGGCGCCGCGGTTGGGTGCCTGGAGCGCGGCGCCGGCACGGCACTTGCTACTTTGCATGCGGAGGGGAGCGTCAGGCGTGCAATGACTTCACCTGGTGCAGGGAAATAGCAGGGTAACTGGCGGAGGCGGAGTCTAATGCTCCGCCTACCCTCCTCTGCAAGGCTGGCATCATCTTCCCTAGGAGTGGGGTCTGTGGCGTCACGTGATGTGAGGAGGAGAAGAGACGAGTCACAAGAAAAAGAAGGGGAACCCCATAGGCAGCAGCAGGGATTAGCACTGCAGCCTAGCAGGTACTCTGGAAGATGATGATGATCATATGCATGTGTACCAGGCAAGCAGCCAGTCAAATATAGTGCTAAATATGGGTTATATAAATATGCATAGCAGCCATTGATATCATAAATAAAGTGTAATAAAGTGACCTGTGCAACAGCAGGTACTTCTTAAAAGTAGTTCCTGCTGTGCCTCTTGCACAAATAACTTTATTACACTTTATTTAAGTCGTCATCATCATGTGCGATTGTGCATGTGTGCCAGGCCCAAGCAGAAGCAAGCAGCCAGTCAAATATAGTGCTAAATATGGGTTATATAAATATGCATAGCAGCCATAGATATCATAAATAAAGTGTAATAAAGTTATTTGTGCAACAGGCACAGCAGGTACTACTTTTAAGAAGTACCTGCTGTTGCACAGATCACTTTATTACACTTTATTTATGATATCTATGGCTGCTATGCATATTTATATAACCCATATTTAGCACTATATTTGACTGGCTGCTTGCTTCTGCTTGGGCCTGGCACACATGCACAATCGCACATAATGATGACGACTTAAAGTCATCATCATGTGCAATTGTGCGTGTGTGCCAAGCAGAAGCAGCCAATCAAATATAGTGCTAAATATAGGTTTATATGCATAGCAGCCATAGATATCATAAATAAAGTGTAATAAAGTTATTTGTGCAACAAGCTCATTAAACAGTCCACATTCAGTGAAAGCTCATGCACTGCAAACTTTGCAGTGCATGAACTTTCACTGAATGTGGACTGTTTAATGAGCAGGGGCGGACTGACCCATCGGGCACTGCCCAAGGGCCTGAAGCTCTGCAAGACTGCAATGCATACATTCTAGCACTAGCAGCGGCTGTAATAGGACCTCTCATAGCGCTCTGCTCCCCGCCGGCCCCTCCTTCCCTCCCATCCACCCCAGGTGCTTGTACTGTACATTAAATCACCTGGAATGGGCGAGAAGAGAGGAGGGGCCGGCGGGGAGCAGCGCGCTGTGAGAGGTCTTATTACAGGCATCAGATAAGGCTGTGTACTTTTTATTTTTTACAGGAGTCTAGAGACACCAGGGCCGCCACCATCGGGGGAGGGGCAACCAGTACAGATGTAGGGGGCCTGGGCCCCAACAGGACCACAGGAGGCCCCATGATACTCTCCTGGTTCCCCCCACAGTGTCCCCACCCCCACACAGTGTCCTCTCCCCCCCCCGGCATCCCCCTGTTTACCCTGTCCGCACTGCATCCCTCTGTCCTCGTCACACTGTGTCCCTCTGTCTGTCCCCAGCGTCCCTCTCTGTCCTCGTCACACTGTGTCCCTCTGTCTGTCCCCAGCGTCCCTCTCTGTCCTCGTCACATTGCATCCCTCTGTCTGTCCCCAGCGTCCCTCTCTGTCCTCGTCACACTGCGTCCCTCTGTCTGTCCCCAGCGTCCCTCTCTGTCCTCGTCACACTGTGTCCCTCTGTCTGTCCCCAGCGTCACTCTCTGTCCTCGTCACACTGCGTCCCTCTGTCTGTCCCCAGCGTCCCTCTCTGTCCTCGTCACACTGTGTCCCTCTGTCTGTCCCCAGCGTCCCTCTCTGTCCTCATCACACTGTGTCCCTCTGTCTGTCCCCAGCGTCCCTCTCTGTCCTCATCACACTGTGTCCCTCTGTCTGTCCCCAGCCTCCCCCTCTGTCCTTGTCACACTGTGTCCCTCTGTCTGTCCCCAGCGTCCCTCTCTTTCCTCGTCACACTGTGTCCCTCTGTCTGTCCCCAGCGTCCCTCACTGTCCTCGTCACACTGTGTCACTCTGTCTGTCCCCAGCGTCCCCCTCTGTCCTCGTCACACTGCGTCCCTCTGTCTGTCCCCAGCGTCCCTCTCTGTCCTCGTCACACTGTGTCCCTCTGTCTGTCCCCAGCGTCCCTCTCTGTCCTCGTCACACTGTGTCCCTCTGTCTGTCCCCAGCGTCCCTCTCTGTCCTCGTCACACTGTGTCACTCTGTCTGTCCCCAGCGTCCCCCTCTGTCCTCGTCACACTGCGTCCCTCTGTCTGTCCCCAGCGTCCCTCTCTGTCCTCGTCACACTGTGTCCCTCTGTCTGTCCCCAGCGTCTCTCTCTGTCCTCATCACACTGTGTCCCTCTGTCTGTCCCCAGCGTCCCTCTCTGTCCTCGTCACACTGTGTCCTTCTGTCTGTCCCCAGCGTCGCTCTCTGTCCTCGTCACACTGTGTCCCTCTGTCTGTCCCCAGCATCCCTCTCTGTCCTCATCACACTGTGTCCCTCTGTCTGTCCCCAGCGTCCCTCTCTGTCCTCATCACACTGTGTCCCTCTGTCTGTCCCCAGCGTCCCCCTCTGTCCTTGTCACACTGCGTCCCTCTCTGTCCCCAGCGTCCCTCTCTGTCCTCATCACACTGTGTCCCTCTGCCTGTCCCCAGCATCCCTCTCTGTCCTTGTTACACTGCGTCCCTCTCTGTCCCCGGCGTCCCTCCCTGTCCTCATCACACTGTGTCCCTCTGTCTGTCCCCAGCATCCCTCTCTGTCCTTGTCACACTGCGTCCCTCTCTGTCCCCGGCATCCCTCCCTGTCCTCATCACACTGGGTCCCTCTGTCTGTCCCCAGCATCCTTCTCTGTCCTTGTCATACTGCGTCCCTCTCTGTCCCCGGTGTCCCTCCCTGTCCTCATCACACTGTGTCCCTCTGTCTGTCCCCAGCATCCCTCTCTGTCCTTGTCACACTGGGTCCCTCTCTGTCTGTCCCCAGTGTCCCTCCCTGTCCCTGACATCCCTCCCTGTACATGTCGCACTGCATCCCTCTCTGTCCCCAGTGTCCCTCCCTGTCCCTTGATTGTGTGTTAGTGTGTCATTGATTTTGTATGAGTTACTGTGTGCACCAATGTGTTTTGATGAGTGTGAGTGTGCCAGTGTGTTGGCATCATCAGTGATTTTTGTATCAGTGTGTGCCCGTGGGCCATTGTTAGCTATTTTTTTTGTTAAGGTTATCTGAAAGATGGGTTTCAAATGTTTTGACTGGGGCGCAGTTTCAGTGCTTGCCATAGGCGCCATTTTGACTAGATACGCCTCTGTCGGGGCGCGGAGTCTAAGAGCCAGCAGGTGTTCACCAGAGCCTCTAGTGGTGAGGATGGACTGCGCTGCAGTCTGGCTCCTGGTCGCGGCCCCCAAGGGTCCCCAGCTCACACCCACAGTAGGAAACAGGAGGATAGGCATAGGCTATAGTGTGTGCCAAGTGTGCCTGGGCACACCCTAATCAGCCCGCGTGGTGCAGATCCCCCCTGTTTAGACCCCTGATATTTCACCAAAAGGCCCTAACTGGGCTAAAAAAAACTGAAAAACAAAAAAAAAATTGTAAAAATAAATAAATAAAATAATAAAAATAAAAACTACTGACACCATCCACTTCCCTACGGACACCAATCTCTGCTCTACTGACTCCGTCCACCACTCTACTGATGCCATCAATATATACACATTCACTCATATGTGTTTGAACTTTGGGGTGCACACCCTAATGCAATAGGCTTTGCACACCTATGAGGATAGGGATAGTAAGGGAATAAGCCAAGGTCGGGGCCACAAGCAGACAAGGACAACAGAGTTCACGCCAAGGTTCAGGGTCACAGACAAACAGGGAAAGTCGGGGACAAGCCAAAGGTCAGGGTCACGAGCAGACAGGAATAGTCGAGAACAGGCCAAAGTCGGTAACTGGAATCAGACGCAGGAAACACAGCATGTACACACGAAAGCACACAATGGTTGATCAGCACTGCTGGCATGCAGTGCACAGGTTAATATAGGGTTCCCTGATAGGAGCTGGGGTGGAGCCATGCTAGAGGAGAGTTTATAAAAGCAGTCAGGTGAGGGTCAGCTGGTCTCTAGAGATGAACATATGGAGACAGGTAAGCTGACAGACACATTCTATTGCATAACCATGACAGATGTGTTTCACCACAAGCCACTATGTGATGAGGTATGGGAGTGGAATGTTAGGGGCTACTCCAAAAAAATGCCCCAGAGAATACCCAGAGATTGGGCAATTCAATATAAAAAATTTATATTTTATTGTAGAAAAACAACTTGGTACATGTTAATACAAATCACATATAAAAACATATTTGCATACAGAAGCAGTATAATACAAACTCCACAAATTGGTGGAGCCTCCGAAGATGTAGGTCCAAAATGTAATCCTCTACATGTTTTGCGAAAAAATTTGCTTCTTCAGGAGGAATTGACCTTATACATCTAAGGGAAGATACAGTCTTCTAGTTAATTTGATCACAAGGTATTTCACTGTCATAGACCCTGATATTCTTTTAATAATTAGATATATGCGCTGTGCATTATATCTGTTTAACAAATTTGTGATACTTCAATAAAATATGTAATTTTTTATATAACTTTAGTGTATGGGCCTTTCTGGCCTGTACAGTCCGATATCCTCCCTAACTCTGAACAGTCAGTTATTAGAGGCTGATTACCCGCTTCAGCCCCGGAAGATTTTACCCCACTTCCTGACCAGAGCGTTTTTTGCGATTCGGCACTGCGTCGCTTTAACTGACAATTGCGCGGTCGTGCGACGTGGCTTCCAAACAAAATTGATGTCCTTTTTTTCCCACAAATAGAGCTTTCTTTTGGTGGTATTTGATCGCCTCTGCAATCAAAATAAAAGAGCGACAATTTTGAAAAAAACGCATTATTTTTTACATTTTGCTATAATAAATATCCCCCAAAAATATATAAAAAAAACATTTTTTTTCTCAGTTTAGGCTGATATGTATTCTTCTACATATTTTTGGTTAAAAAAAAATCGCAATAAGCGTTTATTGATTGGTTTGCGCAAATTTTATAGCGTTTACTAAATAGGGGATAGTTTTATGGCATTTTTATTAATTTTTTTTTTTTACTAGTAATGGCGGCGATCAGCGATTTTTATTGTGACTGCGACATTATGGCGGACATGTCGGACATTTTTGACACATTTTTGGGACCATTGTCATTTATACAGCGATCAGTGTGATTAAAAATGCACTGATTACTGTGTAAATGACACTGGCAGTGAAGGGGTTAACCACTAGGGGGCGGGGAGGGGTTAAGTATGTCCTAGGGGAGTGATTCTAACTGTAGGGGGATGGGCTAACAGTGTCATTACTCTGATCACTGCTCCCGATGACAGGGAGCAGTGATCAGTGACACTTGTCACTAGGCAGAACGGGGAGATGCTGTTTACATCAGCATCTCCCCGTTCGTCCTCTCCGTGAGGCAATCGCGGGTATCCCCGCGGCGATCGAGTCCGTGGGACCCGCGACCCGACTCACGGAGCTCCCGGGCGGCGGCGCGCACGCAGTGGCATGGCGGGGAATTCAAATGGACGTACAGGTACGCCCATTTGCCCAGCCATGCCATTCTGCCGACGTACATCGGCGTGCGTCGGTCGGGAACCGGTTACAAAGAAATGACAATGCATAGCAAACAATGTAGGTGCTTATGTTTGCTGCAACATATGGATTTTCACTTGGAGGGTTTAACCACTTCAGGTGGAAGATTTTACCCCCTTCATGGCCGGGTCGTTTTTTGCTATTTAGCGATGCACTACTTTAACTGGTAATTGCAAAAGCATTTGATACAGTTCCCCATAAGCGCTTCATTTTCAAACTGAGGTCTGCAGGCGTGGACCATAAGGTTTGTTCTTGGGTAAAAAAATGGTTACAGGGGCGTGTCCAAAGGGTGGTGATAAATAACATGTACTCAGAATGGTCTGGAGTGGTAAGTGAGGCACCCCAAGGTTCTGTCTTGGGACCAATTCTATTCAGTTTAATCATGATGTAGTGATATAGAGGGTGGGATAAATAGCTCAATCTCAGTGTTTGCGGACGACACAAAAATTAGCAGGGCAATACCTTTCCGCCGGAAATCTGGCGGCAAGTACGTCGGACCTAGCTTCCCAGAAAATCCAATCGTGTGTACGCGGCATAAGTCTGCAAAAGACTTGAGACTGGGGCGGAGATTCACCTTCCAGCAGGAAACGACCCTAAACATACAGCCAGAGCTACAATGGAATGGTTTAGATCAAAGCATATTCATGTGTTAGAATGGCCCAGTCAAAGTTCAGACCTAAATCCAATTGAGAATCTGTGGCAAGACTTGAAAATTGCTGTTCACAGATGCTCTCCATCAAATCTGACAGAGCTTGAGCTATTTCACAAAGAAGAATGGGCAAAATTTTCACTCTCTAGATGTACAAAGCTGGTAGAGACATCCCCAAAAAGACTTGCAGCTGTAATTGCAGTGAAAGGAGGTTCTACAAAGTATTGACTCGGGGGGGGGGGGGGCTGAATACAAATGTACCCCACACTTTTCACATATTTATTTGTAAAACATTTTGAAAATAATTTATCATTTTCCTTCCCCTTCACAATTATGTGCTACTATGTGTTGGTCTATCACATAAAATCCAAATAAAATACATTTATGTTTTTAGTTGTAACATGACAAAATGTGGAAATTTTCAAGGGGTGTGAATACTTTTTCAAGGCACTGTAAAACAACCTAGTGAATGATATAACACCAACATGTCAGAATAAAATAAAATAAAATAAAAATAAAAAACAGAATCACTTTCTGCTGGAAAAAGGACCACCCCCTTGTGTCGGTATTTTGTTGAACAACCTTTTGCTTTAATTACAGCCTATAGTCTGTTGGGATTTGTCTCTACTAACTTTGAACATCTAGACTTTGCAATATTTGCCCGCTCTTCTTTGCAGAACTGCTCAAGTTCAGTTAGATTTAATGGTAACCGTTTGTGGACTGAAGTCTTTAAGGTATTCCACAGATTTTCAATGGGGTTTAAGTCTGGGCTCTGACTAGGCCATGCAAGGACATTTCCCTGTTTCTCCTTCAATCACTGTGTGGTCCTTTTTGCTGTGTGCTTTGGATCATTGTCATGTTGGAAGGTAAACCTTCTTCCCATTGACAACTTTCTGGCAGAGGGCAGCAGATTTTCCTCAAGAATTTGATGGTATTTTGCCCCATCCATCTTTCCTTCTATCCTGACAAGTGCTCCAGTCCCTGCTGCAGAGAAAGACTCCATAACAGGATATTACTCCCTCCATGCTTTACTGTAGGAATGGTGTTATTTGGATGGTGAACTGTATTGGATTTCTGCCAGACATATCGTTTGGTGTTGAGGCCAAATCATTAAATTTTAGTCTCATCTGTCCATAACACCTATTTCCATATGCAAATCTTCCAATCTCTCCAATCTTCAAGGTGCGTTTAAAGTGGTTGTAAACCCTTTACAACCACTTTAAACTACAGGCAAGCCTATAATTAGGCTTACCTGTAGCTGCACTGGATATCTCCTAAACCTGCACGGTTCAGGAGATATCCCTGTGTTCGCATGTGCCGACGTCATGTGGCACATGCCCACTTAAGCCAACTGAAGCAATGGCACATACGTGCCGTGGCTTCAGTTGTACTGTACCATTCCCGCGCGCATGTGCAGAAGTGACCTCATCGCGGCTCCGGCTATTCACAGCGCCGGAGCCATGATACCCGGAAGCAAGCCCCGGGTGACATGTCGGCGGTCTGAGGGGGAGACGAGGACGGCTGCGGGGGCTTCGTTCTCGGGTAAGTAATTCATAATGAGCTAGTATGCTACGCTAGTAATTCATAATGAGCTAGTATGCTATTCAATTAAGGTCTCATCTGACCATCTTAAAGAGGAAGTAAACCCTCCTGCAAAAAAAAAATTATGTATAGTATGCTATGCATACTAGCTCATTATGCCTTTATCTTGCAGGGTGTGTTTTACTTTTTTTTTTTTGCAGGAGGGTTTACTTCCTCTTTAAGATGGTCAGATGAGACTAAAATTGAATTATTTGAAGAAACAGAGAGATTATTCCCTCTGTACAGAGCCCTGTGTTTATTGTCAACACAGAACTCTGAGCTGTGATTGGACACAGCTGATCAGCAGGTCCTGGCCGGGACTTGCTGGCAAACTCCCGCAGTCAGCAGGCGGGGGGCACATGTGCAACCCCCGTACCCGGAAGGGGCCGGCGACGTACAGGTACGCCGCTGCGCCTGTACGGGCCGCCCGTCCGCAGTACATTGCAGGACGTGAAGCCGTGTAAGTACCTGAATTTAACTTGGAATCAGCCTCTTGCAACCCCTTGTACAACAGGGCTCTCTGGACATTCCTGGACATTCTTATCTCTGATGGACTCCCACCTAACAATGTGGTGTTTGGTACACAGGGGGTACCTTAAAAGTCCCTCTTGCATATTGGCATGTTTTTTGATGCCTTTTGTAAAATACTTATTGCAATATACTCCTTTACTCTATGTTAGACTCATATGTCTGGATCAGGGGCGGACTGACCATTGAGCCACTCGGGCACTGCCCGAGGGCCCTGGGCCACTAGGGGGCCCCATCAGGGTTGTCAGCCTCAGTAAAACCAGGGACAGTATGTATAAATCTGTGTTTTTTTACATCTGTCTGTGCATACTGTGTGTACATGTATGTGTATACTGTGTGATTGTATACTGTGTGTGTGTATACTGTGTGGCCCCATAATCTCCTATTGCCCGGGGGCCCCATGAGTTATCAGTCCGCCCCTGGTCTGGATCCGATCCTTGTGGGATTTGATGTGATGTGTGGTGGAGCTAGCGGAGCTGCCTTTCAATCAATCTACATTGATGCTTTACCTATAGTCTCGGCTTGGTTTGAATTCACAATACCGAAGTGTGTCAGGCCCCCTGTTGGCCTCTTTTAAACAATGCCCCTCTATGCCTTGAGAATTTGTGGTAGAGTGGAATAGGAAGATCTCGGCCTCACTTTCCTGTCAATACACCTTGCTGTGTGAACAAATAACACAAACCATGTGAGTATTTTCTGCATCTATTGATGTTTTTTGTCATGCTTGGAAAACAATTAATAAGCGACCATTGTTACTCTCTTTCTATATAGTATCATACTTATTTATCATGACCTTTGTATTATTACTCTGTTTTCTTTTGTTAATAGAATTTAACAGCCTACCTCAGCTCAGCCCTTGAAGAAGGAAATTATTACCATATTTTTCCGAAACATGTTGGGCGCACTGTCAACACATTTGGGTCGACTACAAGTCTAGACCTTATGTGTATATCAGTCAATTGTTCCTGTTTATTATTCGTGTCTTTTTTCTATTTTTGTCTAAATCTCCGCATATTCCTGTATATTTTATGTCTCTTTACATGTCTTTTCAATAAATTTTGTACTTTT
This sequence comes from Lithobates septentrionalis, assembly GCA_037952835.1. Taxonomy (NCBI): domain Eukaryota; kingdom Metazoa; phylum Chordata; class Amphibia; order Anura; family Ranidae; genus Lithobates; species Lithobates septentrionalis. The sequence continues at coordinate 2,253,784 of JBBDGP010000459.1, forward strand.
TTATACTTTTTGTATGGTCTGGTTTTACCTCCCATGCCCATAGATTCCCTGGGGCTACCTCCTTTTGCGAATATGCGAGCCAATAAGTTGTATTGCATTGTCCATGTGCTAATAAGGGACATATTGATAGCAGCAGAGAACAGAGTGACGGAGAGATGAGCTCATCAGTCTGCTGCTTCTTCTTTCACTGTCCAGTCCCTCGCCGTGGGAGGGAAAAGGTCTATAATTCTTACTGAACTGCAGCAGAGAAAAAAAAAACAGTTCTTTTGCCAGACAGGGCCGTGCTTGTGTAGCAGAGCTGTGTAAAACTCAGGATGGGATGAACAGAAATATATCGTAAATCCTTTGGCAAGTAAAGCAATTCCCACAAATGTATTTTATCTGTGTGTCTGGAGTTCAACTTTAGAAGAAAAAATGTATTATGTAAAGTTAGAGTTTTTAAACTTTACTAGAAGCAAGGAAATACTAGACCGCTACAAACTAAGACTGCAAGAGCTGTGTTTTGTCTGAAGTTTTCTTTTAATTAGTAAACTTGTTCTATTTATTTATGTTCAGCCGCTACAGACACCTCATTAGTTCGTGGATTTCTTTTAGATTTTCGCTTCTCATCGTAGTTGAAGGAAAAAAAAGCATCTGGCGATGACCTGATGCGGTTGGCTGTGCGCACTGAATATCTAATTTCTCAAATGATTTCCATAATTGAATATTCAGGATGCGTTCTGATCTGATCACCTGTGGGCCTCCTGCCGTCTGCAGCACTGTGAGCTCCCGCCGGTGGATCTGCCGTCTCCTCGCTTGTTGGTTTTAAAGGGAACACCTCTCATGGTTATGGGAGCTGCCATAACTGACTTGTGCAATCTCCAGGCTCCTTCTGCTCTATTAACTACATTGTAAGGACTCATTCACACTACCGGTTGAGGGCAGTAAAACCCTCAGGCTGCGCAGCATTGTTATCACCTCCCGACCGCTCCCCCTTTAGCTGCAGAGGCAGTGGCCGGGGTATACATATGCCTTGGCCATGATGCTTTGGTGGTTTTAAAGGGAACCTCTCATGGTTAAAATATGGGAGCTGCCATGGCTTTGCTTCATGGCTGCAGCAGGAATTATACCCCCTGCTGCTTTTAGAGGGCATAATACCCACCGAGACCAACCTGTTCAAGTGAATGGGGCCGCTCTGCAAGCCCTCCTTGTAATCACATACAATGCATGTGGTTGTGGCGCGCTAGTGCAGGGAGCAAGTGGTTAAAGCAGGCAACGAGGGGGGAGTTGTATCACTTGTCAGATGCTTTGTGAAGAGCGTTTTGAATGAGGATTGCTCTTCAGAGACCAAAGCAAGTGTGAACAAGATCTTAGGCGCTGACTTGGAGCAAGTACGCACAGCTCCCAACTGTCCCTGATTTGGAACAAGGTCCCTCTTTCCTCCTCATTAGTCCCTCATTTTGGTCTGATTATTATTATTTCAGGTACTTATATAGCGCCGTCAATTTACACAGTGCTTTACATATACATTGTACATTCACATCGGTCCCTGCCCTCAAGGAGCTTACAATCTAAGGTCCCTAACTCACATTCATATACTAGGGGACAATATAGACAGAAGCCAATTAACCTACCAGCATGTCTTTGGAGTGTGGGAGGAAACCGGAGTACCCGGAGGAAACCCACGCAGGCGCAGGGAGAACATGCAAACTCCAGGCAGGTGGTGTCGTGGTTGGGATTCGAACTAGCGACCCTTTTTACTGCTAGGCGAGAGTGCGACCCACTACACCACTGTGCCACCCATATCTAAAGTTGTATATAAAATGTATTTTTCTATCTTTCAAAAAGTGTTTCCCAGTGCTAAACCTTTCATCCAATTTCTAAATTGCTGCATTTGTAAATTTCAAAAACCAGTATAAAGGAATAGTAGTGGTAAAAAAAAAAAAGCACTTTAGCTTTAGCTATGGTTTAGCTAATCTTTTTTTGTAAAATTCTCCTTTAAGGGGGCGTAGCAGGGGGTGTGTGGGTGACACTGATGGGCGGCACTGATGGGCATTGATGGACAGCAGTGATGGGCATTGGTGGGCAGCACTGATAGGCAGCACTAATAGCCAGCACTGACTGGCATTACTAATGGGCACTGATTGCTAGCACTGGTGGGCAATTGTGGGCACTGATTGCTGCCGCTATTGGTGCTGTAATGTAATCAGTGCCCTGATTACATGTTTTGTTGTCCCCTGCGAGGAGAGGCCACTGATCGGCTCTCCTCTCCTCACACTCTGTCAGTGTGAGGCGAGGAGCGCCGATTGCCGGCATCTCCGTGTTTACATGTGACTGGCTGTGATTGGACACAGCCGATCACATGGTTAAAGAGCCGCGGAAGCGGCTCTTTACAGAGATCGGGGTCACGCCATGTCATAGCAACACGGCGCGTCCATGACCGCCTCTCTGTGCGCTCGCGAGAGCGGCCGTTCTGGGACGCCGTCATTAGACGGTGGGCGGGCGGCAACTGGTTAAAGTAACGCAGTGCTGTATCGCAAAAAAACTGCCCAGTTATGAAGGGGGGTAAATCTTCCAGGGGGGATTTTTGTATCAGAAATATGTAGCAGAATATATATCGGCCTAAGTTTATGAAGAAATTCGAATTTTTTTTTCAATTTTTTAAATTGCATATGTTTTATAGCAGAAAGTAAAAAATATTGGGGGTTTTTTTTTTTCAAAATTGTCAGTCTTTTTTTTTTTATTTATAGCGCAAAAAAATAAAATTGTCAGGTAAATGAAATGCAGTGCTGTATCGCAAAAAAATGGCCTGGTCATGAAGGGGAGGGGTAAATGTTCCGAAAGGGCAACAAGCTGAAGTTAGAAGCTGATTGGTTACTATGCACAGCTGCACCAGATTTTCCAGTTTTAGTGAATCCCCCCCCCCCCCCCCCCCCACCAAAGTGTTGGTCCTGGGGTTCTACATTAAACACCAGATCAAACTAGGGAAGGACATGAAAAAAAAATGGAATAATTATTGTGCACAGCAGGGCACTGTGTTAGATTTAAACGTAGAGCGGAGTAAAGGAATTTTGCCTGCCTATAAATAATATCATACTGTTGGCTTTCCCTGTCAGAGCTCATTAAGGTAACATCTGTCACTGGCTGGACACAGCTCTGGAGGATGTGTCAGTCTGATAGGACGCTTCGCCAACCAGCTGTGAACCTTGAAATCTCTGATCAGGGACTCCAAGAGCAGCGGACGGGTCTTGCTGTGTTGTTTTATATTGTCATGTCGTAGTGCTGTGCTAATGATTCATAAGAACAATAAAAATGTAATACAATGCAGAAGGCGAATCAAAGGAGAATCTAAACGATGAACAAAAAAGCAAATCTGAGAAGGAACACAGCTCCCCCCCCCCCCAAAAAAAATGCACTAATCAATGTATTAATGACACTGGCAGAAAAGGGGTTAACACTAGGGGGGGGCGATCAAGGGGTTAAATGTGTTCCCTAGGTGTGTTCTAACTGTGTGGGGGATGGGCTCACTGGGACAACACAGAGATCGCTGTTCCTGATCACAAGTAACAGCGGATCTCCATGTTGTCAGAACGGGGATCCGCCTTGTTTACATAGGCAGATCCCTGGTTTGCCTCTCTATGGAGCGATCGCGGGTGGCCGCAGTATATGTACTGTGGCTGTTCGGCAAGTGGTTATTAAAGGAGAATTGTACAAAAAAAAAAATGATTGCTTAAAGTGGAAGTAAACCCTCCTATCGTTTGCAGCCAAGGAAGCCGCCATCTTGGCCTCTGTTTAATCTACAGCTGCCATGATGCTGCACATGTGATCCGTTATGACACCAGCCATTGGATGGTTTGACAGTTTGGTTGAGAGCACAACCAATGGGAGTGTTACATTTCCGGCACGTGCCGGAAAGGTAACTGTTTTATGGATGGGTTTACTTCCGCTCCACTTCAGCCCCGGAAGATTTTCCCCCTTAATGACCAGGCCATTTTTTTTTGCGATACGGCACTGTGTCGTTTTAACTGACAATTGCGCGGTCGGGCGATGCTGTACCCAAACAAAATTTACGTCCTTTTTTCCCCACAAATAGAGCTTTCTTTTGGTGGTATTTGATCACCTCTATGGTTTTTATTTTTTGCGCTATAAACAAAAATAAATGTATAGATAATAGATAAATAGATAAATATCCCCAGTTAAAAAAAAAAAAAACGACAGTAATTTCTTCCTCAGTTTAGGCCAATATGTATTCTTCTACAGATGTATGGTAAAAAAAAAAAAAAAGAATTGCAATAAGTGTATATTGATTGGCTTGCGCAAAAATTAGAGCGTCTACAAAAAAAGGGATAGATTTATGGCATTTTTATAATATTTTTTTTTTTACTAGTAAAGTTATCAGCAATTTTTAGCGGTACTGCGACATTGCGGCAGACAGATCGGACACTTTTGACACTTTTTTGGGACCAGTGACATTTATACAGAGATCAGTGCTAAAAATAGCCACTGATTACTGTATAAATGTCACTGGCAGGGAAGGGGTTAACACTAGGGGGCGATCAAGGGGTTAAATGTGTGTCCTAGGGAGTGTTTCTAACTGTGGGGGGATGGGGCTGCCTGGGGGAGGAGATGGATCATTGTTCCTGAGTAGTAGGAACAACAGATCAGTCTCCTCATCCCTGACAGAACGGAGATCTGTCTGTTTCCATTGACAGACCTCCGTTCTGTCTCTCTCAGGAGAGATCACGGGTGCCCGGTGGACATCGCGACCGCCGGGCACACGCATCGGCTCTGTTGTCGTGCCGCGGGCACCCCCTGGTGCTCTTAAAGCAGCCGACGTATAGCTACGACGGCTCGACCAGGGGAGCCAACCTGCCGCAACCTGCCACTGCGGCGGCTGGTCCTCAAGTGGTTAAACGCACAAGTGCCTTTTTACCACTATTATACCATTATAATGGCTTTTGGCATTTACAAATGCAGCCATTTAGAAATTGGGTATTAGGTTTAGCACTGGGAAACACTTTTTGATAGATAAGTAGTGCATTTTATACACAACTACATAGATCAGACCAAAATGAGGGACAAATGAGGAGGAAAGAGGGACAGAGGGACTTTTTTTTCCGAATGGGGGACAGTCCCTTGAAATTAGGGACAGTTGGGAGCTATGATTCAGTACCTAATATCGCGACATTGATCATTGCTGTTGTGGTGAAAAAAGCCATGTGATTCTACTGGTTCTTCTACTTATCTGTAAAGCTGAAGGGTACACTTAGAGGTAAAGGGTTGCTTTGTCTAGAGAGAGTGGGACAAACTGGTGGGGGCCTCTTGATACAATGGTTTAACTCTATGATTATGCCTTATAGATAACCTTGTCCTCTTCCTGGAGGGACATACTCCACTATCATATGTATTCCCTGCAATTCTACAAAGGCACTGCTCGACAGTGGTGGCGGCTTCCCCTTCCCCTGTTCCCCATGGGCATCATCGCGGTGGTGGCTTTCGTTTCCTCCCTCCTCCTCGGTGGGCAATCGGGAGTCTTCTCTTTTTGGCCAATCGGAAAATGGGTCTCAGACCCGCTTCTGAGTGGCCGGATTGAGGATCAATGTTTCAATAGCGAATATTCATTCGCTGTTGTAACACCTGGGTGGGCTCGTAGCGCAATGCTCTGCGCCCAGAGCCCACCCTATTTTGAAGCCTATTAGAGCCTCTAGCTCTAATCGGATGCTTAAAAATAGACCCCCGCCGCTGCAATTCATGCGCCCGGCATCCTGAAAGGGGCCGGATGCATGAATAGGCGGGGGCAGCCGTGGATAGAATGGGTGGTGCCCGCACGCCCCTAATGGATGGGCCACCATTGCCATCTTGCAATTACAATCCTGATACATCCTGTAGGATAAAGTCTATTTTTCTTAGAACAGACTATAGGCATAATGTTGTACTTGGTAACAGGCAATTATATGGGAATAATATATGGTCATTTGTTGCACGGTGAACTACCACATTTGACACATTGTTTTATGTATTTTATGACGTATTTTTACGAAATTGAAAATAAAGAAAATAAAGATTTATAATTTTTATTAAAAACAAGGTTTTGTGTAAAAGTACAGCAAACAAGATGACACCTTGATAATCCCATTTGTATTCAACTTTCAAATGTCTGTCAACACAAAGATGTGGTGTTCTAATCTTCTCCACTAGGGAAGGATTGAGTTAGATTGGCTTCAATTCTGGCTGTGTTTTGTTGGCAATATTAAAAAAACAAAAACAAAGTATCTTATTCTCCAGGATTGCATACTCTATAAGTGCAAAATATGCCACCCCTCAATGAACACCTAAAAAAGTTTTCTTAACTGTACGGTGATTTAGATCACCCATGATATGATCATCACAGACAGAGCATTATGGGTTTTCAAAAGAGGGAGCACAAGCTGTTTGCTTTCAAACTGTCTCTCTATGAATGAAACAATGTACAGTGCGCACTAGCCTGGTAAATACATGAAAAGAGCATTGAGCTCCCCCTGATGGCTGGAATACCCATATGCAGTAAAAAAAATTAAAACATATTTTTACAAGTTTACTTTTTTCCTCGTCATAAAGAAAGAAAAGATACATCAACACATTCCATTCAACAAATAACTTTAAACATGCTCAGTGAATATTGGTAAAAAAAAATGTGGGAAAAGGGAAACTTTAATGGAATCCTGATGCTTTTTCCACCCACGTAAATAAGACTTCATGGCTGAGGGTTGATTTTGCAGTTTCCTTTTCCAGCCCATATTCCCCAGGCGGATTGACATGTGAGTGTAATTTATGATGATCTGTCCCTCATACGCTTCCCTCTTGAATAATTTATTTGTGTTGTGGATATACATGGTCCCATTTGTTTGTGTTACACTCTATCAGGATAAACCAGCATTTTCCTCATGATGCATTTTTTCTGGACTTGAGAGACAACGATGATTGTTTTCAGGGCATCGGATACACGGAGCAAACGAAACTGGGTGATGAAAGTATAGCCCAATGTTGGCGAGGAAACTGAAGAGGAAAGACATAAGGATGGAGTCCAAAAAAAAGGGACTGTTCTTTAAAAAAGGTGGATAGTTGGTCCTATTTCATCTATTTCTTTCAAACAGTAAATGTTGAAGTGTATCGATTTGCATCGATATTAAAAAATGTAAAGTGCATATGTAGCCAAAACTTTTTTTTTTTTTTGGATACAGTGGGAAATAGGGATGGGCTTGGGTTGAGTCATAAACTGGAAGGCAGCTGTCAGTGCTGGGGCAATGAGCTTTGGGAGATGGATTCCCCACCCTGAAGCTGCACCTACAGAATGGGGCTGGGATGCTCTGACATAGTTGGCCACCAAACCATATTAGGTCAATGACATTCACCTAATATGGCCCCAATTGCATTGACTTAAGATGGCCCTTTAGAGCCACAAAGAAGGGAGGATGCTCATGAGATCATTGACTTAATATGACCACCTGGCCATATTAGGTCAATCACATTGACCACATATGACCACAAAGGACCATTATAGGTCAATTGAATTGACCTAATATGACCACTGAGCCATATTAGGTCAATGACACTGACCTATATGGCTTCAAAGGGCCATGAGATCAATTGTCTTGACTTAATATGGCCCTTTGTGGCCACAAAGGGGTGGGGATGCTTGTGACAAGATTGACCTAATATGATGACCACATGACCATATTAGGTCAACGACATTGGCCATGTTGGGGTGGTTGATAAGTTGTACCAGAACCTTTTCCTTCTAAACCTTGGACAGGGTACGTGCAACCAGTCATTCTTTGGGAGCCACCAGGTCCTTGCGGGTTGCTATCATCATGGAGGCCCCTTGAAGTTTCTTGTGGGCCCCAATGGGGAGAGAACAAACTTCCTTTTGGAGGGGTGCCAGTAGCAACTTCTGTTTAGGGGTGTATGGACAACCCTGAACTGCTCAGACGTTGTCCTGGCCACCCTCTGTTGAGCTTCGCAAGCCCAGGTGATGTTGAGCCACACAGCTCGCAGACTATAGCCCTGTGCCCGCCAGCCAAGACGTTCAAACTTGGCAAATCCAAGTCCTTTAACATGTTCATGCCCAAAACAATGGGTCCTGAAGAGCTGACTGGGCCACGCATCACTACCACTCCTACCAGATCCACCGCTTGGTTGTCAATCTGGATCTTCACCCAGGTGATACCTTCCACCAGGATGGGCACGTCTTTGGTTGCTTTAAGAGATAGCCAGGAGAGGTCCACTGTGTAGCAGAGCAGGTCTCAGCTGAGCTGACTGTCTGTCTTAAGGGGTGACATTTGCCCTGGCCAGCCCTAGTCCAAGTGAGAAGGTTTACAAGAAGAGTGGCGGATCCCTATGCTTTCCCTACTCGTCTAGAACCTTTCTTTGCTGCTAATACTGTCCCTACATTATGCAAACACTAAATGTGCACCAAAACCAGGATCCAGGGTCTTAAGTAGACTCTGCCTGACCCAAGATGGCCACCAGAGTCACATGGGCTGTCAGCATCCAACTGGATCGCTGCCCCGTGTCCCAGGAAACCATAGAGGAATCATGTTCCTATTGACTTCCTCTCCCTCTGCACTGCCGCTGCGGTTGAGTGCCACCTGTGGTGGAGAAAATAGACTACACCTGCCTACCATGTCACAAACATCTCCTCCCCTTTGTGTATTTATTGGGGAACCCCTCATTTACAGCTCATTGGTCTGGAACTGACAGCTGCCTTAAAAGTTCGGACTAAACCCAGCTCATCCCTACCAGCTTATTTTTTGGAATCTGTTTCCATTTGGGGAGATTTCCCTTCACTACTTGTCCTGAAGATGCAGATCGTCCTCTATTAGACAGCTGTCACCAGAGCAGGTGTCCCCATTGAAAGATTTCCCCCTGCCTCCTTTTAGGAGACAACTGTTTGGATTTTGCATCACTTTCTGTCTTGATGACAATGGTCACCAGTACAAACAGAGGGTTGAATCTCCTCAGTGGGGACACTGACATCAATAAAAACTGGACATAATGTTAAAAAGACTATCCATTTTTTAAGGCACAACCTTTATTTTTTGGCTGGAAGCATAATGATTTCTCGAAATATCACACTATAGATATTCAGTTACAGTATATGTAAAAATAGAAAGCTAATCATAAACAAAACATGTTTGTTACTTCCTGTCCTGATAAGGCACATCCTGTTTTCTTCTATGACACATTATTGTGAATGGAGAAAACATAGAAATTGTATTGATGAACAACACTGCTCACCGGCTGTGGCAAGCAGCAATGGGAATCAAATAGAAGAATTGACACTAGAATTTAAAGTGGTTCTAAAGGCTCAAGGTTTTTTTAATTTAAAGTGGTAGTAAACTCTTGTTTTTTATTTTTACCCACAGGTAAGCTTATAATAAAGCCTACCTGTAGCTAAACGTGCATCATTTAGGAAATATTCCAGTTAGCAGCTGCCAGTGAAGTCACCGGCGCATGCGCTCTGAAGGAACGTCATACCTGTGCCGTTCCTTCAGAGCTGTGTGTCACGGCCGAGACTCCTGCGCTCAGGCCGTAGTCCATAAACCCGGAAGGAAGACTGGATAATGATGGAAGCCTCTGCAACGGTGACAGCGCGCCGCTGGAGGGCTTCGTTTTAAGGTAAGTCTTTCCTAATGTGCTAGTATACGGTGCATACTAGCACATTATGATATTGCCTTGCAGGTGTAAACGTATTTTTTTTCCTTTAGAGTTTTCTACCGCTTTAATGCATTGTATGCATTAAAGGAGAAGTATGGGTTTTGCTTTTTCCCCTAATCATACTTAACTAGGTGGATGCAGCATCGGCCCGATGTTGCATCTGTCCCCCGGCGTCTCTGCACTGAGAACCGAGCCATCGAACACCGCCGATGGATCGGTTCTCTCAGCTCCCCCGAGAGGAGAGCTGCTGACTGACAATCAGCAGCTCTCCTGCTCCGCTCCTCTATGCTCATTGGAGCGCTGAGCTGTGGAGGGGGCGGGCAGGCTGAGACTACCATCAGTCCAGGCACCTGGCAGATGCAGACTTCCGAAGTCGGGATGACTCGGTGCCTGGACTGATATTGGTGACGTCTGGAGAGAGAGGACTTCGGACCGCTTTCTGCTGAAAACGGGTAACAGGAGTGCAAAGTGGATGGGACTCCTGTGACCCATAGGAAAAGCCCAGCCAAACGAGCCCAGGCTGGACTTCTCCTTTAAGGTAAAAAAAAATTCTGGATGCAGCTCCCCCCCGCCCCCCTTTATGCTTACCTGAGCCCCAACTGGATCCAGTGATGTGCATGAGAGCAGCGGCTCCCCCAGGTCTCTCTCTCCTCATTGGCTTACACAGCAGCGGAAATCATTGGCTCCTGCTGCTGTCAATCACAGCCAGTGAGCCAATGATGAGAGAGCGGAGAGGCGGGGGCGAGCTGTGCTGCGTGTCTCAGGAGCGAGCCTGCTCGAGTAACTCTATAGCAAGAGGCTTGCTATTGGGGGCATTAGGCAGGGGGGAGGAGCCAGGACTGACAGTGGGGGGTCCAAAAAGAAGAGGATTGGGGCTGCTCTGAGCAAACAGAGCAGGTAAGTATGATATGTTTGCGTTGTTTTTTTGTTTTTTTTTAAATCCTGCCTTTAGAAACACTTTAATGTTGAACTTTAAAGAGGTTGTAAAGGCAGAAGGTTTTTTTATCTTAATGCATTCTATGCATTAAGATAAAAAGCCTTCTGTGTGCAGCAGCCCCCCTCATACTTTCCTGAGGTCCATCTAGATCCAGCCATGTTGCAGGAGTGTCTCTGCTGCCCGGTCAGCAGCACAGCGTCATTGGCTCACGCTGCTGTCAATCAAAGTCAGTGAGCTAATGAGGAGAGAAAGGGGGTGGGGCTGGGCTGTGTCTGAATAGACACACAGAGCAGCGGCTCGGCTCAGGTGTCCCCATAGTAAGCTGCTTGCTGTGGGGACACTCAACAGGAGGGAGGGGCCAGGAGCACCGAAGAGGGACTCGAGAAGAGGAGGATCGGGGCTGCTCTGTGCATGACCAACTGCACAGAGGAGGGAAGTATAACGCGTTTGTTATTTTTAACTAAAAATAAAAATTAGACTTTATAATCACTTTATTCTGTTAAATTTTGCCTTCCCTGCTTCCTTCCTCCCCCTCAACATATTAATTCAATTTTTAAATAAAATTTTTCCATTTTTCATGACATACCTTATTTTAGACCCAGTGATTTCATCATTGGTTCTCTGTGCTCCACTATGCAATCCAGGCAGATTATGGCAGGTGGGAGGGGCCAGCAGGGTGCTGTAGATAGCTTCCTGAAAACATCACTCCTCTGTGGGCTGGCAATTGGGAGGAGTTATCCCAATATCAAAGGATTTAAAAAAAAAAAAAAAAAAGAGTTTTTATTTGTGTTATGCCCCGTACACACGGTCGGACATTGATCGGACATTCCGACAACAAAATCCTAGGATTTTTTCCGACGGATGTTGGCTCAAACTTGTCTTGCATACACACGGTCACACAAAGTTGTCGGAAAATCCGATCGTTCTGAACGCGGTGACGTAAAACACGTACGCCGGGACTATAAACGGGGCAGTGGCCAATAGCTTTCATCTCTTTATTTATTCTGAGCATGCGTGGCACTTTGTGCGTCTGATTTGTGTACAACCCGATCGGAATTTAATCGATCGGATTTTGTTGTTGGAAAATTTTATAGCCTGCTCTCAAACTTTGTGTGTCGGAAATTCCGACTAAAAAAGTCCGATGGAGCCCACACACGATCGGAATTTCTGACAACACAATCCGATCGCACTTTTTCCGTCAGAAAATCCGACCGTGTGTACAGGGCATTAGTGTCAGTGTGTTTTAGGTGGAATTAAAAAAAAAAAAAAAGCAAAAAATGCACTATTGTTTCTGAGCTCCACTATGGGTAAAAACAACAGATAATACACACATATGTGGTGTTGCTGCGATTTTCAGCAGTGGAAACATTTACTTAGGGTTGTGGTTTGATGGTGATTAATAGTAATGGGAAGAAATATACAGTCTGCGATAACATTTTTTTTTTTTTTTACTATTTCGAGACAGTTTTCCTTTTTATAATAAAAAAAAAAAATAAAAATCAGGAGATATTCAATAATATTTACCATCAAATGAAGGCCAAATTTGTCCTGAAAAAAAAGGAATAATTCACCTGGATACACTAAGTAGTTGGAAAAATGTGTACGGTTTTACTAACACATATGTCAAGATTGCAAAACTGGTTTTAGCCCTCGTTCACATTGAATGCAGCTTTCAACTCGTAGGACTTCATCTGAAATTGCAGGATTTCAAAGCTGCACATCAGTGCGACTTTGAAGACATCTGTGCGGCTTCAAGCACAGATGTCTATTCAAGCTGCACCCGAAATCGGCAAAAGTAGTGCATGTAATACTTTTTCAAATCGATACGGCACCACAAAGTTCGGCACCGCACCGATTTGAACAGTGCGACTCCCGGCAATTAGAACGTGTCTCTTCATGTGATTTGACCTGTCAAATCTCATGACAAGTCGCTCCAATAGAAAAGGGGGTCTAGACATTAACCACCTCCTGCCCGCCCTACAGACAAATGACGGCGGGTGGGGTGATCTCTTGTTCTGGGAGAACGTCATATGAGAGAACGCCCACTCTTGCAGTGCTTGCGCGCCCGGCGCATCCCCGGTCTTAGTAAAGAGCCGATGACGCGGCTATTTACCCATGTGATCAGCTGTGCCCAATCACAGCTGATCACATGTAAACAAGGAAATGCCAGTTATCAGATTTCCTCTCCTCACGCTGACAGAGTGTGAGGAGAGGAGAGATGATCAGCCTTATTTCCTCAAAGGGGAGACCTGTACAGACAATCAGTGCCCTAATTATCAGTGCAGCCCCAACAGTGCCCATCACTGATGCCAATCAGTGCCCATCAGTGCCGCCTATCAGTCCCCATCAGTGCTGCCTTTCAGTGCCCATCAGTGCCTGCTCATCAGTGGCGCTCTTCAGTGCCTATGAGTGTCGCCAATCAGTGCTGCCTATCAGTGCCCATCAGTACCACCTATCAGTGCCCATCAGTGCCACCTATCAGTGCCCATCAGTGCTGCCTATCAGTGCCCATCAGTGCTGCCTATCAGTTCCCATCAGTGCCACCTATCAGTGCTGCCTATTAGCGCCCATCAGTGCCACCTATCAGTGCCCATTGGTGCCGCCTATTAGTGCCCATCAGTGCCACCTATCAGTGCCCATCAGTGCTGCATATTAGTGCCTCCTCATCAGTGCCCATCAGTGCTGCCTCATCAGTGCAGCCTATCAGTGCCCACCAGTGCAGCCTCATCAGCGAAGGAGAAAAATTACTTATTTACAAAATTTTCTAACAGAAACTAAGAAAAGCTTTTATTTTTTTCAAAATTTTCAGCCTTTATTCGTTTTTTACAGCAAAAATTAAAAAACCCAGTGGTGATTAAATACTATCAAAAGAAAGCTCTATCTGTCTCAAAAAAAAAAAAAAAAGATAAAACTGTCATGTGTTGTACAGCGTTGCATGACTGCACAATTGTCATGTAAAGCGTGACAGTGCCGAAAGCTGAAAATTTGCCTGGGCAGGAAGAGGGTGAAAGTGTGCGGGATCAAAGCGGTTAAAGTGGCTCCAAAGGCTCTGAGTTTCTTACCTTTATATATTCTATTCATGAAGGTAAAAAACCTTGGTTGTGCAGCAGCTCCCCCTAACACTTATCTGAGCCCCATCTCGATCCAGCAATGTGCACGAGAGCCTCGCCTGTCCAGGACTCTCCCTCCTCATTGGCTGAGAGAGCTCTCTGAATTGGAGAGCCACACGGCTATTGAACAAAAACTTTATTTCTTTTTAAAAACATATACAAACTATTTGTGATTGTGTAAGAGAGAGACACGGGAGGAAGCAGATGAGAGGAAGATCATTTCATGAGCGAAGGCTGCTTTGGTTTTTTTTTTTTCATGGAGTGACACTTTAAGGTCAGAGCTCTTTGCCTGCAGCAGGGACCGTGACACTGAGAACACGTTCTGTAACCTCTGCGTGTCACTGATGGAGAATGAATGTGTGTCTAAGAAACAGAATGACCAGCGGAAAATAACAGGATGGATGACAAAGACAAACAGGAGAGGTTAGCGACATGGCTGACTAACAGGATATGTATATTTGGGCTGTAGATAAAGACGAATTCTCGACACAGCGTTACTTTAACATTGAATTGCATGAAAAAAGGAAAGTAGCATAAAGCTTAATCAATTTTTGGTTTTAAAAATGTTTTAATTGGTGTTTTATATCATTTTTTTCCCCCTTAACCACCTCAATACCGGGCACGTTTACCCACTTCCTACCCAGGCCAATTTTCAGCTTTCAGCGCTGCCGCATTTTGAATGACAATTGCGCGGTAATGCAACACTGTACCCAAACTAAATTTTTATCATTAGGTTCACACAACTAGAGTTCTCTTTCGGTGGTATTTAATCACCACTGGGGTTTTTTTTTATTTTTTTGCTACAAAAACAAAGACTGAAAAAGTTTAAAAAAAAAACTAATTTTGCAAATAAATAATTAATCTTCATAAATTTAGGCCAAAGTGTATACTGCTACATTAATTTGGTGAAAATAACCCACAAACTATGGTATATACAATATCTGAAAATTGATCAATCCTGATGTACTGACGGCCGATCTAATTTCTTGAGGCCCGAAAAAATCAGGACAGTAGAAATACCCCAAAATGATCCTTTTCGTAAAAAAGACAATCCAATGTATTTAGTAAAAGGCATTGCAAGTTTTTTTAGGTTGAGTTTTTTTCATAAGTTTTTGGAAAATTTGGGGGAAAAAATGGCATAATTTTCTTTTACATACTGTCACCAGTGCAGTACAGCGTCGTCATATAACTGGTGTGCTGGTGATCAGGGGCACTGCCTGGTAAAAGTATGGAAAAAAAAATAATGTTTTTTCAATTTTGTTTATTTTTTTATTACATTTTTTAAACACTGTGACCAGAGCAATAAAAGACTTTCCTAAAAGACTTTAAAAAAAAGAGTTAATACATTCTGTATTCTATGTTCTTTACAGATATACTGTATATACATGAGTTTCAGTTTGATTTGTTAGCTGAGAAAGAGGCATTTTTATTCTTTTTTTTTTTTTAATTGTTTACATTTACATTTGATGCTGGTTTAATAATATTACATTTGTAACATTTTATAAATAATAAATGTACATTTGTTTTGAAAGCCTGTTTCATGAGACTATTCTTTTTTTTAAAAAACATATCATTGTTTTACTTTTATATAAAAACCTTAAATACATTTGGAAAATAAGTTTTACCAACTTAAAAAAATTGAGTAAGTTACAAGTTAATAACACTTAAAACTAAGTAACTAAGTAATAGGGCAGCACAGTGGTGTAGTGGTTAGAGCAAAAGGGTCGCTAGTCCGAATCCCGACCACGACACTACCTGCCTGCTGTTTGCATGCTCTACCCTGTGCCTGCCTAGGTTTCCTCCCACACTCCAAAGACATGCTGGTAGGGTAATTGGCTCCTGTGTAAATTGACCCTAATATGTGTATGTATGAATGTGAGTTAGGGATTTTACATTGAAAACTCATTGAGGGCAGGGACTGATGTGAATGTACAATGTATATGTAAGCGTGTGTTCCCTGGGTGTGTTCTAACTGTAGGGGAGATGGGCTACCACGGACATGACAGTGCTATATAGGTACTTGAATTAAATAAGTTAATGTATGTGTTCCTAACTTAAACTTTTCTAGAAAGTGGAGAAATTGAGGTGGCTTTACTTGAACCTATGGTCTATAAACTGGAAAAATGGAGTTGGCTTTACTTGAACCTATGGTCTATAAACTGGTAAAAATTGAGTTGGCTTTACTTAAACCTATGGCCTATAAACTGGAAAAATTGACTTGGCTTTACTTAAACCTATGTTCTTTAAACTGGAAAAATTGACTTGGCTTTACTTAAAAATATAGTTCCAGACAAGTTAAGGTATGCATTCTTAACTTAAAACACTATGGTCTATTAATTGAAAAAAATCAGTTGGCTTTACTTAAAACAACTAAGTTGAAAACATGAAAAGTCTAATGGGTCAGACAAAAATAAGTTTAGTTGACAGTACTTAAAAAGCTGATACAAATAGTTGCCTTAATTTTTTTGAGTAGACCCAGCACAATATTTTTTACGGTGTGGTCAGAGTTGATGGGAAGATGGATGGAGCCAAATACAGGGCAATCACATAAAATCCCAAATAAAATACATTTACATTTTTGGTTGTAACATGACAAAACGTGGAAAATTCCAATGGGTATGAATACTTTTTCAAGGCACTGTATTTGTAAAAAATGTTGAAAACCATTTATCATTTTCTTTCCACTTCACAATTATGTGCCACTTCTTGTTGATCTACCACATAAGAACCCAATAAAATACATTTACGTTTTTGGTTGTAACATGACAAAATGTGGAAAATAGGCTTCAAAAAAAGGGTGGGCTTGGGTGCAGAGCACTGCGCCCTGAGTCCACCCAGTTGTGTGACAATAGCGAATGAATATTCACTATTATCACACTGATTCTCATCCCGGCCAATCAGGAAGCACGACCAGTCACCCAACGGGCTGAAAGGACAGGCGATCCTATTGGACACCTACTGTAGGAGGAGGAGAGGCACGGCGGAAGCCGCCGTTATGCAGACGAGGGGGAGATGCGATGGAACCCCTGCCCGCCACCCATAGGAGCGCTGCTAGATGGCGTAAGTGTGGGGCTGGCTGACCGACCACAGGGGGTGGGTTCCAACACTATTCTGCAAAATCCCTAGCTGAATTGGGGACATGGACAGAAGGGGGAGATAGAGAGCAGCAGGATCAACCAATTTTTTTTTGCACAATACAGAAAATTAATCTCATAGAGACTGAGTGAGTATGATCTGCGTGTAATACACCATTTATTGATAGGTTTTTATTTTGTAGGTTTACCGACACTTTAATGTCGCTTTAAAGCATAACTCCACTATTGTTGAGAAAAAAACATTCCCCTCTGGGTGATCTATGTACATTGCAGGGATTTTATACAAACTTTGTTGCAGATTCCTACCTTTTGATATACTGAAGAAATCCCTGTGTGTTTCTCTGTGCTCATGTGGGAAAGTGAGTCTAATGGGAGTGGTTTCATAATTATCAATCAGCTGCTGCACCTGCAGGACACTAATGAGGAAAGTGGCTGGGTCTGCATTCCTTTAGACGTGATTTCCTATTGGGAGTATATCACCAAAAATTACATTTTAGTTCCAGGGGATGCCTGAAATCTGACATGTATCTTAGTGCAGACTTCTGGGAAAATCGGTGAGCCAATCACACAAGCAGGAAATGATGTTTCTGGGGGATGTTCTGTATACATTCTGTATACAGAACACCTCCAGGTAGCCATATTGCATTGCATTTTCAGAAAATTGCGGCTGCTGCAGATTGAAAAGGAAAGGTCATTATTAATAAGATTCAATCACAATATGACTTGTGTCGCAATTGTAAATGCTATATTATTTTTTCTTTATTTGTTTTTTTTTCCCCCATGAAAGTGGAGTTATCCTTTAAGTGGTCCAAGCGGGACCAATGTAAGTGTACATAAAAAGTCATACCTGGAGTTCAGCTGGAATGGTTCTGTTGTAGAAAAAAAAACATAATAAAATGATTACTTCACAGTCTGCTGGGAAGAGCGGTTGCCATTTCTGCCCGCAGTTCACGTCTGACTTCTACATGACATTGGTCTTTCTTTATTTCTTTTCTATTTATCCCTGCAGGTGATAAAACATTCTCTTCCTCTTATCTCTTTCTGCTGGTGGTATTCCAGAGAGCCTCGGGCAGTCCCCACTTTGTCTGACCGTCACTGACAACCAAGAAGACCTTAGCCTTCTTCATCTCCTCTGTTTAAAGTGCACCTGTCATCGCAAATTAACATTTTTTTTTTCTTCATTAATATATTCAAAAGATATTTCGGGTATTATGTTGGAGGACTGACCCTTTGGTTCTGCTGTCACTGTGCAAACAGCGCCGGTGGCGGTAGTATGCAAAAAAGGGAGAGGCGACAGTGTCATCAGAAGTCCCGCTGTGTAGTTTTGACAGTATATGAAAAGATCTTCTGTCAGTATCAATGAAATGTATAATAATGACCTGCTGAACATTTGAATATACTGCAACATTTCCATGCAACCCAAACTGCATTATTCGATGTTTTTCATTTATAAGTAGATGACACCCCTAACTGAATGACATTATGAATCATAAAGAACTGCCATTTGTTTAATAAAATACTTGTTTATACCTCTCTTCATCCTGTAATTGCAGCTCAGTGACAGTGATCCCCTACAGCCTCTTTTGGAGCCACTTCCCGTCTACATGCACTCAAATGATGGCTGCATGGCATTTCTTAGGACTGGTTTTCTGATGGTGACAAAGGTTCCCATAATTGGGCTCCAGTGGTGTAGCGAAACGCGTTGGAGCATGGCCTGGCTGGAGTCTGAGGCTGCCATTGATCGCCATTGATCTCACTTTGTGCATATGGGTCTGCTTTGTGATGTGCGGCTTATGGATCTTTTAATTTGACAAAGGTACACCATGCCTGAGTAATGTGTGTTGAAAAAGCCTCTTGTAAAGTAAGGGCATGGATGTGCCCGATGTAGTTTCCCAGTTTGACCACGCGGTGTCCCCATAGTTAGCTATGAGAGGAGGTTGCAGGACTCTGTGTAGTGACTAGGCAGTGTAGTCTCCTAGATAGCCACTAGAGGAGAGAAGTGGGATGTAGTGTAGCCACTAGAGGAGAGAAGTGGGATGTAATTCTAGGAAGTGCCAGCCTTGCCCATGTCAGTGTAGGGCATCTTAGGATGTAGGACTCAGGCTAGGTTCACACAACTGCATTACAGGAACATGCGTAAAATCGCAGGCTTTTGCAACACGCACAGATATGCACTGCCATTTAGTAGACGTGTGGCCGTGCCATTAATTGTTAATGGCACCCCCACGCATCTACAAACTCATGCAAACCATGTGTTGCATTTTTAGAAAAGAGTCAGGGACTTCTTTTCTACATTTCTCCCGTGTAGGGCAGCCACATTGTAAGGCTCTACCTGTTTTAACTTCCCCTTGGGGGGGGAGATGACTAATTGCCTCTTTTTCCATGGGATAATGGACCCTTAAATGGTATGGGCTCCTTGGCTCGGATCTCCTCTCAACTACGTTCTCTCTACTGTTTTAGGAATATGCCATTACCACTGGACTGAAGGATGTAAATGTGTAATTATCTGCGTTCATTAAATGGTTAAAAGGTTTTCAATGTTGGATTCTTCATTCTCCTAACCTCAAGATGGGAATGTCCTTTGGAAATGGATAATGCTGCCTAAATCTGCTATTGGGGTCCATTGCCGTAAAGTGGATGGACCATTTGGGGGTGCTAGTTGGGCTGGGTCTACCAGGGTGTCCTCATAGAATGACAGGACTCACTGGGTACCCTGGGGGGTCTAGGGAAGCATCCTTTGTCCAGGCAGGAATGGGTTAAAGAGTGCACGTTCACACACAGTAAGCAGTACACATGAAGAACATGCACCACTGCACATGGCTACTGCTACATTACAGGTATTGGATGGAGCACTTTGGGGGGGACTGGATAGGGCCAATTTTCTCAGGGTATCCTCACAGAATGGCAGGAACCAGTGGGTACCCTGCAGGGTCCTGTGCCGATAGCACCCTGGTGGGTCTTGGGAAGCATCCTTTGTCTGGGCTGGAATGGGTTAAAGAGTGCACGTACTCCCCCGCCACATGGTTAGCTGTAAATGTGGAAGACATTCAACACAGCACACGGCTACTGGTATTTTGCAGGTTTTGGATGGAGCACTGAGGGGGGGGGGGGGGCTGGTTAGGCCAATTCTCTCAGGGTGTCCTTATAGAATGGCAGGACCCAATTGGTACCCTGGTACTTTGCAGGTATTGGATGAAGCACTTTGGGGGGACTGGTTAGGGCCAGTTCTCTCAGGATGTCCTCACAGAATGGCAGGACCTAGTGGGTACCCTGGGGGGTCCTGTGCTGATAGCACCCAGGTGGGTCTTGGGAAGCATCCTTTTTCTGGTCTGAAATGGGTTAAAAAGTGCACATGCTCCACCACCACATGGTTAGCTATACATGTAGAGGACATGCAACACAGCACATGACTATTGTTACATTATAGGTATTGGATGGAGCACTTAGGGGGCTGGTTAGGCCATTTCTCTTAGGGTGTCTTTATAGAATGGCAGGACTCAATTGGTATTCTTGGGGGTCCCCTGCTGACAGCATCCTGGCGAGTCTTGGGACGCATCCTTTGTCTAGTCAGGAATGGGTTAGAGAATGCACATGCTCCCCCACCACATGGTGGGAGGACATGCCACACAACACGGCTACCACTACATTATAGATATTGGATGGAGCACTTGGGGGGCTGATTAGGCCAATTCTCTCAGGGTGTCCTTATAGAATGGCAGGACCAAGTTGGTACCCTTTGGGGTCCCGTGCTGATAGCACCCTGGGGGGTCTTGGGAAGCATCCTTTGTCCAGGCAGGAATCAGTAAAGAGTGCACATGCTCCCCAACCACATGGGGAGCATGGGGAGCTGTACACGTGGAGGACATGTAACACAGCACATGGCTACCACTACATTACAGGTATTGGATGAAGCACTTGGGGGGGATTGGTTTGGCAAGTTCTCTCAGGTTGGCAAAAACCAGTGAATACCCTGGGGGGTCCCGTGCTGATAGCTTCCAGATGGATCTTGGGAAGCATCCTTTTTTTGGGATGGAATGGGTTAAAGAGTGCACATGCTCCCCCACCCACCACGTGATTAGCTGTACATGTGAAGGGCATACAACACAGCACACGACTACCACTACATTACAGATATTGGATGGAGCACTTGGAGGACTGGATGGGAAGCATCCTTTGTCCAGGCAGGAATGGGTTAGTGAGTGCACGTGCTTCCCCACCACATGGTGATCTGTACACATGGAGGTCATGCAGCACAGCACTGGCTACCATTACATTACATCTCCTTCGGAAGCCCAGGTGACAAGGAACAATGTAAGAGCATAATTGGGAGATATAAACCAAACAAGGACCTTCATGACAGGTTCACCACTTTTAGTGAAAGCTGTAGAATTTAAAACATTGCAAATGACTTTAAGGGCCCATTCTCACCACTGCACCATTAGCCGAATTTCTCCTTGCTGTCTGTTCTGTCTGAAACTCATCAAATACTCAGGTTCCTTTGAAAAAACTGAACGTTAGGCAGATATAATAAACACAAATTAATTCAGTGCTAAAAGGGTGACAGAGAGATGATCTCATCACTGTGCTGATTCTCTTTTCACTGTCCAGTCACAGGGTGGTGAGGGTCCAGAACAGTTTGGGCTCAGAGAAAGTGGAATAAATGAAGTTGGCCATCAGGCCGATGATATCTAGTGGCCTCAAAGAAGTACTGCAGGGGAAAGCTCTGGATTGAAATTAAATACAGGCATACCCCACTTTTAAGTACACAATGGGGTTCATTTACTAAAGCTAGAAAGTGCAAAATCAGGCTCACTTCTGCATATAAACCAATCAATTTACAAGTTTTATTACCAAAGCTTATTTGAACAAGCTGAGGTTAGAAGCTCATTGGTTTCTATGTAGAAGTGAGCCTGATTTTGCACTTTCCAGCTTTAGTAAATAAACTCCATTGTGTACTTAAAAGTGGGGTATGCCTGTAGCGTTCTGTGTACAGAGTGCAGTGTTGAGGCGTGTACTACGTACAGAGTTCAGTAGTGTTCTGTGTACAGAGTGCAGTGTTGAGGCGTGTACTACGTACAGAGTTCAGTAGTGTTCAGTGTACAGAGTGCAGTGTTGAGGCGTGTACTACGTACAGAGTTCAGTAGTGTTCTGTGTACAGAGTGCAGTGTTGAGGCGTGTACTACGTACAGAGTTCAGTAGTGTTCAGTGTACAGAGCGCAGTGTTGAGGCGTGTACTACGTACAGAGTTCAGTAGTGTTCTGTGTACAGAGTGCAGTCTTGAGGCGTGTACTGCCTACAGAGTTCAGTAGTGTTCTGTGTACAGAGTGCAGTGTTGAGGCGTGTACTACGTACAGAGTTCAGTAGTGTTCAGTGTACAGAGTGCAGTGTTGAGGCATGTACTACGTACAGAGTTCAGTAGTGTTCAGTGTACAGAGCGCAGTGTTGAGGCGTGTACTACATACAGAGTTCAGTAGTGTTCTGTGTACAGAGTGCAGTCTTGAGGCGTGTACTGCGTACAGAGTTCAGTAGTGTTCTGTGTACAGAGTGCAGTGTTGAGGAGTGTGCCGCATACAATGCAGAGTATAGGGGTTACACAGTGTGCAAGAATCAGCTCTCTTTCACAGACTGTGTTCACATCTCACTTCCACCCCTCCCCCTGGGTGTGAGGACCATGTCAAATGATCTGGAGGGCCAGATTCGGCCCGCGGGCCTTGTGTTTGACACAGGTGATCTAAGACATATATAACGCCAGGGGCTTACTCAGCCAACCAGGCTCCACCTATAAGTAAATTATCCTTCTTGGGTGGACTTTTTAAAAGATGTGTTATGGCTATCGTAATGACCCGATTATTCACCTCCCCCTTATTTCTTTACAGTCATCAGCTCAGGACGGTATTGTATTTTCAGTAATGATATGGGAAAGGCTGAATGCTTTTACAGGCCAGCAGAAGGACATGTTAGTGTAAAGAGAAGCTGCAATTCCCCAGACCCCGTATCTCTGCACATTGTGGAATGTGTGCACAGCAGAGCACATTTCCTGTTCAACTGTCAGATTTCCTGAAATCCCTGCTCTCAACCCCAGGGCTCTCCAAAAGGCAGGATCCTTTTTTTTTTCTCTTTCCTCCTCTCTCTCCCTCTCTCTCTCTCTCTCTCTCTCTCACATGCTAGGAGATTTTCCTTCCTGTCTGCTTCCAACTGGAGAAGAAGCTCAATGGATGCAATTCAACCCTCTCCAGCCTAGCCATTGTCTGGATACACTCAAGCCGGGATCCATGTGATTATTCTTTTCCTTCTTTGCCAAGTTAGCCGAGCCATCCTGCGCCTTTGTGCCGATTTCCCCCCGTGTAACATGGAATAATGGCTTTTAATCCGGGACGGAATCTTGGAATGGGAATTGGAGCTGAGCACATCGTGGTAAGTTCTCAGGCTAGGCGTGGTTTGCAATGCATTGTCTAACTTTGAATCTCAGTTTGGACCACGGCTAAAGCTCCGTAGTAATGAGGAAGAGCATCCGAAGGGGCCGACCGTCCCAGGGAATTCCAGAGAAGGTCCCTGATTTAAAGGAGCTGATCAAACATAAAAGAACCTTCTACTTTCTATATGTAAGATCAAAGTAGATGTAAACTCGATGTCTTCAGGCTTTAGGGATCTGTCCCTGGAAATTCCGGAGAAGGTCCCATACTGTAGAACTTTTCTCGTTCTAGATGTATGATTGGAGTAGATGTAAACTCTACGTATTAAAGGCTTTAGGGATCTGTCCCTGGAAATTCCAGAGGTCTCTGATTTAAAGGAGTTAATCAAACATACCGTAAAACCTTCTTCTTTCTATATGCAAGATCAAAGCAGATGTAAACTCTACGCTTTCGGGCTTTAGGGATCTGTCCCTGGAAATTCCGGAGAAGGTCCCCGATTTTCAGGAGCTGATCAAACATACTGTAGAACCTTTCTCATTCTAGATGTATGATTGGAGTAGATGTAAACTCTACGTCTTAAGGCTTTAGGGATCTGTCCCTGGAAATTCTGAGAAGGTTCCTGATTTTCAGGAGCTGATCAAACATACTGTAGAACCTTTCTCATTCTAGATGTATGATTGGAGTAGATGTAAACTCTACGTCTTAAGGCTTTAGGGATCTGTCCCTGGAAATTCCGGAGAAGGTCCTTGATTTTCAGGAGCTGATCAAACATACTGTAGAACCTTTCTCATTCTAGATGTATGATTGGAGTAGATGTAAACTCTACGTCTTAAGGCTTTAGGGATCTGTCCCTGGAAATTCCGGAGAAGGTCCACGATTCAAAGGAGTTGATCAAACATACCATATAACTTTCCTTCTTCTATATGTAAGATCAAAGTAAATGTAAATTCTGCATCTTCAGACTTTAGCGATCTGTCCCTTGAAATTCCAGAGAAGGTCCCCGGCTTTCAGGAGCTTATTAATTGTACTGTAGAACCTTTCTCTTTCTGCATGTATGATCTAAGTAGATGTAAACCACAACTGGTGAGATTTCGTTTTCTAAATCTGGCCATACACGGGTAGACTTTTGTTTGAATGTACGTATGGAAGTCGTTTGTCAGAACATTCTTTCTTGGGGGTTATTTACTAAAACTGGAGAGTGCAAAATCTGGTGCAGCTCTGCATAGAAACCAATCAGCTTCCAGGTTTTATTGCCAAAGCTTAACTGAACAAGCTGAAGTTAGAAGCTGATTGGCTACCATGCACACCTGCACTAGATTCTGTGTGCTCCAGCTTCAGTAAATCAGCCCCAGTACTGAGTCAACTAGCTCCATTCCAAAGCCCTTAAAATGTCATGCAGTTTGAATGAATTAAACAGATGTTATTACAGTATGTCCAATCTTTCCTGAATGGAAATCACATTTGTGGTTATAATTTTGTTCTTTCAAGAAACATTTTCCGTCCTTCGAATTTGGTTGTGTCACTATGGTTCATAATGAATGTCTATTAGAAAATAGAAATTTTCAGAAATATTTGACCAAATTGACCAATTGTCATGTGTTATTTTATTATAATTTTCCCTTTTTTTTCACCCTTTTCTTATTGCTGCTGATGGTCATCAGCTGCACATGGTTGCTCTGGCCTGCTCAATTTACATATTACATAGTGGGTGAGGTTGAAAAAAGACGCAAGTCCATCAAGTCCAACCTATGTGTGTGATTCTATGCCGGTGTAGTGTGCTTGTAGACTTCTCCAGGGGCACATGAGACTGGGTGACGAATCGAGAGCACAGTTGTCACTCTATAACAGGAAGTGAGTCCCGCTAAAAATCGCAATCACTTTAGAGTTGATTTACTAAACCTGCAGAGTGGGAAATCTGTTTCGGCTGTGCATGGTAGCCAATCAGCTTTTAACTTCAGCTTGCTAAACCTAGGACCCTGCATTTACTATATCTGGTTCCCCACAGCACACAGAACATGGAAATGCATTAATTTTCGCAAATATAAACTGCTAAATACATTTTCTCATCAGCAGTATATAGCAGTCTTGTGACTTCTATCAGTGTCTGGTTAAAGCTTGTAGGAGGAGTTTTCATTCTCCTCTGACTGTCCTATGAGGCTGCAGGACCCCCGACTCTCTGTCTGGACAGTGCTGATTGGCCCTGTGCTGATCACATGTACCCTCCAAGAGAATAAAAAAAAAACTCTCTAGCAATACACACCAAACTGAGCATGTGCAGAGTGCCTACAAGGCTCTGTACTATAAGGATATGGATTGGGACAGTGGAAGAAGGTTAAGATCAGAGAGGACAGGATCAAACAGCCTTTTTACACAATGCAGAGGATTAACCCCTTAGGTTCCACAGTAAGTATAACAAGCATGCCTTACTGCATATACAGACTGATTTTACTGTTGTGGGTTTAGTAACACTTTAAGCTTTGACAATAAAACGTGGAAGCTGATTGGTTTCTTTGTAGAGCTGCACCAGATTTTGCACTCTCCAGTTTTGGTAAATCAACCCCTTGGTGCCTACATTCTCCAGGGATGGCTGCATGACATTTCTCAGGAGGGTTTCCTAAATATTAGAGCCCATTTAGATCTCGGCGTGTGTATAAAAGTACATTTTTTGTAGCATTATGTAGTGAAAGCTGTATGCAGGGTGTCAACATACGTTTCCTTTGTGCATTGATGTGTTTTTTATACATGTTGACACACAGTTCTTTTTTCATTTGGAATTTGGGGTGAATAGGGTTAACACCCACTGACCAAAGTTTATTATTACCCGTTGCCAATTAAGCAAAACGCATGCGACCTGCATTGCTATTGACTTCTATGGGCCTGTATGGGTTTATATGCTTTGTGGCTATGGAGGAATATATATTTTTTTTTAACACAGCTGGAGGAATATATTTAAGTCAAGGCTTTTCTGTAAGGAGTTCAGCTTTAAAGTATATATATTTGTACGGTTCCGCCCAAGCATAAGTTCGGGCTGAACATTGGCTATTTGCACCGTTCAGGGAACACCCAAATTTGCAGGGTGTTCGGCGGGTTTTCGCCCCGCGGAACACCCTACAATGCACTTGTCAGGAAAGGGGAGGGGGACGAGCGAACATCCCCCGAACCATACCAGGCCACATTCCCTCAACATGGGGGAGGGGTGCTTTGGGGCACCTTGTCCTCATGTTGGTGGGGACAAGGGTCTCTTCCCCACGACCCTGGGCTGTGGATATGGGTGTCTGCGGGCAGGGGGCTTATCAGAATCTGGAAGCCCTCTTTAAGAAGGGGGCCCCCAGATCCCAGTCCACCCCATGTGGATAAGTATGGGGTACACTGTACCCCTACCCGTTCACCAAAAAAGAGTCAAAAGAAATAAAAACAGTAGATAGGTTTTTTGACAATTCCTTTATTAAAAAACAAAAAAAAAAAAAACAATGTCCCCCGATGTAGATCCATCATTAATCATGACACCGCTGCACCGCCAGAACCGAAAACGAATAAAAAAAAAAAAAACGTCATCTGTCATGAAGGCAAACTGACGAATGGCTGGCTTGCCGTTTGAAAGTTCTTATATAGGTAAGGGCGGACCAGATTCCGATAAGCTCTCTGCCCGCAGACCCCCACAACCATAGCCCAGGACATGAATGCTGGAAAACCAGCATCTGACCAACTCCCAATCAGCATTCTCAGCCAATGGCAGAGAGCTGATCGGAGTGTTCTGGCGGGGGAGGGTTGTAGTAAGGGGGGGGGGGGGGGTCAGAACACAAGAGCTCAGTGGGGGAGATCGCTGAACTAACCTTGCATGGTTAGTACAGCAGCTCTGACCGGAGCTGACAGTTTTATTTTTCCTTCAACCTGTGGGGTTGAAGGAAGAAGAAAATAGTGTGTACCAGGTTTTAGGTGGAGGGGAGGTAGGCTTACCTGAATAAGTGCATTTTCAAGGATGGCCTAAAGGTGGACAGGGTAAAAGCTGACCGGACATACTGGGGTAGAGAGTTCCAAAAGGATGGGAGAAGTTCTGGAAAAGTCCTGGAGGAGAGCGTGGAAGGAGGAGCTCATTGCCGAACTCTAGTTGCTGGTCATGTCGATCCTCCGACTTCAGTATGCAGATGAGGGGTTCTGATTTCAAATGCTCAAAGTTTATTTCTGATCTCTGAAAGGATTGATTTCAGGAGATTAGGAGGACAGCCAGGCATTTTCAGAAGGAGGGGTCAGCAATAGCCACCAACATATTGTCCTTGTAACAGTTCACTCCAGCCAAAAATGAACATTGCGCTGTTACCTTCAGAGAGATTCTAGTTTTAATCCAAGCAATCATCTCTCAACCAGCATCCTTTGCTGTCTTCAATGAAGGAGGTTCTGCACCACAAGGTCATGTGACAAGAAGTTACAGTCCCACCCAATGCACCATAAAAAGCTGGCTGAGACTGGTGTTAGAAGTATAAATGGATACTGAATGGACATTTTGGAAGCCATGGACAGATCAGTGTTTATATTTGTTATCTGAAGATGCTCTTTATTTATTAGGAGCTAGAGAGCAAGATATCTTGGTGAAGGAAAAAGGCACTTGGGAGATGTAGTTCTGGGGATGTACTTATAGTATTAGACTCTGAGCTCCCAGCATGTGCATGCTTGCCTGCTCCCAGTAAGTGATTTATTGCATAGTGAGGGATAAGGATGACAGCCGTGGAAGCAGCACCTCTAAAAACCAAGTCAGCAATGGCAGCTCTCTCTCTCTCTCTCATATATATATATATAGGGGATTCTGTGAAATGAAACGTATGTAGAGATTCTTTGAATGTCCTTGAATGCATCTCTGTATTTTAATACAGACCATGTTGATGATAATAGTTCTACTGTGTTTCCCCGAAAATAAGACCTACTGTAATTTTCCAAGAGGCTTGCAATATAAGCCCTACCCTGAAAATAAGCCCTAGTTTAAAGTGCTTGTAAAATCCTATAATCCACTCTATTATAGTATTATATAATGTACAATGTGT
This sequence comes from Lithobates septentrionalis, assembly GCA_037952835.1. Classification (NCBI taxonomy): domain Eukaryota; kingdom Metazoa; phylum Chordata; class Amphibia; order Anura; family Ranidae; genus Lithobates; species Lithobates septentrionalis. The sequence goes on from JBBDGP010000459.1 coordinate 2,282,050, forward strand.
GTGTTTCGGTAATATTATTGTGCCAAATACCTTCGTTACAGCGCCGCTCAGTGCTCAGCTGACCTCCCACTGCTTTCCTTGTCCTCTCCCAGTTGTCAGCGGGAGATCTCGGCCCCTCCCTCTGCAGTGCTTGGAGCGGGGAAGAGAGCTCAAGCGCCCAACGGTGCTGTAACAAAGTTATTTGGCACAATAATACAACCACTATAACTCATAGTGCCAAATTCTAATGACTCCTGAGCTGACTGGCAGGGAGGGAGAGGGGGAGAGAAGACAGGGGGAGCAGGGACTGGCAAATACAGGTTACATGTAAGACCTACCCTGAAAATAAGCCCTACTGTGTCTTTTGTTGCCAAAATTAATATAAGACCCGTGCTTATTTTCGGGGAAAGATGGTACTAGCCATAGGCAATGCCTTTTGAGTAGTATATACTACTGTAAATTTTTAAAGGGACACTTCACTCAAAATTGATATTTCACCTATAAGTGGAGTATATACGTTTCCACCCGCCTCTTTTTTATTCTGTATTCTACCATACCATACAGACAGGAGATCTTCCCACCATTACCCCCAGCTCTATTACTGCATCACTCCTGCTGCTACAACAGGATTATTCTTTCTGCTTCCTTTGGACTCCTTATCATATATCTAAATTACAATAGTGACTTGTGAGCTGTCATTGCCGAACTCTAGTTGCTGGTCATGTCGATCCCCCGACTTCAGTATGCAGATGAGGGGTTCTGATTTCAAATGCTCAAAGTTTATTTCTGATCTCTGAAAGGATTGATGTCAGGAGGTTAGGAGGACAGCCAGGCATTTTCAGGAGGAGGGGTCAGCAATAGCCACCAACATATTGTCCTTGTAACAGTTCACTCCAGCCAAAAATGAACATTGCGCTGTTACCTTCAGAGAGACTCTAGTTTTAATCCTAGCAATCATCTTCCAACCAGCATCCTTTGCTGTCTTCAATGAAGGAGGTTCTGCACCACAGGGTCATGTGACAAGAGGTTACAGTCCCGCCCAATGCACCATAAAAAGGCTGCTGAGATTGGTGTTAGCAGTATAAATGGATACTGAATGGACATTTTGGATGCTATGGACAGATCGGTGTTTATATTTGTTATCTGAAGATGCTCTTTATTATTGTGCTGGAGAAATTATCTCTTATCAATGAGTTTTGCTTCCTCTTTGCTGCTGACACAGTAGACCCGCGTCCACTTGTGAAATGAAAGGCCGCTAATGGTAGTAAATAGCATTGATGGCTTTTACAAAGTGTCCTGGGAGATTGAAGATAGACGTCTGTAATACATGTCTATTCACACAAGCAGAGTAAAGTACTTTGTAAACCTCTTCCCCTTCACAGAGAGGTTACACGGCATCTGGTAGAAGACACAGGGGACTGAGAGGGGGCATACAGAGCTCAGAGCACTGGGGGGTGCTGTACTGAACCCACAGCACTGGGGGGTCTCACACGGGGCTCAGAGGACTGGGGGGTCCTGTACTGAACCCACAGCACTGGGGGGTCTCACACGGGGCTCAGAGGACTGGGGGGTCCTGTACTGAACCCACAGCACTGGGGGGGTCTCACACGGAGCTCAGAGCACTGGGGGGTGCTGTACTGAACCCACAGCACTGGGGGGTCTCACACAGAGCTCAGAGGACTAGGGGGGTCTCACACTGATGTCAGAGCACTGGGGGGTCCCACACTTAACTTACAGCACTGGGGGTCCTACAATGAGTTTAGAATAATGTAGTGGGGGGCCTCGGGAGGAGTCCTACACTGAACCCAGAGCACTGGGGGGTCCCACATTGAGCTAAGAGCACTGTTGGGGGGGGGGGGATCTCACACTGAGCTTAGCTGGGAGGGGGTCTCACATTGATGTCAGAGCACTGGGGGGGTCTCACACTGACGTCAGTACACTGGGTAGTTCCACACTTAACTCACAACACTGGGGGTCCCACAATGAGTTCAGAGTACTGTAGGGGAGTCATACACTGAACCCAGGACACTGGGGGGGGGGGGGGTCTTACAAAAAGTGAAAGGAAATCATACATTTTAGAGTTGTCATGAGAGAAAGAGGTAAGGGAAATCCTTTAATAAGGGCCCCCTGTTCTGGGGACAACTGTCTTAGATAGGAATTCCCTCCACTGTGGAGAGATCTCCTCTTACTTTCTGTTGTGTCTCCAAGACAGGAAGTGAAGGGAAGCAGGACATAGGCAGCAAAAAAATAACAAAAAGAGTTTTGGCTTTAAAGGGGTTGTAAACCCTTCATTTTTTTTAATAACAAACATATCATACTTACCTCCACTGTGCAGGTTTGCACAGTGTAGCCCCGATCCTCCTCTTCTGGGGTCCCCCAATGACGCTCGCGGCTCCTCCTCGCAGCGGGAAACCCCCTAGGAAAATCGCTATCCCGGTGGGTTACCTGGCGGGCGCGCTCCCGAGTCCAGCATTTGTGTCCATAGACACAGAATGTCTGACTCGGCCCCACCCCCCGGCACCCTCGTCATTGTATTTGATTGACAGCAGCGGGAGCCAATGGCTGTGCTGCTCTCCATCTTTCCAATCAAGAGCCGAGAACCCCGGGCCAGAGAGGGTGTGCGCGTCTGTGGTGAGGGAACGAACGTGCTCAGGTGAGTAAAACGGGGGGCCTGGGGGGCTGGTCAGTGACAGAAGTTTTTTCACCTTAATGCATAGGATGCATTAAGGTAAAAAAAAACAAAAAAACGACGGTTTACAACCCCTTTAAAGCTGAAATTGAATTTGCTCATATTTTATCTTCCCTGGTTCCTCTCTCCCCATCAACATGTTTATTACATTTTTAAATAAAACCTGTTTTCATTTCATACCCTTTTTCAGACCCAGTGGTGTCATCAGTAAGTCTCTGTGCTTTTCTATGCAATGCAGGCAGATCATGTTTAGTGGGAGGAGCCAGCAGGGTGCTGTATATAGCTTCCTGATAACATCACAGCACCCTGTCTTAGTACTGCTCTCAAGAGGCCTTTAAAAGAGAAGTATGTGAATCATGGTTATGCAGATTCATACTTACCTAGGTGGATGCTGCATCTGTCCCCCGGCCCCTCTTCACTGAGAACTGAGCGATCGAACATTGCCGATGGCTCGGTTCTCTCACCTCCCCGAGCAGAGTGCTGCTGCCTGTCAATCAGCAGCTCTCCTGCTCTGGTCCTCCACGCTCATTGGAGCGCTGGGCTGTGGAGGGGCGGGGAGCAGCTGTCTCAGCCTCTCAGCGGCTCGCTGAGAGGCTGAGACGGCTATCAGTCCAGGCACCTTTAAGTCCTGATGCAAGCAGTGAGCTGGCTTTTAGGAGGAGATATAATGCATTGATGGGTGGATGTCAGTCTGGAGAAGTGGGTGTTCCTAGGCAGGCTGTGTTTGCATAAATATAACACCTACATGTGATGCTGAGCCTCCATGAATGTGCAGCAAGTGATTGGAGAAGATCGGCAGGACAGGAGCTAATGTATTAAAATGCATCTAAATTAAACGACAAAAATGTAATACATTGCAGCATACCAGTCCTTAAATGTGGTGGCTGCATTAGTTTATTTTTTAGGTGAAGTACTTGGTCTACAAGTACAGGAAAAGACCTGTTTATCCTGCCAGAAATGCAGTGCCCTTGTCACTTCCTATACACTGAATCAAAATCTCAAACAATGTTATCAGCTGAACTAGCTATCAACGGTGAACCACAGAACACCTCCCCTGTATGTAATGGTGATGGAGAGGGGGAGGTATTCGTAGTCCATCAAATGAGTAGCCTAGAGCAGTGGTCTCCAAACTGTGGCCCAGGGGCCAGATGCAGCCCTCTGCTTGCCTTTATCTGGCCCTTGGGGCACTATTCCTCCCACTGACATTAACAATGGGGCGCTATTCCTCCCACTGACACCAATGATGGGGCACTATTCCTCCCACTGATGCTAACGATTGGACATTATTCCTCCCACTGACACCAATGATGGGACAATCTTCCTCCCACTGACACCAATGATGGGGCACTATTCCTCCCACTGATGCTAACGATTGGACACTATTCCTCCCACTGACACCAATGATGGGACACTATTCCTCCCACTGACACCACTTATGGGGCTCTATTCCTCCCACTGATGCTAACGATGGGACATTATTTCTCCCACTGACACCAATGATGGGACACTATTCCTCCCACTGGTACCAATGATGGGGCACTATTCCTCCCACTGACACCACCTATGGGGCATTATTCCTCCCACTGATGCCAACGATGGGACATTATTTCTCCCACTGACACCAATGATGTGACCAGGGCTTTTTTCACAGAAAATAGGTACAGGAACTCAACCACAATCCCCTCTCACCCCCCCCCCCTTACACACACACACCCTCCAAACCGCTTCAAATTGTGGGTGTGGTCAAATTTCACTAACAATGGGAGGGTCTTAAAGGGGCAGGAGACAGGGAGATCATCCAGTGGGGGTGTGGTCATCTGCACTGTACCCTGGGCACCTGCATCTCCTTTGCCCCCCCCCCCCATCTTGCACTCAGTGGGAGCCATTGGGAGACAAACTGTCACTTGTAAACACAGACGCCAGACTTCTGTGTTTACAAGCGATAGAGGTGAACAGGAAGCAGAGGGCCCGAGCCAGAGGTGGTGGAACTGAGTTCCACCAAGTTCCAGCTGAAAAAAAGCCCTGGATGTGACGCTATTTCTCCCACTGACACCAATGATGGGACACTATTCCCCCCCACTGCCATCAATGATGGGGCACTATTTCTCTCACTGGCACCAATAATGGGACACTATTTCTCTCACTAACACCAATGATGGGACACTATTCCTCCCACTGACACCAATAATGGGACACTATTTCTCTCACTAACACCAATGATGGGACACTATTCCTCCCACTGACACCAATGATGGGACACTATTTCTCTCACTGGCACCAATAATGGGACACTATTTCTCTCACTAACACCAATGATGGGACACTATTCCTCCCACTGACACCAACGATGGGACACTATTTCTCTCACTGACACCAATGATTGGGATTGTTATTGATGTCAAGACATTTTCTACACCTACTAGCCACAGTCTGGCCCCTTTAAAGTCGGAAAAATAACAAACTAGCCCTTTGTTAAGAGAGTCTACAGACCCCTGGCCTAGAGTGACAACGCTGCTCCTCTTTAGATATAGTACATTGAGTGAGCGTTGTCACCCTAGGAAAGGAAGTGTGTTACTGGCAGGATCACCAAGTAAAAATATTGCAGGGGAACAAAGAAAACGAATGCAGCCACCACATCCAAGGACTGGTAAGCTGCAATATACTCTATTTGTGTTCTTGAGTTTAGATACACTCTAATTCTTTTCTTTGCAGGCTGGGCTTTTTCTAAATGTGTTGACAACACGGAGTCGCTTTAAAACTAGGTCAAATGAAATGTCCACACTTGTTATGAAATGTCATATACGCATAATCCTCGGGTGCAGTTCTCCTATATGCATTAGATGTAAAATCACATGTTAACACTGCCCTGCTGTTTGCATCAGCGTCCCCCCTGCTATGGTATATCATATGCCATCACGTGATATCACACACCGTCATGCTACAACAGTCTCTGCATTCTCCTAGATCCTGTGATTTTGCTCTGTCTTTTATTATCTGTGGATGTTCCTGGAAAACACATAGGGGTTGATCTTCTAACTTCAGCTTGTTCAATTAAGCTTTGACAAAAAAATAAAAATAAAAAATGGAAGCTGATTGGTTTCTATGCAGAGTTGCGCCAGATTTTGCAGTCTCCAATTAAAGTAAATTAACCCCATAGTCAACAGTATTAAAGTGGAACCCCGACCCACAAAGCTCCCTCTTCCCCGGTATTTTTCTTTTAAAGCCGAACTCAAGGAATTTGACAAAATCTACCCTTGCCGCGGGCCCTCCCCTGTACTGTGAGGGTAAGGTAGTATTAACCCCAGTGTTAATTTTGTCAACGAAAACGTTTTCGGCAAAATTTTCGTCAGAGGCATTTTTGCAGTGAAGAAAACGAAAAGTGCCCCACATTTTAGTCCACTGACAATAACTATGACAAAAAATCAAAGGAACGAAAACTAAATGAAAATGTGAGGCAGGGACGTTTACCCCTCGTGAACTTCCGATTCCACGGAGATCTGCCCGCTTCCGCTCCCAGCAAGCAAGTGACTGTGCAGCCAGCATTACAGGCCTCCGAGTCCTCGGACGACCGTGCAGAGCAACGCTGTGCATTACAGGCCTCCCTAGTCCCGACGAGAGTCCCACTCCTGACTCAAGTCACAACGACGACTGTCCAGAGCAGAGAGTACCCACTGTGTGTACATTACAATTACAGGCCTGAGGCCTCCCCTCAGACCAACGTCCGCCCAGAGCACTGTGTGTGCATTACAGGCCTCCCCTTCCCACCGGCATCCAGAGCACTGTGCATTACAGGCAATCCCTCAGACCTGAGACCACCATCCAGCACTGTGCAGCATTACAGGCCTCCTCTGACCACCGGCATCCAGAGCACTGTGTGTGCATTACAGGCCTCCCCTTCCCACCGGCATCCAGAGCACTGTGCATTACAGGCCATCCCTCAGACCTGAGACCACCATCCAGCACTGTGCAGCATTACAGGCCCCCTCTGACCACCGGCATCCAGAGCACTGTGCATTACAGGCCATGCCTCAGACCTGAGACCACCATCCAGCACTGTGCAGCATTACAGGCCTCCTCTGACCACCGGCATCCAGAGCATTGTGTGCATTACAGGGCTCCTCAGAACACTGTCCAGAGCACTGTGTGAAATGCATTACAGGCCTCCTCTGACCACCGGCATCCAGAGTAGTGTTGCCACCTTTTCTTCAAGCCAAACCTGAACACTTTAGTGGTCTTGGACACCTTTGGGTGCCTCAAGGAGAGTAGTAATGCGGTTCATATAGTGTGCTGCAGTAAAAAGTGGGTGTGACCAAATTGCCCTCCCAGACGGCTGCCCGCAGTTCCTGGACAGCAACAGACTTGTGTGGGACTATCTTGGTTACTTGGGGAGCCACAGCCGGGTCTGAATAATGTGTCTGGGTGTCAGTCCGCCTGAAACCTGGACACGCGATTCAAAACCCGGACTGTCTGCACTAATCCAGAGCACTGTGTGCATTACAGGCCTCCTCAGACCACCATCCAGAGTACTGTGCAGCATTATAGGCCTCCTCAGACCACCGTCCAGAGCACTGTGCAGCATTACAGGCCTACTAAGACCACCGTCCAGAGCACTGTGCAGCATTACAGGCCTCCTCAGACCACCGTCCAGAGCACTGTGCAGCATTACAGGCCTCCTCAGACCACCGTCCAGAGCACTGTGCAGCATTACAGGCCTCCTCAGACCACCGTCCAGAGCACTGTGCAGCATTATAGGCCTCCTCAGACCACCGTTCGGAGCACTGTGCAGCATTACAGGCCTCCTCAGAGCACCGTCCAGAGCAATGTGCAGCATTACAGGCCTCCTCAGACCACCGTCCAGAGCACTGTGCAGCATTACAAGCCTTATCAGAGCACCGTCCAGAGCACTGTGCAGCATTACAGGCCACCTCAGACCACCGTCCAGAGCACTGTGGAACATTACAGGCCTCCTCAGACCACCATCCAAAGCACTTTGCAGCATTACAGGCCACCTCAGACCATCCAGAGTGGCTAAATCTGTATTTGTGAGTTTGTTCAAACCTTAAAACCATAAATAATAACATGTTTTTTAACATTTTTTTTAATCCAGGCGTTTATAGTAAGTTTGGAAATTCTATACAAATGCTTAAATAATGCATTACAATTTAACTAAACACATTATAGTTTAGTTGACTAAAATAAACTGGAGATTTTAGTTGATTAAAATACCACTAAAACTAAAGCAATTGCAGATGACTAAAATGGGACTAAAACTAAAATGGCATTTTGGTTAAAAGACTATAACTAAAACTAAATCAAAATTTGATGCCAAAATAACATTTTGCAGCTTGACACATTGAGCACAATAAAATAAACATTCCCCAGAAAACTGTTAAAATTCTAACCTCAGCACTTGCAGTATTCAACTTTCAAAGTTGCTGGCTCCTGTTCTCTCAGTGCTGCTTCCCTCAATTTCTGTTTTTCACAGGAAAGAGTTAAAGTGGTCCTAAAGGCTGAAGATTTTTTACCTTCATTCATTCTATACATGAAGGTAAAAAAAAAACCTTCTGTGTGCAGCAATCTCCCAACATCAACATCTGATGCAGTAGATGTTGGTGTTTGCAGTGTTTGAAGCTCAAAGGGAATATTTATTTCCAAACCTCAATGTGCGTCTCGCAGAAAGAATACAGGAAACCACCATGGGAAGATAGGAAGTTACATCATAGGGGAGGATACACAGAAAATTAAATGCAAATAATACAATGACCACAGGGTGGCAACATAACCATAAGCAGCATAGGATATAAACATAGATGCATTTGCATTGCCCATAAAACTGCTGCAGGCTACAAGGTATGATTCCTTATTCCTGCACCCCCTAGACCAGGGATCCTCATAATACGGCCCTCCAGTTGTTGCGGAACTACACATCCCATGAGGCATTGTAAAACTCTGACATTCACAGACATTACTAGGCATTATGGGAATTGTAGTTCCTGAACAACTGGAGGGCCGTAGTTTGAAGACCCCTGCCCTAGACTAATCAAGCGGTTAACCCTTGCTGTCTGTGCCCCCATTAGAGAAATTCACCTTCTAAATTTGTCCTATTTACCATTATCATCAAGAGTGAAAGTGGAAAAAAATTGCAAATTTTGGTTTGTCACCAGAACAGGACAAAGAGCAGGAATCTTTCAATAGTTCTGGTGACAACTAATGCCGCGTACACACGAGCGGACTTTACGGCGGACTTTGCCCGGCGGATTTTTCGACGTACTTTACGACGGACTTTCCGAATGAACGGGCTTGCCTACACACAATCCACCAAAGTCCGTCGAATTCGTACGTGATGACGTACGACCGGACTAAAACAAGGAAGTTCATAGCCAGTAGCCAATAGCTGCCCTAGCGTGGCTTTTTGTCCGTCGAACTAGCATACAGACGAGCGGACTTTTCGACCGGACTCGATTTCAACGGATACATTTTAAGCAAGTTTCAAATCTAAGTCCGTCCAACTTTTGAGAAAACAAAGTCCGCTGGAGCCCACACACATCGAATTGTCCGACGAAATCCAGTCCGCCGGGCAAAGTCCGCCGTAAAGTCCGCTCGTGTGTACGCGGCATAAGGTATCCTTCACTTTGGCTAAGAGACAGGAAGTGAAGGGAAATCTCCCCAAATGGGACACAAATGGCAAAAAAAACTGACAGAGGTTATAACTCTCCCTTATTCTATCCAAAATAAAAAAATAAAAAAAGTTTTGCCTTTAGTTCTATTTTAATCTCCAAATACGGTGCTCCTGAACCCTTGTGTCGTTCAGGTCTTGGGTTGAACATTTCGGCTTACCGTTATGCGTTGATATGGAATTGAAGTGTATGCAGTGTGGTTTAGCAGGGGGACATGGAGACGGATGTGCTATTTTCAGTGGAAAGGTTTGGCGGCGGCAGGAAATTTCACTTTGTAGAGGACATGAGAGGAAGGAAAAGTCTTTTTTATGATTCTGTGCTCTGTGCCCTTCTTCTTCTGCTCATGTATGTAACAATATCCTGCCCCTTTAATTAACTAAGTGTTAGTGACACGGAGAGGCTGGGAGATGGAGGAAGTGTTGGCCGGCGTACAGGGGGGAGCCCCAGGGCAGATGTTATCCAGCTGGGAGCACCAGATCAATGTATACCATGACTTGACAAAGCTCTCCTCCAGGATTCTTAAAGGGAAATGAAAGGCGTTGTTACATTTTCTTTCTTTTTGTAGATTTATATGTGAATTGGATGACCTTCGTGCAGGAAATCTTATTAATAAAGGCCCACTCACTAAGGGAGGCAAAAGATAATACCACCAGAGTCCTCAACGCCCTCTACCTAGTGCCGATGTGGAAAATTTCTTTATGCCTTCCATCCACGATGCCGATAAGGAATTTGATCGGGTTGATTGGCTTACCCTTCAGGAGACCCTTCTACATGTGGGGTTTGATGACCATATGTGCTGCTGGATAATGGCCCTCTACACCACCCGCTCTGCAGCTGTAATGGCGAATGAAGCCATCTCCCCATATCTTTCACTAGAGAACGGGCCACGACAGGGATGACCACTCTCGCCTCTAGTTTTATTCTGACTCTGGAGACCTTCCCCTGTCACATTCATCAGAACCCAGATATCCGAGGCCTCTCTGTGTGCCTCTTACGCCCAAAAACCTTTTTTTATTTCTTCGCCCACTTCCTGAATCTTCTTAAAGGGGTTGTAAACCCTCTTTTTGTTTTTAAATAAAAATAACAAACATGCCTATACTTACCTGCTCTGTGAAATAGTTTTGCACTGAGCAGCCCTGATCATCTTCTTCTGGGGTGCCCCGTTGGTGCTCCTGGCCCCTCCTCTTCATCGGGTGCCCCCATGGAAAGCCATTTTCCATGGAGGCACCCGTGTGGGCTCGCTCCCGAGTCCCGCTGCCTGTGTCAATGGACCAGCCCCCCGCTCCCGTGTCACTGGATTTGATTGACAACAGCGTGAGCCAATGACTCCTGCTGCTATCAATCTGTCCAATAAGAAGAGAGACAGCGGCTGAAGCCGCTGCACTCGTGCACATCGCCTGATTGGATCGGGCTTAAAGCGGAGTTCCACACAAAAATGGAACTTCCGCTTTTCGGAACCCTCCCCCCCTCCGGTGTCACATTTGGCACCTTTCAGGGGGGGGGGGTGCAGATACCTGTCTAAGACAGGTATTTGCACCCACTTCCGACATAGACTCCCATGGGAGTCTATGCCTCTTCCCGTCCCCACCGCGCTGTCTGCTGGGAACACACAGCTCCCAGGAGAGAGCGGGGACCACTAGGGACGCGCAGCGCGACTCGCGCATGCGCAGTAGGGAACCGGGAAGTGAAGCAGCAACGCTTCACTTCCTGATTCCCTCACCTAGGATGGCGGCGGCAGCTGCCGAGAACCGAGCGGGTTCCCGGCGTCCCCTGCCGACATCGCTGGACCCCGGGACAGGTAAGTGGCAATGTATTAAAAGTCAGCAGCTGCAGTATTTGTAGCTGCTGGCTTTTAATTTTTTTTTTTTTTGGCAGTGTGGGTGAACCCCCGCTTTAAGTAAGAAAAAGTTGGGGTCTGGGGGGAACTGCAGCACAGAAGGTTTTTGAGGCTTTACAACCACTTTAAGGCTGGGTTCATACTGCCGCACGGAGCGGCTCACAGCAGGGGTCCGGTGTGTCCCTGTTCACCATTTTAGGTCCAATTTCAGTCCGAATTTTTCGCTGAATTCGGACCTGACACGGACCAGAAGACGCACAGGACCCCTGTGCAATTCGCACCGGAGCCACTTTGGAGATGTGTGCACCGCCTCCATAGAGATCACAATCTCCTGTCATGCAAATTGGATGCAGGGAAACCCATGTCCAATTCACAATAGCGTGAACCCAGCCTAAGGAACTGCGCACATTTAGGGATCTCCAACTTCAAAGTTTTGTAAAGTGACTGTAAACGATCACCTTGTAAAACAACTCATTAAGTTTAAAATAGAAATGAAAGGCAAAACATTTGTGTATAGATATAAAAAATATATATATATATACAAATACTTTTTTCCTTTTTTTATAAGTGATCACATTCCCTCTTCTCTCAGCTGCATAAGAGCTGGGGGGAGGAGAATCAGCAGCAGACTGAGCGTCCCAGTGAATGGCTGTGCAAGGAGGATGTGCCAGGACATATCAGATCATTGAAGGAGAGCAGGCTGAGTTCCCAGCAGGTAGAGAACTGACCATGATGTGTTCTCCTGCTTAGTGTGGTCAGTTTTTAATAGAAAAGCAGAGGGACTGGCGGGAACATCAGGGATTTCACATCAAGGAAGTGATACAAAGAGAACAGGATACTTTATTATACAAGTACATGGTACAACAGACACATATCAGTCAGGAATATGAAATGTTGGGGTAACAAACACTTTAATGGCAAAAGAAACCAAGCGCTGCTCCTATATTAATGCTCAATTATCTGTGTACTCTCCTATAAATAATATATGAATAAACTCAATAATCGAATTCATAACTGGTTAAACATATACAATATATCACAACAAATTAAAGTGCCAGTGCAACAATCTTAATTCATATAGTCCATAAGTGCAAATCAAAGTGCCAGTGCAGATGAATCTTTTAGGCTGGGTTCACACTATTTGCGGAGCGGAAGGGGGTCCAGTGCGTCGTTCACCATTTCAGGTCCGAATTTTCGCCTGAATTCTGACCTGAAACTGAGCCAAAGACGCACAGGACCCTTCTGCTGTGCGCTCCGCGGCCGCCCCGGAGATGTGTGAACTGGCTCCATTGAGAGCCGGTCACAGTCTCCTGTCATGCGAATTGGATGCGGAGAAACCCACATCTAATTAGCATAAGTGTGAACCCGGCCTTGAGTGAGAATCTGTGGTGCCGGAGGGAACTCCCCCTTTGTATTCCCCACTCACTGACAGAGTCAGAATGGCGTGGTAGTATCCTGATATGGTTTGGATGGATTATGTGCTCCACTAATCCGATTATACGGTCCTTACTGATGCAGTGTGTCCATGACATCAACAACGAGATCTCCATAGCTTTATACCGTTTGGTTTTATTAAAAGTCTTTAAAAGCAATTACACTTATAAAAGTAGTAGTAATACAAGCATGTGTTATGGGGTCGGCTCTTTGCCTCAGCGTGCGTTCCAATTACCAGAAATGACATCACTACTCACCCCTATTTGACACATTTCGCTCCTTCCACTGGGCGTCTTCAGAAGCTATACTGGCTTTTTTCAGCCTATGTAACCCCCCCCCCCCACATCAGAGTTATGTAAGTTATGTAACCCCCGTCACATCAGAGTTGCCCTTATGCATCAGAGGCCCCTATACATAGTTACATAGTTAGTAAGGTTGAATAAAGACACCAGTCCATCCAGTTCAACCGGAGGGAGTTTAAGTGTGTGTCTACAATTATCCCTATTTATTTAAGGTACCCATATGGCACTGTCAATGAGTCCCCTATCACAGCTCACAAACTCTTCTGCCCAGTACACACGGTCGGACTTTGTTCGGACATTCCGACAACAAAATCCTAGGATTTTTTCCGACGAATGTTGGCTCAAACTTGTTTTGTCTACACACGGTCGCACAAAGTTGTCGGAAAATCCGATCATTCTGAACGCGGTGATGTAAAACACGTACGCCGGGACTATAAACGGGGCAGTGGCCAATAGCTTTCATCTCTTTATTTATTCTGAGCATGCGTGGCACTTTGTCCGTCGGATTTGTGTACAGACGATCGGAATTTCCGACAACGGATTTTGTTGTCGGAAAATTTTATCTCCTGCTCTCCAACTTTGTGTGTCGGAAAATCCGATGGAAAATGTCCGATGGAGCCCACACACGGTCGGAATTTCCGACAACAAGCTCCGATCGGACATTTTCCATCGGAAAATCCGACCGTGTGTACGGGGCATTCATCATATTAGAATCCCCCCCCCCATGACAGAGCCCCCCAGTAACGCAGTCCCCTCATCACATCAGAGCTCTACCTTTTACATAGTTACAATTTGGTCCATCTAGTTAAATCAAAAAAAGAAAAAAGAAATCATACAATCATATATACACAATCCTAAACCCACAGTTGATCCAGAGCAAGGAAAAAAAACCCCCCAGCAAAGCATGATCCAATTTGCTACAGCAGGGGAAAAAAATCCTTCCTGATCCCCCCGAGAGGCAATCGGATTTTCCCTGGATCAACTTTCTCTAAATGTTAGTACCCAGTTATATTATGTGCATTTAAGAAAGAATCCAGTACTTTTTTAAAGCAATCTACTGAGCTGGTCAGAACCCCCTCTGGCGGGAGTCTATTCCACATTTTTACAGCTCTTATGCCCCGTACACACGGTCTGATTTTCCGACGGAAAATGTGTGATAGGACCTTTTTGTCGGAAATTCCGACCGTGTGTAGGCTCCATCACATATTTTCCATCGGATTTTCCGACACACAAAGTTTGAGAGCAGGCTATAAAATTTTCCGACAACAAAATCCATTGTCGGAATTTCCGATCGTGTGTACACAAATCCGACGCACAAAGTGCCACGCATGCTCAGAATAAATAAAGAGATGAAAGCTATTGGCTACTGCCCCGTTTATAGTCCCGACGTACGTGTTTTACGTCACCGCGTTCAGAATGATTGGATTTTCCGACAACTTTGTGTGACCGTGTGTATGCAAGACAAGTTTGAGCCAACATCCGTCGGAAAAAATCCTAGGATTTTGTTGTCGGAATGTCCGACCGTGTGTACGGGGCATTACTGTGAAGAAACCTTTCCGTATTTGGAGATGAAATCTCTTTTCCTCCAGATGTAAAGAGTGCCCCTTGTCCACTGTGATGACCTTAACGTGAATGCCTCAACGCCAAGTTCACTATATGGACCACTTATATATTTATACAGGTTGATCATATCCCCCCTTAATCTCCTCTTCCCAAGAGAGAATAAATTCAGCTCCTTTCATTTTTCCTCATAGCTGAGCTCCTCCATGCCTCTTATCAGTTTGGTTGCCCTTCTCTGCACTTTCTCCAGTTCCCTGATTATCCTTTTTATGAACTGATTCCAAAACTGAACTGCATATTCCAGATGAGGTCGTACTAATGATTTGTACAGGGAGGCAAATTATCTCTCTCTCTCTCTCTCTGGAATCCATACCTCTCTTAATACAAGAAAGGACTTGGCTCGCTTTGGAAACCACAGCTTGGCATTGCATGTTATTATTAGGCTTATGATCTAACAAAACCCCCAGATCCTTCTCCACTATGGATTCCCCCAGTTGTACTCCCCTTAGTATGTATGAAAAGGTGAACTTATCCTTTATATACTAATCCAAGGATTGTGACCGAAGGAAAGTAGTAGTAATACCCCAAATGACCACTTGGTGGTTATGTATTATAAGGGAACTCTTCAATGAATCTGTATTTATACAATAGCAGGGTGCAGAAAGTTTTACCAGTAGCAAAAGATACTACAGAGAGTACTGCTGAATCCAGGGGAGGACGCCCTTTAAGAGACTGATAGTCAGTACATTGGGAGATAAATGTGCACTTTGTTTTCCTTTCCTGTAGAAAAGTTCTTCAACATGAACATGCTAATGAAGTTTAGAAGATTGCTAACTGGTGATATACACTGGTAGCGGTAGCCCTCTTTTGGTGGGAGGAATGAGAAATGGCCCTCCTCAAACAGGTTTTTGCACTAAACCTGTAGGTAAATGAGAGAACCAGAATCTTCGATAAGTGGAAAAGGGGTTTGATAGTAAAGCTGGCAGTGCCTCACCCATGGCCAGGGCCTCTGTGAACAGAGGGGATTCCCTTCCTGGGAATTTAATCACTAATCTAATCATAGCAATTGGGAACAGAATTACTACTGCAACCAGCATATAACATTAACAATAAGTATGTAGATGCATTCCAGTATAGAAATAATACAAGCATTATATAAGAAGAGATTAATAACAGTAAATATATCCGAAGTACAGACAGGTATTTTCAGCAAAGGGCCCAACAGGAGTTCTGGTGGAATTTGTGAATATATACCTAGGTATACAGTATATACAATAGTTATTATTAGAGATACCTCCAGGTGAATGTTGCAGCAAAGTCCAGTTACAGAGGCTCCTGAAGATGATGTGGCATTGGTCTTTGTGTTGTAGATCTGAAGACAAGATAAGCAGTCATGTGGGTATCCTCCAACTGTTGTCCGACCAGCCTGGAACCATGCTTCTCACAGGCAGGGACTGGGTTGTGACCCTTGAACTCAGAGTCAGCCTATCTACTCCACACTTTAGCCCCTCCCTAGTAGTTTATAATATTATCTTCTAGTCCAAGATTTAGAAGCATGGACAGGGCATGTGGTTAAGACGTTCTCTTCCTCCTTCTGGGGTTTCAAAGCCAACAACCAGGGGCATGATGTACATACATAATATATTTAAAGTATTTTTAATGTATAACTAGAGGCAAAACCTTTTTTTAGTTTTGGATAGAGTGGAGAGGAATTAGAACACCTGTCAGGTTTTTATTGTTGTCTGTGCCACCGTTAAGGAGATTCGCCCTCTCTATTTGTTCTGTTTCCATGACTGAGGGACCTGCAGAATGCAGATGCTCCGATTATCTATAAAACATTAAACACTTGACCAATCCCCCCTTACAAAATGACCAGCCGATACATTTTATTTGGAGTCGAATGGCCATAGCAGCCTTTTAATGCTGACACCTAAGCCTTCATCATAGCATTTCAAACGCATTTTTTGGGAAAAAAAGACACTTTTATTAATTGGAAAAAAAAACTAAACAGCCCAATTTTTTTGTATAATGTGAAAGATGATGTAACGCCGAGTAAATAGATATGTAACATGTCATGCTTTGAAATTGCACACACTCGTGGAAGGGCGACAAACTACG
Organism: Lithobates septentrionalis; assembly: GCA_037952835.1. Taxonomy (NCBI): domain Eukaryota; kingdom Metazoa; phylum Chordata; class Amphibia; order Anura; family Ranidae; genus Lithobates; species Lithobates septentrionalis. The sequence goes on from JBBDGP010000459.1 coordinate 2,298,646, forward strand.
GTACATAAAAATCTCCATAGGCGACGCTTTAAAAAAAAATTACAGTTACCGTTAGCGTTACAGAGGAGGTCTGGTGCTAGAATTATTGCTCTCACTCTGACAATCGTGGCGAATTCTAATCTTTTTGGCTCTATATACCACCACAATGGATTTGAAATGAAACAAACAGGATGTAATTCCTACACCGTTCACCTGATTTGGATGTAAATACCCTCAAATTAAAGTTGCTTGCTGAAGACAAAACTGAAGGGAAAATGCCCCAAGAACAAGCAGGAACTGAAGACAGTTGCAGTAGAGGCCTGACAGAGCATCACCAGGGATGAAACCCAGCGTCTGTTGATGTCTATGCGTTCCAGATTTCAGGCTGTAATTGACATCAAAGGATTTGCAACCAAGTATTAAAAAGTGAAAGTTTGATGGATGATTGTTAATCTGTCCCATTACTTTTGGTCCCTCTAAAAGTGGGAGGCACATATACAAACTGTTGTAATTCCTACACCGTTCACCTGATTTGGATGTAAATACTCTCAAATTAAAGCTTAAAGTCTGCAGTTAAAGCACATCTTGTTTGTTACATTTCAAATCCATTGTGGTGGTGTATAGAGCCAAAAAGATTAGAATTGTGTCAATGTCCCAATATTTATGGACCTGACTGTATATTGTCTAACTATTGAACAAAAATAGAAAAAAAATAAAATAAAAACAGGGGGATGGAGGAGAAGGGGACAAAAAGCCTCCCCACTCCTCAAACCTCAAAAAACCCTGGAGACTCATAGGACAAAAAAGAAAAAAGGAACTCTCACTAAGAAAACAATATCAGAACAAAATAAGTCCTAGATATTAATGTAAAAAGGAAGGACTGGAATAAAAACAGAAAAACAAAAGAATGAAGAGTAATTGACAAATCTCATCAACATATTCTGGACACGTATAGGGACTAGCCATATATAAAGGCACACTAAAATTAAGCAGATTTAACTAAAGGAAGCAGATTTAAAATGTTTAAATTAAAGAAAATAATAACAAACCCCATTTACAAAATAAATTAGATAAATTTTTTATTATTATATAACATGTTAAATATCCTAGGTCTGCTTAATTTAACACTAATGCCGCGTACACACGAGCAGACTTTACGGCGGACTTTGCCCGGCGGACTGGATTTCGTCGGACAATTCGATGTGTGTGGGCTCCAGCGGACTTTGTTTGCTCAAAAGTTGGACGGACTTAGATTTGAAACTTGTTTAAAATTTATCCGTTGAAATCGAGTCCGGTCGAAAAGTCCGCCGTCTGTATGCTAGTTCGACGGACAAAAAGCCACGCTAGGGCAGCTATTGGCTACTGGCTATGAACTTCCTTGTTTTAGTCCGGTCGTACGTCATCACGTACGAATTCTACGGACTTTGGTGGATTGTGTGTAGGCAAGTCCGTTCATTCAGAAAGTCCGTCGTAAAGTACGTCGAAAAGTCCGCCGGGCAAAGTCCGCCGTAAAGTCCGCTCGTGTGTACGCGGCATAAGAAAGCTGGTAACTAAGAGACCTGTCATCACTCGTAAAAGTGATACACATCCAGTGGCGTCACTAAGGTTGGTGTCACTCGGTGCAGAAAAAATTGGTGTCACCCCCTCCTCCACCAACTACCTCAGTACAGACCCCCACTCCACTAACTACAGACCCCACTCCATCACTATAGCCCCCCTCCCTCAGTACAGACCCCCTTCCATCAATATAGACCCCCCCCACAAAGTACAGACTCCCCTCCCTCAGTACAGACCCCCGCTCAGTGCAGACCCCCTTTCCTCAGTATAGACCCCCACTAAGTACTGACCCCCTCCTTCAGTACAGACTCCCCTCCCTTATTGCAGACCCCCCCATCAGTACAGACACCCTCCCTCAGTGCAGAGTCTGCAGACCCCCCTCCATCAGTATCAACCTCCCACCTCAGTGCAGACCCCACCCATCAGTACATACACCCCCCTCAGTGCTGACCCCCATCAGTATGGAATCCTCTTCTCAGTGCAGACCCCCCATTAGTATAGAATCCCCCCTCAGTGCAGACTTCCCCATCAGTATAGAATCCCCCCTCAGTGCAGACCCCCATCAGTATAAAATCCCCCCCCTCAGTGCCAACCCCGATTAGTATAGAACCCCTCTCAGTGCAGACCCCCCCATTAGTATAGAATCCCCCCTCAGTGCACACCCCCCATTAGTATAGAATCCCCCCTCGGTGCAGACCCCCCATTAGTATAGAATCCCCCATCGGTGCAGACCCCCCATTAGTATAGAATCCCCCCTCGGTGCAGACCCCCCATTAGTATAAAATCCCCCCTCAGTGCAGTCCCCCATTAGTATAGAATCCCCCCTCAGTGCAGACCCCCCATTAGTATAGAATCCCCCCTCAGTGCAGACCCCCCATTAGTATAGACACCCCCTGCACATGTCTACCCACATATACATAAAGTTTACAGACCTCAGAACAGCGCGGACAGATACACACAGCACAATACCTGAGGCGCAGATCAGGGCAGCGGGCAGTGTTAGCAGTGCGTGCCGCTACCTACGGGTGTCACCCCTCTGGCAGGTGTCACCCAGGTGCGGCCCGCACCCTCCCGCACCCACCTAACAACGCCACTGTACACATCCCATTCAAAGTATAATCCGGCCGGCTTTTTAGTGTTAATGCTAAAAATCCAGAACACTTCTCTTTTACGCCCCTGTATGACTAAACTGGAAACGCTCTTATTATGAAATTCGTTCCAATGTCTAGCTATATTGGTAGAATGGTTTTTCTCTATGTCATACAGGTGGTCATGAAGACGATCTCTTAATCTACGGGTTGTTCGACCTACATATTGAATACAACACGACTCACATGTTATAGACCAGTGATGGCGAACCTTGGCACCCCAGATGTTTTGGAACTACATTTCCCATGATGCTCAACTACACTGCAGAGTGTATAAGCATCATGGGAAATGTAGTTCCAAAACATCTGGGGTGCCAAGGTTCACCATCACTGTTATAGACCAAAGACCAAAAACCTTGTGTTACAATTGATAAATGAAGAAATATTAAATGTTTTACCATTAGTAACCGAGCGGACTATATCGCCTCTCTTTATGTGATGACAATATGAACACCCCCTGATACCACATCTAAAAGTCCCTTTAAATTGTAACCAATGAGGAGGTAGGCTAGTATTGGTTTATAGGCTGGGCGATAAAGTTTGCCTAAAGTTGGAGCTCTACGGGAAACTGTTTTAACACATCTTGATACTATCTGGGCATATATGGGGTCATTCTACAATATAGGAAGGTATCTTAAAACAACAATTTTTAATCTTATTGAATTCCACACTAAATTCCACACTAAATGGGGTGGAGAATACAGGAACCCTAACATTCTGAAGAGATCCTCCTAGGCTTTGTCTACTAACAAATTGTTACGTGGGGTGCCTTCTGCTATAATCAAAGCTCCGGTAAGTTTTGACTTATGCCGCTTACAAACGATCGGAAATTCGGCCAGCAAAAGACCGATGAGAGCTTTTCGTCAGAAAATGCGACTGTGTGTATGCTCCATCGGACTTTTGCTGGCCGAATTCCAGCCAGCAAAAGATTGAGAACATGTTCTTAATTTTTCGGTCGGAAAAAGTTCCTATCCGAAAATGCGATCGTCTGTAGCAATTCCGACGCGCAAAATTCCTACGCATGCTCGGAAACAATTCGACGCATGCTCGGAAGCATTGAACTTAATTTTCTCGGCTCGTCGTAGTGTTGTACGTCACCGGATTCTTGATGGTCGGAAGTTCAGCGAACTTTTGCGTGACCGTGTGTATGCAAGGCAAGCTTGAGCGGAATCCCGTCGGAAAAGCCATCATATCTTTTTTCGATGAGAATTCTGATCGTGTGTACGCGGCATTTGAATAGCCTCTTTCCTCAAATCTGTGTGCCATTTCCTTCGCTTCTCTCATAAAGTCAATGTCTTTGCTGCAAATCCGTTTTAACCTCAAGAACTGACCAACATGTATGCCTCTTATTGTATGATTAGGATGGCTAGAATCAACCGTCAGAAGGACATTACCTGTCGATGGCTTTCTATACAAACTAGAAATAACTGTGCTACCTTCACCTGTAAATTGGACATCAAGGAACTCAATAGACTTATTCCTCGTACACACGATCGGACATTCCGATCGGATGTTGGCTCAAACTTGTCTTGCATACACACGGTCACACAAACTTGGTCGGAAATTCCGAACGTCAAGAACGTGGTGACGTAAAACGCGTACGACAAGCCGAGAAAAATGAAGTTCAATAGCCAGTGCTGCTCTTCTGCTTGATTCCGAGAATGCGTGGCACTTTGTGCATCGGAATTGTGTATACACGATCAGAATTTACGCAAGCAGATTTTGTTGTCGGAAAATTTGAGAACCAGATCACAAATTTTGTTAGTCGGAAATTCCGATGGAAACTGTCCGATGGAGCCTACACACGGTCGGAATTTCCGACAAAATGCTCCCATCGAACATTTTCCGTCGGAAAATCCGACCGTGTGTACGGGGCATTAGAGTCACAATGCCCTGTAAATTGCAGGTTCAAATGACTGTGATTCATATAGTTTAACCAGACGTCCATGTTAAAGCAGTTGTATACCCAGAAGAAAAAAAAACTATAGGGCAAAGGCATAATGAGCTAGTATGCACTGCATACTAGCTCATTATGAAATACTTATCTTAGAACGTAGTCCCCGCACCGTCTGCCTTTCATCGCCTGTCAGAAACCATGAACCAGACCAAGACAGAAGTACAGTAAAATCACACTTGTTTATTAATAAAAATAAAAAGGTAAATAGAGTAAGCGTAGTCAAAGCATAGCCAGAGTCCAGTATCCGGATCGGGTAGTCAGCCAAGCCAGAGTTCAGTAACCAGATCGGGTAGTCAGCCAAGCCAGAGTTCAGTAACCAGATCGGGTAGTCAGCCAGGCCAGAAGTCAGGGATCCAAGTAGAGGAACAGCAAGCAGGATAAGGAGCCAGAAGGGATGTCAGCAAAGCCAGTCTTTAAACAGGAACGCATGAGATGGTTTCTTGAGATGTGACCAAGGCGAAGGCAGGAATGAAGTGAGCTGGAGATCTTTAAGTAGGCAGGACTGACAATCAGATCCACAACAGCTGGTTAACTGTGGAGAGAGATAGGAGCTGGCAATTAGCCGACAGCTGAGCGGCCAGCTCAGAGAAGGAAGGGCTGAGCTCAGCCCTGACACCGCCGAGGGAGCTGACATTTTGCCTTGCCGATTCTTCCGGGTTCGCAGCTCCTGCGCTGTGAGTGGCCGGAGCCGCGATGACGTCACTCCCACGGTTGCGGTGGGAGGCATCTGTTCCGGCACGTTCAGGCACGATACACCGGACCTGTGCCGGACCTTCACTGCGCATGTGCCGCTGACGTCAGCGGCTGCATGCAAGGTAAACAACTCTTAAACTGTACAGGTTTAGGAGATATTAATTTTACCTACAGGTAAGCCTTATTATAGGGGTATACAACCACCTTAAAGCGGGGGTCCACCTACATCATCTAAAAAAAAAAATATTAAAAGCCAGCAGCTACAAATACTGCAGCTGCTGACTTTTAATACATGGCCACTTACCTGTCCCAGGGTCCAGCGATGTTGGCAGGCGACGCCGAGAACCTGCTCGGTTCTCGCCAGCTGCCGCCGCCGTCCTAGGTGATGGAATCAGGAAGTGAAGCGTTGCGGCTTCACTTCCCGGTTCCCTACTGCACATGCTCGAGTCGCACTGCGCATCCCAAGTGGTCCCCGCTCTCTCCTGGGAGCTGTGTGTTTCCCAGGAGACAGCGCGGAGGGACAGGAAGAGGCGTAGACTCCCATGGGAGTCTATGCCGGAAGTGGGTGCAAATACCTGTCTTAGACAGGTATCTGCACCCCCCTCCCCCCTGAAAGGTGCCAAATGTGACACCGGAGGGGGGAGGGTTCCGAAAAGCGGAAGTTCCATTTTTGTGTGGAACTCCTCTTTAACTAGGATTGGAATGTGGGCAGATACAGAGGGGTAGGGCCGGGAGGAAGAGGAGTCTGTGTGTGTGTATGGGGTGGGGGGGGGGTAATTGTTAATGGTGGCTTTGGGCAATGTGAAAGAGAGCGTAACAGACACTCTCGGCTTACACAACTGCAGCCAGCAATCAATCCTGCTAGGAAGCCATAGTCCGGTCTGAATAATGTGTCCCGGTTTCAGGTCGTCTGAAACCCGGACGCATGATTCCATACCCGAACTGTCCAGGTGAATCCCGGACTGGTGGCAACCCTAAACGAGACAGATGCAGATAAAGGATGCAATATATATAGGATGCAGGAAGACAGAGGGTGCAGGCAGTACAGGCTGCATGAAGTATGGGGGGGAGGGGGAAATGTGCAGGGAACACAAGCTGCAGGGAGACAAGGGATGCACAAAGTACAGGCTGCAGGAAAAAACATTGGCTACTGCAGTGCAGTGCAGGCCACTGATATAGGGTTCAGCCAGTACAAACTGCAGCTGTTTTCATGTGCAGAGCAGAAAAACAGGGAGGCGAGTGGCCACGTGCCATGTTTGTGATCTCACAGTAACCAAATCTCTCCTCTGAATAATTCAGACCTGGCCGCTGAAGTGCAAGAATAACACAGGCAGATGATTTTGTGTGCTTTGTATTTTTTTTATTTTCCTTCCAGTGCGCTAAGCCTCACGTGAGTCCTCAGCAGCCGCCAGGAGGGTCATTAACTGCCTGTTTAGATAAGTCAAAGTCATCTGAAAAAAAAGAGAAACAACTTTATAAATCATTGTTGGAAATCCACCAATTTTTTTTTTTTTGGATGGGTAGAGTTGTAAAAACAGCTTTGGGCAATGTGCAGACCAAAGCCATTGTGCACTGCAAGTCCTATTTGTAGCTTTCACGATTGTCAGCGTGTTACAGTAATGTCCAAGGACACTTTGCTGATTTTGGTTCACACAATACTGCCTTGGAGGACCATGGAAAGAGAAGAGGCCAATTGTAAATTATTTTCTAAATGGAAAAGAGAAATGTACATTTTGCTTTCTAAAGCCGCGTACACACGAGCGGAATGTCCGACAGAAAAAGTCCAACAGAAGCTTTTCATCGTCTATTCCGATCGTGTGTATGCCCCATTGGACTTCTTTTTTGGAAAATTCTGACGGACCTAGAAATGGAACTAAATATTGTTAATTGTAAATATGTTCTAAATATTTCCGACGGATCCAATTCCTATCGGGAAAACCGATCGTCTGTATGCTGTTCCGATGGACCAAAAAACGACGCATGCTCTGAAGCAAGTACAAGACGGAAGCTATTGGCTACTGGCTATTGAACTTCCTTTTTCTAGCCCACTCCACCAGTCCAGTGTACTTCTGTTACCTCACTCCTAGTAACAGAATAGGATCCCGTCATGAACCTAGCGCGGACCCTATTCGTGCACTTATTAACTTCTTTGTTAATAAGTAATGAGCCGCGTCATCGGCTCTTTACAGAGATCAGGGTCGCTCCGTGTCCTAGCAACACGGCGCGGCCACACCCTACGGGCTGCTTTGGTGCGCCATCATAGGACGTCCACCCAGAACGAGAGCCACACCGTCCCTCCGTCATTTGACGGTGAGCAGGGGGCAAGTGGTTAAATACCCCAAAACCAACATACACCCCTTTGAATAACTTCAGGCCAGACTCAAAACGGTTAATGCAACTTTACTGAGCAGGTTGCAGCATAACAGTTCAATATGAACAATGTCCTTCTCCCTAAACTAACTGCTGTAGTGTGGCTGCCCGGGCATACCTCCATGAGGTGGTAGTTCATCTTGGCATTCTCCATGGCTTGGATGTCTTCGAAAGTCCCAGTGCCTTTAGCGGACTGCAAGGTGCAGTGGTCCCAGTACCCCCAACCGCAAGCGGGAACACAACCAACCAAACCAGCTACCAAGGGCTCTTGGACTTTATCCTTCCCCTTTTTATTGCACAGGTGGGCTGGCTAGGACCAAACAGCCTGGGAACTGAGCTTACAATAGTTAACCCTTTCCCCTGGCCTGGGCCTGCTAGGAACCAACATATTTTATTTCTGCGTACATACTCGCTGTTACTGCACTAACACACATGATTCTACTCACCTCCACCACACCAACACGCATTACCTTACTTTCCACCAGCCTGGGTCTTCTCCTTCAGCCTTAACATGGTGATGGATGGCCCTCAATGAGCTTCATGAGCTGAGTGATGCTGGGAGTCATTCAACCTGGAAACTGAGGACAACTGGTGGCGAAAGTGAATACTGCAGGGACGGCTCTTGATTGAAGTTGGGTATTGCAGCCTACCTGCAGAGAAACAATTAAAAAAAAGTTTAGTGTAGAGTTTGGCTTTAAGTGAGATTTGCAATTGTTTATTAGTATTAAATGAACCTTTTGCATATGTGTAGCACCCTCTACCAATAGGTAGGTGCTAGTAATAGGATTTTTTACTAGATAGATTGTCAGCACAGGTAAATTTAGGCAGGCCTATGCTGCAAGCTAGGCCTGTCTGTTCTGATCTGGGGGCTGGGAGTGGTTAGAGTAGCAGTGGGTGTGGCCACCTGTGCTCTGGTTCTGAGCCACCTCCCCTGCTTCCAGGGAGAAGGTTCTGGAAAAGGGGCAGGGCCTGGAACTGAAGTGGCAGGCAGCTCATGTGGGAGCCCTGACCAATCCCCAACTGGAATTGGCAGTCTCCTATAAAGGCTGAGGTAACATGCCACTGGGGGAGTTGTCGGCTGAGTGAAGTGGAAAATGGAATACTAGACAGCAGCAGGAGGGAACCCCCATCTGGGGGGGTGGGGGTGCGCCGATCACAGGAGGAGGCCCAGGGAGAACTGTGAGGGAATTTTCGCCTTTACATGGTCATTGGCGATGTCTTTATCATTTACACGGTCATTGGTAACGAACTCCTGGAGCAGAGGGGCAGGTGAAGCTGTCGGAATGTATGGTCTGGTCAAGTTCTCCATCAAGGACTCGGGGGAGAGAAAGGTCGGTGAGTGTTACCACAGTGGAGGGCTGGATGTGCCAGGAAGTCCGTGAGGGAACTTTTCTTTTACATGGTCATTAGCAAAGTCTTCATCATTACACGGTCAATGATGGGGAGTCCTGAATCAGAGGAGAGACTGTGGGAATATGTGTCAAATTGATGTGGCCTGAGGGCACAGGATTTGCAAGCTGGTCTAGCTTGGCTAGCTGGGAACAGTAGTCCACCGTCCAACATGTGCTTTTAAATTACTAGGCCTCTGGGGAGAGGTGCTGCAGGCCTCTGGCCTAGTAGCAGCGAGCAACCAGAGCCAGCTTAAGGAACTATTCAGAGTGGGTCCTTCTTGCTTACAGACGAAGACGTGACATTACTTTACTTCAGGATAAGTTTTGTACAGGAGGAGAGGAGTTCTGGGAACATCACCCTTACACGGTCAAGAGTGATGTCCTCATCGTTACACGGTAATGGGTGAGGAAGTCCTGGAAGCAATAGTCTGCAGGAGTTAAGCAGAGGAGGAGCAACAGTTTTCATGGTGATGGAGGAGAAAGATCATAGCAATTAAGTATGCACATCAGCTCTTCTGGCTCTAATCATGTGCTAATTTGTGAAATCTTTAAAGTATAATGGGAAATGAACTATCCTAAGGGCATCCCATATACCCCTTTCCCCCAACCAAGTTGTACCCCCCAATAAACAAAAACAAAACCAGCAAATGACTGTTCATTGTCTCTGCAAGTGATACATAGGAGTCTGGCAGTGGGGTGAATTGGTGGATGTTTGTTACTAGTGGCAACTACACCGCTACATATGGTTCTGCAGATTCAAAATAATGTTGCAATTGCCTTCCACTTTCCAAATATTTGACTAAATTCCTTGTTATGTATGAGTTTCATCTTTAAAAGTTCAGAAAATATAACAGACTCTCCTAGTTTGTTTTTTTTTTGTTTTTTTTTTGTAGGCATTGAAAAACAGTGAAAAACAACAGGTATCTGTTAGTCCATCAAAGGGCGCAATAACAAGATATTAGCATACATATTCAGAGAAACAACACCACAATAAACCCTCGGCATGACATTTACATAACAAATATTTCCCTCATATTACTCATTTCCTATTGAAAGACGTGAAAGTAAAATTGCCTTCCCTCCTCCTTAAGTTCGGAACAATTCACACTTGCAATTTGCTTTCTTTCTCTCTGTAAAGCGAGGCGTATTATATAAAACCGAATTAGGTGTTTATACGTCTGCAGACATCGGCGGGCTGATTACTGTTTGTCTTGGCTGTGGAGCAGAAACACGTTCTTTTTCTTAAGTAATTCATACACGAGGATTAACTGTTTGACTTTTTAAAATGTAAAATATATACATTTGTAGAACGGTTACAAGCTGAACAGGACAATGATGAATTGTTAAAGCCAGTGCTTTTTTTTCAGTGGGAACGTGGGGGGAACGCAGTTCTGGCCCCTCCAATACTGAATGCCAAGGGGTGCTGGTGGGTTCTGGAGGGTCCATTGATGCTTGTTGCTGAGGGATCTATTGTCACAAGTTGGATCTATTGGGGGGGGGGGGGGATATTGTTGCTGGGGAGGTCTATTGTTGCTGGGGGGGGGTTCTTTTGTTGCTTGGGGGTCAATATTTGCTAAGAGGGATCTACAGTTCAGAGAGAGACCTACTGTTACTGCATGCTGGAGGTTTTATTTATGCTGGCTGCCAGGAGATCAATTGTTGCTGGTGGAGGTCTATAGTTGCTGGAAGTTGATATATTCTTGCTGGGGGACTACCATATTTATCGGCATATAACATGCACTTTTCCCCCCTTAAAATAGGGGGAAAATCGTGCGTGCGTGTTATACGCCGATATAGGTTGCCACAGAGGGGAAGGAGGGGACGAGCGCTGCCGAAATAGAGCCAGATATCCTGTGTACTCGGCTCGGCTCGCAGTCACGCTCATTCCCGCCCCCCCCCCCCCCCCCCCCCGGACGGCTCCTAGCATTAAGGTCCCGGCATTGGACCGGTGTTATGTCCATCATAGGATCCGGGCCAAGGGGCGGGACTGAGCATGATGCCGAGCCGAGTACACAGGAGGTGTCGGCAGCGCTTGTCCCCTCCTTCCCCTTCTGGCAGCCTATATTTCGGCAAGGCTGCAGATGGGCACTAATCAGGCTGCAGTGAGGAGCAAGGCTGCAGATGGGCACTGATTAGGCTGCAGATGGGCTCAGATCAGGCTGCATTGATGCTCACTGACCATTATTTTGCTTCAAAGTGGTTTATTTAAAAAAAAAAAAAAGTTTTTTTTCCTGAAACTCCCTTCTTAAATTGGGGTGCGTGTTATACACCGGCGTGTGTTATACGCAGATAAATACGCTTGCGGTGGGGGGGGGTCTGTTGGTGCTGGTGTGGGATCTATCGTTGCTGAGGGGATCTATAATTGCTGGGCGGATGTATTGTTGCTGGGGTGGGGTCTATTGTTAAAAGGAGGATCTATTGTTGCTGGGGGGGAAGTCTAGTGTTGCTGGCTGCAAGGGATCTATTTTACTGCTTTTCTTTATCCTTAACACATTCCATATGTGTTCAATCATTCATCATTAACAGATTCCATACAAATGACTTAGCACCACAAAATGATACTTGGTTCTGTGTTCTCTAAAAGGGGCGGTAGGTGGGTAGGGTAGGGCGTAGAACCAAGGGACAGTCCTCGGAGGTGGGGTAGGGGGCGGAGACAAAGGGTGACTCCCTGCACCTATTCTCTGAGAAAAAAGCTCTGGTTAAAGCCCAACTCCAGAGAAATTAAAAATGTCCTCCCTTGTAGTGCAGCTGTGCCCACCCTGCTTGGATTATTTGCTTGTTTCTGTCTAGAGGACGGAAAGTGCATTTAAAGGTCTTGTTAACACTTGTTGTTTGGTGGTGGTAAAACCACACAGAGGAGCCATTGTTTTGCCGCCTCCCAAACTGCTCCCCCTTATGCTGCTAAAGCAGTGGCCGGAGGGTTCACACTTGCCACGGCTGAAATGCTTTGCACCATGGCGCTGCAAAAAATGATCCCCTCCGTTGCGATAAGTGGGCAGTACCGCCCACTGAATGCAACCCCTTCTAATCAAAGAGGGCTCCTCAAAATCGCCCTGTAACCGCGCGTAGTTGCTGTGCTCTAGAGGGGGCAAAGAAGGCAGTGAAAAGGTGATACAATGCCTCCTCACCGCCTGCCAAATGCTCTCTGAAGAGCGACCCAAGCGTGGATCAGGCTTCAGAGACCACAACTAGTGGAAACGGGGATATACTTACTTGACCCTCCGCTCCCCAACAGATGGCACTCCCCTATACTCCGGAAGTAGATTGATCCTGTACGTCTTCATGTCCAGTGCAGGGCTATGGCACAGCTTACCAAGCACCATTTCCTCCTAGCCTTACAGCCCTTTCACATGAGGATGCAATGAGGTGATGCAAGCACTGCAATGCAATTTTTCTGCTTTTTTGAATGGGTCACAATGTGGGACAAATCACTCCACGCTCTATTTATTTTCACCGTAGCGCATGTATGTGTTTATTTTCACTGCAGCACAACACAATGTGTTTTAACCCCTTCACGCCAAAGGCTAAAACAAATCTTAATGCCTAAGAGCAGTTTTGCAACTTTGACACGTGATAGTAAAACCGTACATATCCTCAATACTACTTTGCGCATCCAGGTGGATTATACCTTCTTTTTTTTTTTTTCCAGGACAAATTAGGCTTTCATTCACTAGTAAATGGTAACGGATATCTCCTGATTTTTTTTATTTGTTTTGTTATAATAGAAAAACTGGGCAAAAATAGTATAAAAAATATTTTTTTTAATTTAGCTGTATATTTCTTGTTGCTACCAAAAAACAACCAAAAATAAATTCTCCTGCTCTTGACGATTGCAATGATACCACATATGTGTATGTCAGTTGTTTGTACCCGTAGTACAGCCCAGAAGCAATAGTGCGCATTTTGCTTCTTCTTTTTTTTTGTCCTACCTAAAACAAACTGACACTGATAATAATTTAAAAAACGAAATCCTGCCCAAAATATACTGACCCTGACTTTTGACCCTGACCTTTGACCTTTGATCTTGACCTTGACTCAAACAATAACCCTTTTTTCATTATTTTTTTTTAAATTTATTTTTACACCACTTTTTTTTCCTCTCTCTGCAAGGAAAGAGAAAGATACATTGGATCTTTCCTCTCCATTCACAGAGAGAGATAAAAACACAGGGTCGGGCTTCACAGTGACTGATCACTGTGGTAGCCAATCAGAGGCTACCACAGCGATCAGGTTACCTGGAATCTAGAGATCTGGTCCTGATCGTTAGTACAGGGCCTGGGGCTCTCGATGAGACCCCGGCCTCTGTGCTGGGAGCGCGCTGTGCGGCGTGCTTTCAGCACAAAGCGAGATACGCATATATGAGGCCCCCATGGAAAAAAAGCCCACTTCCGTGAGGGCGCATATATGTGTTACGGAGACAGGAAGGGGTTAAAAGATAAAATAACAAAACCAGCTTTTGCTGCAATGTTCAGCATCAATCAGGAGATTTCCCTTGCAGTACCTTTTTCTGCCACTAGATATCCTCAGTCTGATGGCCAACGTCATTCAACCCCCACTTCCTCTGAGCCCAGGTCATCCTGGACCCCAGGCTGTGACTGGGCAGTGAAAGAAAAACCAGCGCAGTGTTGATCTAATTTTTCCTTCACTCTGCTTTCTCCTCTTATGAGCCTGCTCCTTGTTAGTATATGAACTGAGTGTCTCTTTGTGCTGCGGCCTTCTCTCATACTTCATCCCTGCTGTTACAGGGAGGACACGAGACTGATACCAAGTCAAATTCAGGAACATACACTGCATGCTTTAACCGCTTGCTGACCAGCCGCCGCAGTTATACTGCGGCAGAATGGCACAGGCAGGCGAATCGGTGTTATCTTACGTCGCTCCTTCTGGTGGCACTAGAGGCGCGCGCCCACATCTCGCCCCCGGAGCCGATGCGAGTGCCGTGATCGCTCGTAACATGGCAAGAACCGGGATCTCTGTGTGTAAACAAAGTATGAACAGCGATCTGTCATCCCCTCTAGCCAGTCCCCTCCCCCCTTCAGTTAGAACACACACTAGGGAACACAATTAACCCCTTGATCGCCCCCTAGTGTTAACCCCTTCACTGCCAGTGGCATTTTTACAGTAATCAATGCATTTTTATAGCAGTGATCGCTGAATTAATGCCAATGGTCCCAAAAATGTGTCAAAATTGTCCAATGTGTATATATTTTTTATTTTTATTTTTTACCATATCTTAGACTGCTGATAATTTACATTACAATTATAGAAGCAACTTGTAATTTATAGTTTTAAAAAAATGCTAGCTGTACTGATATATCTTTTATCATAGGATGCTTATTCTGAACTACTCTTGAATGATAATTGTACTTTGATGGTTGCAACCAGGAATATCCCCTACATGCAATGTGTTATTCTCTGTATGCACATTTGGCAAATAAAAACCTTTAAAAAAAATTGTCCAATGTGTCCGCCATAATGTTGCAGTCATGATAAAAATCGCAGATCGCCGTCATTACTAGTAAAAAAAAAATAATAAAAATGCCATAAATCTATCCCCTATTTTGTAGACGCTATAACTTTTGCGCAAACCAATCAATATACGCTTATTGCGATTTTTATTACCAAAAATATGTAGAAGAATACATATCGGCCTAAACTGAGAAAAAATGTGCTTTTTTTAAAAAAAAATGGGGATATTTATTATAGCAAAAAGTACAAAATATTGTGTTTTTTTTCCAAATTGTCGCTCTTTTTTTTTTTTATAGCGAAAAATATAAAACCCGCAGAGGTGATCAAATACCACCAAAAGAAAGCTCTATTTGTGGGAAAAAAAGGACGTCAATTTTGTTTAGGTACAACGTCGCACGACCGCGCAATTGTCAGTTAAAGCGATGCAGTGCTGAATCGCAAAAAGTGCTCTGGTCAGGAAGGGGGTAAAATCTTCCGGGGCTGAAGTGGTTTAAAAAATATATATTTACTAATGTATTAATGATTACAGAGCTGCATTTATGAACTTTTTTTTATCTATCTAGGCTTCAGCTTTAATTTTTACATTTTGCTTTTCCTAAATAAAAATATTAATGATGTTGCGTCTTTTGATTACACCTGTGCAAGATTTCTTCTAACTCCCAGATCTCCCACATTTCCAGGGCCAGATGTGTACCCAAAGCCCCGCGTGGCTTGAAGTAAACCTAGCGTGGGGGGATCGATGATGAAAACGCTGGCAAGCATTTGAACTCATTTGTAATGTAATAACTGCATCTTTGTGCCCATTGCAACTTGATTCCCATTAAATATCATGAGTCATTCTTTATGTTTTTCAGCAGAATACCGTCAGCTGCGTGAAAACAAGCAAATTGCCGTAATTTGGAACCATTGTGTAATAATCCTTCTCTCGCTTGTGCTGCAGGTCATTTGCAGGCGGTGACAGCTGAGACATGCGATCATCAGCGTCCAGGCTCTCGAGTTTCTCCTCTAGAGATTCATTATGGAGTCGGTAGGTGACCTCTTATTTAAAATCATTATTATTTAGTCCTTGTGAAATAGACTCGGCTCTGGCTATGGAAATTATTCATTCATTTGCTCAGAAAAAAATAAATAAATCCTTAAAGTACACCTGGGCCAAGGAAAAGCTGAACAAACTGTGATTATTATTGTAAAGCAGGCACCTGGATGTACTTGAAGGTACCATTGACTGTTAGCTCCCCAGAAGTTCTAAATAATTGGCGCTCAATTATGCAGATCCAAAATGGCATTTTTGAATTCAATATGTAAATAAGAAAAGAGGAGCTCCCGGTTCAGAACGATGCCACACACAAGGATATTTATTAATGATTGAAAATCAAGAAGAAACAAATCAAGTCAACGCGTTTCATGGGAACTGCCTCCCCCTTCTTCAGGGCTGTTAGCCCTGAAGAAGGGGGAGGTACTTTCCCCCAAATGCGTTGGCTCGATTTGTTTATTTTTGATTCTCAATAAATGATTGATATCCTTGTGTAGTACCCTCTAGTTAGTGTGCTAGGTGCAAATAGGTTTAGTTGTTAGTGTAGGCAAATTGGCTTGGCTGAGAGCCAGGCCTGGGTTGTGAATGTGGGTCAGGAATAAATGACTCGGGGGCTGGATGACTCATCCTGACAGCTCTTCCGGTGCCTCCCCCTGTTCTCTGGAACATTGGAGAATGTTCTAGACATAGTGGGTGGAAGCTAGGAGGGGCTGTTATAAATATTCATGAGGACCTCAGCCAATCCCCAGTATGGGGCTGGCAGGGGGCAGGCCTCCTCTTTTTTTTTTTTTTTGGGAAAATAAACTTTATTGAAATTAGACAGAAATTAATACAGCACATTTGAGGTCCATGTATATAAACATAAAACACAATCACATGAGGTACGTTAACATACAATAGAGCCCTATAAGGCTGGCATTGCATTACCAAGATATACCAATTGTTAGTGTTTCGGTGAGGTTCTGTCAGATCGAAATGGGTTACCAGTTATATGGTTGTATGTTTTAGTTGCTAGGTATTGATAAACTTGTTTTCACGCATTATTATACACATGTCTCCCCGTCACCCAGCCAACCGTCCCATATCCTTGAATATTTGTGGCTGTTTCCCCTGTGTTTATAGATCAACTGCTTGTATGGGAGGGAATTGTTAACATCTCTCTTCCAGCTTGTTATAGTGGGGGTTACGTTCTGCATCCAAGTCTTGGCAACTACTTTTCTGGCCAAAAACAGGACTTCAGATATAAATATGGCTTGGTATTTATCTATGTCCACATCTGGAAGAAGACCCAGTATACAAAGTTTTGGATCTAACACCACAGGGGAGCCCATTTGGTCGTGTAAGAACTTAATCACTTGACTCCAGTATGTTTGAAGGATGGAGCATTCCCAGATTAAGTGAAAGAAGCTACTCATCTCTGCCTGACAGTGAGGACACAATATATTACGTATAGGTTGAAACTTCCTTATTATGTTAGGTGTTAGATACGCTTGATGAATGATGTATATCTGTGTTAACCTATCAGACAGTTTTGGAGATGCCACCTTTACATTTTCTAGAATTTCCTCCCAATCTAAGTCACTAACTACTCCTACATCTCTTTCCCATCTTGTTTTGGCTTTTTGTATCACTTCTCTGATTCTGGGTAACCTTATGGAGTAATAGAGATTGGATATCAATTTTTGCGAATCGGCTCCCGTTATTATGTCCAAGATTTGGGGATGTTCCAGGATGCAACTTTCGTTCCTGAATTGAGAACGCAGGGCATGTCTGAGTTGTATGTATTTGAACAGTAATTGTTGCGGAATAGAGTATTCTTCTTTAAGAGTTTGAAATGCTTTAGGCCTATCATTCACCATTACCTGGTGCAGGTATATAATTCCATATCTGGCCCATAGAGTAGGGTCTGGTATTTTTTTAAGCTCCTCTAGCTGGTTGTTAGCCCATAATGGAGTATGGGAGTGAGTGTATCCTATTTTAAGTTTTTTCTGGGCTAATCCCCATATTTGTTGGTGATGGTTGAGTATCCCGTCATTAAAGTTTGGACCTTTCCTATTAAACTGACCCCCTCGTAGTATAATTTGAAGTGGGGTAGATAAAGGACTGTCTGGACTACTAGATACTAGTGTACTATACCGCTGTCTTTCGTTATTGTGGTAGTGATGTATGTGTGACAGCTGTGCCGCAATGTAATATTCCTGCAAATCTGGCAGAGCTGTTCCCCCCATATCTGTAGGGTTTTTAAGGACATGCCAAGCTACCTTATGTCTTTGATGTCCCCAGACAAAGGTGTTCAAAATAGATTCCATTTTTTTGAAAATCCCGATAGGTATATAAAGTGGGGCGTGCCATACCATGTATAGGATCTTGGGTAAGATAATCATTTTTATGATGTTTATCCTTCCCATTACTCCCAGTGGCAGTTTGGACCAGGCTTGTGTTTTGGTTTTTATCATGGCAAACAATGGTTCTATGTTGTTGGTTGTGTATTCGCGTAGGTCTCTTGTAACCAGTACCCCTAAGTATTTAATAGTGTTTACCCTGACTAGTGGCAATTCTGGATGTATATTGGTTGGGGGGAACTGGTCTATGGGGAGTATCTGTGATTTTTCCCAATTTATCCGTAGGCCTGAGATTTTTCCCATTTTATCTATAATGTCCAAAGCTGCTTGTAATGATGGGCCCTGATCGGCTAGATAGAGTATCGTGTCATCTGCGTATAGTCCGATCTTCTCTACATAGTTGCCTATTCTAAGTCCCACTATGTCCATGTCAGCTCTTATAGCTATGGCCAATGGCTCAGCTGCCAGGGCATATAGCAGTGGAGAAAGGGGACATCCCTGGCGTGTGCCTCTTTCTAGAGGAAATTGCCCCGACATACACCCATTAACGAAGACCCGTACTTTTGGTGACTGATAGAGTATTTGTACCCACTGTATGAAATTGGGACCAAATCCATATTCTTGTAGACACTCCCAAAGAAAAGACCATTCCACTGAGTCAAAAACCTTTGCTGTGTCCAGGGCCACTACTACTCTGGTACCCTGATTGTCATGTTGTGCTTGAATATTTAAAAAAAGTCTTCTTATATTCATGGCCGTATTTTTTCCGGGCATAAAACCGGTCTGCTCTGGGTGAATTAATGAAAGAATGACTTTATTTAGACGGGATGCTAGGATTTTGGCCAGTATCTTAATGTCTACTTGCAGTAGTGAGATTGGACGGTAGGACTCGGGATATCTTGGGTCCTTTCCTGGTTTAGGTAAAACTATTATCTGTGCTTCTTGCATTGATGGAGGGAGTGTTTTGTGTTTAAATATTTGTTGATATAATTTTTGCAATTCTGGGACTAGTATATCAGGGAATGCAGTGTAGAATTCTAGTGGCAGGCCGTCTAGTCCGGGGGCCTTGGATTTAGCTAGTTGGGACAGTGCTTCAGATATATCCTCCTGGCTAATGGGGGCATCCAATAGCTTAACCACTTGCCAACCGCCTCACGCCTATATACGTGAGCAGAGCGGCACGGGCAGGCAAAATCACGTACCTGAAACGTGATTGCCTTCCCGCGGGTGGGGGGTCCGATCGGACCCCCCCCCCCGGTGCCAGCTGCGGTCGGCATTTGGCTGGGAGCATTAAGAGACGAGGGGGAGGCCATCCGATCGTGGCCCCCCCCTCGCGATCGCTCCCAGCCAATGAGAAACATCCCCTGCCTCTGTATAGTACACAGAGGCAGAGGATGTGATGTCATCTCTCCTCGGCTGGCCAGTTTCCGTTCCAGCGCCGAGGAGAGATGACATGTAAGTGCACCAAACACACACACACACACAGTAGAACATGCCAGGCATACATTACACCCCCGATCCCCCCCCGATCCCCCCCCCAATCACCCCCCCCCCCCTGTCACAAACTGACACCAAGCAGGTTTTTTTTTTTTTTTTTCCCTGATTACTGCTAGGTGTCAGTTTGTGACAGTTAGCAGTGTTAGCACAGTTACTGTTACCCCCCTGTAGGTCTAGGGTACCCCCCTTACCCCCCCTAATAAAGTTTTAACCCCTTGATCACCCCCCCTCACCAGTGTCGCTAAGCGATCATTTTTCTGATCGCTGTATTCGTGTCGCTGGTGATGCTAGTTAGGGACGTAAATATTTAGGTTCGCCGTCAGCGTTTTATAGCGTCAGGGACCCCCATATACTACCTAATAAATGTTTTAACCCCTTGATTGCCCCCTAGTTAACCCTTTCACCACTGATCACCATATAACCGTTACGGGTGACGCTGGTTAGTTCGTTTATTTTTTATAGTGTCAGGGCACCCGCCGTTTATTACCGAATAAAGGTTTAGCCCCCTGTAGGTCTAGGGTACCCCCCTTACCCCCCCTAATAAAGTTTTAACCCCTTGATCACCCCCTGTCGCCAGTGTCGCTAAGCGATCATTTTTCTGATCGCTGTATTAGTGTCGCTGGTGACGCTAGTTAGGGACGTAAATATTTAGGTTCGCCGTCAGTGTTTTATAGCGACAGGGACCCCCATATACTATCTAATAAATGTTTTAACCCCTTGATGGCCCCCTAGTTAACCCTTTCACCACTGATCACCGTATAACCGTTACGGGTGACGCTGGTTAGTTTGTTTATTTTTTATAGTGTCAGGGCACCCGCCGTTTATTACCGAAAAAAGGTTTAGCCCCCTGATCGCCCGGCGGTGATATGCGTCGCCCTAGGCAGCGTCAGATTAGCGCCAGTACCGCGAACACCCACGCACGCACCGTACACGCACCGTACACCTCCCTTAGTGGTATAGTATCTGAACGCACCAATATCTGATCCGATCAGATCTATACTAGCGTCCCCAGCAGTTTAGGGTTCCCAAAAACGCAGTGTTAGCGGGATCAGCCCAGATACCTGCTAGCACCTGCGTTTTGCCCCTCCGCCCGGCCCAGCCCAGTCCAGCCCACCCAAGTGCAGTATCGATCGATCACTGTCACTTTTTTTTGTAGCGTTTTGGTGAACTGGCAAGCACCAGCGCCCTAGTACACCCCGGTCGTAGTCAAACCAGCACTGCAGTAACACTTGGTGACGTGGCGAGTCCCATAAGTGCAGTTCAAGCTGGTGAGGTGGCAAGCACAAGTAGTGTCCCGCTGCCACCAAAAAGACAAACACAGGCCCGTCGTGCCCATAGTGCCCTTCCTGCTGCATTCGCCAATCCTAATTGGGAACCCACCGCTTCTGCAGCGCCCGTACTTCCCCCATTCACATCCCCAACCAAATGCAGTCGGCTGCATGAGAAGCATTTTCTTTATGTCCTCCCGAGTACCCCTACCCAACGAACCCCCCCCCCAAAAAAGATGTTGTGTCTGCAGCAAGCACGGATATAGGCGTGACACCCGCTATTATTGTCCCTCCTGTCCTGACAATCCTGGTCTTTGCATTGGTGAATGTTTTGAACGCTACCATTCACTAGTTGAGTATTAGCGTAGGATACAGCATTCCACAGACTAGGACACACTTTCACAGGGTCTCCCAAGATGCCATCGCATTTTGAGAGACCCGAACCTGGAACCGGTTACAGTTATAAAAGTTACAGTTACAAAAAAAAAGTGTAAAAAAAAAAAAACACAAACAAAAATAAAAAAAAATAGTTGTCGTTTTATTGTTCTCTCTCTCTCTATTCTCTCTCTATTGTTCTGCTCTTTTTTACTGTATTCTATTCTGCAATGTTTTATTGTTATTATGTTTTATCATGTTTGCTTTTCACGTATGCAATTTTTTATACTTTACCGTTTACTGTGCTTTATTGTTAACCATTTTTTTGTCTTCAGGTACGCCATTCACGACTTTGAGTGGTTATACCAGAATGATGCCTGCAGGTTTAGGTATCATCTTGGTATCATTCTTTTTAGCCAGCGGTCGGCTTTCATGTAAAAGCAATCCTAGCGGCTAATTAGCCTCTAGACTGCTTTTACAAGCAGTGGGAGGGAATGCCCCCCCCCCCACCGTCTTCCGTGTTTTTCTCTGGCTCTCCTGTCTCAACAGGGAACCTGAGAATGCAGCCGGTGATTCAGCCAGCTGACCATAGAGCTGATCAGAGACCAGAGTGGCTCCAAACATCTCTATGGCCTAAGAAACCGGAAGCTACGAGCATTTTATGACTTAGATTTCGCCGGATGTAAACAGCGCCATTGGGAAATTGGGGAAGCATTTTATCACACCGATCTTGGTGTGGTCAGATGCTTTGAGGGCAGAGGAGAGATCTAGGGTCTAATAGACCCCAATTTTTTCAAAAAAGAGTACCTGTCACTACCTATTGCTATCATAAGGGATATTTACATTCCCTGAGATAACAATAAAAATGATTTAAAAAAAAAAAAAATGAAAGGAACAGTTTAAAAATAAGATAAAAAAGCAAAAAAATAATAAAGAAAAAAATAAATAAATAAAAAGCACCCCTGTCCCCCCTGCTCTCGCGCTAAGGCGAACGCAAGCGGCGGTCTGGCGTCAAATGTAAACAGCAATTGCACCATGCATGTGAGGTATCACCGCGAAGGTCAGATCGAGGGCAGTAATTTTAGCAGTAGACCTCCTCTGTAAATCTAAAGTGGTAACCTGTAAAGGCTTTTAAAGGCTTTTAAAAATGTATTAATTTTGTTGCCACTGCACGTTTGTGCGCAATTTTAAAGCATGTCATGTTTGGTATCCATGTACTCGGCCTAAGATCATCTTTTTTATTTCATCAAACATTTGGGCAATGTAGTGTGTTTTAGTGCATTAAAATTTAAAAAAGTGTGTTTTTTCCCCAAAAAATGCGTTTGAAAATCGCTGCGCAAATACTGTGTGAAAAAAAAAAATGAAACACCCACCATTTTAATATGTAGGGCATTTGCTTTAAAATAATATATAATGTTTGGGGGTTCAAAGTAATTTTCTTGCAAAAAAAAACAATTTTTTCATGTAATCAAAAAGTGTCAGAAAGGGCTTTGTCTTCAAGTGGTTAGAAGAGTGGGTGATGTGTGACATAAGCTTCTAAATGTTGTGCATAAAATGCCAGGACAGTTCAAACCCCCCCCAAATGACCCCATTTTGGAAAGTAGACACCCCAAGCTATTTGCTGAGAGGCATGTCGAGTCCATGGAATATTTTATATTGTGACACAAGTAGCGGGAAAGAGACAAATTTTTTTTTTTGCACAAAGTTGTCACTAAATGTTATATTGCTCAAACATGCCATGGGAATATGTGAAATTACACCCCAAAATAAATTCTGTTGCTTCTCCTGAGTACGGGGATACCACATGTGTGGGACTTTTTGGGAGCCTAGCCGCGTACGGGACCCCGAAAACCAAGCACCGCCTTCAGGCTTTCTAAGGCCGTAAATTTTTGATTTCACTCCTCACTGCCTATCACAGTTTCGGAGGCCATGGAATGCCCAGGTGGCACAAACCCCCCCCCCAAATGACCCCATTTTGGAAAGTAGACACCCCAAGCTATTTGCTGAGAGGTATAGTGAGTATTTTGCAGACCTCACTTTTTGTCACAAAGTTTTGAAAATTGAAAAAAGAAAAAAAATTTTTTTTTCTGGTCTTTCTTCATTTTCAAAAACAAATGAGAGCTGCAAAATACTCACCAGGCCTCTCAGCAAATAGCTTGGGGTGTCTACTTTCCAAAATGGGGTCATTTGGGGGGGGTTTGTGCCATCTTGGCATTTTATGGCCTTCAAAACTGTGATAGGTAGTGAGGAGTAAAATCAAAAATGTATGCCCTTAGAAATCCTGAAGGTGGTGCTGGGTTTTCGGAGCCCCGTACGCGGCTAGGCTCCCAAAAAGTGCCACACATGTGGTATCCCCGTACTCAGGAGAAGCAGCTGAATGTATTTTGGGGTGCAATTCCACATATGCCCATGGCCTGTGTGAGCAATATATCATTTAGTGACAACTTTTTGTAAATTTTTTTTTTTTTGTCATTATTCAATCACTTGGGACAAAAAAAATAAATATTCAATGGGCTCAACATGCCTCTCAGCAATTTCCTTGGGGTGTCTACTTTCCAAAATGGGGTCATTTGGGGGGGTTTTGTACTGCCCTGCCATTTTAGCACCTCAAGAAATGACATAGGCAGTCATAAACTAAAAGCTGTGTAAATTCCAGAAAATGTACCCTAGTTTGTAGACGCTATAACTTTTGCGCAAACCAATAAATATACGCTTATTGACATTTTTTTTACCAAAGACATGTGGCCGAATACATTTTGGCCTAAATGTATGACTAAAATTTAGTTTATTGGATTTTTTTTATAACAAAAAGTAGAAAATATCATTTTTTTTCAAAATTTTCAGTCTTTTTCCGTTTATAGCGCAAAAAATAAAAACGGCAGAGGTGATCAAATACCATCAAAAGAAAGCTCTATTTGTGGGAAGAAAAGGACGCAAATTTCGTTTGGGTAGAGCATTGCATGACCGCGCAATTAGCAGTTAAAGCGACGCAGTGCCGAATTGTAAAAAGTGCTCTGGTCAGGAAGGGGGTAA
Organism: Lithobates septentrionalis; assembly: GCA_037952835.1. Lineage (NCBI taxonomy): Eukaryota > Metazoa > Chordata > Amphibia > Anura > Ranidae > Lithobates > Lithobates septentrionalis. Next base: position 2,322,758 of record JBBDGP010000459.1, read on the forward strand.
ATCCTTCCGGGGCTGAAGTGGTTAACCTGTTCTAATGTGAGTTTAGGGAACTGAATTCTGTGTAAGTAATTTTTAATTTCTTGTGTGGATTGTGTTGTCTGAGTTTTGTATAAATTCCTATAGAAGTTTAGGAAAGTGTCTGCAACCTGGTGTGGGTCGGTCACCTCGTCTCCCTGTGGGGTAGCTAGGGTCACCACTACCGGAGGTTTTTCATTTAAATGAGCTAAATATGCCAGTAATTTACCTGCTTGCTCCCCGTGTTCAAAGATTCTTTGTTTTTTGAAAAAGACCTGTTGTTTGGCTTTCTCTATATGCATTTGGGTTACTGCTCTGGATTGCATTTGTACTTTATGGAGATTGTCAGTACTGGGTTCTTGTGCGTATGCCTGTTCCAATTCCTGTAGTTTTTCAGTGGTCATCTGTAATAGCAGTTTAGAGGAATTTTTAAATCTATTTATTCTTACTGAAAGTAGTCTACTAACTTGATTTTTAAAGGTGTCCCAGACTGCAGTATCTGAATCTGTAAATCTTAAGTTGTTTAGGATATATTGTATTTCTTGCCCTATGTTCTCGAGATCAGGCAGGACCGACAGCCAGAATGGATTCAGCCTCCAATTAGAAGTGGGCATTGCCTTTAATAGAGATGCTGTTATCCAACAGGGTGAGTGGTCTGATAGAGCTCGTGGAGCCATACCCGACCCTGTAATTTTAGGCAGTAATGCATTTGAGGCCAGTATAAAATCAATCCTGGACATCGTGTCACAGCCCACCGAGTGACATGTGTATGCTTTTTTAGTCGGGTTTTGCCATCTCCATACGTCTGTTAGCGCGAATTCTGTGAATAGTCTGCAGAGTCTGGTTTGGTGAGGCACAGTCCTGGATGTATCTCCCAGGCCTGGTCTGTCCAAATTTGGATTCATGGTTTGGTTAAAGTCGCCCATCCATATAGCTGGAACTGATGGGTTCTGTGCCATAAATGCCAATCCCTTCAATACTACCTCAATCGAAAAAGGGGGAGGGATATAACACGCCAGAATCAATAGGGAGTTGCCTCCTATGGTGGCATGCAGGAAGACATATCTTCCTAATCTATCTGACTCTAGTGTGATTAGTTCAAAGGGCACTCTTTTGGCGACCAATATCGATACCCCCCTTGATTGATTGGTATGCGTGCTGTGGTATAACCATCCTACCCACGGTTTTTTTAAGGCTACCTGCATCTGGCCTGTGATATGTGTTTCTGTTAAAGCTATGATATCTGCTTTTTGTGATTTTAGAAATGTTAGAGCTGCGGTTCGCTTTACCTTATTCCGCATACCGCGTACGTTCCACGTCAAAAACTTTACACTGGCCATGTTAGTTTCTGAATGTAATAGTGTATCTGCCATCTGGTGAGACCCCAAGACAGTGGAACCCCCCCAGTCTGCCTTTTCCACAGTGCCAGTCTGCTAATACATATCTTACTGATGAGTACATATTGCCTGTCTAACCGTATCAAAGCCACATCAACACTTATATTCCCAAAATAAAACACAAAACTTATCCTTTTAACTGTTCCCATCCCTCCCAGCTGCACATCTCCCCAACCTGATGTGAGCATATATACCCAAACTGTCAGCATATAACATATCATCCAGCGGTTACACTCCGCTGGAGGCACATTTCTTAATAGCAATGGATGTGTTTTCCTTTTATGCTGAACCAACTTTGTTGAGAGGGCGACTGTTCCCCTGTCGCTCGTGGAGCAATTGTAGTCAGCACTACCACACATTACAGTCAGTGAGTTCCCTTTGCACTTTTCCTCCTTGCATCTGGTCAAATTATGACTCATATTCCATGATATTGTGGTACAGTTCGTCCCTGTCATTTAGGAGTCTTGCAGAGCATATCACTGTAGACTGTCCCCTCTCTTTTCAAAATGTAAGGGCGCAACCGGTAACCCGCGCAACTTTATTGTATGATCCCGCATGTTCCATATCGAAGTTATACTGGAGCTAACTCTCTTATCCTTATCCACTTCACTTGTATACAAGCTGTGTATGCCCCTGTTCTTTATATCCCTAAACTGGATTTTGGTTCCCCACTAAGAGGTCTCCGTGATATTTATTTTGTAGGATTTTGTTCAAAGTCAGGAGGTACTCACTGTGGTTGTGTGAACATAGTCCGATTAAGCAGGTCTGTCTCTACGATCCAGCCATGCTGTCGCTGCCGCCGGGTCGTCAAAGAATTGTGCTCTTCCATCTTCTTCCACCCATAGCCTGGCGGGAAATAGCATCGCATACTTGAGATGGAGGGTCCTCAGTCGGCGCTTCACCTCCTGATATTGTGCTCTTTTCCTTTGCACCTCGCTGGAAAAATCCGGGAATACTGCAATCTGGCTGTTTCCGATCTGTATATTTCCTCTCTCCCGGGTAAGTTTAAGGATTTTGTCTCGGTCCCGAAAATTTAGAAACTTGGCGACGAATGTGCGGGGAGGCGCTCCGGGTGGTGGTGGCCGCGCAGGTATACGGTGCGCCCTCTCCACCGCAAACATTACTGAAAAGGCTTCCCGGCCGTATGTTTTGAGCAGGAGCGTTTCTAGATTGGTTGCTGGGTCTGCGCCTTCCTCTTTCTCCGGCAGTCCTATGAAGCGGAGGTTACAGCGTCTGAGGCGGTTCTCCATGTCATCTTGATGGGCATGGAGTTACTGTATCTGTCTCTGCATCTCCTCTGTAGTATGTCTCATGGGGTGGAGGGCATCTTCCGCGTTGTTGATTCTGGTTTCTGCCTCTGTGACCCTGTCTTTCAGTTTTGAGAAGTCCTGTCTCATCAGGGATATATCGATTTTCACTTCGTCTATCTTCGCAGTCAGGGTACCTTGTAGGACGGCTATAGCGTCCAGCACTTTGGCGGTGTCCGATGTCTGAGGAGCGGGGCCCGTACCGGGGCAGGCCTCCTCTTAAATAGGCATGAGTCGTGCCAGTAGGGCAATCGGGTGGAAGATGAAGATGGAGTGCTGAGGAGGCTGTTGGTGGTGCTTAAAGGTTGCCCCCTAGTCTGGGGGGGAGGGGGGTAACATTGGGTGCTGGAAGATTCCCCCTAACACAAGGAGGAAACCCTTCCTGAAGGCACAGGAGCAAGGAGAGGACAGCAGGAGCTCGTCAGCACATCCAGGAAATCTCCTGAGAGTCAGCCGGGTGGGCTGGTGAGTGTCAGTCTGAAGGACTGTGGGGAGAAGTTAGCCTGGAGGGCTAGTGAAAGGGGCAGCTGCAGCCAGGCAGGTTGGCAGTGCCTGAAGTGTTGGTGCTGGGACGACCAGTAGCCACATGAAGAATGTATGCTGGACACTGAACTTTTGCTACACAACTAAGGGGCCTCAGGTTCCTGCCTGTAATGGGCTTTTGCGTCATCTGACTGAGTAACTGTTGGATAATTCACAGTGCTCCAGCTGAGTTCTGTATGCAAGTGAGTACTGGAGGAATAAGAGGAGCTGCATATAGACACTGTGTATAGGAAGAGTTGCCCCTGAAATTTTTGAAGACAAGTGGGCATCCCATGATCTCCCATCCATGTCCAAGTTTATATTCCCCAATAAAACAAAAACAAAAAAAACAAAGTCATGAACAGTTCTCTGACTCTGAGTGTCTGTGGAAATTCGGTGTGCCTGGCTGTGCAGGGTGGGGAATCACAGTTCATCTGCAGTCCTTAAAAGTACAGAATTTACACAGCATTTCTGAGCTTCAGAAGACAGGGAGCAGGGATCTGATATCACACACTGCACAGCATTGAGAGAAGAGCTTAGTGTAATCTGAGACCTGAGTGGAAGGAAAGTACACACACCCCTCCTACATAGTCTGATAGAGAAACATGCTGTCAGTACCTTGATCACCAGCTGGTGGCACTGTGCTTCCTAAAGCTAAAGGTTGTAGTTCTGATATCCACCAGCGGGTGTCTCCCAGCTTCCCATTTTCCACCTGATGTTGGCTGCTGGGAGGGTATTTAGTTCCTCCTGTACATTTCCCTCTCGTTCCAATGTTTTGCTGCCAGAATCAGATACTACTGTTCCTGCTCTTGATTGTGCTCTTTGCTTTGTACGTATGTATATCCTATATATGATTGTATTTAATTGTGCTGTCCCCCCCTCTACATTGTAAAGCGCTGCGTAAACTGTTGGCGCTATATACAGTCAGGTCCATAAATAATGGGACATCGACACAATTCTAATCTTTTTGGCTCTATACACCACCGCAATGAAACAAGCAAGCTGTCCTTTAACTGTAGACTTTCAGCTTTAATTTGAGGGTATTTACATCCAAATCAGGTGAACGGTGTAGGAATTACAACAGTTTTTATATGTGCTTCCCACTTTGTAAGGGACCAAAAGTAATGTGTCAGCTGTTCCATGGCCAGGTGTGTGTTATTCCCTCATTATCCCATTTACAAGGAGCAGATAAAAGGTTCAGAGTTCATTTCAAGTGTGCTATTTGCATTTGGAATCTGTTGCTGTCAACTCTCAATATGATATCCAAAGAGCTGTCACTATCAGTGAAGCAAGCCATCATTAGGCTGAAAAAACAAAACAAACCCATCAGAGAGATAGCAAAAACATTAGGTGTGGCCAAATCAACTGTTTGGAACATTCTTAAAAAAAAAGAACGCATCGGTGAGCTCTTCACAACAGTTGGCCAGATCAAGAACACTCTCCAGGAGGTAGGTGTATGTGTGTCAAAGTCAACAATCAAGAGAAGACTTCACCAGAGTGAATACAGAGGGTTCACCACAAGATGTAAACCATTGGTGAGCCTCAAAAACAGGAAGGCCAGATTAGAGTTTGCCAAACAACATCTAAAAAAGCCTTCACAGTTCTGGAATAACATCCTATGGACAGATGAGACCAAGATCAACTTGTACCAGAGTGATGGGAAGAGAAGAGTATGGAGAAGGAAAGGAACTGTTCATGATCCAAAGCATACCACCTCATCAGTGAAGCATGGTGGTGGTAGTGTCATGGCGTGGGCATGTATGGCTGCCAATGGAACTGGTTCTCTTGTATTTATTGATGATGTGACTGCTGACAAAAGCAGCAGGATGAATTCTGAAGTGTTTCGGGCAATATTATCTGCTCATATTCAGCAAAATGCTTCAGAAATCATTGGACGGCGCTTCACAGTGCAGATGGACAATGACCCGAAGCATACAGCGAAAGCAACCAAACAGTGTTTTAAGGGAAAGAAGTGGAATGTTATGCAATGACCAAGTCAATCACCTGACCTGAATCCGATTGAGCATGCATTTCACTTGCTGAAGACAAAACTGAAGGGAAAATGCCCCAAGAACAAGCAGGAACTGAAGACAGTTGCAGTAGAGGCCTGGCAGAGCATCACCAGGGATGAAACCCAACGTCTGGTGATGTCTATGCATTCCAGACTTCAGGCTGTAATTGACTGCAAAGGATTTGCAACCAAGTATTAAAAAAGTGAAAGTTTGATGGATGATTGTTAATCTGTCCCATTACTTTTGGTCCCTTAAAAAGTGGGAGGCACATATACAAACTGTTGTAATTCCTACACCGTTCATCTGATTTGGATGTAAATACCCTCAAATTAAAGCTGGAAGTCTGCAGTTAAAGCACATCTTGCTTGTTTCATTTAAAATCCATTGTGGTGGTGTATAGAGGCAAAAAGATTAGAATTGTATCAATGTCCCAATATTTATGGACCTGACTGTAAATCGCGTATAATAATAGTAATAATATCCTGAACTCTGCTGCCTTGTTTTCCGACTCCCCCTTGTTCCTGATCGCAGTTTTGGTTCCCCCTTCCTATATGTTCTCTGCACCTACAGTTTTACCCTGCTTTTCTGAGTTCCTCATTTGTATACAGTATATTGTATATAGTTACCTCGCTAGTTAGGCTTTCTGTTACTCTTTTAGATTGTTAAGTTAGGTATTTTTTCACGGGGTTCTTGGTTGCTGGTGTTTGGGTGGATTTTGGTTTCATTGTAAATAAATATCACATTAAATATCCACTTACCTACCCCCCCACAGTACATATACAGTGGGGGGGGGGGGGGGGGGGCGGCACGTGCAGGCAAAATCATGTACATCATTTTGCCTACTCCGGTTTTCTCCACCGGACACAGAGGATTGTGGATCCCGGTACTCGGGACACGGTGATCATGTGATCGCTATATGGAGGAGGGGCTTTCTCAGCTAAGCACACCCTCCTGCCTGTGTCCTGACAAATTGAGCAACCTGGCAGAATGTACAACCCGCGTCGCTTCCTGTGACGTGGAATCAGCTGTATCGGCAAATCGGCCGCACTGGGCATTCGCAGCGCATCATACGTGCCTTCAGTGGCTGACTTCGTTACACAGCGCAATTTGCCTGGCAGAATGCTCGACCGACTACTGCCCATGTGCACGGAAGAAATCAACTAACACTTATGAAATTTATATTGCTAAGCCCATCTTGGTACACCTTACACTCAACCTCATCACACTACAGTAAGAAGGTGGCCCAGCGGACAACCTGCTACTATATATAACCTCAACCTGAAATTGGTTTGCTAATTCAAAACGGTGTTTGGTGTAACATGATGTCCACTGCCCCGCCTGCTTACTGTAGCTGTGATGAGGTCGGGTGTAAGGTGTACCAAGATGGGCTTAGCAACGTAAATGCCGTAAGTGTTAGTTGATTTCGCCCGTGCACATGCGCAGTAGTCGGTCGAGCATTTTGGCAGGAAAATTCCTCTGTGCACTGACGTCAGGCACTGAAGAGATGTATGACGCGCTGCGCGTGCGCAGTGCTGGCGGTTTGGAAATACAGCTGATTCCACGTCACAGGAAGTGACGCGGGTTGCACATTCTGCCAGGTTGGTCATTTTGTCTGAACATCTGCATGCTGGAGCTAAGGGCAGATGGATTCCAGAAAGTAAATTCTACATAAACCATCTGCCCTTACTCAAGATGGCTGCCGCAAAAAATGCTGGGGAGGGGGTGTTTTTCAAAGTGATTTCTTAACAAAATAGAGCATGAAGATATGAATGGATGGGTGAGTTTGCTTTGATGTTAAAAAATTATTAAAGTGTGTTTTAAGTTTGTGGTGCTCAGATATATTTAAATTCCACTTTAACAACCACTGCATTAAAGTATACTAATAATGTGGTATTGCATCAACACTAGACTGATAATATAATGCTATTGTGCAGAAAATGTATGGTGCCAAAGCACAGATGTACCCCGTAATATCTCACCTCGTTCACACCTGTGCGATTTGTCATGCGATTTGACAGTTCCAAATTGCATGACAAGTTGCACTCTGTTGCCGGCAACGGAATGGTTCAAACACGACTCATGTCCAGCACTACTTTTTTTCCGATTTCATTGCGACTTGCATAGACTTTTGTTAAACTAAGTCGCAAGTCGCAATGAAATCGGAGGTGCAAAGCACACTGATCTGCGGCTTTGAAGGCGCGCTGAAGTAGCGCGATTTCAAAGTCACACTAGTGTGAACCAGAGCTAAAGTAGATGTAAACCCTCCTCTTGTAAAACAACCCATTCAGTTTAAATTAGAAATGAAAGGCAAAATATTTGCGTATAGATATAAAAAAAAAAAAAAAAAACATCATAAATAAACCTTTCCCCCATTTTTTTTTATAAGTGATCACATACCTTCTGATCTCAGCTGCATAAAGAGCTCAAAGAGCTGGAGGAGGAAAAACAGCAGGACACTGGTCTTCCCTGTGAATGACTGTGCAGGGGGGGGGGTCAGGACAAGTCTGATCATTGGAGGAGAGCAGGCTGAGTTCTCGGCACAGTCAAAAAAAACTGACCATGCTGTGCTCTTATGCCTAGTGCGATCAGTTTTGATAGGAAAACAGAGGGACTGGCAGGAACACCAGGGATTTCACACAAATACAAAAAGAACAGGATACTTTTTACGAGGTACAGCAGGCACATAGCAGGAATATGAAATGTTGGGTTTACATATTCTTTAGAGCCAGTTCACACCATAGAAATGCAGTCCTTATGCATTCCAGATGCTTTTCTGCATTCACATTTTTTTGAAGCTTTCCAGTGCGTTTTTGATGCGATTTTGGTTCTTTTTTTATACAGCCCAGTGCATTTTTCCCCCTCTTTTTTTAACCTTAAATATGGACATGTGTGTTCCAGTGCACTTTGATGCATTTAGGTGCATTCTAAATGCGTTTTACAGCGTTCCAGTACAGTCCAGTGCAGGAAAAATGCTTTTTCCTCTGGAACTAGAACGCACTGGAACTGCAAGCACTGGTGTGAACTATGCCATTGAAAACCATACAACCTACTTTCCGTGCGTTTTTGATGCAGAAAAAAAATGCACCGGACTGCATGTGGTGTGAACTGGCCCTTAAGGAAAATGTAGGCTTGGAAACAGGGTCAGGACGAGGGGTGGGCAGAAGGGACAGCTGCCCTAGGCGCAGCATGTATTGTAAGGATGGGAGCGCCACAAGTTCCTTCTAGTATAAAGCTAACAGGAGTAGTGACAGTGACATTACTACTTCTGTCAGCCCAGTGCTGGAAGCAGCAAGGAAAAGAGCAGAGAACTGGGAGGAGGTGTGGGGTGTGCTCTCTGTGAAGGGGGGGCGCAATTTGTCATCTCTGTCCTGGACACTGGATGATCTTCTCCGGGCACTGCTTGGAAATACAACACCCCAAATGATCTTGGTCTATTTCGTTTGTGGCGTTGGATTTCTCTTTGTATATAAAATTCTTACTAAACAGAACTGATCCTTACTAAAGCAATCTGTTTAGATTATGTTCAATTTCCGGCTACTATATACACTTCTCCTGGAGCAACAGATTGAGGCAGCAATCAATACTCCCACTTATAGCCATAATTGTTAGCACACACGATTTGCTATGCTGCAATATTTAGACGGCCACATTACCGCATGCCGAGCCTATGGAGAGCTTTTTAAAAATTACTTAGCCAAAGAGGTCTCAGGAGAAGCAGCCCCATCACCGGTGTTATGCTAACAAAAGAGAGCTCGTTTAGCTGGGAACACACAAGCCAATCAACAGATGACTGCTGCGAGGCTCTGCAAACACCAAGCGGGATTTCAACCCACCAGGAACAGCAGACCCTTCCTTTAATTACTCATTCCTTTTATCTTTTTCTTTACTAATTATTTATTAGCTGATTTTACTGAGAAGCTTTTTGGGTACAAATGATTTTGCCCCGCAGTTCTTTCCTTTTTTTTGAAAAAAGAGACCCTGTCACCAACCATTCACTTTTCACTTGTGGTGACAATGAAAAGTAAAGCAACGGGTGGAGGCGACCCCACGAGCAACCCATGCTCACCTACTCACCTTCCATTTTATCCCACAAAGCTCCATTTGACTGCTGGAAGAGAAAAAAAATTCTGGTACTTCTGAGTATGACTCCCATACCTCCCAACTTTTTGAGATGGAAATGAAGGACACCTATTAGCAAAAGTATATTGGCATAGGATAGACCCTCTGCCACGTCCCCTTAAAGGAGAATTGTATAAAAAAAATGATTGGTGAAACCCATAAGTGCTTTTTTTTTACCCATACTATTCCTTTATATTGGCTTTTGACATTTACAAATGCAGCAATTTAGAAATTGGATGGAAGGTTTAGTGCTGGGAGACACTTTTTGGTAGATAAAAAGAGCATTTTAAATACAACTATATAGATCAGAACAAAATAAGGGACAAATGAGGAGGAAAGAGGGACAGAGGCACTTTGTTCCAAATCAGGGACAGTCCCTCAAAATCAGGGACAGTTGGGAGCTATGGGACTCCCCATAACAGGCCTGGTGAGTGGTCACCCACCGCTGTCACACCGGGTTGAGGAGAGGGTCCTCCAGCCACTGTAAGCTCCAAATTACAACTTGGTGCTTTTTTTCCTTATCTCCCCGGAGTTGAGCTTTAATAATACAGACTAAAGTGGATCAGATAAGTCTTCACAAATTCATGCCAGTAATTATCTCAAGAGGTGTCTATAGTGGGTCTAATATCATCCACTTCCGGGGGGTTTATGCAGGAAACAGCTGGTGCATGGAAAGTTTGAGTTTCAATTTCTACATAAAAAACACATGGAATGAAACAACACAGGAAATGATGAGTCAGTAAATTTAGCATGTGACTTTACATTTAAATTGTTTACTTGCTGGACTGCGCAAGCTGGAAAAAAAAAAAAAAAAAAAAGAAGAAGAATCCATCGTTACTCGTAAGTCAAGTCGTAAACGCCTTGTTGCAGGAAAGGGATCTAGAAGGCTTTTGTTGGGCTGCATGAACTGAGATGATCCTGACTTCTCAGAGATAAATGCAGACATGTGTGAATATCTTTAACAGTCTGGTTTCAATTATACTGTACGTAGCCATTGGATGACACTGAAGATATGCAGCCAAAGCAGATTTTGTAGGAACTCATTGGTAAAATAATAAGATTACTTTGTCATGCAGTTTTCCTAAGAGGACCAGTATGCCAAATTCACATACAAAAGAATGACATTATATGCATGCTTTAAAGGCGTTATTATTAATATTCACAAAGGGCAATTGAAGTCATCGTTTCAATTATACAATAGCACATGGGGTGCCAAAGGGGTGTGAGTACATGTTAACACTGAAAATCTTGAATTAACCTCCAATTGCCCCATATCAGCACTCTGGGGGTTATTTATGAAAGGCAAATCCACTTTGCATCTTTGCACTACAAGTGCAAAGTGCACCTGAAATTGCACTGAAAGTGCACTTGGAAGTGCAGTCGCTGTAAATCTGAGGGGAAGATCTGAAATGAGGGGAAGCTCTGCTGATTTTATCATCCAGTCATGCATACCTCCAAACTTTTTGAGATGGGAATGAGGGACACCTATCAGCAAAAGTATGCAGGCATAGGACGCACCCCCTGTCTCGCCCCTTTAAAGGAGAATTGTACAAAATAAACAAGATTGGTTAAACCCAAAAGTGCTTTTTTACCATTACTATTGCTTTATATTGGCCTTTGGAATTTACAAATACAGCAATGTAGAAATCGGATGAAAGGTTTAGCTCTGGAAAACACTTTTTGAAAAATAAAAAGTGCATTTTATATACATCTATATAGATCAGACCAAAATGAGGGACAAATGAGGAGGAATGAGGGACAGAGGGACATTGCTCAAAATCAGGGACAGTCCCTTTAAATCAGGGACAGTTGGGAGCTATGAATCATGTGCAAGCTAAAATGCTTTTCTTTGCATGTCCCCCTCGAATCTACAACCAGGGCCGTTTTTAAGGCAAGGCAAAAGGGGCAGCTGCCCTGGGCCCTGTCATTGTTGTGGGGCCCAAAGCAGCTGCCTCATACTTGCCTACTATCCTGGTTTAAATTCCCTCATCCCTTGAGGTTTTAGTCCCGTGCTGTGTCCCAATATCTCAGTGTGAAGTGCTGCTACTAATGCTGCCCAGCTCTGCCCTTTTGTTGTGTACAGATGACTCACCTGCAGACCGTGTGTTCATATGTAAATAGTGGCGGCATTCATATGTAAATAGCGGTGGCTGGCGGCATTAATATGCATATCTTGCCCCCCTGAGGTCATATCCATAGTAATCTCTAGCAGCCAATCAACAAGAAGAAATCATGTGCTGTAACCTCTAGCAACTAATCAGTAAGCCGTAATGTGTGCTGTAACCTCTAGCAACCAGTCAGTGAGCAGTAATGATACTCTGTGACCTCTGGCAACCAATCGCAATAGCTGCCTGATCTGATTCAGTAAACTAATTTTGAGTCTAGCTGCTATTTATCTATTTATTGTATGTTTCAGAGCAGGTGGAGAGTGAAACTGCATGGCGGGGGCCCAAGAAAAGTTTTGGCCAGGGTCCAATCAATATTAAAGACGGCCCTGTCTACAACGACTGCACTTCCAAGTGCACTTCCAGTGAAATTTCAGGTGCACTTTGCACTTGTAGTTTGCACTTGTAGTGCAAAGTGGATTTGCCTTTAGTACATAACACCCTATAATCCAATAACCTATGCTACAGGAGGGTAGTTGGTATTTTGAACAGTAGAGTAGGGACTAGCCAGAAAGGGATTATTTTTGAAGCCGTTGGCCATCTTAAACATGTATTGCAATAACCTCACCTACTTGACAATACTCAGGTCAGTTTGGCCAATCACCAGACCCAAACACTAGTACGGTATGTGGGGTGGGGCAGTGGCATTAACTACCCGGAAAATCAGCGAGGAGGTGGCCAGGGAGTGCAGATGGGTGAGCGTACCTTATGGCTACCATTTGTCCCCTAATTCTGGGGACAGGCCCCAATTTGAGGTGTCTGTCCCCAGCAAACATGCATTCCTAGCCGTGCTCCCGGCCACCCAGGCAGTAGTGTACACATTGTAGTATGTAAGCGCCAACCCATTAATCATACTGTGCAGACGTCAACCCAAAGCCACTGGAGCTATTTGTGCTTTCTCCTCTTGATAACAAAAAGGTGTCTCTCCTAACTTTGCATTCATATTTTGGTGCCTCTTATTCAAAATCTGTTTGAATGTCTAGTAACCTTAGTATACATAGCTGGAGTGGGGAGTGCAGATGGGTGGGTATACATTACTGGGGGGGAGCAGATGGGAGAGCTTAGCTTGCTGGAGGGAGGGGGCGACTGCAGAAGGGTGCATATACCTTTCTGGGGAAGAGGAGTGTAGATGGATAAGTATACCTTGCTGGTCGGGAGGGGGGAGGAGAGAAGTGCAGATGGGCGAATATACCTTGCTGGGGGGGGGGGGGAGGATGCAGATAGGTGAGTATATCTTGCTGGGGGGGTGCAGATGGGCAAGTATACCTTGCTGGGGGGCGGGAGTCCAGATGGGCGAGTATAGCTTTCTGGTCGGGAGGGGGAAGGGGAGAAGTGCAGATGGGCGAATATACCTTGCTGGGGGGGTGCAGATAAGTGAGTATATCTTGCTGGGGGGGTGCAGATGGGCGAGTATACTGCAGATACATATATACCCAATGTGTGGCGCTAAAAAATATACAATATACTAAAACTCTAAAAATGATAATATATAATAAATAAACAGATAATATGATATTATGTAAAATATCCCCAATTATAGTGCAAGTGCTCAGTAATAGATTAATAAAGTGCAAGTGCTCTGTGTGTATATACACAGTCCTCAATATAGATAATCAAGAAAAAGTACATACACATATCAAAGAAAAAGTGAAACAAATGCTGTCCATGCAATGTGCATCCTCCCCCTTCAGGTATGCCCTCACCTTTAAGGGCTTTAAAAACAAGCCTGTAGTAAATGTTATCAGCTTAGATGATTATCATCCATATAATGGCTGGTTAATGGTAAGCACAGATCCCATATTCACTCCACCTCCTGGTAAGAACGCTGATCAATAAAGCCACAACTTCTGTCTGGTATTTTCAAAGATCACCTCATATACATACAGGGAATAATAGAGGCATGCAATAGAGGACTGCAGATGGATCAGTATACCTTTCTGGGTGTGCAGATGGGTCAGTATAGCTCTCTGGGGGGGGGGGGGGGGGGTGCAGATGGGTTAGCATACCTTCCTAGAGGAATAGGTTGTGCAAATTAATAAATACACCTTGCAAAGAGAAGGGGGGAGTGCAGATGGGGTGACCAGTATTCCTTACTGGGAGGAGGACTACAAATGGAGAGTGTACATTTCTAGGGAGGAGGGGGGGTGTGCAGATGGGCAAGTATACCTTTCTGGGCGTGATGGTGTGTACAAAAGGGGGAATATGCCTTGCCAGAGGAAGAGGGGGGTGCAGATGGGTGATTATACCTTGCTGAGGGTAGAAGTGCACATGGGCGAGTTTCTCTCGTTGGAGGGGGTGGGGCCTATCGGGGGACGCTTTCACTTTGTTCTAAATGGGCAAGCCACAGCTTCACTTACACATATTTAGTTGAAATTGGAGAAGCCGCGCTAAAAAAATCAATAGGTCCATTCAAAAACCATCAATGAAAAAAATAATGATAAAAAGAGTCCATATGAAACACTTGTATGCTTGATATCACCACAGTGTATACACACAGATAAGAGTGCCCAACCACCGCAACCAATAGCAGCTTACCAGATGGCAAGCATAAAGGACAGATGGCTATAGTCCAGCCAAGGCCTTTAGCTTGTAGATGTCAACACTGGTGGGACTCCCCATTGATAACGTCTGTTAATGACGAAACGCGTATGGAGGAAAAGTACGCAGTGACGTCACAACGCGATATTTCTAGGAGGACGGGCTCCGTGTATGTATGCCGGACAGCAACCTTTGTTATGCATGCTATTTTCTACCTAAATGTAAGTGCATTACCTTGCTTTTAATAAATATAGTTCATACAGTATTACGCTATGGCCAGTCTGTTGTTTTCTTCTGGGGCACCCGTTTGAGAACAGGACGAATACCATAAGTGGAGAGAGGAAGGGTTTTGTACGATTAGCCCACTGGCACCAGTGTTGACATCTACAAGCTAAAGGCCTTGGCTGGGCTATAGCCATCTGTCATTTATGCTTGCCATCTGGTAAGCTGCTATTGGTTAGGGTGGTTGGGCACTAGGGATGAGCCGAACACCCCCCGGTTCGGTTCGCACCAGAACCTGCGAACGGACCGAAAATTTGCACGAACGTTAGAACCCCATTGACGTCTATGGGACTCGAACGTTCGAAATCAAAAGTGGTCATTTTAAAGGCTAATTTGCATGGTATTGTCCTAAAAAGGATTTGGGGACCCGGGTCCTGCCCCAGGGCACATGTATCAATGCAAAAAAAACTTTTAAAAACGTCTGTTTTTTCAGGAGCAGTGATTTTAATGGTGCTTAACCACTTGCTTACTGGGCACTTAAACCCCCCTCCTGCCCAGACCAATTTTGAGCTTTCAGCGCTGTCGCACTCTGAATGACAATTGCGCGGTCATACAACACTGTACCCAAATGAAATTTTTATCATTTTTTCCCCACAAATAGAGCTTTCTTTTGGTGGTATTTAATCACAGCTGGGGTTTTTATTTTTTGCTAAACAAACAAAAAAAATGGAAAATTTTGAAAAAAAAAAATGTTTAATAGTTTGTTATAAAATTTTGCAAACAGGTCATTTTTCTCCTTCATTGATATGCGCTGATGAGGCGGCACTGGTGGGCACTGATAGGCTGCACTGATGGGCACGGATAGGCACAGATAAGGCGGCACTGATAGGCACAGATAAGGCGGCACTGATAGGCACAGTTAAGGCGGCACTGATAGGCACAGTTAAGGCGGCACTGATAGGCACAATTAAGGCGGCACTGATGGGGACAGATAAGGCGGTACTGATGGGCACAGATAAGGCGGCACTGATGGCCACGGATGGGCGGCACGGATAGGTGGCACAGATAGGTGGCACTGATGGGGGGCACTGATGGGGGGCACTGATGGGGGGCACTGATGGGCGGCACTGATGGGGGGCACTGATGGGCACTGATGGGCGGCACTGATGGGCACTGGTAGGTGACACTGATGGGCACTGATGTGGGGCACTGATGTGGGTGCTGATGGGTGGCACTGATGTGGGTGCTGATGGTTGGCACTGATGGGTGGCACTGTGGGCACTGATGGATGGCACTGTGGGCACTGATGGGTGGCACTGTGGGCACTGATGGGTGGCGCTGATTGATGGCACTGATGGGTTAATCTGGTGGGCACTGGTAGGCAGCACTGCTGTGTTACAAGATCGCCGTGATCGGGACTGATGTCCCGATCACGGCCGCCGGTGATCGGGTTTTTTTTCTCCTCCTCACGCTGTCAGCGCGAGGAGGAAAATAGCCGATTACCGGCTCTGTTTACATCACATGATCAGCTGTCATTGGCTGACAGCTGATCATGTGGTAAGGGGTTGGGACCAACCCCTTACTCTGATCTGTGATCAGGCGAGTCTCATAGACTCGCTGACCACCGAGCGCGCCGCGCGCGCCCTGCAGGGGGCGCGCAGGCCGCTCGTGCACGGGACGACGTCAGTGGACGTAGTCCCGGCAATTTAGATCCGCGCTGTTGCCGTCATTTGGCAATGGCCCGGATCTGAAGCAGTTAAAGTAAAAAAAAAAAAAAGTGAAATATTCCTTTAAATATCGTACCTGGGGGTTGTCTATAGTATGCCTGTAAAGTGGCGCATGTTTCCCATGCTTAGAACAGTCTCTGCACAAAATTACATTTTTAAAGGAAAAAAAGTCATTTAAAACTGCTTGCGGCTTGAAAATCAGTGAGACAAACGGCATGGGTACCCCCCAGTCCATTACCAGGCCCTTTGGGTCTTGTATGGATATTAAGTGGAACCCTGCACCCAAATTAAAAAAGGAAAGGTGTGGGGCCCCCAGGCCCTATATACTCTGAACAGCAGTATACAGGCGGTGCAAACAAGACAGGGACAGTAGGTTTGTTGTTAAGTAGAATCTGTTTGTAATTTTGAGCTGGTACATTTTTAATGTGTTTAGCTCCAGCCAAAAAATCTATTTTAAGCTTTTTGGAAAACATAGGGAAGGGTTATCACCCCTGTGACATTTGTTTTGCTGTCTGTGCTCCTCTTCAGAAGATTTCACCTCACTTTTTGTCCCAATGACAAATGTTTTTTGAAAATTTGGGGTTTTTAGTGAAACAAGGATTGGTGATAAAGCATCAGTGGAAAGGAGAAAAGTTTTTCCCATATTAACTCTTACAGGAGAGAATTTCCCTTCCTAGGGGTAGATTTCATCTCACTTCCTGTTGTCTCCTTCCGTTTGCAAGTAGGAGTCGTTTGTAAGTTGGATGTTTGAAAGTAGGGTCCTGCCCTATATACTCAGCAGAAATTTGGGCCTTAGGTGTTGTTGTGGCCACAACACTGTAAGCCCTCACAGGGCCCTGCTGTGAAATATTAGATCAAGAATTGTAATTACATGCCCCTGTTGAACAGGGCCTGAAAAATTGGGTCTTTGGTGTTGGTGGTGCTGGTGCCACAACACTGTAAGTCCTCACAGTTACTCTTGGTGGGCGAAGAAACGGGCCCTGCTGTGAAATATTAGATCAAGAATTCTAATTACATGTCCCTGTTGAACATGGGCTGAAAAATTTGGCCTTAGGCACTGGTGCTGGTGCCACAACACTGCAACCCCTCACAGGTACTCTAGTTGGAGCGCAGGAACAAAGAATTGCATCAAAAATTGTAATTACACGCCCCTGTTAAACAGGGGTTGAAAAATTGGTCCTTAGGCACTGGTGGCGGCGCCCAGAACCAAAAATGTTCTTACAAGCTATCAGCATGATCATTGAGGAGGAAGAGGATAATTACTCAGCATAACAGGATAGTCACTCAGCATCAGCATAGGCAGTCTTTGAAGGGATCTGACATTTCAAAAAAAAATATTCGGTTACATCAGCATCAGGTGCTTGGTAGCTGGTGGTGATCCAAGACTGATTCATTTTTATGAAGGTCAGTCGATCGACCGAGTCGGTGGACAGACGCACCCTGTGATCGGTTACAAAGCCTCCAGCAGCACTGAATGTGCGTTCCGAAAGAACGCTGGATGCAGGATAGGCCAGTAGCTCAATTGCATACTGTGCAAGCTCTGGCCAGTGATCCATCCTCAAGACCCAGTAACCCAGAGGATTTTCGGTGGGAAAGGTGTCCAAGTCAGATCTTGCCCCTAGGTATTCCTGCACCATGTAAAACAGACGCTGTCGATGGTTGCTGGAACCGATCATACCTTGGGGCTGCGGACTAAAAAATTGTCTGAACGCATTGGTCAGACGGCTACCTTCTCCACCGCTCCTTCTTTGACTGACCGAAGCCTCAGCAATACGTTGTCCAGAAACAGGAGTTTGTAACCTCCCAGTCTCTGGGAACGCGTTGCACAGACCTTTCTGCAAGGCCTCCCGAAGATGTTTCATCCTCTGCTCCCTCTGCGACGGCAAGATAAGGTCCGCAACCTTACCCTTGTAACGTTCATCAAGGAGGGTTGCCAGCCAGTATTGTTCCTTCTCCTTGATACCACGAATACGAGGATCCTTCCGCAGGCTTTGCAGGATCAGGGAGGCCATGCAGTGTAGGTTTGCTGAGGCATTCGGTCCGGAGTCCTCTGGGTCACTAAGGACGACATGGTCCGCAGCCACCTCCTCCCAGCCACGTACAAGTCCATGTGTTTCTTGGGACTGTAAATGATCCCTTACAGACTGCTGCTGATGCTGAGTGCCAGGCTCCACCTCCATACTGACACAATCCTCCTCCTCCTCGTCCTCTTCCTGTGTGATCGGCGGGCATGCAGGAACACTGTCTGGATAAAGGGGGCCTTGAGAGCTAAGGAAGTCCTCCTCTTCCTGTCTCTGTTCTGCCTCAAGTGCCCTGTCCATTATTCCATGCAGCGTGTGCTCCAACAGGTGGACAAGGGGAACAGTGTCACTGATGCATGCACTGTCACTGCTCACCATCCTCGTGGCCTCCTCAAATGGTGACAGGACAGTGCATGCATCCCTCATCATGCCCCACTGGCGTGGGGAAAAAACCAAGCTCCCCTGACCCTGTCCTGGTGCCATAGTCGCACAGGTACTCATTGATGGCCCTCTGCTGTGTGTACAGCCGCTGCAGCATGGCCAACGTTGAGTTCCACCTGGTGGGCATGTCACAGATTAGGCGGTTCTTGGGCAGGTTAAATTCCTTTTGGAGGTCTGCCAGCCGAGCACTGGCATTATATGACCGGCGGAAATGCACACAGACTTTCCTGGCCTGCCTCAGGACATCCTGTAAGCCCAGGTACCTGCCCAAGAACCGCTGTACCACCAAATTAAGGACGTGAGCCAAACAGGGCACATGGGTCATTTGTCCCTGTCGGAGGGCAGAGAGGAGGTTGGTGCCATTGTCGCAAACCACCATTCCTGCCTTAAGTTGGCGTGGGGTCAACCACCTCTGAACCTGCCCCTGCAGAGCTGACAGAACCTCTGCCCCAGTGTGGCTCCTGTCCCCCAAGCACACCAGCTCAAGCACCGCATGGCATCTTTTGGCCTGCGTACATGCGTAGCCCCTTGAACGCCTACGGAGTACCGCTGGTTCCGAGGACAAAGCACAGGAAGAGGCCATGGAGGAAGAAGAAGAGGAGGGGGTGGAGGAGAGAGGTGTGTCAGAATCATTAGTAGTGGCATTTTGGAGGCGTGGTGGAGGAACAACCTCCAACACTACTGCACCTTGTGCTGCATCCATCCCAGCTGCCAGCAGAGTCACCCAATGCGTCGTGAAACTTAGGTAACGTCCCTGTCCATGCCTGCTGGACCATGAGTCAGCGGTAATATGCACCTTACCGCTGACCGCCCTGTCCAGTGAGGCATGGACATTGCCTTCCACATGCCGGTAGAGAGCCGGAATCGCCTTCCGTGAGAAAAAGTGGCGTTTGGGTACCTGCCACTGAGGAACCGCACATTCCACAAACTCACAGAAGGGGGCAGAGTCTACCAACTGAAAAGGTAGCAGTTGAAGTGCTAGCAATTTTGCCAAGCTAGCATTCAACTGCTGGGCATGTGGATGGCTGGGAGCGAACTTCTTTCAGCGGTGCAGCAGCTGGGGCAGGGAAATTTGCCAGGTACAATCTGACGTTGGTGTACCGAAAGCAGATTGCCCACAAGTACTTGGCTGTGAAACACAAAATTCTACACCTTCATTCCTCTCAGTGCAGGTCTCAGAGAGGAATGAAGGTATAGTGGGTTTGGAGATCTCAGCTGATGAGGAGCAAGGAGAGGTCCTCTTTGTTCTTTGGTGTGGGTCTTTTAGGTACGCTTGCCAACGAACTGCATGGCAGGTCAACATATGTCTGGTCAAGCATGTGGTGCCCAAGTGGGAGATGTTTTGGCCACGCAAGATACACTTGAGACATATGTTGCAAATAGCAGCGGTGCGATCTGATGCACTCGTCTCAAAAAAGGCCCGCACCAAAGAACGTTTCGAATAACGCACAGAGAGAGCAGCGCCCTGCACATGGGGAGCTTTGCGGTGTGATGCAGTTAGTGTGCTGCCCTTAAGCTGGCCCCTGGAGGGCATCCTGTCTCGTTGGTGATGTGCCGCCTCCTCCTCCTCCCTCCTATCAGGCACCCACGTTGAGTAAGTGACCTAATCATCCCCTCCCTCCTCATCACTGGAGCAAACCTGGCAGTATGCTGCAGCAGGGGGAACATGACTGCCAGATTGCTGTCCTTCTTGGGCACCCCCTCTGTCCGTGCTCACGTTACTGCCTTCATCTAGCTCAGTATCATCATCAGAGCCTTCTAAACGCTGGGCATCCTCCTGGAGCATGTACCCAACACTGTGGTCAAACAGTTCGAGGGGCTCCTCAGGAGGACATGGTGGGGCTAGGGAAGGAGTCACTGATCCAATTGAGCCGAGGGAAGAGGCCGCGTTGGCAGCTGCTTTGCCAGACAAAGTACCCTGAGCATGGGTGAGAGAGAATGAGGAGGATGAGGACGGCTTGGTTATCCACTCGACCAAGTCTTCCGCATGTTGCGGCTCAACACGGCCAGCTGCCGAAAAAAAGGCCAAGCGTGTCCCACGGCCACATGCTGATGAGGATGCACCGTGTCCATGACCAGCACTGTTGCCTCTAGACACAGAGCCTGCTTGCCCTCTTTTATTGGCTTGTGACTGTCTGCCTCTCCTTGTTGGCCTTCCAGACATACTAATGGCCTGCAGTGAGATGTAGCTACACTAAGCTGGGATATATATGTAGGAAGGCCAGTATGGTGGCCTGAATTTATGGGAGGAGCCCGGGGGGTACTTAAGCAGCCCGCTCACCTGTGGTGCTTGTCGGTTTCCTGTGCGCGATACACGTCACTAGGCCGACTATTCGATATACCAGCGTCCGCAAGTTCTTGCCTCGCAAAATTCCGTATTCGATACCGTTCTCAAAACTTTCGAAGTCCGCGTTTTTCGTTCGTAGTTTGTACCACGCGGCTGGCTTGGCTGTCGCAGGTAAGGTCCCGTCGGACTTTTCGTTTTCATATCAGGTCACTAAACCGTAATTTCAAAAATTTTCGTTTCACTCGCTTTTCATAAACTGCAATGTATATCGCATTTTTCGTTTCATGTCATGTCACTAAACCGTACTTTCAAATTTCGTTACTCGCACTTCACTATTGTAATGTATATCGCTCGTACTTTCGATATGTTACCATTTCGACAGCACCGCGACGCAGACGTCGCTTCATTTCTAGCATGTCGGTGTTTAAAAATATGTATCAGTAAACAGCCATAGCAAATCGCAATCGCAAGTTATCGGATCAAGTCAGTTCGATACCAATCATTTCTCATTTCTGAAACATTCTAGAACTCATTTCTGACATGTCAAATCATTTCAAAACATTTCTCATTTCAGTCACCTACCGCGCTCCGATTCGAATCCAGTCGCATCAAAAAGATGCACCGATTCGTTCCGGTGTGCCCCAGTTATTTGGCCTCATTTCTATACATGCTCCAGAGTTACGTTATTGTCTGTCATTAATACCTCTGTCATGTTTTTTCACGTATCACGTTCCGTCACGAATCCAGTCGCATGCAAAAATGCACCGATTCATCTCGGCGTGCCCCAGGATTGGCCTCATTTCTATACATGCTCCAGAGTTTTGTTTGTCAGTCATTCATACCTCTGTCATGGTTATCATTTCATTTCCACCTATCACGTTCCGACATGAATCCAGTCGCATGGCAATGCACCGATTCGTCTCGGCGTGCCCCAGGATTGGCCTCATTTCTATACATGCTCCAGAGTTTTGTTTATCAGTCATTCATACCTCTGTCATGGTTATCATTTCATTTCCACCTATCACGTTCCGACATGAATCCAGTCGCATGGCAATGCACCGATTCGTCTCGGCGTGCCCCAGGATTGGCCTCATTTCTATACATGCTCCAGAGTTACGTTTTCAGTTATTCATACCTCTGTCATGGTTATCATTTCATTTCCACCTATCACGTTCCGACATGAATCCAGTCGCATGGCAATGCACCGATTCGTCTCGGCGTGCCCCAGGACTGGCCTCATTTCTATACATGCTCCAGAGTTACGTTTATCAGTAAATTCGTACCTTCTGTCATGGTTATCATTTCATTTCCACCTATCACGTTCCGACATGAATCCAGTCGCATGGCAATGCACCGATTCGTCTCGGCGTGCCCCAGGACTGGCCTCATTTCTATACATGCTCCAGAGTTACGTTTATCAGTAATTCGTACCTTCTGTCATGGTTATCATTTCATTTCCACGTATCACGTTCACACATGAATCCAGTCGCATGGAAATGCACCGATTCATTACGGCGTACCCCAGGGCTCGGCCTCATTTCTGATACATGCTTCAAAGTCCGGATCATAGCTAATCGCAGACATCGGGGGATGGATCCATGTCTCTGCCATACAGCTTACTACCATTTCACTCCCACAAACGCATCACCGTTCCAGAACCAGTCGCATCTGACATGCACCGATTCTTTACGGAATGCCTTGCTGGTTCCAAACAGCATTTCATACCATACCAGAGCTCGGTTGGTTGCCAGTCGCAAACACGGCACAACCAATTCAAGCCTCAGTCTAATAATCATTTCTCTCATTTCATTTCATATGATGCGCCGATTCGAATCCAGATGCATCAAACAGGCACCAGATCGTCCCGGGTGCACCAATGTTTTCACTTGCCTCATTTCAATACATGCTCCAGAGCCCGGTTCTCGGTCGAATCAAAGATGACGACCAGGCCAGACCTCTGTCATGAAGTCCATTTATAATCAAGGCAAACATTTCGAATCATTTCATTGTCATACAAATCGTTGCTTCAAAAAATCAGTTAGCAATCCCTTCACGAAGTGTCACCTTTTCGTTTTTCTCAGGTCAGTCAAAGTTCAGTAGGTCCACCCTGCACCAGGTTGGACGATATCCCCCCAGGTAAAAAAAAAAAAAAAAAAAAAAAGGGGAATGGGAGAATAAGTCGGGTAAGTATGACTCAGCGGATCAAAGAAAAAACTTGAAATTCATCTCACCCCTAATAGGTTACAGTCAACCAGGAAATAAAAGCTCAAGAGAATCCTCACCAGAGCAACCATGTCTCAGTCCGGCAGCGAAGACCTCACGGCCCCTCTGTCACCTTCTCCGGTCTCAGAAAGCGGCAGCGTGCAATCCCTTAGGGGATGGACTATCCCCAAACTGACGGCAGAGCTCAGACGCAGAGGTGTCCCCTTCCCCGCCACAGCAAGGAAAGGCGAGCTTTTCAAACTCCTCTTTCCCCCACCAGCAGCAGGACCCAGTACCCAACAGGCATCCCTTCAGTCGATATCATCGGCCATTTCGCAGTTACACACGATGGTGTCATCTCTATCCACCTCAGTTGCAGACGTCCAAACCAGGGTTGCAATTCTCGAGGCCCGACCGGCCACGGCTGTCCCCGACCCAACGGCAACTCAAAGCTTGACACCTCTCCCTGCAGGTACCTCAGGCTCAAGCCACATTGTCTACCCCTCCCACCTGGTCCCAACCAGTATCAGGAAGGACATCTTGGACGGCAAGGACGTCAACCTGGCCTCTCCCCTCATTTCCGTACATGATTTGGCAGAAAATAAAGCCTACTCCTGGGGTGACATATCAGTGGTCCTTAAAGCCAAAGACCCCAGATTGAACCGCAAGCTAACAGTCTCAGAGTTTACCCTGGCCTTTGGCATGCTCAGAGATGTCCTGTGCTCAGCCACCCCTAGCAGGCGGGAAGAGTTAGATCTGTATCTCCATACTGTGGTAGACTTGGGCCACAAGTATGGAGGTTCTGCCTTTTACGATTACCATCGTTCCTTTTCAGCCAAGGCCGTGGCCAGACTCATACAGTTCCAGGTCACGACAGATTGGAGTCTCATGGACACAGAGCTCTTCTGCCGCCACTTTGCCGGCTTACGCTCACCTCTGTGTGCGATTTGCCAGTCTTCCACCCACACTGCCACCTGGTGCGCCAATACGGCAATCAGACGGCCTTTCGAGTTTCCCTCTACCTCAGGTTCAGTACAGGGTCAGCCGATCCCTGTACCAACGCCTCAGGTGGACAGACTCGGACGCCCAGTCCGAACCGTGGGAGGGGCAGCCATCTGTAATAACTTTAATCAGGGGTCCTGCAACTTCAGCCAGTGCCGTCTACTTCACCTCTGCACCATATGTCATAGAGCACACCCTAGGATTTTGTGTGAAGTCAAGCAACACAAGAAGGCGTGACTAAGCCGGATCAACCTCTTATGGTTAGGATGGTATCTCACTTCACATCCCACCCCTTCCCTGGCCACCTTCCTTATCCAAGGCTTCACAGCAGGCTTTCACACCGGCCTCATTTCACTACCCCACACTACTCACGAATGTGCCAATCTTCGTTCGGCAGCCATTGACGAACAAGCCATAGATCAGCTCTTGCAGGCAGAGGTGGATCGAGGTTACGTGATAGGCCCTTTCAGTTGCCCCCCTTTCAACACATGGAGAGTCAGCCCTATTGGGCTTGTCAAGGGCAAGTTTTCAAATAAATTGCGTTTGGTGTACGACTTGTCTGCGCCTCATTCTTCCCACATACCCAGTCTCAATTCCCTGATCCCCTCCGAGGAGTTTTCCCTAAAATATTCTTCCGTGGACATGGCAATACAAGCGATCATCAAAGCCGGCACAGGCGCCTGGCTCTCCAAAGCCGACATCTCGGATGCCTTCAAGCTCTTGCCCATCCACCCAGCCCTTTGGTGCTGGCATGGCATCAAGTGGAAGGAAGCATATTATTTTGCTACAAAGCTCACCTTCGGTTCGAAGAGTAGCCCGTGGCTCTTCGACACGTTCGCCCAGTCCCTCGGTTGGATACTATTACACAAGGGTCAATGCCATGAAGTCATCCATTATCTAGATGACTTCCTACTGATAGAACCACCCAGCAAGCCCCCAGGAGATCTCGACAAACTTAGGGTAATTTTTGGAAACCTCAATGTTCCTATTGCCGAGCACAAAGTCGATGGCCCAGCAAATAGCATCACTTTTCTCGGGGTCAGCTTGGATACTTGCGCAATGCAAGCCAGTCTCCCCCTCGACAAACTAACACGCATTAGGGCAGTTCTTCACGAGTTTACACACACCAAGGACTGTACCAAAAAACAGTTGCAGTCCCTCCTGGGTATGCTCAACTTCGCTATGCGAATTATTCCACAAGGCCGCACATTTGTATCACGCTTACTCAGATTTCTGTCGGAAACTCAAGACCCTGATCAGATTTTGAATTTAGACTCCGCAGCCATAGCGGACCTATCCATGTGGGAGGAATTCTTGTCCGCCTGGAATGGCATATCTCTATTCATACCTATAGTTTCGGTCCATTCACCCCAGGTGGTAACGGACGCCGCAGCCTCCACAGGTTTCGCGGCAATTTTTGGCCATCATTGGTTTTCAGGACCCTGGCCTCAACAGATACTATTGATACCCGGCTTTTCCCAAACATCTGCCCTCTTTGAGCTTTACCCCATAGTGGCAGCCGCACAACTCTGGGGCCACCACTGGACAGGACAAACTGTAGTCTTTAGCACCGACAACCAGGCCACGGCAGACATCATCAACAAAGGCAGGTCCAAGTCCCTAGCAGTCATGTCCTTCCTGCGCAGGTTGGTACAACTGTCTTTACAACATCAGTTCAATATACACTGTGCATTTATTCCCGGCAGATACAACTCAGCAGCTGACGCACTGTCACGTTTCAATTATTCCTCTTTTTTCAAACAGGTTCCCGATGCCGATCCAATGTCGGCCCCTATCCCTGTCTGGTCACAACTGACCCTGGACTAGTTCAACACTTACACGGAGCTACACAACTCATAAATCATTCCCTCTCCTACAACACACTTAAAGCCTACCAGACAGCTTGGAAGGCCTTTAACAAATTCCTCACGTCCTGCCGTAAAGGACCAACAGATATCAAGCAGGTACTGGCCTTCACTGCACACTGCCACACGCAGTTGGCCTTATCCTACAATACCATCCGGCTATACCTAGCCGGCATTCAACATTTTATGGCGCTTGAAGACCCCACGAAATCTTCACTATTCACATCTCACGCTATACGAGCCGTTTTAAGGGGAATTCAGAAACAACAACCAGTCATCAGCACTAAGCGCTTGCCCATTACGGGACCCATCTTTAGGGACATGTCAACGATTCTGGCTACCTCGCCATTCGGTCTGCTCCGCAGCACGGTCTTACAAGCAGCTATATATCTAGCGTACTATGGGTTCTTGCGCCCTGGCGAATTCACCTCTAACAAACCCACAGACCGAGTACTATGCAGACGACACTTACTTAGATACCAAGACCACTTCATCCTGCACCTCGAGGTCTCTAAAACCCAGCAAACGGGCTCAGGAGCGAACATTCACCTCTACAAAACCGACAACAGCTGGTGTCCAGTCGCCGTACTCAACCGGCTCCTGTCACTCCTGCCTGAACAACCAGACAGCAGTCCCCTTCTACCGTTCCCAGTTAAACCCTTAAACGCCTCTCAGTTTGTGGAACACATAAGAATACTTCTCCACAATCTTCATCTTAACCCTAGTCAGTATTCCGGACACTCGTTTCGCATCGGAGCAGCCTCCGCGGCATCCCGCCACGGTGTTCCAGACCACATCATCCAAAGACTGGGCAGGTGGAAATCAGCCTGCTTCGCCCGGTATATCCCCAACCCACAAACAGAGATGGCACAGGCATTCTCCAAATTGGCTCAATAAATAATTGAAAATCAATAAAATCATAACCCTACCTGAATGTTTTTGCCCCCTTATTTTGGCATACCGGCCATTAGACCAAGGCACACTTTCAGGTCCATTTCATATGGTAAGTCCACACTTTCAGGTCTATTTCCGATGGTAAGTCCTATCTTTACTGTAAGTGGTATCCACGTACATACCGGACATAGGGCTCCAACCATAAGTAGGAAGGCCAGTATGGTGGCCTGAATTTATGGGAGGAGCCCGGGGGGTACTTAAGCAGCCCGCTCACCTGTGGTGCTTGTCGGTTTCCTGTGCGCGATACCCACCCTCCCATCCCCATTTCACAGCATTTCTCAAACTATTCATTTCATTCATTTCTCTTACAGAATAATCATTTCTTAAACCAGGGTATGCCCCCTTATTTTGGCATACCGGCCATTAGACCAAGGCACACTTTCAGGTCCATTTCATATGGTAAGTCCACACTTTCAGGTCTATTTCCGATGGTAAGTCCTATCTTTACTGTAAGTGGTATCCACGTACATACCGGACATAGGGCTCCAACCATAAATATATATATATATATATATATATATATATATATATACTGATACTGCAGCTAGCAAAATCAACTTCCTGCCTGTAGTATGAGAACACCACCAATCCTCTACAGGTAGCTTTAGCTGAACACTGTGCAGAGGTCTCACTACACTAACTTGTAGCTTTAGCTGAACACTGTGCAGAGGTCGCACTACACTAACTTGTAGCTTTAGCTGAACACTGTGCAGAGGTCGCACTACACTAACTGTAAATAGTGTAGCTGCCTGACTGTGGTACTAATAGGATCAGAAGAACACCAGCAATTTTCTTCCGGTAGCTGTAAATACTGTAACAACACCTGCCTGCCTGTCAATAGGAAGAAAATAACAGGAACGGATCTAGCTAAACTGAATACAGTGTGTATATATATATATATATATATATATATATATATATATATATATATACAACACCTGGGATGCATATATATACACAATACACTGTAAGTGCTGCTAACTTACTGACTGTCCTGCCTAATCTATCTAACTTAAATCAAATGACACTGTCTCTCTGTCTCTGTCTCTCAATGCCGGAACACACTACACAGGGTCGCGGTGCAGGCGGCCTTATATAGTGTGGGGTGTGTACTAAACCTACTGAGCCATAATTGGCCAAAGCCACCCTGGCTTTGGCCAATTACAGCTCTCTCTACAGACGGCGCTGTGATTGGCCAAGCATGCGGGTCATAGTGCATGCTTGGCCCATCATCAGCCAGCAATGCACTGCGATGCCGCAGTGAATTATGGTCCGCGACATGCCACTCGAATTTGGCACCAACGGCCCATATCGTTCGCAATTCGGCGAACGGTCGAACAGACGATGTTCGAGTTGATCGTGGGTTTGACTCGAACATGAAGCTCATCCCTATTGGGCACTCTTATCTGTGTGTATACACTGTGGTGATGTCAAGCATACAAGTGTATGCTTGACATCACTATTACTATTATTATTATTATTATTACTATTATTTATCATTATTTTTTTCATTGATGGTTTTTGAATGGACCTATTGATTTTTTAGCGCGGCTTCTCCAATTTCTATAGTTTCCTGTGTGTATATCCCACTGTATGCCGCTGCTTATATGTTTTGTTATGCCTTTTACACATATCTTTTGAGCGCAGTATTTTTCCCCTTATACATATTTAGTTCAGTGCAATCAGTCTTCAAAACTGTCACTCTCCATATTACTGATATTCTTGTGTATGAAAATACTACTATTTATGTTTAGGGATTTTTTTCGGCAAAGAAAAAAAAGGAACAGGATACTTTGTGGCAATCGGCGTTTACTATTTTTGAGTATAAGTCTAAAAAAAACACATTTTAGGAATTAGGATATAATTATAACCTGCATGCGGTTGTGGAAGGAGATAAAATAAAGCATAATTATTAAATTATATTGCTCTGTTCTGTTTTGCAAGATGAGAGCGATAAGAGCCGTTTAATAGTGATTTGGTGAGCTGCTGCTCATGCTGGGAATTTAATTAATTCCTTTTATAAACAAATTCACTGCTGTTCCCATTCTTATGCCCCGTACACACGGTCGGATTTTCCGATGGAAAATGTCCGATCGGAGCGTGTTGTCGGAAATTCCGACCGTGTGTGGGCTCCATCGGGCATTTTCCATCGGATTTTCCAACACACAAAGTTGGAGAGCAGGAGATAAAATTTTCCGACAACAAAATCCGTTGTCGGAAATTCCGATCGTGTGTACACAAATCCGACGGACAAAGTGCCACGCATGCTCAGAATAAATAAAGAGATGAAAGCTATTGGCCACTGCCCTGTTTATAGTCCCGACGTACGTGTTTTACGTCACCGCGTTCAGAACGATCGGATTTTCCGACAACTTTGTGTGACCGTGTGTAGACAAAACAAGTTTGAGCCAACATCCGTCGGAAAAAATCCTAGGATTTTGTTGTCGGAATGTCCGAACAAAGTCCGACCGTGTGTACGCCCTATTAAAGTGTGCTTTTTACACAAGGGCAGAGATTGAAGCCAAGTTGAAGTAATGTTTTAGAGAATGCAGTCAATCAAATTACAAAGAACCAATGACATCACTGTAGCATGAGACAAATAAGAGGGTTATATAGAGGGTTTTAAAGGGGTTGTAAACCCTCATGGTTTTTCACCTTATTTTTTTTACCATTTTATGGTAAAAAAATAAGGTGAAAAAAAAATGTATTTTATAAGGTGAAAATTTTTTAATTTTATTACCATTCTATGCATTAAAGCGGGGGTTCACCCACACCGCAAAAAAAAAAAAAAATTTAAAAGCCAGCAGCTACAAATACTGCAGCTGCTGACTTTTAATACATGGCCACTTACCTGTCCCAGGGTCCAGCGATGTCGGCAGGGGATGCCGAGAACCCGCTCGGTTCTCGGCAGCTGCCGCCGCCATCCTAGGTGAGGGAATCAGGAAGTGAAGCGTTGCGGCTTCACTTCCCGGGTCCCTACTGAGCGTGCGCGAGTCACGCTGCGCGTCCCTAGTGGTCCCCGCTCTCTCCTGGGAGCTGTGTGTTCCCAGCAGACAGCGCGGTGGGGACGGGAAGAGGCATAGACTCCCATGGGAGTCTATGCCGGAAGTGGGTGCAAATACCTGTCTTAGACAGGTATCTGCACCCCCCTCCCCCCTGAAAGGTGCCAAATGTGACACCGGAGGGGGGGAGGGTTCCGAAAAGCGGAAGTCCCATTTTTGTGTGGAACTCCGCTTTAAGGTGAAAAACCTTCTGTGGTGGTGCAGCCCCCAGCCCCCCCCCCCCCCCCCCCCCCGTTTTACTTACCTGAACGCTGTCATCCTCCAGCCGGGAACGAGCATACCAGCTCTAGCTGGTGTCTCGTGTCCTGATTGGATAGACTGATAGCAGCGCAGCCATTGGCTCCCGCTGCTGTCAACCAAATTCAATGACGCTGCGTCGGGGGCGAATCCTGCATTCTGTGTGAATGGACATAGATGAAGGACTCTGGAGCGCGCCCACACGGGTGTCCACCAAAAAGAGCGCTTTTCCGACGTGGACACTCGATGCGGGGAGGAGCCAGGAGCGCTGCTGAGGGACCCCAGAAGAGGAGGATCGGGGCCACTCTGTGCAAAACTAACTGCACAGTGGAGGTAAGTGTGACATGTTTGTTATTTTTTATTTTTAAACAAAGCTTTACAATCCCTTTAAGATCAAAGTGAAAACATTTTACCATGAAAATTAGATTTTTTTTTGAAAAAGGGATTTTGAGTAAACTTCTTATTCTTGTTAAAATCAAATTGTAAATTGTTGAAAAAATAAAATAAAAGTGAAAATTGCCTAAAACAAATCTACAGTAATTGTTTTTTAATTAAGTAAAAGGCCTTAGTCAGTTGCAAGATTTTGATCATGCCCAATCTGTTAAAGGAATAAAATGTAACATTTTATAGTTGTGGGGTTTGGCTGGGGTCGATCTGGGAGATAACTGAAGAAGGTTTATAAATGTTCAAACTTTTCATTTACTTTTTTAGTTTTAGTGTCAGTTAATCAGTGGAGGGATCGAGGGGGACACCATTGTTGGGGTGAGCTTAGGGCATCAGTTGCCTTTATTGCTGCCCTAGTGATATACTGTACAATATAAGGATTAAAACTTGTCCCAAGAGTTCACAATTCCAAATTGTTAATTACACATAACAACAGGAGGGTAAACTATAACCAATGCATTTTGGAGGCCTAAACACCTCCCCTCATTGGGGCTGGGACAATGTAGCAAAATATATCTATTGCACTAAAAACAAAGCCTCCCAAATAGAACTGTATGACAGGGGAAAGGCTTGATGCACAATTGCTTCTACCAATTGATCACTTTTTAGGCCCCTGAAATGCATTGGATGTCTTTTGCCGTCCTGTCCTCACATGTAGTCAATGATAAAGAATGTTGGACTGTTAGGACAATTGTTTGACCCTCTTTTTTTTGGGGGTTTTCACGTAGATATTTTAGTCTGGGTAAAAGTACCCTTTCAGTGTTTGCAATTAAGGCTTCGTGTACACGGGACGTTTTAAAACCTCTCTTGAACGATGGAACCTAACAGCTAGTAAACAACATTTAAAAATGTCCATTGTGCCGCGTTTGCATGCTGCGTTTAGCCGCGTTTAGCCGTGTTTAGAAGCATTTTTTACATTGCAAATGGTCAGAAATGTATTTCCATTAAAAACACCTATAAACCAAACGCGGCTAAATGCGAGTTACCGCATTTACAAGCTGTTACAGGCATTTGGCGTTTCAAATGCCTCTGAACATCCGTTCTGAACGCATTTTTTTGCTTTCTAAAAAATGCTTCTAACCTCAACTGCCTGTAAAGGACTATAAACGCTTCAGTGTACATGTACTGATAAGATAACATAGAGGAGAGTTCAGGGGCAGCTGAAAAAAATGCCCAACTGCTCCTAAATGTCCGTTTACCAGCAGCAGTGTACAAGAGTATCCTTCAAGTGTTTGCAGATGACACCAAGCTATGCAATGGAATAACGTCCTGACAGGATGTCTCCAACTTAAAAGCCGACCTCAATGCACTGTTTCTTTGGACAACTATGTAGCAAATGAGGTTTAATGTTGATAAATGTAAAGTTATGCACTTGGGAGCCAAGAATATGCATGCATCACTCATACTAGGGGGAGTACAACTGGCGGAATCCATAGTGGAGAAGGATCTGTGGGTTTTGGTAGATCATGAGCTCAATAATAGCATGCAATGCCAAGCTGCGGTTTCCAAAGCGAGCAAAGTCCTTTCTTAAATTAGGAGAGGTATCTCCAGAGAGAGAGATATCATTTTGCCCCTGTACAAATCATTAGTAAGACCTCATCTGGAATATGCAGTTGAGTTTTGTGCACCAGTTCTCAAAAAGGATATCAGGGAACTGGAGAAAGTGCAGAGAAGGGCAACCAAACTGATAAGAGGCATGGAAAAGCTCAGCTATGAGGAAAGATTAGAGGAACTGAGTTTATTCCCTGTTGAGAAGAGGAGATTAAGGGGGGATATGATCAACATGTACAAATACATAAGGGCTCCATATAGTGAACTTGGCAGGGGTGGACTGACAACCCATGGGGCACCCGGGCAAAAGAAGATTATGGGGCCCCCAAGCTTACAGGTGGCCGCCCTGCCAGGAGTAAGTAACAAACAAAACAACATATAGAGTACAGCAGTCAGGATGAGCGCCACGCTCACAGTCCTGCCTTACACCAAAGTCCCAACATTCTCCCTATACGTCACAGTCCACAGAGTC
Source organism: Lithobates septentrionalis (assembly GCA_037952835.1). Lineage (NCBI taxonomy): Eukaryota > Metazoa > Chordata > Amphibia > Anura > Ranidae > Lithobates > Lithobates septentrionalis. The sequence goes on from JBBDGP010000459.1 coordinate 2,355,320, forward strand.
CCACCCTATGGCAGAGCCCCCCAGTGTGCCACCCTATGGCAGAGCCCACCAGTGTGCCACCCTATGGCAGAGCCCCCCAGATTTCTCATTACAGGTTGAAGCTGGGTACGCAGTAGCAGGAGATTTTGGCCGGCTCTCTATGGAGTCGGTTCACATATCTCCGCTGCGGCTCCGCTGCGAATTTTCACAGGAGCCCTGTGCGTCATTTGGTCTATTTTCAGGTCCGAATTCAGCAAAAAATTCGGGCTGAAATCGCACCCGTACCGGTGAACCAGGACCCCTGCTGGGAGCCGCATTCGGCGATGGTGTGAACCCAGCCTAAAGTATAACTAAAGGGGAAACTTTTTTTTTTTAGTTTTGAATAGAATGGACAGGGATTTGAATGTTTACCATTAGACTTAAGAGTGAAAGTAAAAGAAAATCCCAAATTTTGGGTTATCCCCAGAAAAGTAATATTGGGGAAATTTTCCAATAGGAACACTATTTCTGGTGACCCGGAAATCTCAAAATTTTCAAGGATTTCCTTTCACTTCCTGTTTGGCTAGTGAAGGGAAATCTCTGCAATGGGACACAGATGGCAAAATAAATCTGACAGGGGTTATAACCCTTCATTACTCTATCTAGAATAAAAATAAAAGTTTTGCCTATAAGAATCTGTGTCCAGCACCTCACCCCTATCTTTCTTTGGAATACAAGGGGACACTTCTCCACTAATAACCAGTGTAAGGGGGCACTATACTTTTCAAAGTCTGTGTTTCTTTTAGGGCTGTTATTAATTTCTATCAAAACAGGACCTCTTTATATTAATTGGGTAAAGTCCAATAGCATGTATGCCACCTCATGGACTTATCTCTTTTATTTACTATTTACACTTTTACCGAACACTGGGAGTCCAGCTATTGCTATACCTCCAGCTTGGCGATGCAGGATCTTTGGGTCTCCAATACAGCAGCTGCAAATGTGGTGGGCAGGTGGTCTGCATGAGAGAGGCAGGTGAGAGGAGAGAAGCGAGCGGGCGAACGAGCAGAGATTACATCATCTCTCTCCGCCCGCTTCACATCACCGCTCTTTGGCCCTCACATATGGGCCTTTTCAATGTGGGAGCAAGGTGCGGCGGGGAGCAGAGAGGTTACATAATCTCTCACTGCCCGCCCCTCATCACCACTCTTCTGCCCTCAATAAATGGACCAGTGCTGCGCACATTTGGTGGCACTGGCTGGCATGGCAAGTGACAATTCACACCAGTTGGCAAGTGACAATCCACATCTGGTGCCAGGCGACATGGCAAGTGACAACCCACATCTGGTGGCAGGTGACGTGGCAAGTGACAATCCGCATCAAGTGGCAGGTGACATGGTAAGTGACAATCTGTAAATGGTGGCAGGTGACGTGGTAAGTGACAATCCCCATCAGGTGGCAGGTGAGGTGGCAAGTGACAATCTGCAAATGGTTGCAGGTGACATGGCAAGTGACAATCTGCAAATGGTGGCAGGTGACGTGGCAATCTGCAAATGGTGGCAGGTGACAGTGGCAAGTGACAATCAACATCTGGTGGCAGGCGACATGGAAAGTGACAATCCACATCTAGTGGCAGGTGACGGTGGCAAGTAACAAGCTGCATCTTGTGACAGGCGACAGTGGCAGATGATACGCTGCATCTAGTGACCGGCGGCGGTGGCAAGTGACACGCTGCATCTGGTGGCAGGAGATGTGGCAAGTGACACACCCAGGATCTCACTGATTCTGCATTATGGTGAGTTGAACCACTTCATTATATATACGAATGTAACAATAGAAACAATGCGCTTCAATCACCCTGACATCATATCAACCATGGTGCCATGATGATCGAAGCGCCAACACCAGCCATTGCCCGCAAAAAATTTATTACCGCTGGCGTGCCCCCCCCCCCCCCCCTGCATGCTCGGAAACAAGGATGAGCCAGAAGCGGTCAGTCTTGTAAACTAGCGTTTGTAATGGAGAATTAACATTCGTGACGTGGCAAATTATGAAATCTCCAAATGCAGCGCACAATTCTCTTCTTCTTTAATGGGATAATAATGAAGGTGCTTTGCTGGTGATACTGATGGAGTTGTTGCAAACTAATTTCCAAAGGCTTTTTTTTATAGTGATATCAAGAATAATATTATTATGCTTTTTTTTTTTTTTTTTATTTGGGTAAGTTACCACAACACCATTATCCCGTAGTTTTTAAGATCAAAAATACAACTATGTTGGTGTTCCTTGTCAATTTTACATTTATATTTTTTAATGTAACTGCTACTCCCAAACTGTCATTTGAAGTAAAACACATAGCCAAATATTATTCTACACAATTTTTTTTATTGTGCATTAAAAAAAGAAAACAAACAAAATTAGACATGCTATCTGCCAATAGAACTTAACCAAAAAGTGCATCCAAAAATATAGAAAATATACCAAATGAAATCATTATTCAACCAAAAAAATAATGTCAAAGCAATAACTCCAAGGCCAAAAATAAATAACAGAAACGAAACGAAAACAGAAACGAAACAGAAACGAACTGAAAAGCGCTAAATGAAAAACGGAAAAAAGAAAAGCGCAAATCAAAACTCACCAAACTTCTACTAACACAAAATTAGCAGAAGGAGCCCAAAGAGTGGCGCTAAAGAGCTGAAAAAACACGTAGTACGTCTAGTACGTCACTACGTTTGTAATTGTTGGCCAACATTTGTGTGGCCATGCGTCTGCAAGACAAGTTTGGGCCATCGCCCTTCGGACAAAATTCCACGGTTTTGTTGGCCAACAATCCGATCGTGTGTACAAGGCTTTATATTTGCTTAGATTTTTTTTCTGTGTTATAAATGCCACTATGCCCAACAACATAGCACTGAGTGTATACGGTGTACATTTAAAAAAATCAGCCTGGAGGTGTTGGCTTGTTGCATGATCTTTACATTATGATGGAACCCCATGTGTGCACAATATACAAGGGAATAATAATTATAGGAACAGCAGCACCAGCACAGCATGAAGTGTTGGTGTATTATTGCTTAGCCCGTGATCCAGTAATTAAGAGAGTTATTCATGCAGGCAATAAATGTTTAACATACTAGAAATTACTGAGACACGAGTGTTAAATCATACTAATCTGTACATACATGCTGCACAGGAAATGGCTCTTTATGAGAAATGCAAATTTCACACAGATGGAGATATGATATAATATAAAAACAGCAGTATACGGACCAAATTGTTTTGTAAATCAGGCAATCTGCTGAATTTGGCTAAAAAAAATTTATATTTTTCCAGATCAGAAATAAATCCGAATCCAAAATTTTGGATTGGCTTGGATACTTGCATTCTGATTTGTGCAATCTGCAGAATTCCTTGAGACTTAACATAAAGTGAGAAGAGAGTCTATTCGAAGAAAGGAAATTTCTCTCTTAGAACAGTTGGGTCCATTAGAAGATTTCCCCTCTATTCCTGCTTTGGTGACAACTGAAGAATCTGGATTTTTTTACTTTTCGTAAAAAAAAAAAGGTTCTGGTGACAATTAATGATGAGCTCAGGTATGTGCGAACCTAGCTGAGATATTCCACTTGGAAGCTGTCAAAGCCGATAGACAATCATAGATGCTGGAGGACTTCTCAGCTCCGTAGCCCCATGTATGCAAGGAGCGTGTATACATGCAATTGTTGGCTTTGCCAGCTTCCTGGTGGGACAGTTCAGGCTCATCCCTGAGTGACAATAGTCAACAAGATAAACAAGAAGGGCGAATCTCTGCAATTCAGCTCCTGTGTCCGGTGAAATAGGTCATTGTGAAAGCATCCAGGTGAGGTTTTGTTTGCTAACAGTTGGACAATAAATCACCGGAGGTATTGGAGTTGGGCCACTTTCCTTTTTTCTATGATTCTCAACCTTAGTGAGACCAAGACCAGGTAAATTCTTTCAAAATCTTCCAGGTCCCAACAGAAGAAAAAGTTTATACTCATCCACTGGTGTCAGTGGAATAGAAGTCCACATGGGAGAACAGCTGCTCAAATATTAAAATCAGTGATATAGTGGTAACCAGGAGAGAACAGTCCCTTAAGGCTGGGTTCACACCATTGCTAATTGGATGCGGGATCCCGGCATCAAATTCGCAATAGCAGGAGATTTTGACCGGCTCTCTATGGAGCCGGTTCACGTATCTCCGCAGCGGGTCTGGTGCCTTTTGCACAAAAACGTTGTGCGTCTTTTGATCCATTTGCGGCTCACATGTGAACTCGAGCCTAAATCATTGGTGATAGTGGGACAGTGGTCATCAGGGAAGGATAGCCCCTCAAATCATAGGTGTCAGTGGAATAGTGGTCTACATGGGAAAAACGTTCCTCATATCATAGGTGTTAGTGGAATAATGGTCTACATGGGAAAATAGTCCCTAAAATCATTGGTGTCAGTGGAATAGTGGTCCACATGGGAAAATAGTCCCTCAAATCATTGGTGTCAGTGGAATAGTGGTCCACATGGGAAAATAGTCCCTCAAATCATTGGTGTCAGTGGAATAGTGGTCCACATGGGAAAATAGCCCCTCAAATCATTGGTGTCAGTGGAATTGTGGTACCCGGGGGAGAATAACCCCTTAAATCATTGATGTCAGAGGAATAGTGGTCCTTTCATAAGTACAACCCCTCTAATAATTGAAATGAGTGGAATAGCAGGCCCAAGGGGAAAATATGTCCCTCTAACTCATTGATGCTAGTGGTGGTACTTGAAGGTACCTGCCTCCACTTCCATTGTAATCACCTAGGCGATTCCACCAAAAGTTCAGCTGTAGTAGACTGGCTTTTTTGGTGATGCTGCCAGTAGACATGTGCATTCGTTTTCATCCGAATGCATTTTCGTCCGAATTTCAGGTATTTTCGTTATCGTTTTAACAAACGATAACGAAAGTGCAGAATCCGAAAAACGAAAGATCCGACATAAACAAATGCTTTATTTTCGTTTTCGTTGCTACAACAGTTCGATATAGATAGGAGATTCAACATGATGATGACAATAACAATCTGTGTTCATCGAACCTGTGGTCGAATGTGCCTAACCTTAACTCTATTAGTCCAAGATTATTCTACATAGAGAGAAACGATTTGACGTAGAGAGAAAAGATTTGACGTAGAGAGAAAAGATTCGACGTAGAGAGAAAAGATTCGACATAGAGAGAAAAGATTCGACGTAGGGGAGAAAAGATTGCTGCTGGAATTGGGTGGGGGAAGTAAAATAAAAATAATGATGATGATGAATGTTATTGGCTGATTGTAACCAAAGAGGAGGAACAGTAAAATAGCTAGAACTAAGTACACAGTACTTTGGCTTATGGTGTCTGTTGAAAGTTCTAAGAAGATTCGACGGAGCAGGTACAGTTTAGCTGCTCCGTCGAATCTTCTTTGAACATTCGACAGACACCATAAGCCTTCAATGACAGATTCGACCTTAATTAATTTGGATTTTCGGACAAATGCAATTTTTAACGAAAAACGAAATAAATAAAAACGAATTTCGGGAGTAACTAAATACATTTATTTTTCAGACGAAAACGAAATTCCGAAACAAAATATTTCAGTGTGCACATGTCTAGCTGCCAGCAAGAACCTGGTATAACCAAAGCCAAGGCAGACAGTAAGCTGTGGCCTGGCAGAAAAGAAGCTGCAGCCCAGTGGTTGAAAAACACTGTTCTTTAGATTGAAAATCCCCTTCAGGGACACAGCAATAAAAATCTAGCAGATGCTCTAATCCAAGCCTGTAACAAGGCTAAGTTCTTTGAGAACTCTTGGGTGTAAGCCATCTTGTCCTGGTTATTTAATCAGATAAGTTTTTCTAATCTATCATAAACTCAGCTTTTTGTCAGCCACAATGGTACATTCAATATAATGTTATTAGCATTACTGTCTTGTTTATTATCCCCCTCATTTTGATTTGTAAAAACGTCCTGTTCCTGAGACAACTCAAAAATGTAAATTTTCACTTTCAGGCCTGGTAACCATGACTAGCAGAGCAAAATAGGTGGGAGAATCTCCCCAATGGGGACATAAACAGCAATAAAATCCTGATAGTGGTTCTAAACCCTCTCCGCTTTGTCCAAAACAAAAAAACATTTTGGGTGTAGATATACTTTAAATAGTCCTTGACCTAAGCTGGACCTAAGCATCAGATGTATAAGAGGGACAGCTGGAGAGGAAAGATGGATAGTATGCTTTGGGTTTAAAATAGGAATTGTCTCTCTTAAGAGAAGGTCAGTTGGGAGTTGCTGCATGTGACTTGTGATAGGAAAACATACACAAAGGGATTATTCTAGTGTAACACAATTCAAGCTAATCCAGTCTTTTCTTATGGGATCAACTTAAAATATGTCTTTAACCATAATACATAAATAAGATGACTCAACAACGGCGAGGATGTAACCAAATTCTTTGCTAGTAATCCTGTGTAAATGGTCCATAATTAATTTAATTATGAGTAATAATGTCAAAATATTTAAAGTATTATGGTGACCTTTATACCTGGGATGACCTCCAAATAAGTGTATATACAGTAAATTAAAGAGAAGCGGAATAAATTAAAGCGGAGTGGAAGTGTAACAATTTCAAGAATTTATTACTAAAAGAGATCATAATACTCTCCCTGACAATGACTTCCCCTGATTTCTTCCCCAGAAGGACGCAACCATCTTTGTTCAAACATTATCTAGGGTCAGCATCTACCTTCTGGAATGAGACGTCAGTCATGTAAATCTTGGTGCCTTCACTGTTTTTTAGCTCACCCTTTGGACTTTTTAAAGACTACACAAGGGATTTATTTTGATTTATTTCTGTCCATACTGTGTTTGCATATAACTGTGCCCACTCAATTTTGTCACTGTTTATAATTTATGCACATTTTTTCACTTATTAGCGCAATTCTTTTTGTTTTCCATTCTTGTAGTGACATATTGGTGTCTTATTGTTAGAATTGCTGCTGTTTATACATTTTTTGACTCACGTCACATTTTTCTAAACACTATATAGCGCAGTTTTTCCCCCCCTTTTTCCTATTTGTAATAAATAAATACAAAAATTTTCAAAAAAGTCCAAATATCAGTCCATAATTGAGTCCATACATCAAACCAAGTGTGTCCCTACATCACATATATCTAGGGCTGAAACAACTAATCAATTAATCGACAACTAATCGATTATGAAATTAATCGATTACTATTTTCATAATCGATTAATCGGGCAGTAACATAATGGGGTTTAAAAAAAACTAAAACAAGCCCTTTATAGTACAAAAAGAGTAAATAATCCCAACTGTAGATGTTACTTTCACAGTTCTACAGTAAAAAAAATGAACCCCTTACAGAATTAATTATCTGCTTTTTTTTTTTTTTTTTTTTTTACTATAAAGGGCTAATTTTAGTTTTTTTAACCCCATTATGTTACTAAACGTCTTAGACCTGGTTCACATCTATGTGTTTTTTGGTGTTTTTTTGCAGAAGCGCACAGCAAGTCCATTAACATGGTTTCCCATTGGACACGTTCACATCTGTGCTTTTTTCAGCCGCTGCGTATTTGGAAAGGGTCAGGGGACCTTTTTTTTAACACAAAAATGGTGCTTTTTTGGTTTAATATACTTTAGTGGAGAATCTGCAGAAAAGCATTTAATGCGTTTTTGCAGCTATTTGTGTTTTTAATCTGCCCAACAACAAATTGGCCAAAAAAAATGCAAAAACGCAAATCGCCGCAAAATCATGTGCTCAAAAAATCAAAACGCACAGCAAACAGCACTGCAGAAACAGATCAAAAGCAAACTGCCTAGGTGTGTAGTGAGCCTTATACTGGCCACACGGATCAATTTTTAGACGAGAATATTCAGATGAAAAATCTTTGTACATTCGCTGAATGAAAGAATGTTTGAAATTTTTCACTTGTTTTTAACATTCTGTTTTTAAAATGAATGTAATTTCTGAACGAAAACCACATACACTGTCTGAAAATTCCTTTGACCAAGAAGTTTTCTATTTCCAAATTTTCCCGTCACTGTGGTTGAAAATGAACGTCGACTTGACCCCACTAACGATTAGAAAATTGAACGAACGTTCTTAAAATTAATTTTTTTTTTTTTTTTTTTGAAGGAAGACATTAGATCTGAGTCTGATAATATTTATCAGATTCACCCTTTAATAGTATGTACAGTATATCTCCTCTAATAGTATATACAGTATATCTCCTCTAATAGTATATACAGTATATCTCTTCTGTCCGTTATTCTCAGAGTGGATTAGATATTTTGCTCCCTAACCATATAGTTGGTTATTTATATTTACCGCTGCAAAGAGATATTTAAGAATAAATTGCCTTTTTTTAAAACTTTACATATTAACTAAATTATACGCCACACTTTTTTCTTTTTTTTTAAGGTTATTAACCGATTAATCGATTAATCGAAACAATAATCGGCCAACTAATCGATTATGAAAATAATCGTTAGTTGCAGCCCTACATATATCTTATTCTTGCTTGTGCTGCTCCACACCACCATGTAAGCCACTGCAAAACAAAGTGTAAATTCACCATGTGATAGCAGCAATGCACACTCACCAAAAAATATTGACCCTTTTGTACAAGAAGCTCAGTAAACGCTTGTTACAGACTCAAGCAGTATGGATTATTATTAGGGACAGTTGGGAGATATGAGCAGTGGCGTCGCTAGGGGGTGGCTATTGGGGCTAGCCCCGGGTGTCTTAGCTGGTGCAGCCTTTGAGTATAATGAAAGGGTAGTCAGCAGCAGCGAGAGCTGTATTTTACCTTTTGTGTGATCTGACCAGCGCGGTACCGCCCTCTGCACTGTTACCGGCAGAGTGCAGAGTGATATGCCTGAGGGCAGCAGCAGGAGACCGGCCGTGGTGCTGGATCTCGCCTTGCGTCCAGCTGGCGCGGTGACACCCACTAGTCTACGGCCTCCAGATTCACACTGGGATTATGCCTGAGGGCAGCAGAACAAAAGAATGGCCTCTCTCTCTTTCTCTATTGTAATGGGGGGCTCCCTGTGTTATATATGTTTCATATATATATATATATATATATATATATATATATATATATATATATATACAGTAAATGTTATATACATGTGTATGCCCGCCCAAGCGTATGACTTTCTTTACTTCGCTGCTATGGGCTCTAGCCCAAAATCTTTTTTAGACCTAGCAACGCCCCTGGCTATGAGTTAGGCCTATGTGGTCCTTTCAGTCTGCAAAAGTTAGAAGGATGCATACATATAATCATTTTAAATCTTGCGTACGTGTTTCCTAAGAGCCTTGATGTGTTGGTGTTTTTGTTATTTTACAAGGCCTCTTTTAGAATATCAGGGATTTTCTGTGCTGAATTATCTGCCAACTGCCATACTCAGTTGAGTGTACTCCAGAGTTCTGTGACAGAAGTTGGTACAGATATGCCTCGTTTCCACTGAGCGGATCGGTTTGGTTCGGTTCGGTACGGTACGCTATTTTGGGTGTTTCCATTATGAAAGCGGCCCATACAACCGAACCGAACCGTTCCATTCAGGGTCCTGCTTCAGATGTGGGGCCATAGAAAATGGAACGGTTCGGTTAGGGCGGAGCTACGATACATTACACTGATTGGTGGACGTTTGACTCCATGACGGCATTTTTTCTAAACCCACGTATGGCCCCTGTTGGTCCGACTTGCAGTGCAAACGCTCGCTTGAATAGGCCGGACCATTCTAGGCCTTCCAAACCGATCCGACCCGAACCGATCCGCTCGGTGGAAACGAGGCAATAATTCTGTCTTGTTAGATGTCCAATGCATGGTGAGCTGTGTTGTCCAGTCTGTAACAAAACAGCTGAGCCCTATACTGGATGGACCTTTCATTCAGCTTTTCCTTTGTGAGATAAGGTGCTATCAGAGAGGCAGACAGTGGGGGTAATTTCCTTAAACTGCTGCAAAATCTGGTGCAGCTACGCATGGTAGCCAATCAGTTTCTAACTTCAGCCTGTTCAATTAAAAACCTAGAAGCTAATTGGTTTCTCTGCAGAGCTGCACCAGATTTTGCCCTCTACAGTTTTAGTAAATCAACCCCAGTGTGCCTTGACCAAAAAGCTCAAAACTGGAGCCCGAGCCTAGAGAATGTGACCCTTTGCAGGTTCTGTGCCTGAAAGCCATGTGCATGGAATAGTCCCATGTTAGAGTCAGAGAACTGGAACAGAGTAACAGAAGAATCTCTCCTTTTCCTTTCCCAAAAAGTTAGAGGGGCTTTTAAACTAGGCGATGGGGGGGTCCAGACATAGAGATAGCCAGTGTGGAACGTATTTCAGTGGGTAGTATTGGGGGCATTAGTGGTAGGTTGACTAAAACACCTAATCCCATGGTAAGTATAGTAATAAGTCCTATTTGCAACCTCAGAACACCCAATAAGGAGATAGTATGCGTCTGGACAAAACTACGAGGCGTGTTCACTAATGCCAGGAGTCTGGTGGACAAGATGGGAGAACTAGAGCTGCTACTGTATGAGGAGGAATTAGATTTTGTGGGAATTTCAAACACCTGGTTCAATAGCTCTCATGATTGGCTGGCAACCATTCAACGGTATTCTCTATATCACAGAGACAGGGAGGGTAAAAAAGGGGGAGGGGTATGCCTGTGTATCAAAAATGATATAAAGGTGAATATGAGGGATGACATAACTAATGGAGCAAGGGAGATACAGGAAGATGAACAGAAACCCCGATACACTAAATTGCTGCTCTCACTGTTGCTTTTTTATGCCAAAAAAGAGATATTACTAAAGTGGACATCTCACCGGCCTCCTACGTTGAGGACATGGGAGAACTGGATTAATGCCATCTTGCCTATGTACAAAATAACCTATATGAGTAGAGGCTGTCCCCAGAAGTATGCACGGGTCTGACAGCCATGGACTGACCCCATTTGAAATGCCCACTCATAGACACCATGTTTCTGCTTTGCCTGTACATAATGGACTTTAGCAGGGATGTGGCCTCCCCCCCCTCCCTCCCTCCCTCCCTCCCTCTTCTGTAGCTGATGGCCTCTCCCCCCCCTTGTTCTTGGGAAATATATGTATGAGACAATTTACTGTGAATTCATCTAGTTTATCGATTACTGTATGTTGCCTTCTATCTGTGTATCTACTATACTGTTTTCGAGAATTGTAATGTACTACGCTTTATTCTTTCTCAAATAAAGACCAACCTTGTTGTTAAAAAAAATAGAGCAAGGGAGGAAGTGGAATCCTTATGGGTAGAGCTACAAAGGGAGGAAACTAAGGGGAAAGTAATACTGGGCGTATGCTATAGGCACCCTAACCCGAGGGGGGAGGGGGAGACAGACCTCCTATCACAGTTTGGAATGGTGGCAAGGATGGGAAGTGTCATAATGGGGGATTTTATTTATCCAGACATAGACTGGGCAGAAGGAACCGCGCATTCATCTAAGGCTCGCCATCTTCTAAATGTCTTACAGGACAATTTCATGGGTCAGATGGTAACTGCACCAATAAGAAACAATGCATTACTAGACCTACTAATTACTAATAATATAGACCTGATCATGGATGTAGAAATACGGGGCAACTTAGGAAACAGCGATCACAGGTCAATTCGTTTCAGCATAAATCACACAAATAGGAAACATAAGGGGAATACAAAGACACTGAATTTCAAAAGAGCCAACTTCAAGAAACTACACTCCTTGCTAGAAGATACTAAATGGGATGAAATCCTAGGAACAAAGAACATATTAATTAGGGTATTAGCCAGTGCATCCCAAAGGGTAATAAATGTAAAAGAGCTAATAAAAACCCTGGGTGGCTTAACGCCAGCGTAAAAATTCATATAAATGCAATGGAGAAGGCCTTCAAAAAATACAAGGCTGAGGGGTCATCATCAGCATTCCAACTGTACAAAGAATGGTAATAAGAAATGTAAGCGTGTAATCAGGGTGGCTAAGATAGAACATGAAAGGCACATAACGGAGGAGAGTAAAAAAAAAATCACAATAAATTCTTTAAGTACATAAATAGTAAACGAAGGAGGATAGATCATATTGGCCCCATAAAGAATGATGAAGGGAATCTGGTCACTAAGGATGGTGAGATGGTGAAGGTTTTGAATGTATTCTTCTCCTCAGTCTTCATGAGGGAAACAGGGGCTTCAGTAACCAAAACTGCAATGTTTATCCTCATGACATGTCACAGGAAGCACCCTTATGGTTAACAGAGGATAAAATTAGAAACAGACTTAAAAAACTTCAGTCAAGTAATTGCCAGATCGCTGTTCCTAATTTTTACGAACAGTCTACTGACTGGAATGGTACCAGCAGATTAAAGAAAAGCCAATGTACCACCAATCTTTAAAATGAGACCAAGATATATCCCTGGGAACTACAGACCAGTTAGCCTAACATCAATAGTATGCAAGCTCTTGGAGGGGATGATAAGGGACTATATACAAGATTTTAGTAATGAAAGCTGTATCATTAGCATTAATCAGCATGGATTCATGAAAATCCGTTCTTGCCAAACAAATCTATTAACCTTCTATGAGGAGGTGAGTTGCCATGTAGATGAAAGAAGGCCCGTAGATTTTGCAAAGGCATTTGATACAGTTCCCCACAAACATTTACTGTACAGGCTATGATCTGTTGGCATGGACCATAGGGTGAGTACCTGGATTGAAAACTGGCTACAAGGGTAAGTTCAGAGGGTAGTGATAAATGGGGAGTACTCAGAATGGTCCAATGTGAAAAGTGGGGCCCCCCAGGGTTCTGTCCTGGGACCAATCCTATTTAATTAATAGGATTATTCATAAATGATCTGGAGGATGGCATAAACAGTTCAATGTCTGTATTTGCGGACGATACTAAGCTAAGTGGGGCAATAGTTTCTCCACAGGATGTGGAAACCTTGCAAAAAGATCTGAACAAATTAATGGGGTGGGCAACTACATGGCAAATGAGGTTTAATGTAGAAAAATGTTAAATAATGCATTTTGGTGGCTAAAACATGAATGCAATCTACTCACTAGGGGGAGAACCTCTGGGGGAATCTAGGATGGAAAAGGACCTGGGGGTCCTAGTAGATGATAGGCTCAGCAATAGCATGCAATGCCAAGCTACTGCAAGCAAAGCCAATAGAATATTGGCATGCATTAAAAAGGGAATTAACTCCAGAGATAAAACGATAATTCTCTCACTCTACAAGACTCTGGTCCGGCCGCACCTGGAGTATGCTGTCCGGTTCTGGGCTCAAGTCCTCAGGAAGGATGTGCTGGAAATGGAGAGAGTACAGAGACGGGCAACAAAGCTAATAAAGGGTCTGGAGGATATTAGTTATGGTGAAAGGTTACAAGCACTGAACTTATTCTCTCTGGAGAAGAGACGCTTGAGAGGGAATGTGATTTCAATGTACAAATACCGTACTGGTGACCCCACAATAGCGATAAAACGTTTCCGCGAAAGGGCTTTTAAAAAGACTCCTGGACATTTACTAACATTGGAGGAAAAGCGATTTAACCGGAAACTTCGTAGAGGGTTCTTTACGGTAAGAGCCGTAAGAATGTGGAATACTCTTCCACAAGCAGTGGTTTCAGCAGGGAGCATGGATAATTTCAAAAAACTATTAGATAAACACCTAAACGACCACAACATACAGGGGTATACAATGTCATACTGACATAAAAGCGCACACACAGGTTGGACCTGATGGACTTGTGTCTTTTTTCAACCTTACCAACTATGTAACCACAGTACGTAACTATGTAACATGCATGGAAAACTTTTTTAAAAAAACTGAATTTTTGCTTGCGTGTGATTGGATGATGGAAGTCAGCAGAACTCCTGCTCATTTACTAAGCTCCGGAAGACCAGCTTGGTTCACACTTATGCAGTTTGCTTTTGATCGTTCCTGCAGGGCTTTTTGCTTTCCGTTTTGCGTTTTTGCACACGCGATTGTAGCGCAACTTTGACCCGATTTTATGCATTTTTTATGCTTTTTTTTTGGCCAATTTATTGTTGGGCAGATTAATAAATGCAAATCACGGTAAATTTGCAGGAAAAACGCACAACGTGCTTTTCTGCAGCTTCTCCATTGAAGTCTATTGAACTAAAAAAACAAGCAAAGCACCGTTTCACATTTTAAAAAGTCCCTGACCCTTTCCAAAAACACAGCGGCTGAAAAAAGCATAGATGTGAACGCGTCCCATGGGAAACCACGTTAAATAAATTGTAGTGCAACCGCACTTTGCAAAGTGCACAGTCTATTTGCCCTTAGTAAATCAAACCCTGTGGGGTTGATTTACTAAAGGCAAATGGACTGTGCACTTTAAAAAGTGCAGTTGCTCCATAGCTTAGTAAATGAGGTAAAGCTTCACTATGCAAAGAATACCCACTTTCACTTGCAAGGAAAATTTTTAAAAAATTGAATTTTTGCTTGCACATGATTGGATGATGGAAATCAACAGAGCCTCTGCTCAACTTACTATGTTCTGGAGCAACTGCACTTGCAGAGTGCAATGGCACTTTGCAAAGTGCACAGTCTATTTGTCTTTAGTAAATCAACCCCATAAGGCTGCATTCACACCTGAGCATATCGTTTTCAGACATTTTTTCGGGTGTTTTTTTCAAGCGTTTTTTCGGGCGTTTTTGTACAGGCATTACGGAGATCCAAAGGTCACCAATGAAAAAGGCAGTAAAACGCCTCTAATCTGCCTAAAAAGAAACTCATGTACTTTTTTGAGCTCTAGGCGTTTTGCTTCAGGCAACAGAACGCTCGGATGTGAACAGGGGCCATTTAAATGAATGGGATTTTGCTTGTTGGGTGTTTTGGAACTTTTGAGATGAGCTGAAAATGTTCAGGTGTGAATGCAGCCTTAGGCTCTGTTCACACCTGCGCGTTTTTGAGCGTTTTTCTGCTCTAAGCCTCAGATCTAAAAATGCCCAACAAGAGAAATCCCTTTAATTTCAATGACCCCTGTTTAGATCTGAGCCTTCTGTCGCCTAAAGCATAACGCCTGTCGCTCAAAAAAGTGCACAAGCTTCTTTTTTGGCAGACTACGGGCGTTTTAATTCTTTTACATTGGTGACCTTTTGCACTGTGCAAAAACTCTGCAAAAACACCGGAAAAAACACCTGTAAAATAGCAATTCCTACATAATCTGTGAACTGAGCCTAGTGTCCAGCAGTCTAATTAAACTTCCTTGATAAGGGCTGGTATGCACTGCAGAGATCTGAGCTGCAGTGCTGCATAATGGCCAGCAGATGGTAAAGACTCAAGGTTGATAGTTACCACCTTGGAGTAACATCAGGTTATAAAGTGCTCAGGGCATAGACTGATGAGAATAGTGAAAAATGACTTTATAATCCTCTGTGGAATACATCAGCAGTAAATACAGAAGTAAAGATTTTTTTGAAAGTGTGATTGATTGTTATTGATGTACTTCTGCTTTTTGCAAAACTCTTCATCACTCGCTGTACATTGTAATTACATTGGAAAAGCAACCATTTGTGAAGCAAATCTTAGGAACTGTAGGAGTAGACCCTGGCGGGGGGGGGGGGGGGGGGGGGGTAACGCACAGCTTTATGCCTTTGCGTGGAAAGTGTGTCCTTTGCAAATTGGGATACAAAAGGCGGTTCTGCACCAAATCCAGAATGCACACTTGCTAAGATCTAGGTTTGTTCTATAGATTTTGAATAAATCCTCTCTAGTCAGCTTATATCGTATGAAGGGGGCTGCCTGGAAATGCATGGTGATTTCACATGAGGTCCTGGTTTAATATATGGGCTTCATACTTTTAAACGGAAATTGTTATACTGTAGTTCTTGGTGAATTTGTAACTACTGTATAGTTATCTTTTATAATACTCCTCCATCCTCATCAGCCCTGCTTACGTCCAGGGTTGCTTATCCGTCCCAGTACGCATGTAAACACCCGGATGCATGGTTACAGGCATACAGCCACCGCGTCTTGACAATCTGTCATTGATTAATATAGGCTGCGGGCCGTGGCTGTAGGCAACACCGGTGGACTTCGGGTTGTGAAAATACAATGGATTTACAGTAAGTGCTGTATGTCCAAATGCATACCTCCCAACAGTCCCGGATTGCCCGGGACAGTCCCGCAATTGGCAGCTCTGTCTCGGGTCCCGGGCACCTTCATTCCGGGACAATACAGTCAAATGCATCTGTGTATATGAACCCTAACACGGCAGTTTTTATTCTGTAACATAGTCATAGGCATGCGCACAGGGTGTTTCCGAATGTGCCTGGGCACAACCTAATCACCCCCTGCTTACAGTCTCCCCCCTGCAATGCTGCCAAGCTTCCCTCCTCTCCTCTTAGGAGTGTGAAAGGAGCTGGTAAATATTTAATTAACCGGCCTTTCTTTTCTGAATGAACACAGTGAGCAGTGGTGGCCGGTCCATACGGGCCCCCTAATCAACATGCAGGGCACCAGGTGCATAGATTTCAAAGGTTTTTTTTTTTTTTTAAGCACATGACTATAGCCTGAGGCTCTAATCAGTGCATTTTTATAGCACTGATCGCTGTATAATTGTCAATGGTTTCAAAAATGTGTCAAAAGTGTCTGTTGTGTCCGCCACAATGTTGCAGTCCCAATAAAAATAGCAGATCGCCGCCATTACTAGTAAAAAAAAATATAATAATAAAAATGCCAGAAATCTATCCCCTATTTTGTAGACGCTATAAATTTTGTGCAAACCAATATATATATGCTTATTGCAATATTTTTACCAAAAATATGTAGAAGAATACACATCAGCCTAAACTGAGGAAAACATTTGTTTTTTTCATAAAAATGTATTACAGCAAAAAATAAAAGATATTGGGGGTTATTTACGAAAGTCAAATGCACTTTGCACTACAAGTGTAAACTACGAGTGCAAAGTGCACTTGAAATTCCACTGAAAGTGCACTTGGAAGTGCAGTGGCTGTAAATCTGAGGGGTAGATCTGAAATGAGGGGAAGCTCTGCTGATTTTATTATCCAATCATGTGCAAGCTTAAATGCTGTTTTTTATTCTCCTTGCATGTCCCCCTTGGATCTACAGCGACTGCACTTCCAAGTGCACTTTCAGTACAATTTCAAGTGCACTTTGCACTTGTAGTGCAAAGTGGATTTGCCTTTCGTAAATAACCCCTATTGTGTTTTTTTTCAAAATTGTCACTCTTCTTTTGTTTATAGCGCAAAAAATAAAAATCGCAGAGGCAATCAAATACCACCAAAAGAAAGCTCTATTTGTGGGGAAAAAAAGACGTCAATTTTGTTTGGGTGCAACGTCGCACGACCGTGCAATTGTCAGTTAAAGCAACGCAGTGCCGAATCGCAAAAAATGGCCTGGTCATTAAGCAGCCAAATCTTCTGGGGCTGAAGCAGTTAAAACTGAACTCCAACAATTCGGCCATTTTCTATAATGTGCAGGATTACTATGGGTTAAAGTAGAATTAAATTTGGATAGAGCAAGTGAGGGTTATTATCTCTGTTAGATTTTTTTCTGCCATCTATATCCCATTTCGGTGATGTCCCTTCACTTCCTGTCACATAGCCAAACAGGAAGTGAGAGGAAATCCCTTCAAATTAAGGGAATTCCTTGGGGACCCCCCAGGTCACCAGAACTAGTGTCCTTATTGGAAGATTTCCCCTCTATGACTTTTCTGGGGACAACCCAAAATTTGGGATTTTTTTCACTTTAACTTGATAATAGTTAAAGTAATGATAGTTAAATAGTTAGATAGTTAGATAGTTAAACCACAATGATAGTGGTATACAGGACATATAGAGAGGGTGAATCTCCTTAACGGAGGCACAGACAGCAATAAAAACTGACAAGTCTTCTAATCCCTCTCCACTCTATCCAAAACTAAAAATAAATTTTGCCTTTAATTATACTTTAAGTCCAACAAGGTGCATACCACCTCATGGACTTATCTCTTCAATTTACATTTTTACTGAGCGTTGGGAGCATAGCTATTACTGTATTTCTGGTGCTCTGACACTGGACCTTCTGGTCTCAGCTCCAGCAGCTGCAGAGTGGCATGCAACTTCCCTGCCAGCCCAATCCCTCCTCCTGCCCAGTCACAGAGCGCTTTGTATTATGTGAACCCATTCACAACACACAAAGACTTCTGGAATGGACGGTGGAGGGGAGGGGCAGGCAGAGCTGCTGCTGTTGTGTGAGAAAGCAGCATCTCTACTATCAGAGGAAAATAGCAATAGCTACAGTGCATCCGGAAAGTATTCACAGGGCTTCACTTTTTCCACATTTTGTTATGATACAGCCTTATTCCAAAATGGATTTAATTCATTTTTTTCCTCAACATTCTACAAAAAATACCCCATAATGACAACGTGGAAGAAGCTTTTTTTTTAATCTTCGCAAATTTATTAAAAATAAAAAAGGAAACAATCACACGTACCTAAGTATTCCCAGCCTTTGCCATGACACTCAAAAATGAGCTCAGATGCATCCTGTTTCCATCGATCATCCTTGAGATGTTTCTACAGCCTGATTGGAGTCCACCTGTGGTAAATTCAGTTGATTGGACATGATTTGGAAAGGGTCACACCTGTCTATATAAGGTCCCACGGTTAACAGTGCATGTCAGACCACAAACCAAGCCATGAAGTCCAAGGAATTGTCTGTAGACCTCCAATACAGGATTGTATTGAGGCATACATCTGGGGGAGGGTACAGAAATATGTCTGCAGCATTGAAGGTCCCAATGAGCACCATCTCCATCTGTGAAAGAAGATTGGAACCACCAGGACTCTTCCTAGAGCGGGCCACCCAGCCAAACTGAGCGATCAGGGGAGAAGGGCCTTAGTCAGGGAGGTCACCAAGAACCCAATGGTCACTCTGACAGAGATCCAGCATTTCTCTGTGGAGAGAGGAGAACCTTCCAGAAGAACAACCATCTCTGCAGCACTCCACCAATCAGGCCTGTATGGTAGAGTGGCGAGACGGAAACCACTCCTCAGTAAAAGGCACATGACAGCTTGCCTGGGGTTTGCCAAAAGGCACCTAAAGGATTCTCAGACCATGAGAAACAAAATTCTCTGGTCTGATGAAACAAAGATTGAACTCTTTGGCCTGAATGGCAAGCGTCATGTCTGGAGGAAACCAGGCACCACTCATCAGCGGGCCAATACCATCCCTACAGTGAAGCATGGTGGTGACAGCAGCATGTTGTAGGGGTGATTTTCAGTGGCAGGAAATGGAAGACTAGTCGGGATCGAGGGAAAGATGAATGCAGCAATGTACAGAGACATCCTTGAAAACCTGCTCAAGTGCGCTCTGGACCTAAGACTGGGGTGAAGGTTCATCTTCCAACAGGACAACGACCCTAAGCACACAGCCAAGATAACAAAGGAGTGGCTACGGGACAACTCTGTGAATGTCCTTGAGTGGCCCAGCCAGAGCCCAGACCTGAACCCGATTGAATATCTCTGGAGAGATCTGAAAATGGCTGTGCACCGATGCTCCCCGTCCAACCTGATGGAGCTTGAGAGGTCCTGCAAAGAAGAATGGGAGAAACTGCCCAAACATTGGTGTGCCAAGCTCGTAGCATCATACTCAAAAAGACTTCTGGCTGTAATTGGTGCTAAATGTGCTTCAACAAAGTGTTGAGCAAAGGCTGTGAATACTTATGTACATGTGATTTTTTACATTTTTAATTTTTAATAAATTTGCAAAGATTTCAAACAAACTTCTTTCACGTTGCCATTATGGGGTATTGTTTGTAGAATTTCGAGGAAAGTAATGAATTTAATCCATTCTGGAATAAGGCTGTAACATAACAAAATGTGAAAAAGGTAAAGCGCTGTGAATACTTTCCAGATGTACTGTATACTCCAAGTGCTCAGTAAAACAAGTTGTAAATAAAAGAGATAAGTTCAGGAGGATACATGGACCTCATTGGACTTAAAGTGGAAGTTCAGCCAAAACCCTAAATCTAAACCCAAAACCCAAAATCTAATGATAGACCTACTCTCAGCCACATTCTAAACCTAATCTACTGTATCTAGCCATGTAAAGAAGAGATTGCTATATTTACTTGTTCTGCAGTCTCTCAGATCTGGTCCCACACTGAGCTGTCAGCAGCAGCTTCGCTGTGGAAGCGAGTGCAAGAGAGGCAGCCGACAATGGAAGCCTCATAGTAACTCTATGGGTGAAGTCACTTCCCAGGCATTTCACAGCCGTTGCCGGCTTTCTATCTTTACACAGAAGCCTGGAGATTGGGCCGGATCGGCTTCAGAAAAGGTAAGCATCAGTGGCTGGTGTTGTTTTTTTTTATGGGGTGGGGGGGGGGGCGGTTGGGGTTGATTTTTTCTTTATAGGGTTAGATAGATTAGGTTTAGAATGTGGCCTAGAGTAGGGTTAGCATTAGATTTTGTGTTTTTGGGTTTATAGTTAGGGTTTTGGTTGAACTTCCACTTTAAAGCGGAGTTCCACACAAAAATGGAACTTCCGCTTTTCGGAACCCTCCCCCCCTCCGGTGTGACATTTGGCACCTTTCAGGGGGGAGGGGGGTGCAGATACCTGTCTAAGACAGGTATCCGTGGGAGTCTATGCCTCTTCCTGTCCCTCCGCGCTGTCTCCTGGGAAACACACAGCTCCCAGGAGATAGCGGGGACCAGTTACGATGCGCAGCGCGACTCGCGCATGCGCAGTAGGGAACCGGGCAGTGAAGCCGCAACGCTTCACTTCATGATTCCCTCACCTAGGATGGCGGCGGCAGCTGCCGAGAACCGAGCGGGTTATCGGCGTCGGCTGCCGACATCGCTGGACCCTGGGACAGGTAAGTGGCCATGTATTAAAAGTCAGCAGCTGCAGTATTTGTAGCTGCTGGCTTTTAATATTTTTTTTTTTTAGGTTGATGTAGGTGAACTTCCACTTTAAGTCCCATGAGGTGCATGTATCTTCCTGAACTTCAGGTTTTGGCTGAACTTCACCTTGAACCCATAGTAAGCCAGCAGATTTTAGAAAGTTGCTGAATTCTTGGAGTTCTGCTTTAAACCATATGAATAAAACCTGACCATTGTAGACAACCCTGGCAGTGTTTGGTTTTTCCCAACCCCTGTAACTGTCGTTTTTGCTGGACATCTCGGGCTGCATGTAGAGGTGAAAAAAATATAAACAAAAGCATAAATACTATAACCGTCCTTTAATAGAATATGCTGCATCTAAAGACAACACAAAACAGAGCAAAACAGGTCAGATGCACACTGCACCATGAAAGGAACCTGCTGACATGCATTTGATGTGTGCCTCAAAAGCACGTCAAATACAGAACAACAGTTCCCGTCTATACAAGCCATATAGAGAGTTTTCTTTTTATATTATAATATAATTTATATTATTATTGTAATTAATAAATCAATTGATAATAATGAGAGGATGTAATGTTGACTAGCCCTTTAAGGACTACAGTCGTCTAGGTTGGACTGTGATTCTGGAAATGGTTCCAGTTATTGGAAGTGTGTGCTCACATCATTTCCTGGCCGGTACTATCAATCATAAGCGCTCAGCAAATTTATCGCTGTGTACAACAGGGAGCTGCATCATTTGCTGATCCAGGACTGTGCAGATCCTGTTTGCAGGGAGGGTTGTCACATAACAGATGTGTTCTGCATGGGTTCACTCGGAGGGATGACCTCACACAGCGTTATGGAATATCTTGTGCTCACCCCAGGCTGTTCTGTGTCACTGCCTTACAATACCATAATGTGTAGCCTGCTGCCAGCAGTGAGCCCTCTGAATCAACATCCTCGCCTGCTGATCAACTTGCCGCATCTCACTAAGCCTTATCCGGTGACATTTATAGTATATGTCAGACAAACTGCCCATATTTCCTATTTGAACCAATTAGCTTCTTCTTTTAAGCTGAACTTCCCCCTTTTGTAACTGTAGTTTTTTTGTTGATGAAAGGCAGAGATTAAACCCTTACCCAGTTATTATTCCTGTCTGGGACTGTGGCGAGATGGCCTTCCACCACTTTTGGTCCTGATGTGACATTCAGGGCTTGACTATTACCTTTAACTTGTGCCTATGCTCTCTAGAAAACATTCTCTACAGTATATTTTGGGATGGAAAATTCATTAGGTGCCAATGACTCCTTAATACAGGAGTTTCTGTCCCTCCACTGGTTTCTCCATAGGCATACGGACATGAAGAACTCAAGCAAAATCGCCCTTACCCTTACATTGGAGGTCAGTAGAGAAGTGTAACCTTACATTGGAGGTCAGTAGAGAAGTGTCCCCTTACTTTGGAGGTCAGTAGAGAAGTGTACCTTTACATTTGCAGTCAGTGAAGAAATGCACTCTTTCATTTTAAGTCCAGATTAGTGTACCCTAAGATTAGTGGTCAGTGGAGAAATGCCCCCTTACATTAGCAGTCAGTGTGCTGCCCCTACTTACATTGATGGCCAGTGAAGAAATAACCCCCTACATTTGGTGGTTTGTGTAGTGTCCCCCTTATATTGTTGGTCAGTGGAAAAATGCCCCCTTACATTGGTAGTCAGTGTAGTGTTCCCTCGCATTAGTGGTCAGTAGAGAAGTGCCATTTTACCTCGGTGATCAGTGTAGTGTCCCCTTTCATTGGTCGTCAGTGAAGAAATATCATCTTACCTTGGTAGTCAGTGTAGTGTCCCCTTACATTGGTAGTCAGTGAAGAAATATCATCTTACCTTGGTAATCAGTGTAGTGTCCCCTTACACTGGTGGTCAGTTGAAAAATTCTCATTTTACAATGGTGGTCAATGTAATGCTCCCTCACATTGGTGATCAGTGGTGGAAAAATGCCTTACATTGCTAGTTAGTGGGAAGAATGATCCTTTACATTGGAAGGGTTAAAGTGGAATAATATTTTTACAGTGGTGGTCATTGGGAAGAATGCCCATCTTAAAAACATCTCATCTTAGAGATAACAGGAGATTTAACTAGCCCCGTACCAGTGATGTTGGTGCCAAAAGTATGCAGGCACTATCAGTGAAGAAATCAATCTGCAATTGAACAAGCCGTAGGGTTCCATAGGGTCTGATTAATAAAGACTGCTCTAAATATTGGCATCAGGTGATTTTTGTGAAATCAGAAGTAGAAGTGGTGGGAGATCCCTTCACTGACATCACAGACAGCAGTGAGGACCCGGTGGAGGTTCAAACCATACCTAACTCTAACCAGAAGTAAAAGTGGTGGGAAATTTTCCCACCAGGGTCTCAGAAGAACAGCAAATACCTGGTGGGGGACCAAACCTTAATGTAACCAGAACAGAGAAAGTTCTGAGAGCCATCCTTTTTGTAAAGGTTTGAAAAGGTTACAGACGGCTTTACACTCTCGCAATGCAGTTGCGCTGCGCTTTGGGCAAAGCGCAGCCAACCTATGGGCTTCATGTGGGTTAGCTGAGATGACATCACCAGGGTCCTTCTACTGGTTTTTGGCTTTCCAGTCTGGCTGCTTAACATCTGAGTTCCAGCCTCACGGTTACCTGCGCGATTCCCTGGATTCGTTCTTGGAGCTCTTTGGATTCCCTGGATCGTTTTGGAAATCTGCTGGTCGGGCTATCCTCGCTTGATTGACTCGTTGTTGCTGACATTCTAATCCACTATTTCCTGTAAGAGTGTATATCCCTTATCTTGGGTGGAGAACTCACTATCCCTGATGCTCTACATGCCTGCTGAGGCCTTTGTACCCCACTTCTGAGCAACAACTTTTCGTGGTGGACTCCGTATATTTTTACCATAGGATTGTTTTACCTTTGGGACTTTCTCACCTTTGTTTCTACTCATTATATGCATGTTCTGTTTTATATTCATTATATTTGAGATTGATTTTTATCACAAAGTTTTTATTATTTACACACAATACTTGATATATTGTTCAATGTTTATTGTTTTATATTTTTAGCGCTACATTTTTCACTGATATATTGCGCTTTTCCATAGACTTCTATGGTGTCCCAAAGATGCAGCATGCAGGAGTTTTGGTGTGCTTTTTGAAACTGCACCAAAACCGCAGAACCTCATAGAAGTCTATGGAAAAGCGCAGCTAACCCAAAAGCCCAATACATAAAACAGTTTAATTGTACAAAAGTTCAATATAACTCCAGCCTTGAAAAGGTTAATCTTCAATAACACCACAACCTTGCTACTCTCGCAACTAGCAGGCACTGGAAACTGCAAACACACAAACAAGAGAGAAGAGTGCACCAGCTCTGGTGCAATACCCTTTATTTTATGATAAAAACTAGATAAAAATGCACTCACAAGAAAAAATCAATCAGAACTTATCAATCACATCTCCCCACCATGGTACTGTGCACTAAAATCCTCTTACCGCCCTTGATAGGAGCTCCAGCTGACAGTGTGGATATGGCAGCAGTCCTGGGTCGAATGCAGTCGCCGCTATGCTTGATCTATACTTGATCTAATGCATGAGATCAAGCATAGCGGCGACTGGATTCGACCCAGGACTGCTGCCAAATCCACACTGTCAGCTAGAGCTCCTATCAAGGGTGGTGAGAGGATTTTGGTGCACAGTACTGTGGTGGAGAGATGTGATTGATAAGTTCTAATTCATTTTTTCTTGTGAGTGCATTTTTATCTAGTTTTTAATATAAAATAAAGGGTATTACACCAGAACCTGTGCGGTCTTCTCTCTTGTTTGTGAATTTGCCTACTATGGCAGCTAATATTGTAGCAGCCCCCAGGCCCCAGTCCTTTATTATACCTGACCCAATCCAGGGCAATATTGCTGACTAGATTGCACAGCCACTTGCAAAAATCTCCAGGGACACGTAACTATAAGACCGGAAGGGGTGTGGGGAATCCATGTAAGTGAAACTGCACTAAAAGGCCACTGTGGGTGAAAGCCAATCAATTTACCTGTATGTTTATGGAAGGAAACCCACACAGAGAAAACTCCATGCAGTCACCATTCTTGGTGGGAAATGAATTTGTAATCCTGGTGGTTTAAGGCAATAGGCAATAGTAGTAACCATTTAGCCATGGTTCTCTGAAGTCTGCATCACTAATCAATTTCATGGTTTCTTCAGCCCATCTGATATGGCAGCAGTCATCTCCTCTGTGGTTTGCATATTAGGTAGGCCTGATTTCTCTGTGGGTTTCATAATTACCATGTCACCAACTCCCTTATGGTTTTGCTAACATGCATTATGTATTCCTCCAGGGCATCAAGAAAGGATCTGCTCTCTGTTTCCTGATTATTATTTTTTTAGGTGCCCTCTGGACTAACATACCAACAGTTCTTTGTGAGTACGGCTAATTATATTGAAAATCATTGATTGTCCATCGCCCATGGGATATTCACCAATTTCTGTTACGTTTACCTACTCACTTGTGGTCTGTGATCTTGTGGATTTGGAAAGCTATTTTAAGATAATTGTAGGGCCAAAAACATCATCTTCTTTTGGCAAGAATGATTTCTACGTACATCCTAAGTGAAAAATTCTACAACTACAGTTTAACTAGCTGCTAGATCAAGAATTGTACTTTACCAAGTAACAAAAATAACAGGGGATGAAGGTGTAGATTCTGTAAGAGTTAAATAACGGCTAATAACGGTATTTGTTTCGAAGTTAAATACTGCATGCGGTATTTGTTCTATTTAGCGGTAATTACTGCAATAGTTACCGCATTGAGCTGGTTGCTAAGCAGCAGGCTGGGAAGCCGGCCGCCGGTGTTTCCTAACAACCGATGACTCTCCAGCTGTCAGCGGGCTTTCCTGCTCACAGCTGATTGTAATAAAAAAAAAGCCAACAATTAAAAAAAAAATTAAAACGGCGGGTCCCCCCAAATCTATACCAGGCCCTTATTCGAGCATGCAGCCCAGCAGGTCAAGAAAAGGGGGGGGGATCGAGCACCCCCCCC
The DNA here is from genome assembly GCA_037952835.1 of Lithobates septentrionalis. Classification (NCBI taxonomy): domain Eukaryota; kingdom Metazoa; phylum Chordata; class Amphibia; order Anura; family Ranidae; genus Lithobates; species Lithobates septentrionalis. The sequence continues at coordinate 2,381,249 of JBBDGP010000459.1, forward strand.
ACCCTCCAACCATACCAGGCCACAGGTACTCAACATAAAGGGGGTGGGTGCTTTGGGGCCTACCCAAAGCCCCTTGTCCCCATGTTGATGGGGACAAGGGCCTATTCCCTGCAACTGTGGGCTGTGGTTGTCAGGGTCTGTGAGCGGGGGGCTTATAGAAATCTGGAAGCCCCCTTTAGCAAGGGGGCCCCCAGATCCTGGACCCCCCCCCATGTGAATGAGTATGGGGTACATTGTACCACTAACCCATTCACCAAAAAAAAAAAAGAAGTGCAGTGTTACAAAACACAAAAGACGGTTCTTTATTAAAAATCATGTCTTCTTCCTCCGGTGTTTCTTCTCCCTTCGGTGTTTCTTCTCCCTCCAGTGATTTCTTCTCCCTCCAGTGGTTTCTTCTCCCTCCGCTGTCTTCTCCCTCCGCTGTCTTCTCCCTCTGCTGTCTTCTCCCTCCGGTGTTTCTTCTCCCTCTTCTCTCTTCAGTGATGTCTTCTTCATCCGCCGCTGCCCGCTAATCAGTCTTCTTCTGACACTGGCTGCCTCCGTTGTGCCGGCTCCTGCTGTCTGCAATTTGTTAAATAGCCATGGGGCGTGATCATTCGGTGACGTCACCCAGAGACCCCACCCCTTGTGACGTCACGTGCATGCTCGGATAAGGGTCTGGTATAGATTTTGGGGGGACCCCACACTGGGTTTTTTTATTCAGAATTTTTATTTATCTGCTTTTTTTTTTACAATCAGCTGTGAGCGGGGAAGCCCACTCACAGCTGATGAGTTCTGCCCCCCCCCCCCCCCCCAGCAAAAAAATAAAAGTCAGCAGCTACACATACGGTAACTCCTGACTTTTAATATTAGGACACTTACCTGTCCTGGAATCCAGCGATGTCAGCACCCCAGCGGATGTTTCCATTGGCTGTCAGGTACTGCCACCGCCATTACCTTTAAGGGAAACCGGCAGTGAAGCCTTGCAGCTTCACAGCCAGTTCCCTACTGCACATGCGTGAATTGCGCTGCGTTTTCTGAATGGCCTTGCGGCAGGGGAAGAAGGAGGGGGGCTGAACTTCCGAGTGATCTTGCCGCGGTGCCAAATGTGAAGGCAGATAAGCGGAGCTTCCACTTTTGGGTGGAACTTCGCTTTAAGACCCCTTTCACACTGGGGCGTTTTTCAGGCACTTTAGCGTTAAAAAAAGCACTTGTAAAGCGCTTGAAAGAAGCCCCATCTGCAATCCCAATGTGAAAGCCCAAGTGCTTTCACACTGGGGAGCTGCGCTGGCAGGGCGTCAAAAAAAGTCCTGCAAGCAGCTTCTTTGCTGGGTGCCCCGATGGCCCGAGCCCTTTCACACTGCCAGCGGCTGCAAAACGCATCTGAAAGGGGTCTTAAGCGGCGCTTTACCAGCGTTTTTTCGGGTGCTGGCAGTGTGAAAGGGCTTGGGCTTTCACATTGGGATTGCAGATGAGGCTTCTTTCAGGCCCTTTACGGGCGTTTTTTTTTTAATGCTAAAGCACCTGAAAAACGCCTGAAAAATGCCCCAGTGTGAAAGGGGTCTAAGAGCTTTTTATGTGGTATTTACTGGCACATTTTTTTTCCCGGTAAATACCGCATAAACGTTATTTTTTTGGGTGAATTGGACTTACTTTACCGCAAGCTTTGTGAATTGACCCCAAAATTTACAAGGATTCCTATTTATCCAGGACATGGAATAGCTGATAGTAGTCAGTCACATTCAGATGGACTTACTGTATATTGTAAAAGTCAAAACAATAGACAAAACTTCTTGTAATCACTACATATATCCCGTATTTTGTAGACGCTATAACTTTTGCGCAAACCAATCAATATACTTTTATTGCGATTTTTTTTAACAAAAATATGTAGAAGAATACATACTGGCCTAAACTGATGAAGACATTTTTTTTTTTTTTTTTTTGGGATATCGCTCTTTTTTTGTTTATAGCGTAAAAAATAAAAACCGCAAAGCTGATCAAATACCACCAAAAGAAAGCTCTTTTTGTAGGGAAAAAAAGGACATAAATTTTGTTTTTGGAAACAACGTCGCATGACTACGCAATTTTCAGTTAAAACAACACTGTGCCGTATCGCAAAAAACGGCCTGGTCATTAAGGGGGCAAATCCTTCCGGGGCTGAAGTGGGTAAAGATGTTTTTCTACTAATGCAAGTCGCTTCCTCAGTTTAAGCCCCCATTAACACTTGAGCATTTTTCTGCTCATTTTCCTATGTCTGACTACACCTTACTATGCCTGGCTAGGCAGAATCCTATTCTTTCTAATTGGCCCTGTTCACACTTGTATGCTCAGTCACCCTATGCTCTATGCCCTACACTCACAAAAGTACATGAGCTTTTTTTTGAGTGAATTCATGCGTTTTTGGTCCCATAGACCTCAATATGATAACCTGTAAGCAAGCAATACTTTTACTTTTTACTTCTAATACTTTTTACTTGTAAGCAAGCAAAACTTTTTTGGGTGTTTTGTGCATGTTTTACACCTACAGAACTCCTCTCCTGCTATGGAACTGCTCTCTTTCTTGCCCAGCCCAAGAAACAAACACCTGAAGCTTGATGCATGTTAAAAAATGCAAATAAACCTGAAAAACGCCTGAAGGAAGCTTCAAAATCACCAGGCATATGCTCTGCTTAGGTGTGTGAAAGCAGGCTTAAAGTGGAAGTAAACTCCGATTTTGGGCTTGTACTTACTGGTAAGCCTATAATAAGTCTTTCCTGTAGGTACAGTAAATATCTCCTAAACTTGCACTGTTTAGGAGATATTCACACAACATACAGCCGGTGACGTCATTGGCGCATGCACTCTGAAAGGGCAGCATACCGTGCCGGACCTTCAGAGCTCCATGCCGGAGCCGAGGCCGACGTCATCGGGGGCCCTGGCCACTCATACAGCCGGAGCTTGCGAACCCAGAAGGAAGACTCGGTGAAGATGGCAGCACCGGGGATCTGTGACAGAGCTGCGTGGGAGAGATCCGCTTTACAGGTAAGTCTGTCATAATGTGCTAGTATGTGGTGCATACTAGTACATTATGACTTAAACCTGCAGGGGGGCCCATTGATTATTCTTTTTCTGGAGGTTTACTACCGCATTAATGAGTATCAGAAAGGGCGACGAGCATGAAAGAGGCAATCTATGGCAAGCTGGAACAACCTGACCTAAACAGGTGAGGGGCCCTTTGACACTATCTGTCCCCCACATATATTGTGGGTTTTACATCTTTACCTTGTCTACTGGGCATCAATTCACATGTTCAGCTATGTAACTAGAACGATTACCACCCACCCAGACTTCAAGACAAGGGAATATATAGCATTTGTGCCAGGCAGCTGCACAAAGACTCTTTGTGATTTAGACGCCTATCTACGCACGATATACAGTGCTTTGAAAAAGTATTCCCTTGACATTTTCTACATTTTGTAATGTTACAACAAAAAACGTAAATGTATTTTATTGGGATTTTATGTGATAGACCAACTCAAAGTGGCTCATAATTGTGAAGTGGAAGGAAAATGATAAATGGTTTTAAATTTTTTTTACAAATAAATATGTGAAATGCATTTGTATTCAGCCCCCTGAGTCAATACTTTGTAGAACCTCCTTTCACTGCAATTACAGCTGCAAGTCTTTTTGGGGATGTCTCTACCAACTTTGCACATCTAGAGGGTGACATTTTTGCCCATTCTTCTTTGCAAAATAGCTCAAGCTCTGTCAGATTGAATGGAGAGCGTCTGTGAACAGCAATTTTCAAGTCTTGCCACAGATTCTCAATTGGATTTAGGTCTGGACTTTGACTGGGCCATTCTAACACATGAATATGCTTTGATCTAAACCATTCCATTGGAGCTCTGGCTGTATGTTTAGGGTCGTTGTCCTGCTGGAAGGTGAACCTCCGCCCCAGTCTCAAGTCTTTTGCAGACTCTAACAGGTTTTCTTCTAAGATTGCCCTGTATTTGGCTCCATCCATCTTCCCATCATCTCTGACCAGCTTCCCTGTCCCTGCTGAAGAAAAGCATCCCCACAGCATGATGCTGCCACCACCATGTTTCACGGTGGGGATGGTGTGTTCAGGGTGATGTGCAGTGTTAGTTTTCCGCCACACATAGCATTTTGCTTTAGGCTAAAAAGTAAAATTTTGGTCTCATCTGACCAGAGCATCTTCTTCCACATGTTTTCTGTGTCCCCCACATGGCTTCTTGCAAACTGCAAAGGGGACTTCTTATGGCTTTCTTTCAACAATGACTTTCTTCTTGCCACTCTTCCATAAAGGCCAGATTTGTGGAGAGCACGACTAATAATTGTCCTGTGGACAGATTCTCCCACCTGAGCTGTGGTTCTCTGCAGCTCCTCCAGAGTTACCATGGACCTCTTGGCTGCTTCTCTGAGTAATGCTCTCCTTGCCCGGCCTGTCAGTTTAGGTGGACGGCCATGTCTTGGTAGGTTTGCAGTTGTGCCATAGGGGGGATTTACTAAAAGCAAAAAGACTGTGCACTTTGGAAAGTGCAGTTGCACTCTGCAAGAGCAGTTCCTCCAGAGCTTAGTAAGTGAGCAGAAGCTCTGCTTACTTTCATCAACCAATCACGTGCAAGCAAAAATGCTGTTTTTTTATTTTCCTTGCATGTGATTGGGTACTCTTTGCAAAGCGAAGCTTTACCTCATTTACTAAGCTCTGGAGCAACTGCACTTGCAGAGTGAAATTGCACTTTCCAAGGTGCACAGTCTATTGGCCTTTAGTAAATCAACCCCATACTCTTTCCATTTTCATATGATGGATTGAACAGAGCTCCGTGAGATGTTCAAAACGTGGGATATTTTTTTTATAACCTAACTCTGCTTTAAACTTCTCTACAACTTTATCCCTGACCTGTTTTGTGTGTTCCTTGGCCTTCATGATTCTGTTTGTTCACTAAGGTTCTCTAACAAACCTCTGAGGGCTTCACAGAACAGCTGTATTTATACTGAGATTAAATTACACACAAGTGGACTCTATTTACTAATTAGGTGACTTCTGAAGGCAATTAGTTCCACTAGATTTTAGTTAGGGGTATCAGAGTAAAGGGGGCTGAATACAAATACACGCCACACTTTTCACATATTTATTTGTAAAAAATTTGGAAAACCATTTATCATTTTCCTTCCACTTCACAATTATGTGCCACTTTGTGTTGGTCTATCACATAAAATTCAAATAAAATACATTTAAGTTCTTGGTTGTAACATGACAAAATTTGGAAATATCAAGGGGTATGAATACTTTTTCAAGGCACTGTAGGTGGGGGTAGCTGCTGGGGCATTCCCCCCCCCCCCCCCAGCGGCAATGCAGAGGGAGAGGAAGTCATGAGAAACATGGCTCCTCTATGGTTTCCCGAGTCACCGGGCCAGTAATCCGATTGGATGCTGAACGCCTGTGTGACTCTGGCGGACATCTTTGGTGTTGACGAGTCTATTTAAGACCCTGGCCCCTGGGTTTGGCGTGCATTCATGTGTGGTTAATGTAATGCAGGTAAAGGTCACCCATCTGTCAGGGACAGTATTAGCAGCAGGGAAAGGTTCAAGACGAGTAGGGAAAGCTGAGGGCTCTGCATTCCTCTTCGATATATTCCAGTTTGGGCCAGTCCTCATTATGTCCCTCCAGACAGACGCTGTCAGTTCGGCTCAAGCCTGCTCCGCTACATGTTGTTGGCATCTATGAGTGTTAACTGTTGGGCCTCCTCCCAAGGGGTTGTTGAAAACTCTTTGCATTTAATTCAATACAAGTTCTATCATTTACACCTGGACTGTGTGTGTGTTATTGGCTCCACACCATGCTGCACCCATCCACGTGTTCACACGGCCAAATTGTAAACAGACCTGTGCTGAGAGCGCGCCCCCAGCCAATCATGTGACCACTGTGACAGCCAATCACGGCAGTCACTTGATCAGAAACTCCTGATATCAGAAACCCCTTAAAGGGCCGGGAGGCGAAGGCGTTAAGAGGTCAATTAAATTAATACCTGATGATCCTGTCATGGAGACCCTTTTTCAGGCACTTAAATAGTGTGACAACTGCCCTGTGTTCCAGCCGTGCTCCTGTGTCGTCACCTTGTCACTAGGGTGCCCACGTGTCCTGGATTGCCCGGGACATTCCCGCAATCAGCAGGTCTGTCCCGGGTCCCGGGCACCTCCATTCCACTCCTGCCACCAGATGCAGGGTGTCACTTGCCACCATATCCTGCCACCAGATGCAGGGTGTCACTTGCCACCATCTCCTGCCACCAGATGCAGGGTGTCACTTGCCACCATCTCCTGCCACCAGATGCAGGGTGTCACTTGCCACCATATCCTGCCACCAGATGCAGGGTGTCACTTGCCACCATCTCCTGCCACCAGATGCAGGGTGTCACTTGCCACCATATCCTGCCACCAGATGCAGGGTGTCACTTGCCCCCGTAGCCTGTCACCAGATGCAGCGTCACTTGCCACCGTCTCCTGCCACCAGATGCAGGGTGTCACTTGCCACCATATCCTGCCACCAGATGCAGGGTGTCACTTGCCCCCGTAGCCTGCCACCAGATGCAGCGTCACTTGCCACCGTCTCCTGCCACCAGATGCAGGGTGTCACTTGCCACCATATCCTGCCACCAGATGCAGCGCCACTTGCCACCGTCTCCTGCCACCAGATGCAGGGTAAGTGACACCCTGCATCTGGTGGCAGGAGACGGTGGCAAGTGACGCTGCATCTGGTGGCAGGATATGGTGGCAAGTGACACCCTGCATCTGGTGGCAGGGTATGGTGGCAAGTGACACTGCATCTGGTGGCAGGAGACGTGGCAAGTGACACACTGCATCTTGTGGCAAGTGACAAGCTCAGGGTTCCCAATGATTCAGCATTATGGTGAGTTGAACTATTTCATTATATATTACAGTGTAGTAATAGAAATAATATGATTTTATCCTCCTGGCACCATATCAAGCATGGTGTTGGGATGATATAAGGGCTAAAACCAGCCATTCACCTGACAAATTACTCGCTCCTGAAATCCCCGTCAACCCCGAGACTACATTCAACGAAAACGCCCCCCCGGTCCTTGGCAAAATTGTCCCTGAATGGCAGTTTGGAAATGTGGTCACCCTACTTGTCACACAGGTATCAGGCATAGACTACAAGTGGCCTATTCAACACACATGGTCCACTGTTGTCATCGTCAATGCACTGAGATGCAAGGGATACAAAAGGTGAAAACAAGTATTTTATTACATTAATGGCAGTTTATGATACGTGTTGCCTTAGTAAGGTAAATGCCATTCGATTCGGATTTACATAAGTGCCAAACATCTAATATAGTAAATTGGATTGCCGCCTTCCACCTGACCAGACTGAAGTTTTGTGCTACCCATAGTCCTGGCTCAGACCTTGGCAAGGGGTGAGGAAAGATTTATAGTATGTACTTTGAGTAATTAAGTGCCCTTTAAAGAGCGGCTTCAAGTACATAAAATATGGATTGTTAATGCCTTTCAGGAAACATTGCAACTGTGTAATTTCAGAACATCCAAATGCATTTAATACAGCTTAAATCTAATCACTTGTAACAAACTCAGCAGGCTTTTCACAGTGAATCTGGGATGTCACATGATCCTGCCTTGTACAACTTCCATCTCTGAGGACAGATCTCAAAACATGGAAAGACTTATGCCCCGTACACACGGTCGGACATTGATCGGACATTCCGACAACAAAATCCATGGATTTTTTCCGACGGATGTTGGCTCAAACTTGTTTTGCATACACACGGTCTCACAAAGTTGTCGGGAAATCCGATCGCTCTGAACGTGGTGACGGAAAACACGTACGTCGGGACTATAAACGAGGCAGTAGCCAATAGCTTTCATCTCTTTATTAATTCTGAGCATGCGTGCCACTTTGTGCGCCGGATTTGTGTACACACGATCGGAATTTCCGACAACGGATTTTGTTGTCTGAAAATTTTATAGCAAGCTCTCAAACTTTGTGTGTCGGAAATTCAGATGGAAAATGTGTGATGGAGCCTACACACGGTCGGAATTTCCAACAACAAGGTCCTATCACATATTTTCCGTTGGAAAATCCGACCGTGTGTACGGGGCATAACTGTACATTTTCAGAGCCTCAAACCCAGGTTCATTTAGAAAATAAAATACGCCAAATATACACTGCGCCCTCAAAAAATGATGCAAATAAATAAAAATGTAAAGCAGCTACTGTACCTTTACCCATACCAACTTGATAAAAAATAATTTTCTTTAGCAAGGAACATACATTCAACATAATACTTATGCTACCAAAATTAGTGTGTGCTGTAAATGGCCTCCAGCATTGCTCCTGTTTCTTCTTGCTGGAGTCGGCCATTTTGCTGAAGCTCAGATCCCCTGAACAGTAGTAAGAGCCCTTGCACACTGGGGCGGGGGGCGGCGTCGGCGGTAAAACGCCGCTATTATTAGTGGCGTTTTACCGTCGGTATGCGGCCGCTAGCGGGGCGGTTTTACCCCCCGCTAGCGGCCGAGAAAGGGTTAAATACCACAGCAAAGCGCCTCTGCAGAGGCGCTTTGCCGGCGGTATAGCCGCGCTGTCCCATTGATTTCAATGGGCAGGAGCGGTAAAGGAGCGGTATACACACCGCTCCTTCACCGCTCCGAAGATGCTGCTGGCAGGACTTTTTTTGAAAGCAGCGGCACTTTCGGGGCGGTTTGCAGGCGCTATTATTAGCGCAATAGCGCCTGCAAACCGCCTCAGTGTGCAAGGGCTCTAAATCATAAAGCGGTGTAACGACATATTCGGCGACCCGTTGCAGTTTGCTACGGAAGTGACGTTCCGTCGCCGCCATCTTGCTGCACCCCACACATTTTTTTTACAACTGCCAGTAAATATCAGGGGCTGATAATTTCATGCTGTGTTGATTTTTAAGTGAAAACCAAGCAAATTACTTTAATATAGGTATTGTCAGTGTTTCCATATCATTGTTATATTGTTTAAATATTCACTGTGTTAGTTTTCAATAGGAGTTCTGTAATTTCACAGGTTGCCAGTAAAAAATGTGCTCCACCAGTAAAGTTTCCATGTTTTGTCAGTAAAAGATGCTGCTGCAGGTTGGCAACCCTGCCCACACTCGTCCACAGTAAGGATACACTAATGCCGCATACACACGAGCGGACTTTACGGCAGACTTTGCCCGGCGGACGGGATTTCGTCGGACAATTCGATCGTGTGTGGGCTCCAGCAGACTTTGTTTTCTCAAAAGTTGGACGGACTTAGATTTGAAACATGTTTTAAATCCATCCGTCGAACTCGAGTCCGGTCGAAAAGTCCGCTCGTCTGTATGCTAGTTCGACGGACAAAAAGCCACGCTAGGGCAGCTATTGGCTACTGGCTATGAACTTCCTTGTTTTAGTCCGGTCGTACGTCATCACGTACGAATTCGACGGACTTTGGTGGATCGTGTGTAGGCAAGTCCGTTCATTCGGAAAGTCCGTCATAAAGTCCGTCGAAAAGTCCGCCGGGCAAAGTCTGCCGTAAAGTCTGGTCATGTGTACGCAGCATAAGAAGGGGGAAAGCGGACATGTTGCTACACCCACCAGAGTTTAGCATTTTACACGTATTTATGACAGTAAACTGTGTTTATATAGGAAAATACAGTACTTAGAACCATGTCTGACTGGTTAGATGTTGAATTTTAAAAGCAGCGAAACTACTGTGAGATTACTAAACCTATGAGATGTGCAGGGATGCCGCTGCTTTTAAAATTCAACATCTAACTAGTCAGACGGAGTTTTAAGTACTGTATTTCACTTTATAAACTCACTTTACTGTTATAAATACGTGTAAAATGCAAAACTCCAGTGGGTGTAACAACATGTCCGCTTTCCCCCTTCTTACGCCCTGTACACGCGATCGGACATTGATCGGACATTCTGACAACAAAATCCATGGATTTTTTCCGACGGATGTTGGCTCAAACTTGTCTTGCATACACACGGTCACACAAAGTTGGCGGAAAATCTGATCGTTCTGAACGCGGTGACGTAAAACACGTACGTCTGGACTATAAACGGGGCAGTAGCCAATAACTTTCACCTCTTAATTTATTCTGAGCATGCGTGGCACTTTGTGCGTCGGATTTGTGTACACACGATCGGAATTTCCGACAACGGATTTTGTTGTCGGAAAATTTTATAGCAAGCTCTCAAACTGTGTGTCGGAAATTCCTATGGAAAATGTGTGATGGAGCCTACACACGGTCGGAATTTCCGACAACAAGGTCCTATCACACATTTTCCATCGGAAAATCCTATCGTGTGTACAGGGCATTAGTGTATCCTTACTGTGGACGAGTGTGGGGTGTAGCAAGATGGCGGCGACGGAACATCACTTCCGTAGCAAACTGAGATGGGTCGCCGAATATGTTGTTACAGCGGAACTAAACCCATCGATTTAATGGTTTTAAAAATTAGTTACATTACTGGAATGCTGGGGTTGCTAACTGTCAAATTTGCTTTTGTTCTCAACCAAACTGTCAAACCATCAAATGGCTGGTGTCATAAATGATCACATGTGAAGCACCATGGCAGTCTCAGATCAAACAGAAGCAGCTTCCTTGACACTAAAGGATAGGAGGGTTTAATTCAGCTTTAAAGAAAAGCTCCAGCCTCCTCACCAAAAAATGAAAAGTCAGCAGCCACAAATACTGTAGTTGCTGACTTTTAATATTAGGACCCTTACCTGTCTAGGGATCCCGTGATGTCGGGTCCCCAGCCGATTTTTTAATTGGCTCTCGGTTGTTGTCGCCGCCATTCGTTGTAAGGGAAACCGGCAGTGAAGCCATGGGGCTTCACAGACGGCTCCCTACTGCGCATGCACTTTGTGAATGGCCCAGCGGTGGGGGGAGGAGAAGGGGGCCGAACTTTCGAGGGACGGAAGTGGGGACATGCACCTGTCAAAGAGAGGTACCCGCTCCCCCCTACCCCCCGAAAGGTGCCAAATGTGGCAGAGGAGGGGGGGTCAAACAAGAAGAGCTTCCCCTTTTGGGTGGAGCTCCACTTTAAAGCTGTCAGCAGAACGGACTCTACAAACTCAACAGTGCCTAAAATTGGAGAGCAACTGAGCATGTGCAAAGCAGGGTCAAACAGTATATTACTTTATTTTAAACAGTTTAGGCACTTATTTTTAACGTTATAGCTATACCTGCAAAAGGAGCCAGCCTGAAGTGATCTAGTAGGACTTTAAAACAACATAAAACTGCATAAAAAAAAAAAACAACATTAAACCGAAAAAAAAAAAAATTAAAAGTTAGCAGCTACAAAAAGTATAGCTGCTGGCTTTTAATAATCGGACACTCACCTGTCCTACGGTCCAGCGATGCTGGCATACGAAGCCTCGCTCCTCTCCACCTCCTCCACGGCGCCGGCATCACATTTTCGGGGTAGATCTTATTTTCAGGGAAACATGGTATATGCGAATTGGAATGCGTTTTTAACCGCATCCAATTCGCATACCATGTGAATGTGACCGGCTTTCAATGGAGCTGGTTCACACATGTGCGAGGCGGTCGCGGTGTGGTTTTAAAAAGGGTCCTGTGTGTTTTTGGGTCAGTTTCAGGTGCGATTTCAGGTATAAATTCACACCTGAATCGATAAACAGAAACGCACCAGACTGCCACACTGAAACCGTGGCCGCATATGTGTGAACCCAGCCTGAGTTGCCAATGTCCTGGGAGTATTCCATTCAGGCTTCATAAGGTATGCAAATGGCCTACACCTATAGCAAGGGTATTATTCAACTTTAGTCAGAGCTGCCCAGTTTGTTTTTACCTACGGACGCCATTACTTGCATAGGCAGTTTTTTGGTAAAGTTGACCAAACCCTTTGAGCTGCAACAACAGCCAGACAAGGTTGTACACATGTCGTAGCCATGATGCTTTGTGGCTGTGGCAAAAATTATAACCAATGTCCTGTTCAGAGAGCACTACCGCTGCTGAATGCGACCCATTGAAGTAAATGGAGAAACATTGCAACTGCACATATAAATGCAGGCTTTCTGGATTTAAAACAGGGGATGAGGAGGCGACATATCACCTCCCAGCCGCCATTCAATCACCCTCTGAAAGGTGGTGCTGTGTTGATCATCTTTCGGGGGGGCAACAGGGACTGACGCATTTGTAAAAAGCGTAAAAACGTACATTTCCATGTTGCAATATAGCATTATGCAGTTGGCATTATGGAGTATGTCCTAATATACAGCATGGAGCAGAGCAGAACTGTGAGGCGGGTAAAGCAATAAACACTTTTGCACAACTACCATCACCATTGACAACCTCTGCTACATCTTCTTGACATTAGAGCGTCCACACCACACCACATGAATTATACAGCCAATGTGTGTAGAAGCGAGAAGATATGCAGGTCGTCTACACGTCGCAATGGCGAACAACTGATGAAATCAATGATTCGCTCTCTCCAAACGAGGAATGTCAAAAGATAGCTTGGACCCCAGAGGCTGTGACGTTTATTATAAACACAGAGAAAATTATTGAGGCCTAGTATTGTCAGTGAGGCCTGTGAGGTGATTAGGTGCGGACCTGGACAATGTGTGGGTGACCAACTGGCATTTTTACTGTGGTAAATGACCCGACAGTGAATACTCAACCCACTAATTATTCGACTCTCAGTAAATTTACCACTGTTACACATGTGGCGTGTTTGTACCATATAGAAGATGCTTCTGGGCAAAAGAGCTTGGATATGCTAATTATAGGCTCAGTTCACAAAGCTAAGGCCTTGTTTACATGGGGGGGGGGGCCTGGGGGCAGTAAAAGTAGATGATTAAGCCATGCTTTTACTGCCTCCTGACTGCACTGCCACAAGTTAGCATGGCCAAAGGCCTTGTTAGTACACACTGCTGCAGTCACAGTGTAACGTGCCACAAATTCCGCCACAGGTCATGTCAGGTCACTCCAAAAACATGTTGGTAGGTTAATTGGCTTCTGTCTAAATTGACCCTAGTATATGAATGTGAGTTAGGGACCTTAGATTGTAAGCTCCTTGAGGGTAGGGGCTGATGTTAATGTACAATATATATGTAAAGCACTGCGTAAATTGACAGCGCTGTGTAAGTACCTTAAATAATAATAATAATAATGTCTGGCAGGTAGCAATGCTGCCAAATGTGACTCCTTTCAGTGAATTGGGCTTTGCTGCAAACTGCTCTGTAATGCACATGGTAGTGGCGCGGTGCTGTGGGCTTTCAACGTTAAAACAGGCGCCCAGGAGGTGACATATCACCTCTAAGCCGACTGGCAAATGCCTCTGAAAAGTGATCCACTGCTGATCAGAGGGGTAACAATGACTGTGATAAGTATAAACAAACCTTAAAGGCATTATTCATCTTTACCAAAAAACGATAGGGGTGTCTGTAGATAAAAACAACCTGTGCAGCTTTGACCAAAGTTGAACAATTCCCTTGTTAGGGCCCTTTCACACTGGGGCGGTTTGCAGGCGCTATTGCGCTAATAATAGCGCCTGCAAACCGACCCGAAAGTGCCGCTGCTTTGTCTCCAGTTTGAAAGCCCCGAGGGCTTTCACACTGGAGCGGTGCGCTAGCAGGATGGGAAAAAAAGTCCTGCTAGCAGCATCTTCGGAGCAGTAAAGGAGCGGAGTGTATACCACTCCTTCCCTACTCCTGCCCATTGAAATCAACGGGACAGCGCGGCTTTACCGCCGGCAAAGCGCCTCTGCAGAGGCGCTTTGCGGTGGTTTTTAACCATTTCTCGGCCGCTAGGGGGGGGGTTAAACCCCCCCGCTAGTGGTCGAATACCGCCGACGCCGACGCCCGCCCCAGTGTGAAAGGGCCCTTATAGGTGTAGACGTTTTACATATCTCCTGAAGCCTGACCAGAAAACTCCCAGAGTTGCCATCATCCCGAACTGCCTTGTAGCTAGGACATTGCTAAGACACTCGCGGCTTTTAGACCCCTTTCACATTGAGTGGAATTTTTCAGGCGCTAAAGGGCTAAAAATAGCACCTGTAAAACGCCTCCCCTGTAACCCCAATGTGAGAGCTCGAGTGCTTTTACACTGGAGCGGTGGTCTTGCAGAACGTTAGAAAAAGTCTTGCAAGCAACATCCGTGGAGCGGTTTAGGAGTGGTATATACACCGCTCCTCCACCTCCCCTGCCCATTGAAATGAATGGGCAGTGCTGCTGAAGCGCCTGCAAAGCGATTCGGCAGAGGTGCTTTTCGAGCGCATTTAACCCTTTCTTCGGCCACTAGCGGGGGTTTAAAGCGCCCCACTAGCGTCGAAAAGCGCCGCTAAAACTACGGTAAAGTGCCACTAAAACTACGGTAAAGCGCCGCTAAAATTAGCGTCACTTTACCGCTAATGTGGCCCGCTGCCAGTGTGAAAGGGGTCTTACTGCTCATCTCCCCATTACAGGAGCAAGCTCTTTCTGTGATTATACCCCACCCTCACGTGCTGTTTCTCTCTCCTGTCGCATTATTTCTGATCTGAATGTTTGAGAGCTCCCTCCTATGAAGTTGGAAGTGAACAGTAAGAGCTAGGAGTTTCTTAGCAACGTCCTAGCAACAGATGATGCCATAGCTGGGAGTTTCTCCTGCTAGGCTTTGGGAGGTACATAAATGGCTTACACCAGTAGCAAGGGCTTTATTCGATTTGGTCAGTTGTCACCGGAACAAGAGGTGAGGAGAAATCTTCCAAAGGGGGTCACCTGTTCTGGGGACATCTTTATGAAAAGCATTCCCTTCATTTTGGGAGATTTCCTCTCACTTCCTGTTGTGTCTGTGAAATGGAAGTGAAGGGAAATGTCCCAGATGGGGCACAGAGGGGAACAAAATAAACTGGCGGGGGTGTTTGGTAACCCTTCCCTACTATATCCAAAATCTACGGGAAGCTTTGGCTTTACATACACCTCAAACTGATGTATGAGTGCGTGTGTATACGGGGCACAATATATATATATATATATAGTATGTACATATTTAATAAGACTGTGTGTGTATATACATATGCAGGTAGTTATGTATTTATATTTTACATGAAGTAACTATATGTGGGCTGTTGTCTCCATGTATACATCTATCTCTCTGTCTATACATCATCCAGAGCACACAGCTCTCTGGTACACGGCCAGTCAGTGTGGTGGTGAAGATGTGACCAGAGAGTGAATGAGGGAACGCGCCTCCCCCCCTTCTTCCAACTCTTCCTTGTTGTCAGGCAGGTGAGCGCGCACTCTCTGCTCTCTCCGGCGCGCGCCCCCCAGAAGGAGGAGACAGGAGGGGAGGGGGGAGAGGGCGCGCTCCCCGGCCGCAGCGCCGTGTCCCCGCGGTGTGCGCGCTCCCTGCTGGCAGCCAGGCGGCGGGCTGGACGGTTGTGTGAGGAGGACGGAGAGCCGCCATAGAGCTGAGAGGAGAGAGAGAGAGCGGAGCTGAGGAGGAGGAATGGTCCGGCTTCTGGTTGGGGAGATGATGATGAGTCAGCCTGGGGGTGAATGAGGAGGAGGAGGACAGACATCTCCGGGGAACAGGGACACACACAGGAGGACGGAGTGCGGAGCCTCACCACTGACATGTATGTATTCTGTATGTAGAGAGACACATACATGTACATACACTGACATATATGATCTATGGGTGGACTGACATGTATACTGTGTATTCTTTATACTTTCTACATCTATATGTCTATATATATATATATATATATATATATATATATATATATATATATATATATATTCTTCTCTATAGTCTGAGCCCTATCTCTCTCTCTCTCTCTCTCTCTCTGTATATATATATATATATATTTCTATATACTGCCTTTATCTGTGTATACAGTCCTTATACTTGTATAAAGATCTCATATATGTATTCTGAGCCAACCCTGTGTACTACATATTCTATATACTGTCCTTTTATTTGTGTGTTATCTTCTCTATCTATATAAAAAATATACACATATATATATATATATATATATATATATTATATATATATATTTTCGTACTGTGTTAACTCCATTATATATATATATATATATATATATATATATATATATATATATATATATATATATATATATATATATATATATATATTGTCCTTATACAACATACTCTGCCCTCCCCATATATACCCCTATAATTCTCCTCACTGGTGGATGATGATGATGATGATGATGATGATGATGATTGTCCTGCTTGTCTGTTGCCATCATGTCTGTTTATTCTCTGTGTGTACTTGCTGTGTCTATGTTGTATGAACACTGTGTGTGATATAGATATATATATCTATCTATCTGTATATCTATCTATATGTATATGTTTATGATGATTGCCGGTGATCTGTATGATTTTTGCAGTTGCCAGGTGATGGTGTCGGTGTCCCCCCTGTCATATCTGTGTGTCTGATGGGGACGTGTATTATCTGTATTCTGCTCTCGTTGCTTCTCTGTGTCTTTTATCTTCCTGTGTATGTTAAGTGTTTCCAGGGCCGGTCTGCATTTTCTTCACTTCCTCCTGACATGTACGTATTTGTGCTGTCATATTGCCATGTGTATGTGAGACTCCTCCTGACATGTATGTATGTATGTGTGCTGTCATTCTTCCATGTGTATGTGAGACTCCTTCTGACATTATGTATGTGTGCTGTCATCTTACCATGTATTTGTGAGACTCCTCCTGACATGTATGTATGTGTGTGCACGCTGTCTATCCTATCACGTCCTATCATGTGTGAATCTTTATGACATGTATGTGTGACTTTTTCCTGGCATGTATGTATGTGTGCTGTCATCCTATCATGTTTGACTTTCTGGCATGTGTGTGTGTGCTCTCACCCCAACAGCTGTGACGCTTCCTGACATGCATGTACTGTATGTATGTGTGATGTCATCCTGTCATGTGTGACTCTCCTGACATGCATGTACTGTATGTATGTGTGATGTCATCCTGTCATGTGTGACTCTCCTGACATGTATGTATGTGTGATGTTATCCTGTCATGTGTGATGTCATCCTGTCATGTGTGACTCTTCCGGACATGCATGTACTGTATGTATGTGTGATGTCATCCTGTCATGTGTGACTCTTCCGGACATGCATGTACTGTATGTATGTGTGATGTCATCCTGTCATGTGTGACTCTTCCGGACATGCATGTACTGTATGTATGTGTGATGTCATCCTGTCATGTGTGATTTTTATCCTGGCATGTATGTATGTATGTGCTCTCCCCCTACCGTGTATGACTTTTCCTGGCCTTTATGTATGCATGTGTGATTCTTAATGACGTGTGTTTGTGACTTTCTGATATGCGTGTGTGTGTGTGTGTGCACGCTCTCACCCTACCTTGTGTGACTTTTCCTGTCAACGTATGTATGTTATAATCGTGCCATGTGTGACGCTTTCTGACATTTGGCTTTGTGTTGTCATCCTACTATGAGTGACTTTTCCTGGCATGTATGTATCACTGCTCTTATCTTTATGTGTGACTTTTCCTGACATGTTTGTATGTGTGCTGTCATTCTATCATGTGTGACTTTCTGGCATGTTTGTGTGTGTGTTCTCTCAGCCCAGCATCTTACAGTACATGCATGTCAGGAAGAGTATGTGTGATGTCGTCAGCCTGTCATGTCTGTATGCATGTGTGGCCCTTCCTGACATGTATGTATGTATGTGTGTGTGTGCTCTCACCCTATTTTGTTTGACTGCTCCTGACCTTTTATGTGATTTCTCCTGACATGCATGTATGTGACGCTCTCATATGTAATTTTCTGACATGCATATGTCTGCGCTCTCACCCTACCTTGCGTGACTTTTCCTGTCACGTATGTATATGTGCTATGACCAGGTATTGTGTCTGTGCCTTGCAGCGTACCTCTTGCACTGTTATCCGTGTTCATATGATATGGATGTTGGCACATACACCCGCAGTAATTACAATCTGTGTCGTGGTCCGGACCTGCCCCCTCGGGTTTTTCTGCTGTCCCTCAGCAATTCATATGCATTGCTTTTTATTATAATTGCTCCCAGTCCAGTTCTGTATACTGCTAACGGGGGGGGTCTGCATTCTGTCCTGACATACATGTATAAGTATGTGTCTGTGATATCCTGTGTATTCTACAATCTGTGTGCCCTCATCATAGGATGGGTGTATCAAGTTGTTCTATGGACGGTATCTTATTCTTTTATATGTAGCATTTTCTTGACACATTATGTATATATACCGCACACCTTTCCTTGTCTTTAGTACACATATTATCCTCCTGATATGTAAATGTTTTTTTTTTTTTCACCATGCATACTATATTCTTGGCCCATATGTATGCTCTATATGTTACGTTACCATGCTCCTTCATTCTGTGTATATCATCTTCTTCTCTTTGGCTTTTATGGCCATCCTTATGATCTGTTGGGTTTCTTCTCCTTTTTCTGCCAGTTTTGCCATTCTTGCTTCTTGGCATGTATACGTAGCAGACACCCAGATTGTCTGTCCTTTCCTGGCTTATTTATTGTCTACTGTTTTTTTTTTTTTACTGTCTTAATACATGGCAGCTACTTGGCCTGAGCAGTTTTTTTCCATTGAGTATCTCTATCTAACACTGGGTTATGACAGATGCCAGAATTCTCCCAGAACCTTCAGGGGTTCCTACTGCGGAGATCTCATCACCTGAGTTTTACAAACTGCAGCCGTTACAATGAGGTCCTACAATGCTTGTTGGCATATTCATACATTTTTCACTATATATGGATGTCTTGGCTTTAATACTTTAAGGATCTCTTACCTGGCTGGAGCAAAAAAAAACCTCTGTGCATCCTGGGGGAGTCATGTGTTCTTCCCCCCAATGATGCAGCACTTTTCCAGGCTTGTATAGTATCACATGATGAAAGTGGGTCTCACCCCCCCCCCCCCCCCCCCGTTGTCAGCTCCAACAAGTCACATACACGGGGTATATTGCAGCAGCTGCATTGGAGGAAGGAGAAAGGGGTCAATGCTGTGAAGGTGAGTACAAGTGGGTCGGAGGGACGGGACTTTAGAAAGACTCTTTATTGAGCCTGTTTTGTTGGCGAATGAATGATCTAAGGGCATAGGCGCGCTAAATCCGGTTGCCTTGTACTGAGCTCAAGCACTATTGTCCCCATTCCTCTGCTGGTCTGAGCTCACATTGTGCCGGGCCCAAGCAACCTTTACGTCATCACCTCTGCCAGCCAGACCACAGTGATCTCGGCTTCATGAGTACTCAGTGATCCGTGAGAATTCTGTGTCCTCGAGCAGGGATTGCGAACACACACAGGTGTGTACTGTGCCCGAGTCCAACTAAACTGCACCTGTACCCACCTCTTCAAGCGGGCCAGGGTATGGTATGCTGAACCATGCCTGAGATTGTATGGAGCAATTACATTTGTCAACTGAACTGGTCCTTTAGGGGTCAAAAGTGTTTGGGACACGGTACAGGTCACCAAGTGTGAGTTCACCACATGGGCACAGAGCCCCATGTAGCCTGTAGCTGCATGCAGGCAGCCTATTTAAGTGATAGGATAAGCGTCAGCTGTCAAATTCGCCTGCACTGCCAAGTTTAACAGGGACGGGTGCGGAGCCGCGGACGCACAAGCTCTTTGCAATCCTCTACATCTGTGTGAATGAGCCCTATACTCTAAAAGTGATTGTGAAGGCTCAAGTAAAAAAAAAAAAAGTAACAAACATGTTGTAGTTATCTCCTCCTGTGTAAGGGTTTTGCACAGAGTGGCCCCGATCCTCCTTTTCTGGAGTCCCCCGACAGCACTCCTGGCTCCTCCTCCGCATCGAGTGCCCCCACGGACAGCCGCTTTCCATGGGGGCACTCTTGCGGGCGCGCTCCTGCTGCTGCGTCCATTGACACAGACAGCAGGACTCTGGGGGGCAGCTACACCACAGAATGTTTTTCACCTTAATGCATAGAATGTATTCTGGTGAACCCCCCCCCCGAGTCTTTATAACTCTAAGTGTATTGTGCACAAGGCAAAGCTGCAGTGAGGTAGAACCAAGTGCCACCTGTGATTGTATCTTCCTGCTGAATTGCCTGTTATATACAGTGAAAATCGAAGTGAGAGAAAGAGCCCCTTTCACATGGGCATTCCATCTGTCCCTTTGCCATCCGTCTATTAATGGCTGAAAAACTGACAGCAAGTCGTTTCCATAGACAAATGCATCTGCATCCGTCCAGTTTTTTTAAATGATACAGCCATTGAAATGGAACAGATTGGATTTGAATGGATGTAAACGGATGCCATTCGTTTACATCCGTTCTGTTCATGCTTTTAGGCAAGAAACTTTTTTTTTTTTATACCAGGGGTCTTTAGACTTTCTAAACAAAGGGCCAGTTTATTATCCTTCAGACTTTAAGGGGGCCAGACTGTGGCCAGCGGGAGTATAACTTTTTCCTGGCATTAGTGGATATAAACATCGCCACATTTGGTATCAGTGGAAGGAATAGTGCCCCATCGTTGGCATCAGTGGGAGGAATGGTGCCCCATTGTTGGTGCCAGCGGGAGGCATGGTGCCTCATTGTTGGTGCCAGCGGGAGGCATGGTGCCTCATTGTTGGTGCCAGCGGGAGGCATGGTGCCTCATTGTTGGTGCCAGCGGGAGGCATGGTGCCTCATTGTTGGTGCCAGCGGGAGGCGTGGAGCCCCGTCGTTGGTGCCAGCGGGAGGCGTGGAGCCCCGTCGTTGGTGCCAGCGGGAGGAATGGTGCCCCATTGTCGGTGCCAGCGGGAGAAATGGTGCCCCATTGGTGGTTCCAGCGGGAGGCATGGTGCCCCATTGGTGGTGCCAGCGGGAGGCATGGTGCCCCATCGTTGGTACCGGTTGGCAGAATAGTGTCTTGTATTAGTGGGAGAAAGTGCCCTGAGGATCGGATATAGGCAAGGAAAGGGCCGCAGTCTGGAGACCATTGGTCTATACACTTGTCTCCTATGATTTCTACAACTAAAAAAACAGATGCCAACTGAACTGAAGACGAATGTGCAAACTGATGTTGACTGATGTAATGTGAATCTGTTTTCATCAGTTTTTTTCTTAGCCTTCAAACAGAACTCTGCTGTATCTGAGCACCACAGATTGGAAACGCTATTTAATTTATTTTTAATATTCAAAGCGAACTCGCCCTTCCATCCATGTTTGTTTTTTTTTTTTTTTTTTGAGAAATCACTTTTTAAAAACACCCCCCAGAATTTACACTCACGGCCATCTTGAATAAGGGCAGATAATTCATGTAGCATTTACTTCCTGGAATCCATCTGCCCTTTGCTCAGGCATGCAGGCAGGACGGTGTGCTTTAGCTGAGAAAGCCCCTCCTCCCCTTCTCCAGAACACGAAGACTCAGAGGAAGTATGCCATAATTTTGGCCTAGGCCAGAAACCAGGAAGCAACTGAGGAAATGTCAAAAAAGTTTAAAACAAGTAAATCTAATATCCTTCGATTTACTTCCTATCGATTTAATATTGCTAGCAGCATAAAGATGGAAAATAGGTAACATTGAGAGAGTTTAGTTCCCCTTTAAATGGTCCTGGGGAGGTGGGAGGAGCTTGGAACTCAGGTCCAGAGATCTCTTTGCCTTTGTTTTATATGAGACCAGTGGGCGAGTTATCAGTTTGACACTCACCTAAACTTATCATTTTGCATGGATTGCTCCTTTTTACAATCAATGCCCCCGTCATGTGTGTACTAATGACAATAGCCTAATATACACTTCCTGCAGTATATTCCTCGGTCTACAAGTGCCATTCTTCATGTATGGTAAGGCTACCATCTGTCAAGATCACATTACGAGTTTGGCATGCTTGTGCTGAATTGGATACTGCCTGTAAATTCCCTGAGCATTGTCCTTTCAGACGTGGACAAAGATGTTAGCGATTCTGGAGACAGGCAGTCCGACCAATCAGCCAGCAGATAATTTTAAGGGGTTCCTGGGATCGTTTCCATTGAAAGCAATAGAAAAAATGCTCAAGGCGTTTTGGTAGCTTGGCTCCTGGGATTAGTCCTGGTGGCTACTGACAATGCATGTCATGTGAGTCTACTGTTTTTTTTTTACTGTGTTGGCCTGTGTCACGTGTATGTGTTTGTCAGACTTCTAAATGTATTCAATGTGCTTATATATGAAATATTTTTTTATGACTTTATTAACTACCAGCTTGGTAATGCTGACATTTTTGCTGGTCTGATTGTGATGTGTGATTGAAGTGTGTCATCCAGCCGGATTCATGTGCGGGTATGATGTGGCACTAAGTGTATGTTTGTCATTGGTGAATATGCCACTGAAAAATGTGCTTAGCATGTAGATTTAGCTCAAGCAATTTGCTGTCTATTTACACAATAGACATAAAAATAATGAAATCTCGTTCAGCCGGTTCTCTTTCTAGGAAATATGTTCAACTTGGTGTGCCATACCTGTGTATAAAAGGGATGGAACGTAATGAATAGCTTGAGGGGAAATATATATATATATATATATATATATATATATATATATATATATATATATAATTTTTTTTTTTGCGTGGAACAAATAAAAAATGAAAAGAATAAAAAATGAATCCCATACTTCTCTTTTAAAGAAACCTGTCTCTGTAGGTTTCTTTAAAAGAGAAGTATGGGATTCATTTTTTATTTTGGAATCATACTTGCCTAGGTGGATGCAGCATCGGTCCCCTCCCCCCGCCGGCTATAACACTGGGAACTGATCGATCATACGCCGCCGATTTGCTTGGTTTTCAGAGCTCCCTGAGCAGAGAGCTTGTCACTGTTAGTCACCATCTCTGCTCTGCCCCTCCACGCTCCCCGGAGCGCTGGGCTGTGGAGGGGGGGTGAGAGCGGCTCTCAGCGACTCACTGAGAGGCTGAGCTGGGGGCAGGTCCAGGCTCCTGGGTTGATCCCGACCATATTTATTTATTTCAGGTACTTGTATAGTGCCGTCAATTTACACAGCGCTTTACATATACAGCGTACATTCATATCAGTCCCTTGCCCTCAAGGAGCTTACAACCTAAGGACCCTAACTCACATTCGGACCAGTTTAGACAGGATCCGATTAACCTACCAGCATGTCTTTGGAGTGTGGGAGGAAACCGGAGTACCCGGAGGAAACCAACGCAGGCACAGGGAGAACATGCAAACTCCAGGCAGATGGTGTCGTGGTTGGGATTCGAACCAGGGACTATTTTTTTGCTTCTAGGTGAAAGTGCTAACCACTACACCACTGTGCTGCCCATAGCATATGGTCATGATCTGTCCTGAGTGTGGAGCGGCTCTGTGACGTCAGCAGGCTTCAGCCCGCTGTCTTCTGCAAATGGTCACAGGAGTGCTGAATGAACTGCACTCCTGCGAACCACAGAAGTACAGCCCAACTAGCTTTGGCTGTAATTCTCTTTTTTAAAGTGATATTTAACCCAAAAAACAAAAATGTAATACAGTAAAACCTTGGATTGAGAGTAACTTGGATTGAGAACATTTTGCAATACGAGCAACATTTTTTTAATACATTTTGTCTTGATATACAGTAGTGTCATGTCACAACTGAGTAGAAAAGAGAAGAAAGGCGCCTCTAAGTGTAGCAATATGGTTACATTTAATTATGGTACAACATTTAGCAATTCTCACATGGTTGATTTGAAAGAGGCACATCTAAGGATGCAGACATCCGAGTAAAGTTGTCCACATAGACCGTCCTCCTCACCACCGTCCATGTCATCCCTTCCACGCTGTGCTCCATGAGCGCTTCAAGCCTCGCTTTCAGATCGCTCTACTGCAGGGTAGTCTTCCCGGTCACAATTGCAGACTGACAGCGGTGAGAGGCGGAGGACGGTCTATGTGGACAGCTTTAACACCGATGTCTGCATACTTAGTTGTGCTCAAAAGTTTGCATGCCCTGGCAGAAATGAGCCAGGGCATTTAGATTGAAAATATGACTGATTGTGCCAAAAAAATGTCTTTTATTCAAGGATAGTAATCACATGAAGCCATTTATTATCACATGGTTTTTTTGGATTATTTTTAAAATCATAATAACAAAAATCACCCAAATGACCCTGATGAAAAGTTTACATACCCTGGAATGTTTGGCCTTGGTACAGACACAGAAGGTGGCACACACAGGTTAAAATTGCTATTGAAAGTTAATTTCCCACATTTGTGGCTTTTTAAATCATAATTGGTGTCTGTGTATAAATAGTCAATGAGTTTGTTAGCTCTCACATGGATGCCCTAGGCAGGCTAGATACTAAACCATGGGGAGCAGAAAAGAACAGTCAAAAGACCTGCGTAACGAGGTAATGAAACTTGAAGGTGATAGAAAAGGATATAAAAAGATATCCAAAGCCTCAAATATGCCATTCAGTACTGTTCAGTCATTTAATACGAAGTGGAAAATTTGGGGATCTTTTAATACCAAGCCAAGGTCAGGTAGATCAAGAACGGTTTCAGCCACAACTGCCACAGGAATTGTTCGGGATACAAAGAAAACCCCACAGGTAACCTCAGGAGAAATACAGGCTGCTCTGGAAAAAAGATGGCGTTCCACAAAAAAGTCTGGTTACAATATGCCCAACAACAGCTTGATATGCCTCATTGGCTTTTTTGTGACATTGGCACAGTAAAAGCTTCCTTCTGGCAGCTCAACCATGCAGCTCTTTTTTGTTTGTTGTATCGTTGAAGTGTTGTTGAATTGTGTGCTCCTTAAAAACAACCACACCATCTTTTTGGAGAGCAGCCTGTATTTCTCCTGAGGTTACCTGTGGGGTTTTTCTAAATAGTGGGCAATTCTTCCGCCACTTGTGGCTGCAATCTTTCTTGGTCTACCTGACCTTGGCTTGGTATCAAAAGAGCCCCGAATTTTCCACTTCTTAATAAGTGATTAAACAATACTGACTGGCATATGCAAGGCTTTGGGTATCTTTTAATATCCTTTTCCATCTTTATAAAGTTCCATTACTTTGTTATGCAGGTCTTTTGACTGTTCTTTTCTACCTCCTCATGACTCAGTGTCTAGCCTGCTTAGTGCATCCATGTGAGAGCTAACAAACTCATTGACTATACACAGACACTAATTGTGATTTAAAAAGCCACAAATGTGAGAAATGAACCTTTAATTACCATTTTAACCTGTGTGTGCCACCTTCTGTGTCTGTACCAAGGCCAAACATTCCAGGGTATGTAAACTTTTGATCAGGGCCATTTGGGTAATTTCAGTTGTTATGATTTTAAAAGGAGCCAAAAAAACGATGTGATAATAAATGGCTTCATGTGATCACTATCCTTATATAAAAGACAGTTTTTTTGGCATGATCAGTCATATTTTCAATATTTCTGGCAGGGTATGCAAACTTTTTAGCTCAACTTTAGATGTGCCTCTTTTAATCATCAACCATGTGAGTTGCTAAATGTTGTACCTTCATTAAATGTAACCATATTGCTACACTTAGAGGCGCCTCTCTTCTCTTTTATACTCTGTAAGTCCTGCTGGATTTTTGCTTCTAATCCCCTTGTGGAGGCCGCCATTTGTGGATGGACATTTTATATTGCCATAATATTTTTATATAGACTACATTTTGTTTTTTTATAGGCTCACCTGGTTAACTGGCCAGTAACACACCTCCTGTATTAGACTCTGAATGAATGAGGACAGAGGGCACCTTTTTGGACAGTAGCATTTTCAGTCTAGGGAGGGAGGGGAGTGTTAGATGTACTAGAAGACTTAAATACATTAACAAATTGAAGCCCAACTCCAGCTCACACTATAATCAGTTACAGAAAAGTTTTTTTTTTTTTCCATTTGGGATAAAGGTTTTATATAAATAAATAAAAGTTGATCATTGTAAGCACCCCTGCTAATATTTAACAGCTTCCCGCCCACCGGCCGTCAAATGACGGCTGGGTGGCGCGGCTCTTGTTCTGGGTGGACGTCATATGACAGCCTCCCAGAACCACCGCTCTTGCGCGCTCCCATCACAGCGATCGGTGGTGCAGTGTGTCATTATGACACACCACTACGCCGGTCTTGGTAAAGAGCCTTTGATAGAGGCTCTTTACCACATGATGAGCTGTGTCCAATTACGGTTGATCACTATGTAAACGGGAAGAGCCGTTGATCGGCTTTTCCTCACTCGCGTCTGACAGATGCGAGTAGAGGAGAGCCGAACGGTTGCTCTCCTGACTGGGGTCTGTGCTGATTGTTTATCAGGGCAGCCACCCTTCGGATGCCCACCCAGGACCACTAGGATGCCGCCAGGACCACCAAGGATTGGCACCACCCTGGACCACCAGGTATGCCACCCTAGACCACCAGGCAGCTGCCAATCAGTGCCCATCCCCAATGCCTGCCAGTACCATCAGTGATGCCTATCAATGCCATCTATCGATGCCGCATATCAGTCCCCATCAGTGCCACCCATCAATGCCACCTATCAATGCCCATCAGTGCTGCATATCAGTGCCACCCCATCAGTGAAGGAGAAAACTTACTTATTTACAAAATTTTATAACAGAAACAAAAGAAAAAACTTTTTTTTTTTCAAAATTTTAGGTCTTTTTTTATTTGTTTAGCAAAAAATAAAAACCGCAGAGGTGATCAAATACCACCAAAAGAAAGCTCTATTTGTAGGAACAAAATGATAAAAATTCTGTTTGGGTACAGTGTAGCATGACCGTGCAATTGTCATTTAAACAGCGACAGCGCTGAAAGCTAAAAATTGGCCTGGGCAGGAAAGGGGTGCAAGTGCTCGGTATTGAGGTGGTTAAAGGGGTTGTAAACCCTCAAGGTTTTCACCTTCATGCATTAAGGTGAAAAAACTGTAGTGCAGCAGCCCCCATACCCCCCCCCCTTTTACTTACCTGGACCCGATCGTTCCAGCGATTAGGGATGAGCACAGCAGCTCCAGCCGCTGTCTTGGGTCCTCATTGGATAGATTGATAGAAGCGGGAGCCAATGGCTCCCGCTGGTGTCTATCAAATCCAGTGACATGGGAGACAGGGGCAGGACCGAGTCCTGCTGGAGGGCTTGTTCTTTTGAAAATCAAAAGACTAATGCCCCGTACACACGGTCGGATTTTCCGATGGAAAATGTCCGATCGGAGCGTGTTGTCGGAACCTGACCCAGCCTACTGTTGTGCGCTCTTTTGGTGCATCAGTGTGATAAGCAGGGAGAACCATGAGAGGAACCTAGACTATGGGCGGCACAGTGGTGTAGTGGGTAGCACTCTCGCCTAGCAGTAAAAAGTGTCGCTGGTTTCAGATCCCAACCACGACACTACCTGCCTGGAGTTTGCATGTTCTCCCCGTGCCTGCGTGGGTTTCCTCTGGGTACTCCAGTTTCCTCCCACACTCCAAAGACATGCTGGTAGGTTAATTGGCTTCTGTCCAAAATTGTCCCTAGTATATGAATGTGAGTTAGGGACCTTAGATTGTGGGCTCCTTGAGGGTAGGGACTGATGTGAGTGTGCTATGTATGTGTGGAGCGCTGCGTAAAAATTGACGGCGCTATATGGGTACCTTAAAAATAAATATAATAGATGAGCATCTTAAAGCGGAGTTCCACACAAAAATGGAACTTCCGCTTTTCGGAACCCTCCCCTCCTCCGGTGTCACATTTGGCACCTTTCAGGGGGGAGGGGGGTGCAGATACCTGTATAATACATGTATTTGCACCCACTTCCGGGCATATGCTCCCGCGGGAGTCTACGCCACTTCCCGCCCCCCCCCCCCCTGCTGTCTGCTGGGAGACACACAGGTCCCAGGAGACAGCAGGGACCATTCGGATAGCGCAGCACGACTCGCACATGCGCAGTAGGGAACCGGGAAGTGAAGTCGCAGGGCTTCACTTCCTGATTCCCTTATAGAAGATGGCGGTGGCAGCACCTGAGGACCGAGGGACGGTTCGGCCTCGGGTGCTGACATCGCGGACGCCCTGGACAGGTAAGTGTCCTTATTTTAAAAGTCAGAAGCTTCAGTATTTGTAGCTGCTGACTTTTTAAAAAAAAAAAACATTTTGGCGGACCTCCACTTTAATGAGACACAATGTATAGGGATATGGACAATTGTAGACACGCACACAAACTCGCTCAGGTTGAACTGGGTGGACCGGTGTCTTTATTCAACCTTACTAACCATGTTACTATGTAACTTCAGTAGAATGAAATGTTGCATAGTACAGCACTATAGATAATAATGGAGGAAATGTGTAGGAGCTCCAGGATGGATGATGTGAGTGGCGATGCACCTAAAACTGTCTCTGCACACCTCCTCCTGGAATTTCTGGCTGTCATCCTAATCCTCTGCTTCAGTACATTCTGAGTCGGACCCTTGTCACAGGACAGGATTGCTGAAAAGTGCAGTGAAAATATGCGCCTTCTTCCACAGGGCATCGCTTCCTTATTGACTGTGTCATTCACCAGCAAGGCAGAGTGATGTCCCATTCATTCAGTGGACAAGGAAAGGGACACCATGGAAGCAGGGTGAGTATTTCCCTGTCCTGTAAAGTGGATCTGTTGCTGCCGAGTTATCGCCAGTGACAGGATTGGAAGTGTGATTCGGTCCTCGCTGACCTAGAAGAAGTAAACAGATTTTGCTATGATATTTCTCTAACTGCTTCTACATCAGTTGCTGCAAACCTACTAAGGCCTCATGCACACGAGACACCGGTGCAAACTCTGCTGAACACATGTTTTTAAAATTTGAAACCGGCGTTTAGAAACGCCCGTTTTGCCGCATTTGCATGCCGCGTTTGCGTCTAGAAGCGTCTGCAGAGCAGAGAATGACGTTTTGCGACCCAACTTTGGGGCCCCATATCTCAGGACCACTTGGTGCTAGGAACCCCAAATTTGGTGTGCTAACACTACAACCTATCCAAATTTGGGTTCCTAGCACCAAGTGGCCCCGGCATACGGGGCCCCAAATTTGGGTCGCACAATGTCATTTTGTGATTTTGGGGCCCCGTATCTCGGGGTCACTTGGTGCTTGGAATCCCAAATTTGGTGTGCTAACACAGTGGAACTAGCCCTACAACATATCCAAAGTCGGGTCGCAAAATGTCATTCTCTGCTGCAGAAAAGTGCTTGACATTTTGCAACCCAAATATCTCGGGGTCACTTGTTGCTAGGAACCCCACATTTAGATATGTTGTAGTGCCAGTTCCACTGTGTTTGCATACCAAATTTGGGGTTCCTAGCACTAAATGGCCCCGAGATATGGGGCCCCAAAATTGGGTCGCAAAATGTCATTCTCTGCTGCAGAAGTGCTTGACATTTTGCGACCTAACTTTGGGGCCCCGTATCTCGGGGCCACTTGGTGCTAGGAACCCCAAATTTGGATATGTTGTAGTGCTAGTTTCACTAAGTGCCCCCGAGATATGGGGCCCCAAAGTTGGGTTGCAAAATGTCATTCTCTTGTTTACCATCATATTTCTGTTTTCTGGTCCAAAAAATAGGGTTCCTTTAAAAACACTTATAAACGCAAACGCAGCTAAACACGGTACCAGCGTTTAGCATCTGAAACGTGGAAAACTTTTGCGTCTGAACCCATTTTTTGCTTCTGGAAAAACGAGGTTACACACAACTGCCTAAAAACGCCAAAAAATTAGATTGTGTACACCCGCACCTGGAGTATGCTGTCCAGTTCTGGGCACCAGTCCTCAGGAAGGATGTACTGGAAATGGAGCGAGTACAAAGAAGGACAACAAAGCTAATAAAGGGTCTGGAGGATCTTAGTTATGAGGAAAGGTTGCGAGCACTGAACTTATTCACTCTGGAGAAGAGACGCTTGAGAGGGGATATGATTTCTATATACAAATACTGTACTGGTGACCCCACAATAGGGATAAAACTTTTTCGCAGAAGAGAGTTTAATAAGACTCGGGGCCGCTCATTACAATTAGAAGAAAAGAGGTTTAACCTTAAACTACGTAGAGGGTTCTTTACTGTAAGAGCGGCAAGGATGTGGAATTCCCTTCCACAGGCGGTGGTCTCAGCGGGGAGCATCGATAGCTTCAAGAAACTATTAGATAATCACCTGAATGACCGCAACATACAGGGATATACAATGTAATACTGACACATAATCACACACATAGGTTGGACTTGATGGACTTGTGTCTTTTTTCAACCTCACCTACTATGTAACTATGTAACTATGTAACTGTGTACATGGACACATAGGATAACATTGAATGGGTTCAGGGGCAGTTGAAAAAAAGTGTCCAACTGCCTCTGAACGCGCGTTTAACGGCGTCTCGTGTGCATGAGGCCTAAAACAGCCAGGCAACCCACATCTTACCCTCACAACGGGTTTCCTTTTTTAAGGCTGTAAATTGTGGCCAATCAGCTACTGCCGAACTACAAATGCCATCAGGCCTGAAGATATTCTTTGTAGTGTGTGTGGCATCCTTTTGATCTCTTTCGTTCCTCTTGTGTTTTCGGATGACGTGCATCACATCTGTGCATTGAATGGGGTGTGGGTTCTTCCTTTTATTACTGGGTTATTTTGTTCCCTCTGCTGCTGTCACGATGACATATTTGAGGTGCACATATGGTTATGCTCAGCATCCACTTCTATTATTCATCGAGCGCCTCTTGTTATGCAAACTTTGATAATCGCTTCCCTCTCTGCAGTCGATCTGACCAGCGTACGTGAGATCCCTGTAGATGGGGGTGAAGGCAAAAACGATTACTTCATCCTTGTGCTGTCATAGCAGTGCGTTCGGTGACTCTGCCCCCACCCCTAGGCAGGGGGGGGGGGGTCCCATGGCTGATCACGATTGTGGGTTTTATCATGGCTGACCCCAAATGGCATCAAAATCTCTCTCTGCTTCAATCTACTCCAAACAGTGTCCTGACCTTTTATCGGTCTTAGCCGTGCTTCCAGCTCAGCAGCCTCACCAGAAAAAAAACAACAACAAAAAAAACAAAAAAACTGCATTCTTTAATGATAAATCTTAGCGTAGAGATCGCCAAAGCATGCGTTTTACGATAGCCAGAGTTCCCTAATGATGTGCAGGAATTGAATGCAGTCATTTAGGCCTTTTGTAAGTTCTATGCTCTTTGTTGCAGTTTGCTCCATTGTGTAATTTCAGCTCTTTTGTGCTCATGTTGCATTCAATGCTGTTGCCATCTTTATTGACAAGCATACAAAAAAAAAAATGCTTTTATTTACCGTATTTATTTTTTTTCCATCTCAGCCATTTAATAAAGAACAAGCGTTTTTGTTTTCAGTCATTGTCTGTGCTGGATTTGTCCTCCCTCTCCTGTTCCCAGATTTTGCTGTGTACAGTATGTTGTCGAGTGCTTGCTTGCCACCCCGCCCCCCTCCCCTAGCCCTTCTCCTCTCTCACTCTGTGTGTCTCTCCCCTCATTTTTTTTCATCTGCTTGTGTTTTTTTTTTTGTGTCCCCATGGCTAGGATGCCGGATCAAATCTCGGTGTCAGAGTTTATTTCCGAGACCACAGAGGATTACAATTCCCCGACCACGTCCAGCTTCACCACCAGACTGCAGAGCTGCAGGAACTCCATTAACGTGCTGGAAGAGGTAAGCACAATACCCAGGGCACGTACTGTGTTAGATTGATGGGGGGGGGAATGGTGCTCCGTGGATGCTGTGGAGGCTCTGTGCTTTATATCAGCTACCTGTTTTTTTAAATTTCTTTACATTTACAGTGAATGAGACCAGACTGACCACTTTTAATATTTTATATGACCAAGTGCTTGGTAGAATCGCAGCTCCATATTTTGTTTTTATTGTTGGTTTTACATTTTTATGCTGCAGATATAATGAGCATACACAAATGTGATGAGTAGTTTTGCATGCATTAAGGGAGCCCGCACGCACTGTGTGTCAGATTGGCTTAGCAACATAGTCGGCATTACACCCCGACTCATATGAGTCTACTGAACGCATCTTAGCTGTTCCATGCACTGGGATGGATGCATTCAGAAAGTTCCATGTTTGTTGCTGACCATGATATAAGCTGGCTTGTTTTCCAGATGCACAACCTACCCTGGAGGAGAATTAGTTACCATATCCAGCCTTTACATTGCTTTGAATTGCTTTAGTTATTATAATTGCATTTGTGAAATAATTATATTTGCCCCTTTTGTAGCTTACCTAGTTTATCTGAGCCTGACCCTGATCCTGGAGTATCGGGGTTCCGAGGGAAACTGAAGTCTGACAGTTAGGCCCCTTTCACACGGTCGGATTTTCCGACAAAAAATGTTCGATGGGAGCTTTTTGACGGAAATTTCCAACTGTGTGTAGGCTCCATCGGACATTTTCCATCAGAATTTCTGTCACACAATGTTTGAGATCTGGATCTCAAATTTTCTGACAACAAGATCCGTTGTCGTAAATTCAGATCGTGTGTACACAATTCTGACGCACAAAGTTCCACGCATGCTCTGAATGAAGCAGAAGAGCCGCACTGGCTATTGAACTTCATTTTTTCTCGGCTCGTTGTACGTGTTGTACGTCACCGCGTTCTTGAAGTTTGGAATTTCCGACAAGATTTGTGTGACCGTGTGTATGCAAGACAAGTTTGAGCCAACATCCGTCTGAAAAAATCCATGGATTTTGTTGTAGGAATGCCCGATCAATGTCCGACCGTGTGTACAGGGCATTACTGTGCAGTCAGGTGTTCGACACTAAACACCTAAGGCAGGCCATAGATCAGTGATGGCGAACCTTGGCACCCCAGATGCTTTAGAACTACATTTCCCATGATGCGCATTCACTCTGCAGTGTAGTTGAGCATCATGGGAAATGTAGTTCCAAAACATCTGGGGTGCCAATGTTCGCCATCACTGCCATAGATGGTGTGATTTTCTTCCCTGCAACCACGGGTTGTAGGAAAGAAAATCACTTAATTCTCCCATCAACAAAGTCAGTGTTGATGGAGGAATGCCTACCATGGAGCTATTGTGTGCTCCAGGCAGGGGGGGGGGTGCAGCTGGCCGTCCCTGCCGAGAGAACACAGTGATTATTGCTAGCAGCTATAGCCGCAGTCGATGGCCTGACTTGGGTACATTCAGCCAGCCCATAGATGGTTCGATCCACCTACGGCCGGCTTTAGATGGGAGAAAGTGTGTGCGGTAAATTGACAGGTCAGCAGCTGTAAGACTTCAGGTGAGCCCTAAGACTGATGTTAGACAAGCCATGCTATTACTGGTGACAGGATCACTAGGAGGCCACTTACCTTTTCCTATGGAGATGTGGCTCCCTAGCTGGTGAGTGAGATTCCACAGCGTTCTAGGCCATCTTTAGATACCTCCTGTAAGGGAAGAGGTTTCCTCAGCAAGGTGATTCATATCCCCAGCAGCAGAACTGCCAATCCAACATGGCTTTAACTATTAATGGCTCAGCAAATGTTTATCCCAACAGGTTTTTTTTAAAGGCCAACTTATGTTAAAACACTGTTATTGAAGTTTTGGGTGGCTGCTGGTGAGCTGAATCTGCCATTGGTTTGTTTGACACTTTTGTTTGGCTTTGCAAGAGCCCCAGCAATTGGACAATACTAGAATTCTGGTAAGGAGACCTCACCACTGGAGTCCCCAAGAGATTTAAAAAATGTGATTCAACTTCCAGCAACCATACAAAGCAGAAATACCTGGCTTTTAAAGGGAAATCTGTGATTGTTTGCTAGCTCTCTGTCCTAGCTTCTAGGCCCCTGGTGCTCAACCTGCAGCCCTTTGGTATATAATGTGCAGGCCTCAGACCTCAGCAATCTGTAGTGGGAACATTGATTAGGGTAATAGCATTAATCTCTACTCATTTTAAGATGTTCCCTGTTTGGATTTGTCTTCTGCAGAATATCCCCAGCCAAATATTTAGCATTTCCACACTCTCTGACCCTCATTTCCTCTATTAGGTCTGCAGTTCTGACTGTCATCTCAAGCATTACATATATTGAACATAGTGGGGGTTATTTACTAAAGCTGGATAGTGCAAAATCTGGTGCAACTCTGCAGATTGAGTTCACTAGGTTCAGTAAATCTACCCCTATGTGTGGCCCTTTGGTGATGTCAGGAGCCTCATTCGAGGCCCCCTTTAGCTCATAAGTTGACAACCACTGTTTTAGACAGATCTGGAGATTGCACATCTGGTTCTTGGAACTGCTGCTAGTTCCAGGGCAGTGTACAGCTGTTGTAGCTTCTTGCATAGTCATGTGCTTGGGTGTAGCGGTGTCTTGCAGTGCCTGGATGTAACCATGTAGTGCAGTGCCTGGATGTAACCAAGTAGTGCAGTGCCTGGATGTAACCAAGTAGTGCAGTGCCTGGATGTAACCAAGTAGTGCAGTGCCTGGATGTAACCAAGTAGTGCAGTGCCTGGATGTAACCAAGTAGTGCAGTGCCTGGATGTAACCAAGTAGTGCAGTGCCTGGATGTAACCAAGTAGTGCAGTGCCTGGATGTAACCAAGTAGTGCAGTGCCTGGATGTAACCAAGTAGTGCAGTGCCTGGATGTAACCAAGTAGTGCAGTGCCTGGATGTAACCATGTAGTGCAGTGCCTGGATGTAACCAAGTAGTGCAGTGCCTGGATGTAACCATGTAGTGCGGTGCCTGGATGTAGCCATGTAGTGCAGTGCCTGGATGTAACCAAGTAGTGCAGTGCCTGGATGTAACCATGTAGTGCGGTGCCTGGATGTAACCATGTAGTGCAGTGCCTGGATGTAGCCATGTAGTGCGGTGCCTGGATGTAGCCATGCAGTGCAGTGCCTGGATGTAACCAAGTAGTGCGGTGCCTGGATGTAACCATGTAGTGCAGTGCCTGGATGTAACCATGTAGTGCAGTGCCTGGATGTAACCATGTAGTGCAGTGCCTGGATGTAACCATGTAGTGCAGTGCCTGGATGTAACCATGTAGTGCAGTGCCTGGATGTAACCATGTAGTGCAGTGCCTGGATGTAACCATGTAGTGCAGTGCCTGGATGTAACCAAGTAGTGCAGTGCCTGGATGTAGCCATGTAGTGCAGTGCCTGGATGTAACCAAGTAGTGCAGTGCCTGGATGTAACCATGTAGTGCAGTGCCTGGATGTAACCATGTAGTGCAGTGCCTGGATGTAACCATGTAGTGCAGTGCCTGGATGTAACCAAGTAGTGCAGTGCCTGGATGTAACCATGTAGTGCAGTGCCTGGATGTAACCATGTAGTGCAGTGCCTGGATGTAACCATGTAGTGCAGTGCCTGGATGTAACCATGTAGTGCAGTGCCTGGATGTAACCAAGTAGTGCAGTGCCTAGACATAGCGGTGTAGTGCTGTCACAGCTTCCTCCGGTGCTAGATAAAACCTCAGTTGAGACAGATAACAGATGATCTGACCGTTTTCCTTTTTAAGGTGTGCACACAATTTATTATTTGATCAATACTTTTTTTTTTATATTTCTCACTTTTTATTTGAATGAGGTTTTGCATATAGAATGTTGCTTTGGTTAGATGCCTTTTTTAAATAAAATAAGGTTCTATAAAATACATTTAAGCCCAGGTTCACACTGAGCTGTGGGAATAAAGCCGTGCAAGCTCAGCTGTACTCGCACGATTTCACTCCCGCATGTCAGTCCCGATTTCGTGGGCGATTATACAGACATCTGTGTTTCTGCACAGATGTCAATGGAAATCGCAAGCTGAAATCGCAAAAAGTAGTGCAGAAACTACTTTTTGAAATTGGTGCGGCGCCGCAAATGCAGCATTGCACCAATTTAGGACAGTGCCATTGCTGGCAATTGCCGCCAATTTGACATGTCAAATCACACCACTGTGAACCAAGGCTAATGGAGTACAAACATGTCTGTGTCTTGGGTACTAATTCTACAATGTATGTGCTGCTTGGTATGATCAGTTTGAACTTCTATGCATGTCTGGTTAGGTGTATCTCTGCAATTATAGAGCATGTAGAAACAATCATAGAAGCTTTTCTATAGCTGCAGTGAAGGCCATTAATTCCAAAGACAGTTTGGTGACTGATTGGAATAAATTGTATACAAATGTTGCTGGTTCCTGTTCACACTTTTGACTGTGCGTCGTTGTTTTGCTCATGCTGTGATGTGTTGTCATACTTTTTTTAATGGCACCACAACATGTATACATGGCCAAAACAAACACATCTCCTCAGTGCACTGTAGTGCATGTAATAAAGAATACATATCTGCTGGAAATGTATTGAGATGAGTGTGTTTTTTGGCCTGCAGGTGTGCTTTAAGGCCAAAAAAACATATGCGCAAATTCACGAGGCCCTTAAAAGTTTTTTCATTTGTTTCAATGTACCTTGAAAATCATTGAGAATGAAACTCATTGACATCAGTGAGGCTGTGCACAGCTGAGCACCATGTAGACATGCAGCCTTCTTCATCTTTTGCATCTTTTGATGCATTGCCAAGTGACCACATTAACTCTTATGAAAGTTATCTGGAAGGGATGTGTTTCACCATGGGGGCGGCACTGTGGAAAACCTCAAGTCAGGTTTGACCAGTGGTTTTAAACTGCGGAAATAGGAACCAGGGCTTTACAGTTGGATTGTACAATTCTCTGTATTTAGTTTTAGAAATATCTTCAGGTTTGGGAGTGCAAATAATCTTTAAAAACCTGAAGAAGCATGTGCTTTAGAATTTAGTTAATTTGACCCAATCCAGAGTGTTGTGTTGTACAGTTCAACATGTTTCCTATGACAGGCTGTGAGTCTCTGTGGTCAGAATCTTAGATGGGATAATCTGCTTATCTTTAACCTGTGTGTGAAGTTATTCTTTCAGAAGTTACTGTAAAAACATTAGGCAAAATGATCATATGAGCAAAACATTCATAATATGGGTGACTAGTATTTTCCTTTTGACTGGGTGCAAACACCTGGTAAAGAGACACTGTCCCTTCACCCACTCACAGCAAGGTGACAGGTTCTCTTTTTTTTTTTTTAAAGAAAATCCTCCCATCTACTGATGCCTACCTTCCTCGGTGTTCCCATCTGCTCTGTTACTTCATCCTGTCCGTGTGTAAGCTCCATATTGAGCTTACACGGGGTTACCTTCTGCCTCCTCCTGGTGTTGTGACACTGTTCGGGCCTGGCAGCAGTTTTGGGTCCTTGGCTTACTGCAGTGGCAGGAGAATGCATAAAAGATTATGACTATCGGTAATTTTTTATTTTTTTTTACGACAGGAGAACCTTGTTGCCCCAACAAAGTTGAATACTGTCCATAATATTTTATTTTTTATTTTTGCTTAGTTACATTTTCAGGCCAACCTTTTGAGGGTGTACCCCCCTTCTTTTTAGTCCATGCAGTACCTTAAATTGTCAAAGTGAGAGATTGTCTTGAAAGTAAAACTGGTCAATCCATACTGTAAAAGTATGGTAAAAAATACATTAGCTGAACAGTTAATGGCTATCTCAGTAGATAAACATACAAAATGTGGTAGAAGAAGGGAAGGCCAAGACACTAACATGGTTTGAGTGGTGGATGAGGGCAGGGTCAAGACCACTAAGAGGGTTTTAGTGGTAGAAGAAGAGAAGGGTCAAGACCACTAAGAAGGTATTGGCGGTAGCATAAGAACAGGGCCAAGACCACCAAGAAGCTTTTGGTGGTAGCAGAAGAGCAGGGTTAAGACCACGAAGGTTTGAGTGGTAAAAGAAGAGCAGGGTCAAGACCACCAAGAAGCTTTTGGTGGTAGCAGAAGAGCAGGTTTAAGAGCACCAAGAAGCTTTTGGTGGTAGCAGAAGAGCAGGGTCAAGACCACTAAGGTTTGGGTCGTATAAGAAGAGCAGGGTTGAGACCACTAAGGTTTGAGTGGTAGAAGAAGAGCAGGGTCAAGACCACCAAGAAGCTTTTGGTTGTAGCAGAAGAGCAGGGTCAAGACCACTAAGGTTTGAGTGGTAGAAGAAGAGCAGGGTCAAGACCACCAAGAAGAATTTGGTGGTAGCAGAAGAGCAGGGTCAGGAC
Organism: Lithobates septentrionalis; assembly: GCA_037952835.1. Taxonomy (NCBI): domain Eukaryota; kingdom Metazoa; phylum Chordata; class Amphibia; order Anura; family Ranidae; genus Lithobates; species Lithobates septentrionalis. Next base: position 2,419,217 of record JBBDGP010000459.1, read on the forward strand.
CACTAAGGTTTGGGTCTTATAAGAAGAGCAGGGTTAAGACCACTAAGGTTTGAGTGGTAGAAGAAGAGCGGGCCACTACCACTAAGAAGGCTTGGGTAGTGGAGGAGGGCAAGATTGACAGGAAAATTTGAAAGCCACAAGTAATTTCCGCTGCCTATGTGGATCTGTTGATTTTTATAAGGTGATGTTTCCCTAAAGGTTATCTTTTTTTATTTTTTCCATCATATGCTTATTTTTTGATTTGCTCAGGTGTATGACAGGTATACTTTAAAACTGATCACCAGTCAGGACTGTTCACTTACAAATAGCATCACCTCACCTTGACTCAACCTGTAAGCATTTCTTTTATAATTGCGACTGTCCTTCAATGAAGCCTCACGAATGATCCCCGCCACAGGGCTCGGTGTCCCTGGTCTCCAGTTCATAAAGACTGGTCAGCAGTGCACTCTCTTCCAACCGGTCTTATATATACCCCCTGTAAGTATTACAGTCACATAGGGAAGAAAAGTTTTTGGCGAAAAAGGACGTTTTGGAGTTCAGCTTTAAGCTGGTGGTACAGAGGACCCTTGCTGCAAACGTAGGAAGTGAGAACCAGGCGGTTCAAAGGGCATCATTTTATGTCAGCCTATTGTGTATAAGTTTACTATTGTCCATTCACTGAAAGATGAATTCTGTTTGGTTGCCATGTATTATGGTACTTTACCCCCTTTGCCTTATCGAATAATCTTGTGTGCTGGAATTAGGTGCTGCATTGTAATTAACAGGAAATGTAGTGGATGTTTCTGTGAAGTCATTAGTTAATCAATGGAATGATTAATTGTCTTGGCGATGTAGCCTTGTAATGAGAAATGGTTTTAATTGAAGGTGGCGGTGGAGAGATTGGTATATGTAATTATTCCTTATGTAAAAATGGAAGTAGGTTAGAGTAGAGTGCTGTTGAAGATGATTGTTAGAAGATAAAACAAAAATAATTTAGACAGTGAGAAAATGTGTTATTTTGTTTTAGTAATATAAATTGAATTATGGTGAATTCTGTTATGCTCAGAAAATTTTCATGACATTTTTCAGTTTTGTTTCCTGATTTGTGGGGATGCTTCCAGGAATAATATTAATCTTGGTATGTCGAATATGCATCCCACAAGCAGTATATGCAATACTTCATACATATATTTCCAAAGTCCTGGTAACAGTTCTCATCCATCTGAAGGTTCAAAATAACGGATGCACAAGTTCTGCTTTCTTTATCTTCCCTCCCCCAACCTGCTCATTGGACAGTGAAGGAGTAGCAGCAAACATACAGTGGTGGACTACAGAGAGCAATACAGCTCACACTGCTGACTTTCTCTTTGCAGTTTAGGGGAGTGTGGAAAGCTATTCAGATGGATTCAGATACCTTCACTGGCCTCATTTAAGAATACATTTAATGATTATTTTAATGAATAATATAATTTTTTTTTTTTTTTTCTGCTTGGAGTTGTGCTTTAAGCCTCTTTGTTTGATTTCACATAGATGTTTAAAATCCAACTCCAGGATGGGAAAAAACAAAAACCTTGCACCAAAAAGGTTAAATGTTCATTAACCCTAGGGGGTGGAGGAAGCGTCCTTATTACTTATCATATTCCTCGCCCCAGCAGACAGTTTCTTGCCCCCATCCTGTACAGTGCAGGGCTATAATGTCCTGCATTGTTTGTGAGGAGGTAAGCATGCGACCACGGCTCAAAGCTCCTGAGCCTTTTGGGAGACCTGTCACACAGATGGAGGTAGACTGCAAGGTAATGATTACAGTTTATTCTTCATCCCTTTAGACTTAATGAGCATTTTAACTTTTGCAGCGCATGCGTGTGGGGGCTTTAAACCATCAGCACATTACCATGCGTGTTGTAATGCACTTCAATACCCATTTTAAAACACACACGAGTAAAAACCTGCACTGAATTGCAGTATATTGGAAAAAATTGGTGTGTGGATGCATGTTAAGGACCCTTTGGATTAATACATGCACCACAACACATGTCAATGCATCAAGCTTGCGTGCATAACTGTGAATGGGTCCTAAAAAGAAATCTATGGTCACATACATTTTCATTTTTTTTAACATCAACGTTGTATGAATAATACAAACAATGTTATTTTTGACTATCCAATATAACCTTGCTTAAAGGGGTTTTAAAGTCAGAAGTTTTTTTTTTAATCTAAAGGCATTCTATGCATTAAGATAAAAAGCATTCTGTATGCAGCAGCCCCCCTCAGCCCCCTTAACACTTACCGGAGGTTCCTCTCTGTCCAGAGATGTCTACGAGTGTCTCAGCCGTCCGAGATTCTCCCTCCCTGATTGGCTGAGACACAGAAATTTATTTCTGCAACCATGGGAAGCCGTCCCTGTTGGGAGAAGACCGTGATTATCGCTAGCAGCTAGAACAGCCGCTAGCGATAACCGCCTGTAAAATCCAGCAGGCGGGTTGTACCCAAGTTGACCGATAGATCAACTTGGGTACATTCAGCCTGCCCATACATGGTTCCAATCTCGGCCAGTTCAGCAAGAATTTCGAACTGTCTATGGCCAGCTTTAGTCCACAATAAAAATTAAATACATGCACACTTGTTTGCAGAAAAAAAGGGCATTAATAAGCCAGCAAAGCATTGCAGCTGTGATCAGTGGATCATGGGCTCAATGTACAAGCCCCTGGAAACTCTTTCTTCAGCTGCTGGTCTATACCAAGGCACAGGCTTCAGATGGAGAGCTGGAGGAAGTGTCAATGTTCTGAGTGTGGTGATCACCGTACTTGTGTTCCACTTGTGTTCCACTACAAGTCCGTCTGCTGTTGTGGCAGATAGGACTTGTAATTAAAGCGGTGTTCCAGCCGGGGAAAAAAACAAATAATGTAGCTGCTGACTCTTAATATATGGACACTTGCCTGTCCAAGGAGCCCACGATTTCGGCACCCCAGCCGACTTTCAGGTCGGCTGTCAGGTGCTTCTGCCATTCGTCATAAGGGAAACCAGCAGTGAAGCCTTTACTGTGCATGTGTGAAGCGCACTGTGTTTTGTTAATTGGCCCAGGGGCAAGGGAAGGAGGAGGGGTGCCCGAACTGCCAAGGGACGTGGGGAAGGGTTCCTGTAAAAAAAGGGGAAACTCCTCCCCCCTGAAAGGTGCCAAATGTGGCACCGGAGGGGGGAGGAAGCAGATCACCGGAAGTTCCACTTTTGGATGGAATTCCGCTTTAAAGTAGTTTGTAAACCTCAGACATAAAATATGAACAAAGCATATCCCTCTAAAATGTGTACTTGTCTCAATTAAAAAGTGTCAATTCTGTCTACTGCCTCGTTCCTTTGCTATCTGCGTGAATCACTTCTGACACTTTTTTTGACACCAAGAGACAAAGGGTGACAGGGGAGGGGACCTCCAGCTGATTGACAGCCTCAGATCTGACCCTGTGTGCTGTGTGGAGGGGGAGTGTGTCTCTTCCCTCCATTCAGCTCTCAGTGCTCTCCTCACTGAGCCAATGGCTCCCACTGCTGTGCCTCAGCCAATGAAGAGGCAGATACCAGAGACAGCTCCCGTGCACATTGCTGGACCGGCATCTGGCTCGGGTAAAAAACCTTCAGCCTTTGCAAACACATCAATGCTCAGGTTTTGACTTCCTAATTACAAGGGTCTTGCTATCTCAGGCTTCAGGAAATATTTGTGTAGCCTCAAGAATATGTGCTAAGTGCTGTATTGAATTTGCTGTGAATTTTGTGTGTATTGTGTGCTTGGTTTGGGTGAGGTGGAAGTGTCTATTGGTGAATATTGGTGTAGTAGTTTGCAACAGGGAATCGGTTTGCACACTAGACAAGTGTTCTTGAAAATGCAGCCTGTTAATTACAAAGAACTGACAGCACTGAACAATGAGAATAAGACTCCTGAGAATTTATCTGGTCAATCCTGGAGAAATATTGCAGGAGGAAACTCGCTTTCCCTTCCTCAATTGACAAGTTGCCATTTCACTAATACAAGTTATTGATTCCTTTTAAAAAATTGATTTTCCCATTGGGACCACAAGGCAACAAATACAATACATATGGATTTTCACTTTATTGAGAAGTGAACCCCTACTTTTGACTTGTCTGTACAGCAATACAGAGCTTTACAGGTCTAATTCATCTTTTTAAAAAAAATTAAGGTTAACCATGTGCTTGTATACTATTGTAGTATTATTTTCTCTGAATGTTAAAGCCATCTCTAGGTGCTGGACAAGGTCCATCTCCGCTATTGGTCACTTTGTGGTAAAAGTCCTAACTGGTATCAAGTCAGGGGAGAAGAGGAAGAATTACCACGGTCTAAAAGGGGGAAGGGGGATAAGTTAAAATGTCATTAAACCCAAATCATTTAAAACTATCAATACATACTATATTACATTGTGTGCATACTAATTTTGCCACTAGAGCATTTTTTTTTCTGTAGATTGCAAAAAGCCTGGTTGATCTTGCTGTTCACTGTACCTCCCTTCTTGTCTGTGTCCCTGCTGCAGCCTGAGAATGTATAAACCAGCCATTGCCATATCTACTGAGCATGCTCCAGTTTTAGTTCCCTTCTAAGCTCTTCATTTTCTCCTTTTTTCTTATCTGTGCAGCCATTATGAGTATAGAGTCACACATGTGGGCCTATACGCAGTGGTAAATGACACTCCCCTCCCTCCTCCTCAAAGACCTGGTATTGCTAAACACTATGGGTGTGGGATATAAGATGGCGATTGGTAGAGCCTTCAACTCTTAGCACATGCACACCATAGATACAACCTGTGATTGGCAGAACTTCCTCCCCGATATCTTTGAGATGTGACCAACGTAAAAACTATTGTAAATCAACGTAAACTCTGCCTAGACCATGTTATTGCAAACAAAAAAATCTTTGCTTTGAAGTATAGATATGTAATAAGCTTTAACCACTTGCCACCTGACAACGGTACATTTACTGCTGGGGGTGCTGCTCCCCCAGGCATCGGGACATACTCATACGTTGTGGTGCACATGTAAACTGCATGCCTCTCCTGGGCCGCGCAGAGGTGCGCTCTACAACCGCTGTGTCCACTAGGTTGCGGTGCTCGGTATCGGGCTGATGCGAGATGCCCAGATACCATGTGATTGCTGTATGATCACATGATGAATAGTAAACAAGAGGTATGAATGGAATCTATTCATGACATTATTTACTACTGTGTGTGATCTGTGATTGGTCACCAGTAATCACATGGTACCTGGGCTAATCACAATACCCTGTATTATGTGATAGATGTGGGCCAATCACAGCATCACAATAGTAAACCCTGAGTCATGAAAGAAAACCATTCATGACCGTTCAAACCAATACTTTTACAGTGATCATCGCTATAACAAACAATCATAGATAAGGTGATTAAATGGAGAACCTCTTAAAGTGGAACTAAACCCATCGATTTAACAGTTTCCCAAAACCATTGAATTTAAGTCATGCTGGGAAGGATAACTGTCACATTTGCTTTTGCTCCCAGCAGAACTGTCAAGCCATCAAATGGCTGGTGTCAGAAATAATCAAATGTGCAGCACCATGGCAACTGCAGATCAAGTAGAGGCTTTAAAGTATAGGAAGGTTTAGTTCTGCTTTTAAATCCCAACTAGAGTATGACAGAATGTGGAATTTGTTCTGTTTCTTGTATTAGGAAAGTGGATTTCCTTCTGTTTCTTTCATAAGAAAATTAGGAAAGACTCCTTTTGCCCTTGCACAGTTGGCAGTGAAATTATTTTAAGCCGAGGCTTTTCCTTTTGCTTGGATTTTATAGCGGGTTGTGGACAGGCTGAATAACCCATATTTGGTTGGGCCTCCACATAGGTCTTCTACTTTTTGCCTGATGTGGTCCAAAATGTCAGAGTTGCTATACCAATCCTGTCACTGCACTTCAAGAATTAGGCTAACCTTTAAAAGTAAGACTAAGCTTTACTAGGTCGCCATCAGTACTTTTTATTTTCCAAAGCATTGCTTCAGCCCCCGAGAAATCCCCCAAATCTTATTCAAATTGCAACTTCTAAAAGGGTCATCAAGTCATTCCACAATGTAGCGTGGGGAGTACCTATTGAGGAGGCCACCATATTACATTGTGGGATGTTGTGTGCCTCAGCTTTGTGCTGTCTGAAAGCCAGAATTTGAATCATGTGGGAGTTTCGGGGTCTCTTGGGGTGCACCGATTGACAAGGCAGTAACTGGCACTTGCATTTGTAGGTTAGTTTTGTTTGTGGGGGACGGTGCCTGGGTTGAATTTAAGGTCCTGTCGCTATTCATTTTGCTATTCCATCTAACTATCTGTGAAGAGAGGTTCTTGTAAACCAGGGATCCGCAAACTACGGCCCTCCAGCTGTTGCAGAACTACACTTCCCATGAGGCATTGTAAAACTCTGACATTCACAGACATGAACTAGGCATGATGGGAATTGAAGTTCCTGAACAACTGGAGGGCCACAGTTTGAAGACCCCTGTTGTAAACGGTATTAAACTCCCTGATTTTTTTTTTTTTCATTTTTCTGGGCCCCCAGAGTAGTTTTATGCCATAATGTTCTAGGGTGCACTGCATTAGGACAGACTTGGGCAGCTCCTGGATGATTCGATTCTCTTCCCTTCCACCCATGATCAACACGGTCAGTATTGATGGGGGAATTCCTCCCGCAGTGTTTTTGTGTCCAGGTATAGGCCCCGGCAGTAATCGTATGCAAAAAAAAAAAAATCTGACTGGTCGATTGTACCCAATGGATCGACTTGGGTACAATTAGCTTGCCCCATACATGGATTAGTACATGGATCAATACATGGATCAATCACAATAAAAATCACAGATCGCCGCCATTACTAATAAAAATGCCATAAATCTATCCCCTATTTTGTAGACGCTATAACTTTTGCGTAAACCAATCAATATACGCTTATTGCGGTTTTTTTTTTTTTTTTTTTTTACCAAAAATATGTAGAAGAATATATATCGCCCTAAACTGAGGAAAAAATTAGTTTTTTTTTATATAATTTTGGGGGATATTATAGCAAAAAGTAAAAAATATTGCTTTTTTTTTTTTTTTTTAAATTGTCGCTCTTGTTTTGTTTATAGCGCAAAAAATAAATACCGCAGAGGTGATCAACTACCACCAAAAGAAAGCTCTATTTGTGTGAAAAAAAATTTGTGTTGGTGTAACGTTGCACGGCCGCATCGCAAAAAGTGCTCTGGTCAGGAAGGGGGTAAAATCTTACAGGGCTGAAGCGGTTAAGTTTAAGCCCTCAGTCACACCGGTACAACTTCAGGCTTACAAATCGTACCTGAAGTAGCATCTAATGTGTGTTTCTACGGCCGTGTCTTAATAGATGCGATTTCAAGAGTACGATTTGAGTAGTAGTTCATGTATTCCTTATTCAGGACTTCAGCACCATTTCACCACCATAGGCTATGATGTAAATGGTGCCTTTAAATTAAACCTGTGTCCTTATCGGCACTACTTGAGCCCTGAAAGAAATGAAAGATTAACCCTTTGCTAGTTAAACTTTTGTTCACATCACTGTTCCTCAATGTGACACGGACAGTCCCCTCTCACTGAAGTCTTATCAAATCATTACAAATCTCACAGAAGTAGTGGTTGAAGTGGTACCTAGGCTAGTACCACTTTGAAGTCTGCCTGAATACAATGACATCACTCCTCGTTATTTTTGTGATTGGTTGTGGACAGTCATTTGGGGCAAAAGCTCTTGATGAAATTACCTCTTGTATTTCATTGGATGAAGTTGTGGTAGTTGGCAATCCTTGCCAGTGTACCCCCCCCACAGAACATACACTGTATTGAAGGCAATGGGGCAACTGTTGGAATTTTCTATCTGGCTTTTGCAATGTGCCGGGACAGGACATCCTTGTCGCACGCAGAACTTTTTAGTCAACCTGGAGGCTCTGAATTTGTTTGGTTCTGCTTTGGTGGTTTGTGAACATAAGTCATTGTCTGGATAATATAAAAGGGGGGGGGGGGGGGTAAAGCTAATGTGCACATTTAAAGTATTCAAGATAATCTGCCCACACAAGGAGGTACTTGGTAAACAAGGGTTCAAATGCACCAGGATTTCTCAACTTTCTGAGAAGACCATTCCTTCAGAGTGTTTGGTGAGTAAAGTAAAGTACTGTCACTTAGAATTTTATGGAGATTGAAAAAAATATTGTATTCAGCCTGATAACTTGTTTTCTGCAATAGAACATATTGTGCAACCAAATTCCATTTTTTACAGAAGGTTGCTAAACAGAGTATCATGTTTGCAGCTGTTTTGCATTTTGTTGTAACAGCTTCTCAAGTATGGCCCTGGATCAGCAGCGATGTTTACATTGTGACATCCTTCTCTCATGGTTTGTCACATTTCTGCATGTTGCCAGTGGTTCATGGATGGTTTCCTGTTGTTTGCACAGTATATACATACTATATATTTGTAGACACCTGATCATCACACCTATATGACTTTGTTGGACATTCCATTCCAAACCCATGGGCATTAAAGTCAAATACCATCCTAACACTAACTATGCTTAAAAATGCACCCCCCCCTCCTGCTACCTATTCTGCCTAACCTATATAAAAAACAAAAAAAAAAAAAAGGTATACCATATATACTCGAGTATAGGCTGACCCGAATATAAGCCAAGGCACCTAATTTTACCACAAAAAACTGGGAAAACCTATTGACTCGAGTATAAGCCGAGGGTGGGAAATGTAGCAGCTACTGTGTGCCCAACAATGCCCATCTGCAGCCTCGCTGTGCCCATCTGCAGCCTCACTGTGCCCATCTGCAGCCGTATCTTTTAATAACTAAAACAGCGGGTGTCTCCCACTGTGTCATGCTGTCCGACGGCCGACCATTGTAACAAAGCCCCGCCTCCTCCTTGTCCGTGATAGGCGGAACACTGATGCAGTTTCCCAGCATTGTATCAGTGTTCCTCTATCACGAACGAGGAGGAGGCGGGGCTTTGTTACAATGGACAGCCGCCGAACATACTGCATGACACGGCAGGAGCCCCCCTCGCTGTTTTAGTTATCAAAGGTACTGCTGCAGATGGGCACACTCAAGACCCTCACTCGAGTATAAGCTGAGGGGGGGTTCAGCCTAAAAAATGTGCTAAAAAACTCGGCTTATACTTAAGTATATATGGTACTTACCTTTGTTTTTTTTTTTTTTATCTGGTCACGTTATCAAGCAGCTCTGGCTCTACTGTGTCAGTGAGTGGTGGCTGCAGTGGGGTGGAGAAAGTGCTGACAGTGGCTGGGACATGGGAGCCTATGAGTGATGTCACGGCTCCTGGAATTTCCTAGTCATTGACGAGTGATCCCTCCTCTTCCCTGCAGCTGCCACTTACTGACACAGGATCACATTAAAAAAAGATAAGTATACACATCTTTTTTTACATGGGGTAGGCAGAATAAGTAGCAGCAGAGCAGGGAACTTTTTTAAGCATAGTTGGTGTTAGGCTGGAATTCCACTTTTAATATGAAATTTGTTCTCCCTTTGCAGCTATAACAAACAACCTCTACTCTTCTACAACATTTTGGAGTGTCTGTGGCAATTTGTGCCCATTTAGCCAAAAGAGCATTTGTGAGATCAGGTAGTGATATTGTATGAGAACTGGCTCACGATCTTTATTCCAGTTTATCTCGAAGGTGTTCAGTAGGGTTGAGGTCAGGGCTTTTTTCTAGCCACTTGGGTTGCTTCACGGCAAACTCCTTAAAGGAGAAGAATGGCCAAAGCTCTTTTGGTCATACTTCTCCTGAGGTTTACAGGAGTGCACTTCTGCACTCCTGTGACCCAGATTAGGCCAACAGTGGGTTAAAGTCTGCTGTCACTGCCAGATCAGGCTCTGCAGGGATCCTGACAATAATGTCTGGATCTGCCAAGATACCTGATAGGCAGTTGGCTCACTCTGTCAGCACACTGTGGAGAGCTTGAGCCAGCATCTCCCACCTCCACCACAGTCTGGCGGGGACTGGAGTCTGGAGGGATAGAGTGACGGTCACCACTCTCTGCTCAGAGTGGACCCGAGAAGTAAGCAAACCGCGGTCTTTGATCACTCAGTTCTCGGTGTAGAGTCACCTTGATCCATCTAGGTGAGTGTGTTTTTTTATAAATTTTTTTTTACAATCCCATACTTCTCTTTTAAACCATGTCTATATGGAGCAGGCATAGTCATGCCGGGGCAGAAACTGTTGGAGGTTTTATTATTTTTCTTCAAAAACTGCAATATACATTTGAGTGAATCCTTCATAACATTTAGTTCCTGGAAAAGAGATTTTATTCATGTCCTGTTTAGCACAAATGTATTGTGTTCCTGTTGGTATCTCTTATTTATGCTACCATGTTACTTGGGATTGTACATACGGTCTGTGGGACATTGATCCCTTATTTATTGTTCTGACATGATGGATGTTTTACTCATCTATATGTATATATAAAAAAAAAAGAATTTGAAGAGAAAAGGTTGGAAGTGCACAATTATTTAAAATGTCTTTGTAAGTGGTAGCATTAACAATAAATACCCTTCACCTTTTAAAGTGATATTAAAGCTTCATTATTTTTTTTAATAACAAAAACATGTTATACTAACCTGCTCTGTGCAGCGGTTTTGCACAGAGCAGATCTAAATCTTTTCTTTTTGGGTTCCCCTACTGGCACTCCTGGCTTCCTGGCTCCTCCCCCCTCCTGGCACTTCTGGCTCCTCCCCCTCGAGTAGTGCCCCCAGAGAAAACCGCTTGCCCTGGGGGGCACCACTGTTTGCTTGCTCCCGATATTTTGCTCTATGCATCCATAAGACACATAGAGCCACCACCCCACTCTCTCCTTATTGGCTCACTGGCTTTAATTGACAGCAATGGGAGCCAATGAGCTCCTGCTGGTGTCTCATAACTTGCTTTTATGTGTGGATGTCAGGCCACAGTAAGCTCAGGCAGCAGTGCTGATACCAGTGAACACTCACAGCTACAGGGATTAAGCAAGATGATTAGCCAGGAATTAGATGCCAAAGTGAAAAATGGAGCCACTTAGCAAGTGGCTTGTATTCCCTGAGCCAGATCAAACACAATTGATGTTTGTCTTGAGTACAGTTTACACCAGGGATAGGCAACCCTTTGAGCACAGTGTGCCAAAAAATGTTTTCAAAGAAATTGAGCATGCCAATTTTATAACAAAAAAATTTCATCTTCATTTCAATTTCAACTCTCATACACAAAAATATTTTTTTATAAAGTAAATGCTGTAAACTACTTTAGTAGTGAGAAATTAACATCCTGCACTCTCACGCCTCAGATCAGCCCCAATTCCTGCAACTCCAGACCTCAAATCACTGTCCCAATTGCAAATCTGTTTCACCACTATAACCCCCTGCACATCTGCCCCACCACTGTAACCCCCTGCACATCTGCCCCCTCACTGTAACCCCCTGCACATCTGCCCCCTCACTGTAACCCCCTGCACATCTGCCCCCTCACTGTAACCCCCTGCACATCTGCCCCCTCACTGTAACCCCCTGCACATCTGCCCCCTCACTGTAACCCCCTGCACATCTGCCCCCTCACTGTAACCCCCCTGCACATCTGCCCCCTCACTGTAACCCCCCTGCACATCTGCCCCCTCACTGTAACCCCCCTGCACATCTGCCCCCTCACTGTAACGCCCCTGCACATCTGCCCCCTCACTGTAACGCCCCTGCACATCTGCCCCCTCACTGTAACCCCCCTGCACATCTGCCCCCTCACTGTAACCCCCCTGCACATCTGCCCCCTCACTGTAACCCCCCTGCACATCTGCCCCCTCACTGTAACCCCCCTGCACATCTGCCCCCTCACTGTAACCCCCCTGCACATCTGCCCCCTCACTGTAACCCCCTGCACATCTGCCCCCTCACTGTAACCCCCTGCACATCTGCCCCCTCACTGTAACCCCCTGCACATCTGCCCCCTCACTGTAACCCCCCCGCACATCTGCCCCCTCACTGTAACCCCCCCGCACATCTGCCCCCTCACTGTAACCCCCCTGCACATCTGCCCCCTCACTGTAACCCCCCTGCACATCTGCCCCCTCACTGTAACCCCCCTGCACATCTGCCCCCTCACTGTAACCCCCCTGCACATCTGCCCCCTCACTGTAACCCCCCTGCACATCTGCCCCCTCACTGTAACCCCCCTGCACATCTGCCCCCTCACTGTAACCCCCCTGCACATCTGCCCCCTCACTGTAACCCCCCTGCACATCTGCCCCCTCACTGTAACCCCCCTGCACATCTGCCCCCTCACTGTAACCCCCCTGCACATCTGCCCCCTCACTGTAACCCCCCTGCACATCTGCCCCCTCACTGTAACCCCCCTGCACATCTGCCCCCTCACTGTAACCCCCCTGCACATCTGCCCCCTCACTGTAACCCCCCTGCACATCTGCCCCCTCACTGTAACCCCCCTGCACATCTGCCCCCTCACTGTAACCCCCCTGCACATTTGCCCCACCAATGTACCCCTTTCTCATCTGCCCCACCACTGTACCTCCTGCACATCTGTACCACCTCTGTACCCCCCTGCTCATCTGTCCCACCACTGTAACCCCCTGTACATTTGCCCCACCATTGTTCCCCCTTTCTCATCTGCCCCACCACTACCTCCATGCACATCTGCTCCACCACTGAACCATCTTCTCATCTGTCCTAATACTGAACTTATCTGCTCATCTGCCCCACCACTGTAACCCCCTTTTTCATCTGTCCCACCACTGTAACCCCCTTTCTCATCTGTCCCACCACTGTACCTCCTGCACATCTGTCCCACCACTGTACCTCCTGCTCTTCTGCCCCACTACTGTAACCCCCTGCTCATGTGTTTCACTGATGTACCTTCTTTCTCCTCTGCACATCTGCCCCACCTCTGTACCCCCTGCTCCTCTGCCCCACCGCTGTAACCCCCTGCTCCCCTGTCCCACCATTGTACCTCCTTTCTCCTCTGCCCCAACACTGAACCCCCCCCTGCTCATCTGCTCCATCACTGTACCACTCTGCTTTTTTGTCCCACTGCTAAACCCCCTTCTCATCCCTCCCACCACTGTACCTCCTGCACATCTGCCCCTGCCCGATGCTCTTCTGTCTCACTACTGAATCACCTTCTCATCTGTCCTAACACTGAACCCAGCTGCTCATCTGCCCCACCACTGTAACCCGCATTCTCATCTGCCCCACCAATGCACCTCCTGCACATCTGTCTCACCTCTGTACCCCCCTGCTCTCCTGACCCTCCACTGTAAACCCCTGTACATCTGCCCTACCAATACACCTCCTTTCACATCTGGCCCAACACTGAACCCCCTTGCTCTTCTGTCCCACCGCTGTACCCTCTTCTCATTTATGATATGCGTGACATACAGAGTGGTGAGAGGAAGCAGAGATGAGACACATCTACCTGTCCTGGCACACTCATCCTGCTGATCCACCTCTTGCATCCAGCCCATGTGCTTGTATGTTGATGTATGGGATATATGTGTCACATACAAGCATATGGAATGGATGCGCAGTGATGGGCTCAGGTCAGGGGCATTTTCTGAAAGCAGTGGGCCTGTGTGCAGGATCATAACTTGGGCCCCCGCAGCTGAGAAAATGTGGTTGGGTGTGATTTTCATTGAGCTGAATACTGGCTGTGGCTTAAAGGGACACAGAGTGCAGAGGGGTTCAGTAGTAAGTGACGCAAAGGTTCCAGGATAATTTCAACAAAGTTCCCAGAAGCTCAACAGTAATTCCATAAACTGTCACCTGGTTAGGGTTTCCTCAATCAGTGAAATCCCTTCTTTATGAGATTGGTAGTGGCAACCAAGTGGGCCATCTTCCTTTAGATGGTGGACGGGGCTAGCAGGACTATGATTGTCTTTAGCAGTGGCCACTGACATCCCCCCCCCCCCCCCCCCCAGCAGAACTAACTGCACCCAATCTCTTCCCCATCACAAAAGCCGATGATCGCAGCTATAGCAAAGTTAGAGAACCAAACAATGTTTCCCATCTTTTACAATGTGTGGTGGTGCAGTGCCTCCCCCTCGGTGCGGTGTGGGGAATTCTGAATTTGGAATGCATTAGTGTCTCACTGACACTTCCCTGCGCTGCTCTTCTGATGGGGGGGGAGTCAAGTGCCAGGAAGGAAAAGAGGCTTCGCATGCCGCTTGCGGCACCAGTGCCAGAGGTTGTCTACCCCTGGTTTACACTTTTAGCTGTCAGTTGTACCAAAGTTTCTACTGGTAGGTATGTGAACTATCTGGGGGATATCATTATGAAACTATTTAACAAGTATTTGCCTATTGCTGCTGGTCAGTTGAGATTTTCCCACTTTCCAGAGATCTCTGTGTAATATTTTCCCCAAGGTGACTCCTCTGACAAATGCTGCTTACAGTACAAGATGTTAAGGATAAGCCGGATAAAGCTCACCAGGTAAAGATGATTCACAGTTGCAATAGAACAGTTTTCTGTCTACCTTTCCTCCATCATTGTGTTGTATCTGTTTTTTTATGCATAGCGTAGGTTAGATAACTTTTGACTTGGAGTAAAAGCTCTTCCTCACATCTAGAGAAGCACCTTGAAATAAGCCATGAAGATTCCTAGTTCTCCTTTTGAAAGCTTCCTAGTTCTTTGCACTGTTTCATTAAATATTCCTTTTTGAGAGAGCTTGCTGGTAGAAAGTCAGTGGCGAAGGGACTTGCATCTACCACCAGATCCTTGCTCCAGGGTTCTCGCTGCAGTTGTAAAGTATCCACAGCCCTGCAGAGCAGCTTAAACCAAAACATTTACAAAAGATCACCCCCAAATGATTGAAAAGCATTTGGTAGCACAGTGATGCTGCCTGGAAATCTCCTGCGCTTGGTCATGTGATCTGGTAGGTGGCGGGGACATATAAAGTGACGTCATTCTACTGGCTGTTAGGAGCCAGGGACCGCCATGGTGGGTCTTTCTGCACCATTTACAGTTTTCTTTCTTACATAGCCTGCGGGTACATTTACAGTAGCTAAAGGAGCAGCTTTAAAGGGAACTTGTCAATTGTACCTGCAGTAAAGAGCGTCAGTAGTAAATTATAGAAGGAACTGCATTGTGCATAATACTATCTTCGCTGGCACCGCAGGAACTCCCAAAGCCTTTGGAATGGTTAGTGTACAGATACTGACTGCGCTGAAATTTGGGCATCTGAATTACCTATTGAGAAACATTTATTGGATTGTACACCTGGAGTGCTGACCTTTGCATGCTGCCATGAACCATGTATCGGGGGTTCCAGCGATTTGCAGTAGTGCTATTTTACCCTTACTATGTAGTGTTTCTTTAAACCTCTGTCTCAGTTTGCAAAGAATATTCTGCCATCAGGCTTACTTGAAATAAAAACTAGAATAAGTTAAGGTCACTTTTAACTTTTTGTAAAGTATTCTCAGATCAGTATGGGTTATCTAAAGAATAACCACCACAAAAGTTGTCTCGCTTCATTCACAGCTGTCTCATTAAAACTCAAAAGGACCCCCCTCAAAAGAGATGAGTCATTATGCTTGTGTGTGTAAATATCAGCTTGATCTACTGAGCTTTCTAAAGAGGCTTTTTCAGCAAAGCAAAAAGGGGCACACAGCAAAAAAAAAAAAAAAAGAAAACAAAAACCTAAAGCTCCACCTGCTGGCTCACTAGAGAAATGCATGTATTAATATGCAACATTTCACATTTTCCATACAGTTTTATGTTTCTACACAGAAAGGAAATTAGAGAAAATACAGTATGTAACAAATCAATATGAGCTCCACTTAAAGAGATTATCTGCTTTTTAGACAATACATATGTGTTCACATATCCCTTCACCTGCTGATTGCTGGGGCCTCGCGGCTTGGAAACCCTATCAATCCATTCTGTGGCATAAAGCAGCAGAAGAGTCAAAATCCATTGTGGATTTTTTTTTTTCCTAACATTGTTCAGCCCATTCTCAGAAGCAAAAAAAAAGAGTTCCAAGGCCAGGCTGCTTTGTGTTTTCCAGGTTTATTCAGCCTTGGAAGTGATTAAACCACTCATCGTCAGGATTTGTGTCCAGGGATATCTCCCAGCCAATCGGATTTCTCCCTGAAAGTGGGAGAGCTTATTAGGTAACATTGCTATACTTCCTCCATGCAGATAACTAGATTTCGGAGAGCAGTGGCTTGTTTGTCCTTTTTTTTTTTTTTTTTTTTTTTTTTTTTTTTTAATTTTAAATTTTTTTTTCAGTGCAAAATGTTTTCGGCTCTGTCCTTGACCTGACACCGACATTCACTTGCAGGTGTGGTCCTTTTAGTGGTTTGCTGGACGCGTGTGATTCACAAAATGAGCAATGCTGTCAGGCATGAAAAGCAGAAGTGAAGTGATGCAAAATGTGTTCATCTAAAAGATAATGTAGTGAAGCAAAAAAGCACAGCATTAAATAAAGCTCATAAACAAATAATACTTGCCATGTACACATGGTTGTATAAGGTATCTTAAAGTGACTACTGCACATGGTCATAAAAATTAGAAAGCTGCATGTATAGATGTGAATGCACTATACGGTGCCATAATTTACTATCTAACTTGCTTAGGGCTGCAACTAACGATTATTTTCATAATCGATTAGTTGGCCGATTATTGTTTCGATTAATCGATTAATCGGTTAATAACCTTAAAAAAAAAGAAAAAAGTGTGGCATATAATTTAGTTAATATGTAAAGTTTAAAAAAAAGGCAATTTATTCTTAAATATCTCTTTGCAGCGGTAAATATAAATAACCAACTATATGGTTAGGGAGCAAAATATCTAATCCACTCTGAGAATAACGGACAGAAGAGATATACTGTATATACTATTAGAGGAGATATACTGTATATATTATTAGAGGAGATATACTGTACATACTATTAAAGGGTGAATCTGATAAATATTATCAGACTCAGATCTAATGTCTTCCTTCAAAAAAAAAAAAAAAAATTAATTTTAAGAACGTTCGTTCAATTTTCTAATCGTTAGTGGGGTCAAGTCGACGTTCATTTTCAACCACAGTGACGGGAAAATTTGGAAATAGAAAACTTCTTGGTCAAAGGAATTTTCAGACAGTGTATGTGGTTTTCGTTCAGAAATTACATTCATTTTAAAAACAGAATGTTAAAAACAAGTGAAAAATTTCAAACATTCTTTCATTCAGCGAATGTACAAAGATTTTTCATCTGAATATTCTCGTCTAAAAATTGATCCGTGTGGCCAGTATAAGGCTCACTACACACCTAGGCAGTTTGCTTTTGATCTGTTTCTGCAGTGCTGTTTGCTGTGCGTTTTGATTTTTTGAGCACATGATTTTGCGGCGATTTGCGTTTTTGCATTTTTTTTTTGGCCAATTTGTTGTTGGGCAGATTAAAAACACAAATAGCTGCAAAAACGCATTAAATGCTTTTCTGCAGATTCTCCACTAAAGTATATTGAACCAAAAAAGCACCATTTTTGTGTTAAAAAAAAGGTCCCCTGACCCTTTCCAAATACGCAGCGGCTGAAAAAAGCACAGATGTGAACGTGTCCAATGGGAAACCATGTTAATGGACTTGCTGTGCGCTTCTGCAAAAAAACACCAAAAAACACATAGATGTGAACCAGGTCTAAGACGTTTAGTAACATAATGGGGTTAAAAAAACTAAAATTAGCCCTTTATAGTAAAAAAAAAAAAAAAAAAGCAGATAATTAATTCTGTAAGGGGTTCATTTTTTTACTGTAGAACTGTGAAAGTAACATCTACAGTTGGGATTATTTACTCTTTTTGTACTATAAAGGGCTTGTTTTAGTTTTTTTTTAAACCCCATTATGTTACTGCCCGATTAATCGATTATGAAAATAGTAATCGATTAATTTCATAATCGATTAGTTGTCGATTAATCGATTAGTTGTTTCAGCCCTAAACTTGCTTAAAGGGATTGTAAAGGCTCATGTTTTTTCACCTTAATGCAACCTATGCATTAAGGTGAAAAAACACCTGGCAGTGACTGCCCTCCCCCCCTCTCCCTTTTACTTACCTGGGCCCCGGAACTTCATCTGGCGAGGAAGCGCTCTTCCTCTGCCCGGGGTTCTCGGCTCTTGATTGGATAGATTAATAGCAGCGCAGCCATTGGCTCCCGCTGCTGTCAATCAAATGCAATGACACGGGCGTGAGGGGACGGGGCCGAGTCATACATTCGACGGCTATGGATCCCGACTGGGGACTCGGGAGCGTGCCCACAAGGTAACCCCCCAGGAGAGCGCTTCTCCCTGGGAGTTATCTGATGTAGGGAGGAGCGGCGAGAGCCGCCGAGGGACCCCAGAATACTGTGTTCGGGGCCACTCTGTGCAAAACGAGCTGCGTAGTGGAGGGAAGTATGACATTTTTTTTTTTTAATAACTAAACAAAGCTTTACAATGACTTTAAAGCCTAACTTCAGCCTTACTTCCAGTCTTATACAGTTTTACATGTTCCTGTCCTGTACTGAAATGGCTTAATCTGATTTCTCTGCACACTTTCAGCTTCTCACAGTGTGCATTCCAATCTGCTGGCTCAAGGACATCTTGCCCATCAGCTCTTTCAATTTCAATTGTGGAAGCTCAGAATCACAGGTGGGCGTTACCTAGGATGGCCTGTGTGCAAAGTGCAGACTGACACCCAACCATCAAGATGGTTTGATATTTGCATCTCTCTTCTCAAAATCCAGCTTACTGCCTGCATCAGGGCAAAGTGAAGGCAGGGGGGCTGTGATGTTTTCAGGAAGCAGCACTTTGCCTACTCCTCCCACCAGCTATGATCTGCTTGCATTTCATAGAAAAGCACAGGTTATGGAAACGGAAAGGTGTCATTTAAAAAAATGTCATTCGCTTTTCATTTGGTAAGGCTAAAAATATTAAATGTCTGCTTTACAAGTCTGGTATTGGATTGACACAAGGAGTATTTGTTCTATAACGGTAATGTCTGCTATTACCTCCTGTGCTTCCTTAGTTTGACTTTATTACTGGTGCCTGGTTTTGTACCTTGAGGCCTAAGCCCAAGCAACATTTCCCGGTTTAAATAAAATGCATCAGTGACTAATAAGGGCCAATTGAACTTATAAATGGCAGTGTGCAGGCAGAAGACGGGAAAGTCCGGTGCTAGTAAGACAACTAATAATAAAGGCATGCTGATAAGGGTTTTCTGGCCCCTTTCACATGGTGCGGACTGCGCTTGCTCAGCGGGGAATCTGTCCGCCGATCCCCGCTGAGCAGGAGGATGACAGGTCTGTGTCAGTGGGGCGGACACAGACACAACCTGCTCTCCTATATGATCATTCAAATGTAAGCCGACCGCCTGTCCATTTACATCTGAGTGTCATCTGATACATCAGCTAGATGGGGAATGGATCCCCTATCCGTCTGTTTTTAGTGGATTGGATCGGATGTCAGCAGACACATGTCCGTTGACACTCGCCGCTCCATAGAGGGTAATGGATGGTCCGCCTGAAAAACTGACAGGTGGACCCGATCGTTCCGCCTGTGTGAAAGGGGTCTAATACAGGTAATAACAGGCAGCCTATGGTGGTCCCATGGTACACTTGTGTCGATGGAGGAGTCTTAGTTTTTATCCATTTATCCTGCTGGCTGAATGAAAAAAAAACAAAAAAAAAAAAAACTAAAACCGTATGGCTGGCTTTTTGCAGGACTTAATGTAAAATTATTAATAGGTAAATTTCAGTTTGTCTTTTTGTATTATTAAAGGCAAAGGCAGGGCTTTCAGAGTACTTCTGAGAAGCTTCTCTGTCTGCCAGGCCACCTTCCCACATGAGAATTTTAGCACCCTTTCAGACTGCTGATTAATATAATGGAAAGTTTATTTAGTACCAGCTAATGTGGGGGTGAAGAGCTGACTATAAAATAATATCAAAGTGATTCTAAAAAAGTGAAAGCAGAAACTGACGGTAAAGATTCTTCAAAAGGTTATTGCATTGAGCAGCATTCACAGGATATGTGTGGGTAGGGTACAAGTGTTTTGCAGAGGGTAGTGGTTACAGTAGCTAGAAAGGTCTTCTTCCTAATGGAACCACTATTATTAAACGGGGCTTTGCCTAGTCATCTGAGATGGTGTAGTGTTGCCTTTAAATTGTCTAAAATAATTTGCTCGAACATTGTTTATATATTTAAATCTGAATCGCAAATAAAAACCTAAATAGGCAGATGAAATGAATGAATGGGAACTGTTTCTCCCATGATGTGATTTACACAGCTCTGCCACACAGCATGGTACTGTCTGGCAGTTAAAGTGGTTGTGAAGGTTAATTTTCTTTTTCTCATAATAAAGATGTTCTACTTGCAGAGTAGGGGTCCTCGCTGGCACTCTTGGCTCCTCCTCTCTTCTGAGTGCCCTCATAGCAAGACGCTTGCTACGGGGGCACTTGTGGGCACTCGTTCCCAAGCCGGGCTGTGTGCGTCTATAAACGCACACAGTGTGTCTCCGCCCCGCTCCCTCCCCACAGGATATGATTGACGGCAGCAGGAGCCAATGAGGAGAGCGCAAAAGAGACAACAGTGCCGCTGCTCTTGGGCACAGCGCTGGATCAAAATCGGACCCGGGTAAGTATTTGGGGAGAGGGGGTGGGGAAGCTGATCGTGGAAGGTTTTTTGCCCTAATGCATTTAGGTAAATTAAAATCCTTTTAGCCTTTAAAGAATCTATTAAAGCTGAGCTCCAGTGATGGTATATTTTGCATACTTACAGTACGTTGGGTCAGCTTGGCATAAGAGACACCTGTCTGGCCTCTGGGAAAGCTATAAATCACCATGGTAGTATGGGCAACCATTGTGATGTCTGCGATCTTCCAGGTGTTGCTCCAAGCAGATGCCCTTCTGCATAGTAACCATAGTGGGTTGCTTGCTTAGCACAGTCACCATTCAGAGAACACCTTGATTTCTCCTCAATGATTTCAAATATTCTTTGATTGGACTAGGTAGAGAATGTAAGGTCAGCACCCCACCTCTCCACCTCATCCAATCAGCGAACAATTCCACTGAAAGAGATCCAAGGTGTACTCTGAATGGAGGCTGTGCTAAGCGGCTGACCCCTTGTGGTTACTATGTAGATGGGCAGCCAGAAGATCGAAGCCATCGCTGTAGTAGTTTAGGCTTAGACTCTGAAGAATATATATATTTTGTTGTTTTAAAAGATGGTTCTGTGCCCCATAGAGGCCTGTGCACACAAATGATAATCCTAACTCCTAGCTCTGAGCACTGTGGCACATCCATGCGTCTTAAAATATTGGTCATTAAGGCATGTGCTCCATCCTCCAACTCGCATGGGTTAGCTTTTGTTGTGAGTCTGGGATTAGAAGCCCCGGGTTGCACAAAAAAACTGACTTTCAGAAGAATAGATATTTAAAAGCATCTTTAGTACTCTCTATTCGGTACACCAGTCTGCCATGTTTTTTTTAGCAAAAGAAGTGTAGTATTATGGTGGCTATAGGAGAGGCAGTCAGTGGAGTCCTGGAAGCTGCTTTGGTTATTGACAAATTGTGACAGCACATGTTTGATATATTGTCTCTTCACTCTTCAATATGAAAGAGTGAAGAGTGAGGCCTGCTTTCACATACCTGTAGCAAACTATTTAAAAGAGAAGTATGGGAATTTGTTTTATTTTTGAATCATACTTGCCTAGGAGGATGCTGCATCTGTCCCCAGTTGGCTCTAAGGCTGAGAACCGAGCTTAATGATTAAGCACAAGATGTATGTGTGAAACGCGTCTACAGTTTGTTATCTTTGTGAAGCAAAATAAAAGTTTGGAAGTTCTGGATGTGCAGCCATTTCTTTCTTCTTTCCAAGTTTTCCCATGGAGGCGGGCCGGGGCTAGCACTCTGCAAGATACTCCAATCAGCCTTATCTTTATACACCTGGAGCAGCGGTTCTTTTTCTTGTAACTGAGCGATCAACACTGCCGATCGATTGGTTCTCTGCTCTGCCCACCCCTAACCCCCCCCCCACACACGCTCACTGAAGCGCTGGGCTGTAGAGGGGGCAGGAGAGGCCAGTTCGGGCTCACAGCGGTTCACTGAGAGGCTGAGCCGGTTTCTGATCCATGCATATGGGGAAGATCCCAACTTTATTGTTGCGATCTTGCCTGAGCTTGGACCAGGTCTGTGACATCAGCTGAGAGCGGGCTATCTGCTGAAAACGGGTCACAGAAGTGCAAAACGATCTGAATTCCTGTGATCTACAGAAGTACAGCGAAATGAGCTTTGGCTGTACTTTCCCTGTAAGCCCTGCAGACATTGGGGTTGATTTACTGAAAACTGGAGAGTGCAAATTCTGGTGCAGCTCTGCATAGAAACCAATCTGCTTTTGAGATTTTTTTTTTTGTCAAAGCCTAATTTGAGCAAGCTGAAGATAGAAGCTGATTGGCTCCCATACAGAGCTGCACCAGATGTTGCCCTCTCCAGTTTTAGTAAATCAACCCCAATGTTCTGGATCTTTGCCTGATGAAATGATTGGTATTTGGCCCTGTCTGCAGGCTTTTTGAGGTGGCTGTATGTATGTGCACCTCCCAGGTGCCTGTACTTTATGCCAGCAATAATTTTTTGTTATAGTCCTAGAGATAGAAAACAGGCAGGATCATGTGACTTTCATCTTATTTCAATGTGTACTTTAACGGATTCTGTTCCCAGTAGTCATTCAACTGGAATGCTGGTCAAAGCTGAAATTTAAAATATGGAACAAGGTGCACATAAACATGTGGTAGGCCCATTAAAAGTTCTTGTAAGTAAATGTTGCAATAATTCAAACTCCATACACACACTACAAATACACTATAGGTCCCCTTTGATGGTCCTGCTGGGTCCTAGAGAGTGCTGACTGGCTCCTGAATTCTGTGATATTTCCCTGGGTCACCTCCAATCTTAGTGAGATCCTTGCATAATGTGGCTCAGGGATAACAAAGTCCCACCTCATAATGTTCACAATAGGCATTGAAAGACTTGGTACAGAATGTAGGCCATTGCATTCTGCACAGGTAAACAGAATCCTGCGCTTTATTCTTTATCTGTCCTAGGGAGGTGAGGTGACACTAAGTGTTTGTGCATTTGTTCTTATGAGCTGTCATTGCTGCTTCAGTGTTAAAATGTTCCCAGGCAAAGACTTTCAGTGTGCAACCAAGTACATTATGAAGCTTAAAGGGACAGTAATAATATTTATTAAAAGGAGTTCCCAGCTCTTTTGCGTACCCCAAGGTAATGGTATGCAAATACTGACCCAGATTCCCTGGTCAAGACCCTTGCCTGTGCCTCATACACCTAGCTATTGGCCTCTGAGGCCAATTTTTTTTTTCTCTTCAGGTTGTGAAAATAACAGGTCTTTATTAAAGTAGCACTAAAGCCTCGCCAATGATACGCAAAGTATACGTCTATAAATTATTGTAGCACAGGTCACAAAGTGATTCTTTGCCAGAAATTGCAGAACGACCTATTGGTATCTGCCTAAAGGCACATTCTCCCCCCCCCCCCCCCCCCCTTGCTGCTTACATGAACTTCCGGTCAGGGAATGTCCTCACTAAATGTCTCCTTGATCACAGTACTTGGGGACTTCATGTCTCTTCATTCACTGTGCATGTGTGCCCATTCATTGATACTTGTCTGATGAAAAAAGATAATTTATAAATTGGGGGGGGGACCATTTTTGATAAACCTAGATCAAGAAAAAAAATGGAACCTTGGATTACGAGCATAATTCGTTCCAGGAGAATGCTTGTAATCCAAAGCACT
Organism: Lithobates septentrionalis; assembly: GCA_037952835.1. NCBI lineage: Eukaryota > Metazoa > Chordata > Amphibia > Anura > Ranidae > Lithobates > Lithobates septentrionalis. The sequence goes on from JBBDGP010000459.1 coordinate 2,443,007, forward strand.
TGCATATTAAAGTGAGTTTCCCCATAGAAGTCAATGGAAACGAAGATAATTAGTTCCGCATTGACTTCTATTGCATGCAATACCGCATGTGGCCAGAGGTGGGGGGTGCTGTCAGTCACTCTCATGGGAGAAGGAAGAGAGGCAGGTCTTCTGTGAGCTGTCATCTCTGCCTGTGTGGGTGGGTGCATGTAGTCCTTTTCCCAGGAGCGTGCACAATAGTGTGACTCAATAGAACCCTGCAAGGGAAAGGAGACACCCAAAAACTGGGACTATCGCTGAGGGAACTGGATAAAATTGAAAAACAGGCAAGGTGTAAAACATGAAGAGGCATACAAATAAAGCCCATCTCCAGGATCAAGATGATATTCCCCTACCCCCTCTATGTGATTGCTTTATTGAAAATAAACTTTATGTAAATGGCTCTTTTTACTTGCCTTAAACTCAAACGGTCATGTGATACTTGAGCCTTCTTCTCTTCTGTTTACTTCCTGCCTGGGATTCTTGTTTGGGATGTTTACATCACTTCCTGAATGACGTGAACAATTCCTATTGGGTGGCTGGGGGTGGGGCCCTCTCAGGAGAGAGAAAAGGACTGACATCATCATGAGGGGTTATGACAGGGGACCGGACGCCTCAGGGAACCATCACAGAACCAGATTAGCGGTTCCCCACACCGGAACTGGCAACAGTGTGGCAACTGGATAGAAGGCTTATTTATTATTTCAGGTACTTTTATAGCGCCCTCAATTTATGCAGCACTTTTACATACACTACCGTTCAAAAGTTTGGGGTCACATTGAAATGTCCTTATTTTTGAAGGAAAAGCACTGTACTTTTAAATGAAGCTAACTTTAAACTAGTCCTAACTTTAAACAAATATACTCTATACATTGCTAATGTGGTAAATGACTATTCTAACTGCAAACGTCTAGTTTTTGGTGCAATATCTACATAGGTGTATAGAGGCCCATTTCCAGCAACTATCACTCCAGTGTTCTAATGGTACAATGTGTTTGCTCATTGGCTCAGAAGGCTAATTGATGATTAGCAAACCCTTGTGCAATCATGTTCACACATCTAAAAACAGTCTAGCTCCTTCCAGAAGCTACAAAACTGACCTTCCTGTGAGCAGATTGAGTTTCTGGAGCATCACATTTGTGGGGTCAATTAAACGCTCAAAATGGCCAGAAAAAGAGAACTTTCATCTGAAACTCGACAGTCTATTCTTGTTCTTAGAAATGAAGGCTATTCCATGCGAGAAATTGCAAAGAAATTGAAGATTTCCTATAACGGTGTGTACTACTCCCTTCAGAGGACAGCACAAACAGGCTCTAACCAGAGTAGAAAAAGAAGTGGGAGGCCGCGTTGCACAACTAAGCAAGAAGATAAGCACATTAGAGTCTCTAGTTTGAGAAACAGACGCCTCACAGGTCCCCAACTGGCATCTTCATTAAATAGTACCCGCAAAACACCAGTGTCAACATCTACAGTGAAGAGGCGGCTGCGGGATTTTGGGCTTCAGGGCAGAGTGGCAAAGAAAAAGCCATATCTGAGACTGGCCAATAAAAGAAAAAGATTAAGATGGGCAAAAGAACACAGACATTGGACAGAGGAAGACTGGAAAAAAGTGTTGTGGACGGATGCCAAAGGTGTGCAATGCTGTAATTGCTGCAAAAGGAGGATTCTTTGATGAAAGCAAAGTTTGATGTAAAAACAATGTTATTTCAAATACAAATCATTATTTCTAACCTTGTCAATGTCTTGACTCTATTTTCTATTCATTTCACAACGTATGGTGGTGAATAAGTGTGACTTTTCATGGAAAACACAAAATTGTTTGGGTGACCCCAAACTTTTGAACGGTAGTGTATATATTGTAAATTCACATCAGTCCCTGCCCTGAAGGAGCTTACAATCTAAGGTCCCTAACTCACATTCATGCATACACATACTAGGGCCAAGTAAACCCACCAGAATCTTTGGAATCTTTGGAATGTGGGCAGAAACCAGAGTACCCGGAGGAAACCCACGCAGGCACAGGGAGAACATGCAAACTCCAGGCAGGTTGTGCTGTGGTTGGGATTCGAACCGGCGGACCTAGTGCTGCTAGGCGGAAGGGAATAACCACTTAGCCACTGTGCTGATTTGGTAGAGTATTACTGGCTTCTTAAGATAAGGGGGTAAAAGATTATCTGGATGGGTTAGAGGGGGCGCGAGAGAGGGTTGGGAAAATAATAGTTTTTTCCTGGAGTGGGGCATTAAAGTGGTTTTATAGGCAGAAGGTTTTTTTTTGTTATCTTAATGCATTATGACAAAAAACCTTCTTTGTGCAGCAGCCCTCCTAATACTTACCTGAGCCCCATCTCATTTCAGCAATGTTGCACGAAAGCCTTGGCTGTCCAGGACTCTCCCTCCTGATTGGCTGAGACACAGCCGCGGGTGCCATTGGCTCCGGCTGCTGTTCATCAAAGTCAGTGGCTCAATGAGGAGAGAGAGGGGGCGGGGCAGAGCCACGGCTCCATGTCTGGACACACAGGGCAGCGGCACGGCTCAGGTGCCCCCATAGCAAGCTGCTTGCTGTGGGGGCACTCGGCAGGAGGGAGGGGCCCAAAAAGAGGAGGATCCGGGCTGCTCTGTGCAAAACCAGAGGAGGCAAGTATATAACATGCTTGTTATTCTTAAACCAAAAAAACAACAACTTTAATATCACTTTGAGGCCGGGTTCACACCTATGCAAATTGGATGCTGGTTTCCCCCGTATCCAATTCGCATAGCAGGAGAATGTGACTGGCTCTCTATGGTCACATATCTCCGTTGCGGCTGCGGAGCTCGCTGCACGTGCGTCTTTGGCTCCGTTTCAGGGCCGAATTCAGGCAAAGATTCGGCCCCGATTCGTCCCTGTAACGGGGAGCAGGGACGCTCCTGTGCGATCCGCAGCCGGTTCCGGTGTGAACCGAGCCTAAGTGTTTACATCAGGAAGCTAAATGAAAACTTGAGGATTTGTGACCACTTTACGCTAAAATCAATCTGCTGAGAATTCATTTTTTTAAGGTGTCATGCACACAGGATGCCAAAATCTCCTTATTTACAGGTGTTTTTTTCTGCCTCTAAATGCCCTTCTACATTAGCCTATCAAACCATCATTTGTGCTAGAATAGAATGCATTAACTTCAAACACACATAAATGCACATACAAAACTCGTTTTTAGGCATTTTTTTTTTTTTTAGGCTGCCTTTTCCTCCCCTGCAGCAAAGGTGTCTAGGGGAGGAGAAAAAAAAAGACGTGTGTACATGGGGGGCTCTACCCCTGAGATCTCCAGTAGTTCTTTGCAAGAGACAAGAGTATATAATATCTACTTGAGTCCTTAGGATTGTCGTCCTCCGGTTATGTCTTTAGCATGTTTAATATAATGTAAAACAAATGCTGTGTTGACTAATGCGTGAGTTTTATTTTCCTCCCACAAACCTATACGAAGCGTCTAGGATTAACTCATCACAGTGAGAGAATACAAAGTTAGATCCGTGTCTTGTGTTAATTTTAGCTGCTGCTGGGAGCAGATCAGGTACCAGAATTACCCGCCCCCCCCCCCCCCCCCGACTCTTCAGTGCACCATTATTTATTTGTAGAGAGGGGAAGTCTGGGCATGTGGCTGTGTATCCTGAGCCACGCTTATCGTTTTTAGTGCGCGGTGGCCAAGAAAAACAACTCGTGGCTCCCTGTCACACAGCCCGGCTGGCTGACTTGTCAATTTCCAGTGCAGACAGAATAGAGTGCAGGAAATGTGTGTCACTCTCCCACACATCTCTTGGCCCTTGCTTGATCCAGAGGAATGTGACCATGGAGAAAAGGTACAATTACTATTAGCATTAGTCTGCGTGGATGGATGTTGTCTGTGTTTGCTGTTAGAAAAAAAGAATTGGTATTATTTTATAGCCACTTGATGCAAACCTGTGGAGGGGGGGAGGAAATAGAACTACTGAACTGACCACAGTTTCTCAGAATTTCTCATTTCAGAGCCGCACAGAGCCTTCCTCGCTTTTTTTTCTCCCAGTGCTTTCAATCAAAGATACAATGCCCGCTGCTTGAGCGACCTGAAAGAAGGTCAGGGCATTGCCACACGGGGAGTAGGGAGAGGCCTGTGGCAATATAGATAATATTTCTGCAAAGTAACTGATTCCAGAGGGTTCCAGTTTGCGCTTGTGCAAGCCGCCATAGTGCAAAAAGCATATGCTGACAGCTGAGCAGCTACTGCTGTTGAGGTTTTTCCCCCTATAATAATTTAAAGAAAAAAAATAATAAAAAGGTCGAGAATAATGTTGCCAGGATCACCCTCAGAAGATGGCCAGTCCTTATCATGACATCATTGCATTCCTGCTGGAAGTCTTTAGGACCCTGTGAGGACATCACTGATAAATGCCTTTGTTAGCCAGCGTGAGCTGTCCTTGTCCTCAGATGTTGCTGTGGGCATTACAACAAGGACCTTCCTACATCGGGCTTATTCATGTGATTGTCAAATCTGCAACACACAGTGTATCGTTTTTTTAAGCACATGTATTCAGCACTATAGAAGGCAATGGGTCCTCTCCACACAGCTATACCTGGCAGCGTAATAAAAAAATAAAACAAGGCTGACTCCAAGGCCACATTGTACACTGTATGCATGTAACTATTAGTATGAATGTTTATATTTCTACGCTGTACAGCATACATAGACCCTATGGGCTGCCAGTGGGGCTGCTCAAAGCCATGTACATTAAAAAATAATTGTGCGGCAAGCTCCTCTGCTGCTGAATTATACCCTGTTCATGTTTACATGTCGGTGCTGAATGAGCCATTCATATGGCGGTGGCACATGTGCAAAATGACCCCCGCGTTCAGTCTTTCAGAATCGATCAAGGTCGTTCTGGGCGTGTGTTGCTGCATGATTTGAAGGCAGACATGTAAGCATCAATTGTATGTAATTGGTGATGGTGGTGCCACTGCTGCACCTTGTCACACCTGAGCATAGTTGTTAGCCAATGGGGTCCATTTATACTGTAGGCTGTACATATGTGAGCATAGTGGAAACGTTACATGCATACTACATTTTACATAGGATCCTGCTGTCAGCAAGGTCTTGCATAAATCAATACGGCCATGTGATTGAGGCCTTAAAATAAAAATAAAAAAAGACACACTGTTCCCTTTCTTTGATGTGACTGTGGATTCAGATCTAAATAGGAATAAAATAAATTAATAAATTAGACTTTTAGGTATTTTTTTTTTGGGGGGGTGGGGGGGGGGGTGGATTCCACCTTCGCCCAGATGTCAGAGAGCATTTAAAGCAGATTTGCTGCCAAACCAAAACACACCCTTTAATCCAGTTGTGTGTTCAGAAAAAAATCACATGAAGTGATAGGCATGCTTCATCACTCTTAGGAAGTACTATTAGAGCTTTGCCTGTTAGAACGGGTAATAACTACTTTATATCTACTGCGTTTATTTTTTCTTTTCTTCTATTTAGATGACAGATCCTCTTTAGTTTTACCTTATGTCGTTAGCTGCTTAACTAACCTAACCCCTAGAGGGGCCGGTATCCAGATTTTCTAAGGCCTCATGCACACGAGACGCTGTTAAACGCGCGTTCAGAGGCAGTTGGACACTTTTTTCAACTGCCCCTGAACCCATTCAATGTTATCCTATGTGTCCATGTACACAGTCTCGTTTTTTGGCATTTTTAGGCAGTTGCGTTTTAACCTCGTTTTTCCAGAAGCAAAAAAATGGGTTCAGACGCAAAAGTTTTCCACGTTTCAGACGCCAAACGCGGCTAAACGCCGGTACAGCGTTTAGCCGCGTTTGCGTTTATAAGTGTTTTTTACAACCCGAATTTGGGGCCCCATATCTCGGGGCCACTTGGTGCTAGGAACCCCACATTTGGTGTTCTAACACAGTTGGACGAACACTATAACATATTCAAATTTGGAGTTCCTAGCACCAAATGGCCCTGAGATATGGGGCCCCAAATTCGGGTCACAAAATGTCATTCTCTGCTGCAGAAGTGCTTGACATTTTTCGACCTGACTTTGGGGCCCCGTATCTTGGGGCCACTTAGTGATAGGAACCCCAAGTTTGGATATGTTGTAGTGCTAGTTCCACTGTGTTAGCACACAATTTGGGGTTCCTAGCACCAAGTGGCCTTGAGATACGGGGCCCCAAATTTGGGTCACAAAATGTCATTCTCTGCTCTGCATATGCTTCTAGACGCAAACGCGGCTAAACGCAGCATGCAAACGCGGCAAAACGGGAGTTTCTAAACGCCGGTTTTAGCTTTTAAAAACGTGTTCAGCGGAGTTTGCACCGGCGTCTCGTGTGCATGAGGCCTAAGTGGACTTGCTAGAATACAGACCAAGTATTCTCTGGTTCCATCCTGAGTGCCAACCTGAAGCTGGCCCTCAGACAGCAGTTTTATGGCACCTGGAAGCCGTTACTCTGCTACTTGTGCCAAACCAAACTGCTGTCCAGAGAGTGTAGCGACTACAGGACAGAGGTCATTATATGTCTTATCTATGAAATTGTTCTAGAGTGCATTTTTTTTTTTTTTGGCCGCAGCATATATATACATTTTTATGAAAACCTTTTTTCCCTTTTCTTTTTTTTTTTTTTTTTTTTTTTTTAAGTGATAACATTCCCTCAGTTCTCAGCTGCATAAGAACTGGGGGAGGAGAAACAGCAGCACACTAATCTTCCCAGTGAGAGGCTGTGTGGAGGGTTTAAGTAAAAGCATCTTTGAAGGAGAGCAGGCTGACTTCCTAGCATAGCTAGAGAACTGACCATGCTGTGCTCTCCTGCTTAGTGTGATCAGTTTTTAATAGGAAAGCAGAGGGACTGGCCGGAACACCAAAGATAGATATATTTTGGGTGCGGGATTCCCCTTGATATCCATACCAGACCTGAACCATGCCATTTTTTTTCAATGAATTTCATCTATATTGCCAGGACCTGACAATACATTACAGCCGCGAGCAGTTTTACATTGCTTTTTTTCCTTTAGAAATGTAATTTTGCTGTGGTATTGTTCTAAACACGGGAAAACTACGCCACTTTACAGGTATACTATAGACACCCCCCAGGCACAATATTTAAAGGAATATTTCATTTTTATTGTTTCAGGTTGAGCAAAATCACTGCTCCCGAAAAAACTTTAGTTTTTAAAACTTTTTTTTGCATTGATACATGTCCCCTGGGGCAGGACCTTTGTCCCCAAACACTTTTTTTATGGCAGTAATTATCGCGCGTTCTAACAAATTTTTTGCTTGTTCGCATGTTCTGCTGCAAACCGAACTGGGGGGGGGGGGGGTTGGGGGGTTCGGCTCATCCATAGTGGTTACTATTATTTTTAATTTTTTATTTAGATATATTAATATAACTTGTATAGCGCCATTATCTCCCATGATGCCATACAGAGCAGTAACTAAGTTATAAAGAAATGGCTATTTCCAGGTTATTCCCCCATAAGTAACTCACTTTCCATCTGCTCCTGAAGGATACCAATACATTGCGGAGATTCTATTACCTTTTAGAGCAGGGGTCTGCAAACCCCTGCCCGTGGGCGACATCTGGCCCGCTTGTGCCTTTTCCCTGGCCTGCAGCTCATTCAGACTCATAGCATTGCTGATCTGCTGCCTTTAATAGCAAAAGATCGGCAGTATGACTGGCAGGTCCCGCAAATAAAACCGCTCCCCCACACCCTCCCATGCTATGCTGAGGATTGGCTGCTGGGACTGCCTGTCCTAGCAACCAATGACGTCATCAGCGCGGCACCTCCCGGTGTCCCGCCCGCTGTTTGTATTAGAGATCCTTCCACGTGTGTAGCAGCGGGTGGGAGTCGGGAGGTGCAGGAGAGCTGCTCGAGGCAAGAGACAAATGGCAAATGTACAGAAGACTCTGCGGGGGACGCTGATGGTGGGGAGACTGCTGGAGACACTGACGATGGGGAGACTGCTGGGGACACTGACGATGGGGAGACTGCTGGGGACACTGACGATGGGGAGACTGCTGGGGACACTGACGATGGGGAGACTGCTGGGGACACTGACGATGGGGAGACTGCTGGGGACACTGACGATGGGGAGACTGCTGGGGACACTGACGATGGGGAGACTGCTGGGGACCCTGACGATGGGGAGACTGCTGGGGACCCTGACGATGGGGAGACTGCTGGGGACCCTGACGATGGGGAGACTGCTGGGGACCCTGACGATGGGGAGACTGCTGGGGACCCTGACGATGGGGAGACTGCTGGGGACCCTGACGATGGGGAGACTGCTGGGGACCCTGACGATGGGGAGACTGCTGGGGAGACTGCTGGGGACCCTGAGGATTTGGACACTCTGCTGGGGACACTGAGGATTTGGACGCTGATACTGGGGACGCTCTGATGGGGGACACAGAGGTGCGGAAAGGCTATGATGAGATTATTTATTTTTTATTCATTTATTTATAAATAAATAATTTTTTCGGCCCGCAAATATTTGTAAAATCTACAATGTGGCCATCGGGCTAAAAAGTTTGGAGACCCCTGTTTTAGAGCATAAAATGTTTTGATCTATGTTGCCAGCGGCTCCATTACTAAAGATAATACACATCATACAAATAGTGCTATTTTGGGAAATGGCCAAAGCCGTTCTCTGAGGTTAACTTATTTCCCATATAACTACTGCCAAAGAGACAATGGGTCTTAGCAGCACGTAAGACCATCGTAACAAATCCATCTGACGGGGGAAAAGACTGGGCAGGTGCTAAACAAGCATGTGATTTATGGATTGACTGTTTTTTTTTTTTTTTTAAAACTGAGAACAAATCAGACTGGAAATATGCTTGCTTAGTTAGAGGTTGCAGAAATTCTCCAGTTATACTACATTTAATGGTTCACTTCTCTAATGCATGCATTTTTTTGCCATAACAGTTCTTATTAGCAATAACATTGCTTTCAGCTCTGCACTACTCTGTGCTGAAAATATGGATTGTTATTTGGCTTAATGAATGTAGCCTTATGAGATTAAAAATTGCTGGGCATGCCAGTACCGCCAAAATTCTTAATATGTCCCCTTTAATTGGTGCACACAGTTACACTTCATAAAACTTTTGTCTGTCACATGTGTCAAACACAAGGCCACGTGGGCTGATTACGGCCCGAAATTTTTTTTTAATTTTTTTTTATTTTTTATGTCATTATGTACAGTATAAGATTTCCTATCCTTTGAGCCCAGTCTTGCCAGAAAGAGTTAATCCAGCTGTGAGCAATCCTCTTATTGTTCAGTGAGATAAATCTTGACAAACGGAGAAAATCTTTGTCAAATCCTCCCCCTTGCTGTGAGTGACAGGTGATTTACATATCTCGTGCACTAGCCTAAGAAACATGCATTATTTTTTAATTCCCACCCCCCACTCCTTTCTTCAGCAGCTCTGCAAGGATTGGCTGTTCCACACCTCACCTTGATTTGGCATGCTGAAGTCATGTGGTTACTTTCCTGTCTTTTCACTGGATGTTGGAGATCATAGCAGAAGTTCAGTGTAAGAAATACACAGGAGAAAATGCATATTGACAAGGGGAGTTTAGAGGTGGGCGGGGAGTCTACTGACATCACGACTCCACCCACCGAGCTCCAAACAACAGACCCGCCCACAGAATCTGCAGTTTTTCGGGTCTCATACCAGACAGAGGGGAGACATTTGACAGGTAAAGATACATGCAGGAGGCATGTATATCCCTATAGATAACCCCTATGGCAGTAGTTTAGAAAGGATGACATTGGGTTTACATCCACTTTAAAAGGTATCTCCACTTTCGTGGGGGAAAAAAAATTGCCAAAAAATAATATAGCATATATAATTGCGACACAAGTCATATTGTAATTAAATATTATTAAAAATGACCTTTCCTTTTTAATCTGCAGAGCTGTGATTTTCTGTGAAATGCTATGTAATATGGCTACCTGCAGTTGTTCTGTATACAGAACGCCCCCAGAAACATAATTTCCTGCTTGTGTGATTGGCTCACTGATTTTCCCAGAAGTCTGCACTAAGATACAAGTCAGATTTCAGGCATCCTCTGCAACAAAATGTCATTTTTGGTGACATACTGCCAATAGGAAATCACGTCCGAAGGGATGCAGTCCCCGCAATATTCCTCATTAGAGCCCTTCAAGTGCAGTAGCTGATTGATAATTATGAAACCATTCCAATTAGATTTGCTTTTCACATGGACAAAGACAAACGCACAGGGATTTCTTCAGCATAACAAAAGGTAGGAATCTGCAACAACGTTTGGTAAAATCCTTGCAATGTACATAGATCACCCAGAGGGGAATGTTTTTTTTTTTCTTTTTTTCTCGACAAATGTGGAGTTACTCTTTAACGCACCGTAACGGGTGGCATAACACGCATAGGAGTGTTTTGTATTAATGCATCGCAATGGAATGCTTTATTGTGAATGGGCCATCAAAGGATGCCTGAAAATGCTTGGTTGCCTAGTTGTCATGCTGAATCTTTGACTTCAGTGGTCTGAGCCACTGGCCCCCAGTGCATATATGCAGATAAAGACTTGAGCTGGTCTTTCTGGATCTGCATGCTGGTTTTGGGTCGTCGACTTGGAAAACAGAAGCTGAAAACAAAATCGGGTCAATAATGGCAGCCTGCATATTTCTCACATGATAGGTTTGCTTTAACTCATTGGAGTGGGGTTTAGTGCCAAGCTGTGAAGAAGTCAAAGCTGTCTATATAGCAGGAAGGGGGAGCCCTGACAGGTATGCAGAAATCAATAAGGCCCCTTTCACACTGGAGCGGTTTGCAGGCGGTATTGCGCTAAAAATACAGTCTGCAAACCGCCCCTAAACAGCCTCCGCTGTTTGTTCAGTGTGAAAGCCCGAGGGCTTTCACACTGAAGCGGTGCGCTGGCAGGACGGTAAAAAAAGTCCTGCGAGCCGCATCTTTGGAGCGGTGAAGGAGCGGTGTGTTCACCGCTCCTAAACCGCTCCTGCCCATTGAAATCAATGGGACAGCGCGGCAATACCGCGGCTGTAGCCGCGCTGTACGAGCGAATTTAACTCTTTTTCGGCCGCCAGCGGGGGTTAAAACCGCACCGCTAGCGGCCGAATAGAGCCGCGAAAACGACGGTAAAACAGCGCTAAAAATAGTGCTGTTTTACCGCAGACGCCCCCACCGCCCCAGTGTGAAAGGGGCCTTAGAGAGTTATGTTTTGTGCTTTTTCGGTATTGCTGATATGTTCAATGTATCAAAGTAGATTTTCCATTACTTCTTGTTCGGTAATTTGGATGATAATGCTTCTGATTCCCATCATTGCCTTTTGCCTTCTCTCATACGACTGTTTACTACTGAGCTTGTGTGCTGCCTAATCAGGAAATTCGCCCCCTATGGAATTTTTAATTCTTTCTCTTCTTCCATAGTCTGCTTGGTCATCCCCTATAAACATATTTGCATGCCCAGCAAATCCTGCTGTAATCTGCTGTATTTTTATCACTCTTTTTGTTCCATTGGGATCTGTCTGTTCCTGGTTCTTGTAGCTGGCCCCCGGCATAGGCGCAGTGTGTTGCAGATTGCCCCAAAGCCCCCCGGGGAAATACGACATGAGTATCCCAGCTGCGGAAGTCTTTCTCCCTTCAAAATCCAGAAGTGCTGGGCTGGACACCCAAAAAAAAAAAAAGTATTTATAAAATAACTTGGTGTTAATAAACCCACAACAGTAAAATCAGTATGTATATGCAGTAAAGCATGCTTGTTATACTCACTGTAGAACCTAAGAAGTTAATTTTCTGCATTGTGTAAAAAGGCTGTTTGATCCTGTCTTCCCTGATCCTCCCCTTCTTCCACAGTCCCCAATCATTCTGCTAAACGTACAGAGCCTTGGGGCACTCTGCACATGCTCAGTTTGGTGTGTGTGTTTTTTTTTTTTTTTTTTTAATGGGAGGGTACATGTGATCAGGACAGGGCCAATCAGCACTGTCCAGACAAAGGGTCAGGGTCCTGCAGCCTCATAGGACAGTCAGAGTAGAATGAAAACTGCTCCTATAAGCTTTAACCATACACTGATAGAAGTCACAAGACTGTTATATAATGCTGATGAGAGAAGTTATTTGGCAGTTTATATTTCCTAAAATAATTTGCATTTCCATGTTCTGTGTACTGTGGGAGATCAGATATAGTGAATGCAGGCTCCTGGGTTTAGTGACACTTTAAATATCTGATATTGTGAGAGAGGAATGGGGAAGGAGTAATATAATGGAAAGTAGGTGAAGATTTGCTTTAGGCCATGTAAATGAACTTGTCATGAGATCAATACAGTGGGGGTTATTTACGAAAGGCAAATCCACTTAGCACTACAAGTGCAAACTACACTTGACATTGCACTGAAAGTGCACTTGGAGGTGCAGTGGCTGTATATCTAAGGGGAAGATCTGAAATGAGGGGAAGCTCTGCTGGTTTTATTATCCAATCATGTGCAAGCTAAAATGCTGTTTTTTAATTTTCCTTGTATGTCCCCCTCAGATCTACAGCGACTGCACTTCCAAGTGCAAAGTGGATTTGCCTTTAGTAAATAACCCCCAGTGACTGCAATTGTTGACCTTTTGAAAATTATAGTTAGCCGTGATGATGAATAAATAGCGGAAACATGTCAGTCAGGCAACTAGCATTATCTGAGGTCTACAGCATCAGCCTCATTATTTGACAAGCTTCCTTTTGATACCACCGCCCCTTCTCTCTACTTTGTCCAATCAGAGAATGCTTTGAATTTATTCAGAATATGCAGAGCATTCTCTGAATGGTGCCTGTGCTGAGCTCCCAACCTCCTGTGTTCACAGTGCACTGGGTCAGCCTCTCGTCATGGTGCTTAGAAGGAAGTGGAGATGACTGGAATAGTGGTGTCTACTTCTGTAATTCCCAGCTTCCAGGGGCATTGGCCAGGTATGGTATATACAAAGTCACATTGATCGAAGCTGCACTAATGTAACTATATGTAAAAAATATACCACGCCTGCTCTCCACAACCACTTCAAGGGTTGGTAGACCTTATAATTTGTGGACTTCCCTTGTATGCTGCCATTACTGAATGTTGATTGATGTTAGTATATTGGACCTGTGAGTAGCGGGCAGGTCCTCATTGTTCTGTCAGTGCCATGTGGTATTGTTGTTCTATGCTGTGTTGTTTACCAACAAACCTGACTAAATGCATCACATTTCATCACCTTGGATGTGTGTTTATAGCTCTGCCGCTACACAGATTGCATTCCAATATGTCGAAGGGATGTCCCATAGCATTTCACATTTATTTTTCTCTAAACTGTATTTAAAAAAAAAATACATTCTGCTTGGATTTTGTATAATTGTAAAAGGCTTTCTTGACTGTAATGCCCCATACATACGATCGGACCTTCCGACGGGAAATGTTGGATGTGAGCTTGGCTGAAAGTCCGACCGTGTGTGTGCTCCATCGAACATTTGTTGTCAGACTTTCCGCCAACAAATGTTGGCTAGCAGGTTCTCAAATTTTCTGCCAACAAAACTTTGTTGTCGGACATTCCAAACGTGTGTACACAAGTCCGTCGCACAAAAGTTCACGCATGCTCGGAATCAAGTACGAGCCGGAAGCGCTCGGTCTTGTAAAACTAGCGTTCTTAATGGAGATATCACGTACGTCTTGTACATCACTACGTTCGTAATTGTTGGCCAGCATTTGTGTGCCCGTGTGTATGCAAGACAAGTTGGAGCCAACAACCTTCGAACAAAAATCCACAATTTTGTTGTCGGAAAGTCCGATCGTGTGTACGGGGCATAACAGATGTAGTGCATAATTCGCCCTTTAGTCCCGATTCAACCCCCCCTCACGAACTTAATCTGGCATTTCCACGATTCTATGTTACAAGTGCAGAGCCGTTCTCTGCTCAGAGCTGACAAATGTTTATCAACTTTCCTCAGCCCTGAGAACTATAAACATTGTATTATTTGGTTCTTTTAGATCAGGGTTCTCCAAACATTTTATACAAAGGGCCAGTTTACTGTTCTTTAGACCTAAGGGGGGCTGGGACTGTGGGGAGTAGAAAAGGTCCTGACGTTGGTGGGAATAAACAATGCCCCATCTTTGGTTTCAGTGGGAGGAATAGCGTCCCATTGTTGGTGTCATTGGGAGGAATTCTGCCCCTTCATTGGTGTCAGTGGGGGGTGGGATTATGCGCCAATGTTTGTATCGGTGGATGAAAATAGTGTTCCAAGGGCAGATAGAAGCAAGCAAAGGGCCATATCTACCCCCCGGGCCGCAGTTTGGAGACCATTGCTTTAGATCAAAGGGACGAACTTCGGTCTGTAGATTAGGTCAGTTTAACCATTTAAAGACTAAGCCTTTTTCTGACACTTGTTGCTAACAAGTTAAGATCAGTATTTTTGCTAGAAAATTACTTGGCACCATCTAACATTATATATATAATATATATATATTTTTTAGCAGAGGCTCTAGAGAATAAAATGGTGGTTGTTGCAATATTTTGTGTCACACTGTATTTGTGCAGAAGTCTTTCAAACGCAATTTTTTGGAAAAAACAAACACTTCAATGAATGAAACAAAAAAACAAAACCGTGAAGTTAGCCCAATTTTTTTGTAAAATGTAAAAGTTGATGTTATTCCTTGAAAATCGTAATCTTTACTCTAAGCAAAAAAATCGTGATTCTCATTTTATCCAGAATCGTGCATCCCTATTTAAAACTGTAACCAAAATGAGCCAAAATCAGTGGATCACTCTTCAAATATCTCTCTGGCGACTGGCAAAGACCCCCGTCAGCCTCCTACCTAATAGGGGTTCTGGGAATTTCTGGAATGATCTTTAAATGACCTATCCTGAAGGACCCCCCCCCCCCCCCCCCCCAGAACATTCTCAATCAGCTGACCTTTTTTGACCTATAACAAACCCTCCCCATTGAAATCAAGCATTGGGGGCTTGAAACTCCTACTGTAGCCATCCCATGAGAAAAACGGGGGCTTTAAAACAGGCTTACCCCCCCTTTCCTCATTCTTTTGAACTCCATAAGCAAAACATTCACAGGCAAGGTGCAATTGCCAAACCACCGGTGACTGATATAAATGCTTAGAAGAGGAGAGAGTGGTGCAACACCCATAAGTCAAGGACTATCGATCATTGGAAGACTGTAAAACAGTCCGTTAAATCGAGCTTCACACCACTAGACATGTTTTACCTGTGATGCACTCTGTCCCAAGCTTACAACCAGGACTGTCTTGTGCCAACAATAAATCATGCTGGTGGCGCAATCATGGTTTGGGCAGCCTTATCTTGGTATTCTGCAGGCCCCATCATACCCTTGATAGGCAGTCACTGCCAGCAACTATGTACAAATTTTGGTGAAAACCCTGTTTCTCCGAACACAGAGGCATTTACATAGACGATAATGCTCTGATGTTGTCAAATCATGGTTTGATGAGCATGCAGATGAAGTCTCGGACCTTCCTTGGAATCCGCAGTTGCCGGACCTCAATATCATAGAGCCACTATGGTCAGTTTGAATAAGGTTCGGGCTCGTGTTCCACCTCCAGCATCTCTGCGAGAACCCGTAATGATGTTTCCATGAAGAGTGGTATCAGATTCCATTATCCACCATCCAAGACTTTTATATCTGTCAATTCCCAGGAGAACTCAGGCCATCTTGGATGCCAAAGGCGGTCCAACACCATTTTAGGTAACGAATTCTTTTTCCTGGTGTTTCCATATTTTTGTCCAAACCCTGTATTCACTATAAGCATAATGCATTCCGTGTCGTCAAACCTTTATGACCAAATATTTTTATTTTATTTGCTCTAATGTACATACATGAAAAATTACAAATAACTATTATTGATACCAAAAACAATCAATCTTATATGATATAATAACACAAATCGACTAATAATGTCCGTGCTTTCAATAAATATCCATATACCACCTTATAGTGGTATTCATTTAAATGTACATATACAACCCTGTGTACTTATAGCCCCAACCTGCTAAATGAATACATATCGATCGCAAAATTCAATCTCGCACCAAATGTTAATTTTTATCCAAATCTGTGTGTATGCCCTGCCATTGCCACCAGTGGTAATGCTCCACCACCATAGGCCACTTATCTATGTATATGACCCACTGAAATAGGTCAGTATGTGCCTTGCCCTTTACCATGTGCTTGTAAATTCCCTCTGGGTTTTCACCAAATGTATCATTATCTTTATGTGGTAGAGCTGCACGATTCTGGGGAAAAATGAGAATCACAATTTTTTTGCTTAGAATAAAGATCACGATTCTCGCGGCGTAAAATCAACTTTCACATTATACAAAAAAATTGGGCTAACTTTACTGTTTAGTTTTTTTTTTTTAAAGTGTATTTTTTACCAAGAAAAAATGCATTTAAAAAGACCGCTGCACAAATACAGTGTGACATAAAATATTGCAACAACCATCATTTTATTCTCTAGAGTCTGCTAAAAAATATATATATATAATGTTTGGGGGTTCTAAGTAATTTTTTTTAGCAAAAAAATAACGATTTTAACTTGAAACCAACAAGTGTCAAAAAAAGGTTTAATCTTTAAGTGGTTAAACTTCCCTTATTTACAGATGGAAGTTCATTCCTTTGATCTAAAGAACAAAACATTACAATGTTTATTGTTAGCTCAGCAACTGAGGAATGTTGTGAAACCTGGCAGACTGCATGTTTTTTTTTTTTTTTTTTGACAGCTGTTGGCTTGAGCAGAGAATTCTGAATAGAATTGGGAAAATGCTTTAAGATCGCGAGGGGGGGAAAGAATCGCAGTCTTAATTCTTAACGATTAACCGTATAGCTCTACTATGTGGCCAGCTTCCCCTTCAGCAATACATTTCTTCGAGACTTGTGGACTAAATGCCCTCTATTCGGTTGGCCATTGGTCTTGTAATCTTCCCTGTGTGGTTATTGTAGTGAGCAATGACATAATTACTCCTGGCCAACTGTAACATTGTCATTTATATCCGCGGGATGCCACCCACATGAACACCCAGTCACCACAGTTCTCATTACAAGATGGAAATAGTAGTTTTTCATAGTGGTGGTACACATTATTAATATTATACAGGACTTGTATAGCACCAACAGTTTACACAGAGCTTTACAGTGTAGAGGGGGACAGTACAAGTACAGTACAGTTCAATACAGAAGGAATAGGAGGGCCCTGCTCATGGAGCTTACAATCTAAAAGGAGGGGAAGGTGGTACAAAAGGTAATAGCTGCGGGGGATGATCTGATGGTTCTTAGGTGGAGGTGGGGTAGGCTTCCCTGAATAAGTTTGTTTTCAGGGTTCGCTAAAAGTTTACAGGGTAGGGGCTGACCGGACATACTGAGGTAGGGAGTTCCAGAGGATGAAAGAAGTCCTGAAGGTGAGCATGGGAGGGTGGAGGTGGATGTGACATGTCCGACCTTATTATACCTCCTTGGCATGTCTGTCCATTGCTACTTTTTCTAAATTAGAGGGGTGACATCACACATCTTTACAAGTTATCTATATGTTAAAAGATGTGTTTGTATTATAACTAATTAGCTCATTCCTTATATACTATACGTAGTGTATGTGATGCCACTTTAGGGTCAAATTGAATTGTATCCTGAAGTTCCTTTTCAACAAATGTTCATAAACTGACAAATCACACAGTGTAATGGGCAGTGAGAGTCATGCCATCCACACTGTGACATATCTCACCAATAAGACTTTTTTTTTTTTGGATGCACAAATGCAATAAATACATTTTTTAGGGTTGCACAGATACTAGTATCAGTGCCGATACTAAGCATTTGCACGAGTATCAGTACTTGTGCAAATGCTCTGATGCTTGATCCAACACCTGTTATATTGAACCAGGCATCCTCAAGCTCAGCAGGGGGGCCGGGCAGCCTTACAGGTGATTGGACGGTTACAAGCACAGATCTCCCTGTATAGCTTTCTGAGAGCCGCTTCTCCTCCTCTCCCTCCCGCGGCTGTCAGCTGCTTTATTGAAAGCTATACAGGGAGATCTGTGCATTTAACCTCCTCCACCGCGTCCTCTTCCCCTCTCTCCGGTGTCCTCTTCCCCTCTCTCCGGTGTCCTCTTCCCCTCTCTCCGGTGTCCTCTTCCCCTCTCTCCGGTGTCCTCTTCCCCTCTCTCCGGTGTCCTCTTCCCCTCTCTCCGGTGTCCTCTTCCCCTCTCTCCGGTGTCCTCTTCCCCTCTCTCCGGTGTCCTCTTCCCCCTCTCCGGTGTCCTCTTCCCCCTCTCCGGTGTCCTCTTCGCTCTCTCCGGTGTCCTTCTCCCTCTCCGGTGTCCTCTTCCCCCACTCCGGTGTCCTCTTCCCCTCTCTCCGGTGTCCTCTTCCCCTCTCTCCGGTGTCCTCTTCCCCTCTCTCCGGTGTCCTCTTCCCCTCTCTCCGGTGTCCTCTTCCCCTCTCTCCGGTGTCCTCTTCCCCTCTCTCCGGTGTCCTCTTCCCCTCTCTCCGGTGTCCTCTTCCCCTCTCTCCGGTGTCCTCTTCCCCTCTCTCCGGTGTCCTCTTCCCCTCTCTCCGGTGTCCTCTTCCCCTCTCTCCGGTGTCCTCTTCCCCTCTCTCCGGTGTCCTCTTCCCCTCTCTCCGGTGTCCTCTTCCCCTCTCTCCGGTGTCCTCTTCCCCCTCTCTGGTGTCCTCTTCCCCCTCTCCGGTGTCCTTCCCCCTCTCTCCAGTGTCCTGCTCCATGGGTGCTCCGCTGGTCCCTCTCCCTTCGTCCCAGACCTGTCAGGATGGAGAGCAGAGGAAGGAGCCAGTAAATCTGTCATTTACTGGCTCCTTCCTTTTCTGAATGCACAGAGCCAGTGATCACTGACTATCCATTCATAACTGAAACATCGTAACCTGTGTTTACGATTCTTAAGTTTATGAATGGAGAAGGAGCCTCTGTCTCCCGTCCATTCATTTTCAGTGCAGCTGAGGCTGCAGAGAAAGGGACTGGGGAATCTGTGTCCTCAGTCCCTTTCCCTGTCTCAAAGGGGAGATGTCAGGGGTCTGTGTAGAGCCCTGATATGTCACCAAAGCCCCCCCAACAGGGCTGATAAAAAATAAATAAAATAAATGTAATATATAAATAAAGGTCAAATTGTAAAAATAATAAAACATTTTAATAAAACAAAACAAAACATTGAAACCACCCCCCCCCCCCCAAAAAAAAGAGAAAGCACTGTATGTGTCCATCAGTGCTGCATGTTAGCGCCACTGGTGACCGATTGCGCTGACAGCTCATTATAGTGAGTAGGGGGGGTAATATAGCAGTGCACAGTGGCCCCTTCTTCAGATCTGATGCAGTCTGCAGTGATATCAATCTGAACTGAACTGCTACTTTCATGGCAAAATAAAAAATTGTGTAAGGAAAAAGGCTTTTTTCCTTTACACAGGAGTTCAGTTTTAAATAATAAAGTGAATCTGACTTTTCCATTCTTCTCATTTGCTTCTGGGTAGAAAATGTGGAAACTCACATGATAAGCTCCAGTCCCTTTTTCTCTTTTCTTCCTGTGTTGGAAGCTCTGACATTTTATGGCGCAAGGCTTGTTTCTTAAGATTGCCAAGCGCTCTACACCAGGGAGCCAGCATTCAGTTTCTGTTGCTGACTCGTATCCAGAAGCGCCCCGCTGACTTCAAATCTTTCATTTTTGTTTTTCTTGTTTATTTTTACTGATTTTACTGCAGCAGCGTGATTTGCATACGTCTCCGGCATAATTGCTGGCATTCGTTTCCCCTCGGTATCTGCTGTTAATAGAAGACAGACGGGGTGGTGGTAAAATAAAGTAAGTTAGACGATGACAAAGTATCATCACATGATTTTAGAATTCAGCCCATCGACAGCTGGAAAGTTTTTTTTTTTTTTTTTTTTTTGTGCGTATCCAAATACTGCAGCCCAGTGAGAGTCAGTTCCTCCATAATGTTTAAAATGCACGTGATTTATTTTCAAAGGGATGTTAAATACTTTAAGGAAAAGGTTTTGGTTAAACAGTTCTCTCAGTAATAGGAGTATGTGCTCTTCGTGCTCAGTACCTATAAAGTGCACCTGTCCTCCTCCACATTTTATCAACAAAGTATTCATAAACATTGATGTTTACTAGAGACCAGTGATGTAATTCCCAACTCTGGTAATTAAAAAATAAGTACCTTACTCCTCATTCTGACACTCACCTCTATTCCTGGGTATGGGGGGCCCTTCCCACCCTATCCTCATGTGCAATGCGGGAGGGGGGCCCTTCCCACCCCATCCTCATGTGCAATGCAGGGACATTGTCTCCCAACTGTACTTGATGAGGTCATTGTGCAGACGCCAGCAGGGGAAGAGGCTTTAGGGGACCAGCTGCACAAATGGAGGAAGCCTCCTGGAGTAGGGCAAGTATTATACCTTAGACACAGGGGTCTCCAAACTACGGCCCTCCAGTTGTTCAGGAACTACAATTCCCATCATGCCTAGCCATGTCTGTGAATGTCAGTTTTACAATGCCTCATGGGATGTGTAGTTTTGCAACAGTTGGAGGGCCGTAGTTTGGGGATCCCTGCCTTAAACACCCGAAGTGTTTAGCCCTTGCGATGCAGGGAAGGAATGCAAGTCTAGTGTTTTTGTACGTCTTGGAGTTGGGCTTTAACATCAACACCTTGTAGTTGGGCTTTAACTGAAAATGTAGCCTATCCTTTTACCAGAGACCTGTCACATCATGAAAGTGGTTGTAAACCCACTTTTTGGACTTCTACCTATAGGTAAGCCTAGAATAAGGCTTACCTATAGGTAGTGGAAATATCTCCTAAACGTGCACCGTTTAGGAGATATTTCACTTGTAGTCTGCCGAAAATTCCAGCAGCGTATGCGCGGGAAAGAAACTAAACTAAGTGCTGTTTCTTCGCTAGCCTGTGCTGTTAATCGCGGCTCCCGTGCGCATGCGTGGGAGTGACGTCACGCGGCTCCGGCGAATCACAGAGCTGGAGTCCGCGGCCCGGAAGGAAGAGGGGCGAGAAGATAGACCCTGCCTACACAGGGGACATCTCTGGATTCTTTTGCAGGTAAGTGGCACATAATGGGCTAGTATGCGATGCATACTAGCCAATTATGCTTTTTCATTTGCAGGCTTTGCAGCGAGCAAAAGAGGAAGTAAAACCCATCAGGGTTTACTTCCTCTTTAAGAAAGCATGCTGTCATTCACCAGAGACTGGGCGACATCACCAAGAATGCAGCCTATCTATTCGCTAGATCCAGGTAACATTTGGGGGATGCAGCCTATCCATTCACTAGAGATCAATGACATTGCTAAGAATAGAATACCCAATTCACTAGATGACACAGACACACATCTACTACCGAATGGCTCTGTAATCTATTTTTAATCAAATAGTCTCGCTGGGTTTTTTTTTCAGTTTCCTTGTAACATCCTCCATGAGCTCCCAAACTTCCCCCCCCCCCCCCCCCACGCCCATTTAAAAAAAAAAAGTAACAAACATCATACTTTCCTGCTCTGTGTAATGGCTTTGCACAGAGTAGCCCAGATCTTCCTCTTCTCGGGTCCATAGCCAGCGCTCCTGGCCCCTGCACAGTTGCCCAGTCCCCTCAAAAACAAAGACAACTAACAGTGTTTTCCTTGCTGGAGGATCCAGAATAGAATAGAATATTTAAAAAGGTAAGCTGCAATTTTAAAATAGTTTAAAAAAAAAAAAAATTCTGAATGGGCAAATATAACAAATATAAAATGGGTGGCTGCAAAAGTGGAAATACACTTTACAATGTTACTAAACCCAGGAGCCTGCATTCACTATAACTCCCACAGTACACAGAAGTGCAATTATTTTAGTAAATATAAACTGCTAAATACCTTTTCTCATCAGCAGTATTTAGCAGTCTTGTGACTTTTATCAGTGTCTGGTTAAAGCTTGTAGAAGGAGTTTTCATTTTACTCTGTCCAATGAGACTGCATGACCCCTGACCCTCTGTGTGGACAGTGCTGATTGGCCCTGTGCACTCTCCCAAGAACCAAACTGAGCATGTGCAGAGTGAGTCCAAAGGCTCTGTCTTATCAGGAGATAGATTGGGGACAGTGGAAGAACGAGAGGATCAGAAAACAGGCGCAAACAGCCTTTTTTACACAATGCGGATGATTAAGGCCCCTTTCACACTGGGGCGGTTTGCAGGCGGTATTGCGCTAAAAATAGCGCCTGCAAACCGCCCCTAAACAGCCTCCGCTGTTTGTTCAGTGTGAAAGCCCGAGGGCTTTCACACTGAAGCGGTGCGCTGGCAGGAGAAGAAAAAATCTCCTGCAAGCCGCATCTTTGGAGCGGTGAAGGAGCGGTGTATTCACCGCTCCTAAACCGCTCCTGCCCATTGAAATCAATGGGACAGCGCGGCTATACCGCGGTAATACCGTGGCTATAGCCGCGCTATACGAGGGGTTTTAACCCTTTTTCGGCCGCCAGCGGGGGGGTTAAAACCGCACCGCTAGCGGCCGAATACCACGGTAAAACAGCGCTAAAAATAGCGCTGTTTTACCGCCGACGCCCCCTACCGCCCCAGTGTGAAAGGGGCCTAACTCCTTAGGTTCCACAGTGAGCACGCATGCTTTACTGTATATACAGACTGATTTTTCTGTTGTGGGTTTAGTAACACTTTAAAGTTAGCCTGGTAAACCCATGAAAGGCAGCTTGCTTTATAAATATTTTTGTTTTGTATGTTATATATTTACAAGTTGGTAAAGTGCTGTTAGTGTGTAAAACAAGATACAACACCTATCTTCTGAGTTTGATCATAAAGTGTTCTTAGAATAACAGAAGCCTTGTGTTGGGCATGTTTATGCACCGAAAATAATGTAGCGTCTTTTTATTATAATCACCCACTCGTTTTACGGTTATAAAAGATTTTAGAGCAATGCATATTATTCATTCTTTTTGCAAACTTTCTTACTGATCTTGAGCAGAAATCTAATTCTCTCCGTTTCGGAGCACCTCTGTAGCATTGAAATATTTCAGTCGACAGTTTTCGTGCAGGTGCCACGCACATTTGGTGAAGGTCACTAACTCTTTTCACGATTAAAAGAGACTTTCTTGTAAAAAAGATCGGTAGCTTTTATAACTAGCAGAACAAAGGGAATACAGCACAGAGAAAAAGCCTTTGAGGTTTTCAAAGTTTTGTATTCTTTAGTGAAGAAGAATTCTCTGGAGAGGTCTCGGAGAAACCTGAACTGGGAAATAAAAACGTTGGACGTTCTTTGCTGTAAAATCTATATAAGGATAAGGATACGGTCATTAAGTCAGCAAACCACAAATGGTTTTGTTCTAGGCTCTTTGCATAGTGCCCACTGTAAGTAATACGTCATGAAATGACAAGGGCTATCCAATATCCTCTTTATTATATGTTCAGCTGTAACTGATATTGAGAAGCAAATACTTAGACATTCTTATCGTCCTTTTTTTTTTTTTAAATTTGTATAATTCTTCATTTACATTTTTGAAACAGAACTCCTAGATAAATATAAAAATGCTCCATGGTCCACTTTTCTGACTTATTTAAAAATGATTTAAAGAAAGCAATAATGGTCAATCCTTTTTTTTTTTTTTTTAACTCCCCATGAAGGTTGTTGAGGCAGGCATACAGGCAAACATTAAAAGAGAAACATTAAAGAATCACACTTACCTAGGTGGATGCAGCATCCGATTCTAGACGGATGGGGCAACGGATCTCCGTCCGTCTGTTTTTAGCGGTCCGGATTGAATGCTGGCGGGTGTCAGAAGACACTTGTCCTCTCTCATATCCTCCACTTCATAGAGGGCTACGGATGGTCCAATCGGGTCCCCCTGAAAAACTGACAGGCAGAGCTGATCGGTCTGTCAGTGTGAAGGGGGCCTAAGGAGATGTCACTTCAGTGCCCTATTATAAATTTAGAGGATGGATTGCTTGTATTTCTCTAACAGGTTTATTTTATATGCGCAATTGTTGTGTTTTGTGCTTTTTTGCTGTTCTCAATGCATGTAAGAATAATCCCGTGTGTTATCCTTTGAGGGGGGGATACATGCTCGATCCCTACAATCTGTATTACTGCATGTTTCAGGGACAGTGGCTACAATTTCTGTTCTATTTATCTTTCTGCTCTCTGTCCATTTCCTGTCGAGGTCAGCAATTTATTGACATCCTATTAGTGATCTTATTCTCCATGGTCACCATTTTAGATGAGTATTTGGGGATGATGTATTGCTGGAGCGCCAGTTGTATTGACTGGCTGACTATTATTGCAGATCATCATTTTTGTTGATCCAATATTTATGAGAATACAAGCTGTCAGTTCCCCCGGAGCCAATGCAATTGTTACTGAGAAGCCAACTGCATGTGAACATGATCATGTCCTGGAGCTGGTTATATTGTGCTGTTTAATGTGCCTTTTGTTTTGTCTGATAAGCTACAGAAAAGTTGAACCTGAAGCCTCGTTGGGATTTCAGTTTGCAAATTTCTAAATACATTCCGGATGCATCAATATAAAAGGTGTGCAAAGTCTTACATTTTTTTTTTTAACTCTGCCACAGTCTGGGGAGAAAGAACTTGCCCCTGCAAGCATACTGTAGGGGAGGACCCTTGCTGGCCATGTGGAAGCAGTGGTCTCTCCGCAGAGAGTCCAACATACCCCTTGCATTTGGGCAGCATAAAAGCCAGCAGAACAATACATGCTGAATACATTTTGGAAAGGCACAATGTGTGAAGCACCACAAAAGCGATCGTGTGAACTACACAGCCAGCTGCAAGGGACATAATTGGTACAGACAATTGACAGGCATTAGTGAGGCTTTAAAAACACAGTTGAAATGTCTGTTCTTGGCGCACCTGTAAACTTCGACTGGGGGTTCATCCACAATAGCTTTGCTCTCAGAAAAGCGATCCACAATGGCCGGTTGAGAAAAACGTTATTAAAGTGTAACTAAAGGCAAAACTAGTGTGGAGGAGGATTAGAACACCTGTCGGGTTTTTATATCTGTCTGTGCCCCTATTAGGGAGATTCTCACTCTCTATTTGTCCTGTTTACCATTATTGAAAGTAAAAGAAAATCCCACATTTTGGGTTGTAACCCGAAAAAGTAATAGAGGAGAAATCTTCCAATGGAGTCACTAGTTCTGGTGACCTGGGGGGGGGGGGGGTCCCCAAGGATATCCCCTGTCAGAAAAATGTATAAAAAGAAGAGCTGCGCCAGTATGCTATATATATATATATATATATATATATATATATATATATATATATATATATATATATGTAAACCAGTAGTCCATATATCAGTCCTCCAATGACACCACACATTGAAAAAAGTGCCCGACCACCATATCATAAGCCTGCTTACCAGATAGCAAGCAAAAAGGGCGTTTGGCTGCAACCCAGCCACGGCCTTTAGCTTGCAGTGTTGACCACTGGAAACACACAAGGGCCGGACCTTGTAGCTGAAGAACCACCCTAGGCGTCTCACAAATTCGTAGCCTTACTTCAATGATGCACTCAGAATGGGCTCAGAAGAAAGAAAAACTGACCATAGCGTTAACATTTAATAAAAAAATTTGTATTGCACTTACATGTAAAAAGATAGTAATCACATAAAAACAAATGCCGGCAAGCACAGGAGCCCCTCCTCCTCTCGAACAATGTGTTGACGTCAGTACGTGCCCTCCCAGACATGTTTCGTCATAGGCGACGTTTTCAATGGGGAGAAGCAAGGTTCTAAATGTACCTTTTCTGTTTTCAGCTTTGCTTTAAGGGGACTTTTCTTATTTTGCCCATTTGCTCAAAGTAGAATGTCTTACTAGTCAACCGACCTTCTCTGCGCTCCCCCACTGTTTTGTTCCCCCAGAAAACAAATCCCCAGCAAAGTCCTATGTAGCTGCGTTTTCCTGAGTTGTACCTCTGATTGATCGATGGGCAAGAAATAGCCAACCTTTTATGGACAACTCCTGTCTACAATACAGAATGCATAGATAACATTTGTGCAAACTTCCATTTTTGGCTACCAGGTTTCTGGAATGTCTAGCCAGGCTAGCGGTAGGCTTGTGTAGTCGCGTTGTTTTTCCGGCTTTATTTGTACTCTTCTGTTCTGCCTTTTGCCTTTTTTTATTGTTAGGTTTGCAGGACATTTTGTAACTGTCAGGAGTTTTCATAAGCCTCCTTCCTTCAAACTGAAATGTCAGTAAATGGGAATTTGGATGAAGCCGTCTGTTTCCTTGGCTGATGCCTCTCAGGATATACAATATTTTATTTTCCACTAATTTTCAGCGGATCCTCATTGTATGTGAATTCCAGGCTTCCAAAGCCAGTCACGTCAACGATACCAAAATTTTCCTTTATTTGATTTTGCAGTGTCCCGTTATTGTAACAGTCGCTCTTCCCAGAATGCCTTGCAGAGAGAAATTAGGTCGTTTCAGAGGTTTTTTTTTTTTTATGAAGGCAGGTTTTCCACATGAAGGGAACACTGATCACAAATCACATTTGGGTTTTTGGATATTTTAACGTATTATTGTCACTTTGTATGTAGTTATATCCGACCAACATAAATCTTAGGTGTCCAACTTCTATTTAATTCTCTTGCTTTTATACTTAGATATGATATTGATTATTGGCTATTGATTTGATTTCTTCTAAAAATGTCTCTCCTTGATGAGGAATTGCAGTTTGTACTTTGCTGTGAAGACATATTGGTGAATTGAACCCTAGGGATCTCTTTTGTTGTCTTTTCCCTATATATATATATATTTATAGAACAGCAATACCAATTTATATTTGATGTTTGAGAGGTGGCCTGACCAACATGGAGGAAATTACATAAACTCTTGTATACAGCGAGTGACCCCATAAAATACCTATATCCTGTAGGACTTGTATCTTTTTTCGGATCGGAGGAATCGGAGGGTAAAACAACAAATCGCTTGTTCACACCTAACTAAATTTCTAATGCTCCTATAGCATGTGTTTGGGCGTTAAACTGGTATTAATGAGCTTTAGTATGGGCATTAGACTGGCGTCAATGAGCTTAAAGCGGAGTTCCACTCAAAAATGGAACGTCCGCTTTAAGGGAGGTGACCCCCTGACACGCCACATTTGACATGTAATTTTTTTGGGGTTGGGGGGCTGGTACCCTCTTTTTTCTTTTCAGAGGGTCCCAGCTCCCACTTCCTCCCGGCACACCGTGGCACCGGAAGGGAGATCACCTCTCCCCCCTCCCTCTTGGCAATCATCTGGGACACGTCACAGGTCCCAGATGATTGCCTGGTTGTGAAGCCACAGCCGGATGCCCGCACTTACAATGCCAGCGCCGCAGAGAGGAGGGGGTGAGGAGCGGGGCTTCGTGCGCCCACATCACTGGACCCTGGGACAGGTAATTGTCTGATTATTAAAAGTCAGCAGCTACAGTATTTGTAGCTGCTGACTTTTATTTTATTTAGCAGAACCCCGCTTTAAGTATGGGTGTTAGACTGGCATTTTACAAGCATTAATGAGGAGTTGACGCTTTCCAAACGCCCTATGAGCAGTTTTGAAGCGTTTGAGGAGCATTAAGGCGCGTTAAAACTGCTCCACAGTGGAAAGTAACATTACAGGAAATACATTTTAGAGCCCCGCAACCACACCGCAAACGCCTGCCAGAGCATTTGCAAAGGGTTACCATAGACTTGAATGGGAGGCGTTGAAAAGCTTCAAATGCTTCCTGACTCGACATGAGGCTTAAATTTTGAAGCAAAGCGACGCTAACGCGTCA
The DNA here is from genome assembly GCA_037952835.1 of Lithobates septentrionalis. Lineage (NCBI taxonomy): Eukaryota > Metazoa > Chordata > Amphibia > Anura > Ranidae > Lithobates > Lithobates septentrionalis. Next base: position 2,470,808 of record JBBDGP010000459.1, read on the forward strand.
TGTTTTCATAATGTGAACAGCACTGTGTGCTGTCCATTGTATCATTTACATTACACATTTTTAATGCGAGTGTGAAGCAATCTCTATGGCATTATGTGGCTGTTACAGCAAGTGTTGTCTTTAGAATGATTCTGAAGATTATGAACCACTCAGATGCAAAATACAATGCACTTACTAAACAAAACCAGAGAAATTCCCAGCTCAGCTTATCGACCAGCCTATCGGATTTTTTTTATTTGAATCAACTTTTTTGATTTTTAGCAAATTTATTTTAATAAAATGCTTTTGGAGTAAAAATCTATCTAAAGATAGTTTTCTATTTAGGATACATTATTAATTTAGTTTATTCGGCATGAAATGGAGCTTAGTTATGTAGCATGAGGCTGTATATTCTGCAATATTTAAATTTTTGGTAAACTCACTTAATGAATCCAAGCTCTGGGAGCTGAGATGACATGCACTGCATTGATGCATTCACAGAATTCTACAGTAACCATGAGAAAAACAAAGTTCAGGAATATTCCTTTATACCATTGTTTTGCAAATCTATGTACACTACAAACTGAATGATTAACTCGGTTCTGATATCGCTGTTTTACTAACCTGACAGCTAATTATTCTAAATAGGAAACCTTCATTTTGTTTGCAAATATTAAAGATTCTAACTACCAGCAAGAATGAGTCCTTACATTTAAAGAGCACCTGTCATTTCAGATCCATCATGGCAGCGCCTGTTAGCGGACATCCACTCACCTGCTGCCGCCACGTCCCTCACCTTGTTGGGTCACTGCCACATCACCAGCCGTCCCATTAAAGTGAATGAGACTGTCAGCGAGTCACCAGCGGGTCAGAGGAGGAGCCACTGCGGGGACAGTGATGACAGTTGTTCTTTAAAAACTATGATTTAAAGTGGAGTTCCACCCACTTTTACAACTCTAGAGCATCCCTCACTAAACTGTGCACTGTAAACAAATTGGATATTTTTTTTCTCAGCACCTACTGTATATCTGCTGTATTCATTTTTCACTTCCTCCTCTCTGGCCGTGGCCCATCGCATCATTTCCTGTTTGCAATGCCTTCTGGGAAGGGGTGGCAAGTTCCCCTGACACTGCCGTTGCTATGGAAACCTGACCTGAAACCTGTTACACTGCTTGTGCTGATCTGAGCATGTGCGAGATCTGCAAGGATGAGATCCAGGAAGAAATACAGTCTGGCTTCAGATGCCCACACTTAAGATGGCCACGGCCTGCTGTAAGTTTATAAAATAACAAACTACTGCTATAAACTAACAAAACAGACCTTAGTTTACAGACTAACTTTACTAGAATACATTAAGCTTGTGTATTATAGCGGTATTTTTATTTAAAAAGTATCATTTCGGCCGGAACACCACTTTAAATCGACTTGATTTAAAACAAATCCATCCTGGCAGACAATGATCTGTTTTTCATTATTGCCATATTATAGTAATGATTTCTAATAGCCTCTTGTAATATGTCTCCAATCTGACTGTCTCCTGAAGCATGTGCCCAGCCTCCAACAACTTCTGAACAAAGACATTCTTTGACAATCTCCTGCAGCATGTCCACAATCCCTGACCATCTCTTGTATCATATCTGCAATCTCTGGTCACCTCCTATATGTTATGTTCACAATCTCTGACCATCTCCTTTTGTCATACCCAAAGTCTTTCACTATATCTTGTTCCGTGTTTGCTGTCTCTGATGATAAAAATTCATTGAATTTCATGTGCAGCCCTTTGGTGATGCAGTTGAGGCCCCCCCCCCCCCCCCATATCCAAGTTGATCACCACCGCTTTAGAGGGTAGATGGGAAAAGATCATTTTCATTTTTCAATTTTGCGTTAAAAGGAATGTATAGCTTTTTTTTTAATGTATCCTGAATGTATTTATGTTCGGTAGTAAAGGTTATTGAAAGAGTTAATTTAATTTGACTTCTAAGGCAATAGAGCATTTCATGTTGGTAACTTGTAGCTCACATGTGATGAGCTGTGTGTAAAGCTGGCCATACATGGCTCGCTCAGTTTTTTGAGCCAGTGAGCTGAGAAAAAAAAAAAACCAGAGCCGATTCCCCCATCTACACATTGGAGGTGGATGCGGGAATCCTCCCTGCTGTGCCCCATTGTATTTTGACAGCAGAGGAGTTAGCTGGACGACTCTGCTGCTGTCAGAATACACTGATTGATTCTAGTGCAGATCACACTAAAATTTACCTGCAAGCCCGTTTTGTGAGCAGTTGATCAGTAGACTGATCTCGAACAGGACCAGCCATAGATGGATCGAAATGAGTCCGTTTTCTGCTGAAGCGCACACATTTTGATTCATCTATGGTTAGCTTAAAGTGTCAACAACTACCTATAAATGGTGTATTGCATGCTGTTCATGTCACTATGAGATTTTTTTTCTGTGTTCTGCAAAAAAACCTGGTTGATCGTGCTGCTCTCTATCTCCCCCTTCTGCCCATGTCCCCAATTCAGCTAGGGATTTTGCAGAGCTGTGTTGGCAACTCTGCACATGCTCAGTTTTCAGTGAGTTTCTATGCTGAGCAATTCCTTCCTATCACATCTGAGCAGCCCGTGTGACTATAGAACAGTGGTTCTCAACTCCTGTCCTCAGGACCCACTAACGGGCCAGGTTTGCAAGATAACTGAAATACATCACAGGTGATATCATTTGGTGCTCAGTGATTGCAGTATTCTAGTCTACATCTCCCCAAGGTAATACTTAAAATCTGGCCTGTTAGTGGGCCCTGAGGACAGGAGTTGAGAACCACTGATATAGAATCACACGTGGCCGTATACACAGTGGTAAATGACTGCCCACTCCCTCCCTCCCTCCCTCCTCCATGCCCACTAACCAGCTAAACACAATGGGGGTGGGATATTACATGTAGATTAATGGAGGCTTCACCTCCCTCTTATTCTAAGATGCAGGCTAGAGATTTGATTTCAAATATTTATTTGTATGACAATTTAAGAGCCCGTTCACACCACATGCATTGGAAAGTAGGTTATATGGTTTTTAATGGCATAGTTCACACTAGTGCTTGCAGTTCCAGTGCGTTCGATTTCCAGAAAAAAAAAAAAGTAGAACATACTGCATTTTTCCTGGACTGGACTGGAATGCTGTAAAACACATCAAAAACTCACCTAAACGCACCAAAAACGCAAAAAAACTGGAACACGCATGTCCTTATTTAAGGTTAAGAAAAAGGAGGGGGGGGGGGGGGTGTAAAGCACTGGATTGCATCAGAAAGGCACTGGAACACATCCAAAAACGCACATTGCAGAAAAGCATCTGGACTGGGTTTCTATGGTGTTAACTGGCCCCAAAACAGTTTTTTGATAGTAATAATTTATTTTTATTCCTGTATTCCAAAGGTTGTTTTTTTTTTTTTTTTTTTTTTTTTTTAACATGTGACTAGCAGCAGAGGACTAGAAGCTCCTCCTGCTTATGTTTCCCTGCAGACAGGCTGGAAGAGATCTGGGTCATGTGACAGCTGTATATCCATTAGGAAAACGGTACTTGGAAGTTTGTTTTTTTAAATTAAAATAATTACAGTGCCATCATCCATATACAGAAATCGAAGGGACAATGTAAATTACACAGTGTGTGTTTAATATCACTTTAAGATTTGTCCTAAATAAAGATGGCTGAATGACTTGTGCATCCCCTTCTGCCTCTCCCTAAGACGTGACTGTCTTTAGGGATCACTACAGTTAGAAATAATGTATTCTGATCACTTTCTGTGCATAATGCCTATAACGTTAGTATTCTGTCTATGAATTCCTCTTTTTTTTTAAATTTCATATACATTTTTAACTAAAATGTCCTGTTCTAAAGGTAACGTTTTCCTGTAAAGCTTACCATTGATGAGCCTCCCTTACTAGATCTTTACATTCAATATACTTTTTCTTACAAAAAAGTGTTTGTGGCTCCTTTTATAATCTGAGTAGGTATTCTGTTATTCCCGCACCCTCCAAATAGTCTCATTAAGAAGGCAGATCACAAAATAATCTGCAGACAGCAGGCAGAGAGTTTCGGGAATGCGGCACATTGATAAACTGGGAAACGTTTCCCTTCAGAGAGACCTTCTGTTCTTTCAGTATTCCGTCGTTTTGTTTAATAATATTTCATTATTTTATGAATAAGCAGCCGGATGCAGTATTTATAGAAGCTTCTGAAAATCCAAGCGTTGAAGGCAGCTCATTATAGAGATCCGCTGCTGTTCCTCTGCAGCATCACACACTGCAAAGTACTGTTTCCCCATCTCTGCCGTGTGGGCATAGCTGTTGGCGGTGGCATCTCTGTAATGCAGCTCAGGATAGTTTTGTATGACATGATGATAAATGAAAGGAACTCGCTACTCCAAACATGAAAACTTGATTTTAACCACTTCAAGACCAGGGATTTTCCTAACATAGTATTTTTTGCTAGATAATTTCTTAGAACCCCTAAATACACATACACACACACATATATAAAATAATTTTTAGTAGAGACCCTAGAGAATTAAAATGCAGTTGTTGCAATATTTTATGTCACATGGCATTTGCACAGCGGTCTTTCAAACGCAATATTTTTTGGAAAAAATACACTTAACGAATAAAAAAAAAAAATGTTAGCCCAATTTTTTTGTATAATGTGAAAGATGATGTTACGCCGAGTAAATAGATACCTAACGTGATACTTTAAAATTGCGCACGCTCGTGGAATGGTGACAAACTACGATGCTTAAAAATCTCCATAGGTGACACTTTACAAATTTTAAAGGTTACCTGTTTAGAGTTACATAGGTCTAGTGCTAGAATTTTTGCCCCCACTTGTACGATTGTGGGGATACCTCACGTGTGTGGTTTGAACACCATTTACATATGTGGGAGCGACTTTCATATGCGTTCACTTCTGCGCACTAGCTTGGAGGGATAGGACACTTTCAATGTTGGTCTTTTTTATTTTATTTTTTTAGACTGTCCCTTTTTAAAAAAAAAAAAAAAAAAATGTTATCACTTTTTTATTCCTATTACAAGGAATGTAAACATACCTTGTAATGGATAAAAGCTCTTTATTGAGAGATCTGGAATCAAAACGACCCAAGCTTTCTCATTTACCTTTTAAGGCAAAACATTTTTGACTTAAAAAAAAAAAAAAGTCAATACATATAACTTTTAATCTGCCCGAGGAATTGACGTCGGAGGTCGCTCTGGTCCTCCAAGGGCAAAGAGCTGAGTGGGGGTGATCTTGCCCTCACTCGGCTTCCTGCCTAGCCATTGGCCACACCGGATCGGTTCAGAGCTTACCGACTGCTCCGGTAAGCTCGGAAACCACCAGGAAAGGGGCGGGAGGGGGCACCTCTCGCAGCGAATCCGCTGTTGAGAGCACTTTTATCTGAAAGCCGGCCTCCTGACTGAAAAAAAGATACCGGGGTTATGGCAGCTAGCTGCTGCCATAACCCCGGTATTTAGATTGTAAGCTCTAACGAGCAGGGCCCTCTGATCCCTCCTGTATTGATTTGTATTGTAAGTGTATTGTCTGCCCTCATGTTGTAAAGCGCTGCGCAAACTGTTGGCGCTATATAAACCCTGTATTATAATAATAATAATAATATGTAATGTCAAAGTAATGACGTACATTTACAGTTAGGTGATCGGCAAGTTATTAAGAGGACTTGAGGCTTATTTGCTGAGTGGCTAAACTAAAAAGACGGTTCCGTACTGCACATGTGCGCTGAGCTTTCTAATTGGCCCAGCGGCAGAGGAGGGGGGGCCGAACTTCCGAGGGACGGCGCCATCTTCAGGAGTTCAAAAACAGGTCGACCCCCCAGCCCCCCCCCCCCCCCCCCCCGAAAGGTGCCAAATGTGGCACTGGAGGGGGAAGGAAGCAAACAAGTGGAAGTTCCACTTTTTGGGTTGAACTCTTTGCGTTTTCTGATTCTAAAGCCAAGAGCAATGCTAAAAGTTTCTACAAGTCCTAACAGACCATTTCCAGGAGTGTCAGACTTTTGTGTTCCCCACAGCTGTCCCTGGTTGCTTTCTATGACCTCTATGTCAGTACTGTACCCTGTAATATGGGACCCAGGAGAGCCACAGAGTCGTTCTAGTGAGTACTACACTAAAATCATGTTCGGTCACGTTGTAAGATATGACTCCGCTGCTCTATAGTCACTTGTTCTGTTTTTCTGGCAGTGAGACAGCACTGCAGCAAACTCTCTGCCAATACCAGTAGTGAATTATCATCTACACAAGAACACACACATTTCAGTAAAGTTCTGTTGTCAGCCATAGGTTAAATGCTAAACTTTAGACTAACAGAGGATATCTCTCTAAGGCTGAGTTCACACTGGCATTAAGAGCAGGCGTTTGAGAGGCGTTACAAAGGCCCCTCAAATGCCCATGGTACAATAGACAACACATAGTGCTGTTCACAATAAGCGCTAGCGTCACTTCAAAATTGAAGCCTCATATCGAGTCGGGAGGCGTTTGAGGCCTTTCAACGCCTCCCATTCAAGTCTATGGTAACGCCTGGCAAATGCTCTGGCAGGCAGTTGCTGGGCATTAAGATTAGTTAATTTACTGTAATGGAATAATCATTTGTGGAGCAGTTCTAACGCTCGTCAAATGCTTCAAAACTGCCCATAGGGCAATGGATGGTCCGATCGGGTCCGCCCCACAGTTTTTCAGGTGGACCCGATTGATCTGCCCCCTGGGCAAGTATAAAATGTTTAGGTCTAGTGGAGTCCATTCCTCAACAGGTCAAGACTATTTTGGTGGCAAAAGGAGGACCTACCTCAATATTAGGTGGGTGGTTATAAAAGTTGTTTGGCTGATTGGTGTATAGATTTAGCTGTTTGCCTGTGGTTCAACTTTAACATTTACAGATGTAATTGTTCCCATACGTTTCACTTTTCTAAAATAAGAATTCTTCATTGTGACAAAAAAAGAGAAGCTTTAGAGTATGATTTATTTCAGTCTAGTAATTGTAAAGAAAGCAAAAACTCCATATGCCGAAGAAGTCCTATTTATAACTGTTTTGTTTGAATCTTCCATGGAACACGCTATATAAACATTCAGAAACATATCACCTCTGCTTATGTATACAGTACAAACCACCTGACTAAAGCTGTAAATCCCTCATACATTCAAGTGGTTTCTGATTATTTTTATAGAAATGTGTTCCAGCTTATGCGCAAATAGGCAGTTTTTCCGCAAGCCAAACTGATGGTAATGTTTTGAGTATTTGCATCATCATCTACCTTAAAGGAGAACTCTCACAATCATTTTTATAAAGAACATAGTTTTCAGTAAATAAATGTGTAAATACCTTGAATTCCCTTCTCCATGAATCACAATAATTTTAATTTTTTTTTTAAAGAAAATCCCTTTTTTCTTTTGACCTGGACATTTAATAGATGGGCAACTCCTATTCTCCATATTGATTAGTGGTTCCAAAATACAGCAGTAGGGAACAGACACAAAAGATACACTCCGCATCTTTCCAAATAACTGTTCTGCTTTATTATGACGCAATTGAAGGTTTTTATACATGATTACTTAGGTATCACATTAATAATACAATTGTACTTTTATGGTAACAAAGGGCGTAACATAGGCAGGCTAATTCTAATCAGGCCACAAAAGAATACAAACATTTAATGATAACATTATTAGTACCGTGTGCAATACATATAAAATAGAATACAATTATATACAGGACTTAGAAAATTGAATACTGTCCGTGATACTTTTTTTATTCGCACTAACATATAATTTTTCATGGGCAAGCTTTCGGGGTGTGTACAGAACTTACAAATTTCCTTTACACTTTGTTTACATCTGTTCTGTTCCTCCCCATAAAGATTCCTTTTTTTTTTTCTATTTTTTATTTTTTTAAACTAAACCCAAATCCCCCCCCCCCCGCGTGTGTAATGAACATGACTGTTGGGTGTGCCTGTGTCACATGCTGACTCAGATTTACTGCCCTTAAGACAAATGAGTGGGTGCATCAGTGTGAAGTGTTTATCTTACTTTCCCCTCTGCATTCTGAAGCTGGCCATAGATGGATCGAACCCTGTTCGCATTCAGAGACGCACACCCGCATGTTATGTTAGGACACAGCGGCCTGTGCCTGTGCAGCCGCATGTCCCAATAGAAATGAATGGAAAGCCGGTGCAGGGATGTACGCAACAGCTGGGCAAACCTGTGGCGGTAAAAGATGGCCCTGCATGGGGGACGTGTGTCTGCGCCCCGTGTGAATGAGCCCTTATAGACAAAGCTGTCCACAAAAAGTCGGTTGAAACAAAACATTCTACACTGACGGGTTCTTACAATGGTCAAATTTTTATTTAGTAATGCAAAACCTTTTTTCGCAAAAGGAGAACAAAAACTGTTGCTGTAACTGCTTAAAAAGTTCATATAAATCTGTTGGGGCATCTAACACCTCCTTCTTTCAAGATCAACAATGGTGCGTTGTTCCTTTATACCGTGGAGGCACCCTAAGACAGGTAGTACTGTCCAGTTCATCAGCTTAAAATATAGGGGGGAAAAAAGACTAAAAAAAAAGAAAATTAATGCAGCCACTAAATATTAAGGATTGGTAAGCTGCAGTATAGTACATTTTTTGTTTTTGGGTTTAACACCACTTTAAAGTGACATTAAACCTTCCATTTTTGTTTTTTTCAGTTAAATAATAAACCTGTTATATTTACCTGCTCTGGTGCAATGGTTTTGCACAGAGCAGCCTTGATCCTCCTCTTCTGGGGTCCCTTCGCCAGTGCTCCAGGCTCTTTCTCTTTGGCAAGTGCCCCCCGTGGAAAGCCGCTTTTAATGAGGGCTCCCAAGCCGCTCTGCCTCTATTGACACAGAATGGGATGCTCAGTCCTGCTCCCCCATCACAGCGTTTGATTGACAGCAGCGGGAGCCAATGAGGAGGGAGACAGCAGCGAGAGCAGATGCTCTCATGCACATTGCTGGATCGGATCGGGCACAGGTAAGAATAAGGGGGGGGGGCTTGGGAGATCCTGCAGCTACAAATACTGTAGCTGCTGACTTTTAATATAAGAACCATTACCTGTCCAGGGATCCAGCTGTGTCCTCACCCGAGCAGATTCTTCAATCGGCTTCGGGGGCAGGCACCGGCATCTTGACTAAGGGAAATTGGCAGTGAGGCCTTGCGGTTTCGCAACCGGCTTCCAACTGCACAAGCCGTGTCTTCTGGGGACCTGTGATGTGTCCCAGAAGCCTGCGGGGGGGAGGAAGGGGGCAGAATTCTGGCTCGGATCGCTGCGGGTACCTGTCAAAAAAAGGTACCCCCCCCCAAAAAAAAGAGGGGGTAAAAACAAGCGGAACTTCCCCTTTTGGATGGAGTTCCACTTAAATGCATCAAATACATTAAGGTAATAAACCTTAGTGCTTTACAACCAGTTTAAGGAATCTCTTTTCTAGTTAGGTCAGTAATAGCTAGCCAGCAGCCATTTTGTTCTGTCCCTGGGTCCCAGTATGGTCCCCTTTCATTACGCCGAGTGATTAGATATAAGAATAAAATGGCTCTCTTGACAGGTACATGTGGCTATTGAAGACACTTTCCACTGGCTCCACTTTTTTTTTTCTATGTATGCAGTTATCGGTTTTCTGAATAACTATTAAAGAAAACTGAGTTTGTGAGCAGAATCTAAACTACTCTTTCTCCTTTGCATATGTCAAGTAAAGTGTTTATGAGAGAAATACAGGGAGGCTCCTACTGCTGACCTCATGCAGACATTTTTAGGTGCCTGGCTGTGATGCTGTCGTCCTTGTGTTTATTACTTTCTAGCACTGACCCAGAACAAGTGCCTACCCTCAGAATTTATACAAAAGTCATTGTAATGTTAGAAGGCTGAATGGTGCCCTAGGCAGGGTAAGGTAGGAGCCATGACAAAGGACTAATGTCCGAAACGCGTAGGCTGTTTTTTTTAAATAGGGTGGTACATCTTCCATAAGAGAATTACTATTTTTTGGATGTCATCCTGAGTGCCGACCAACTTTCCTTATTCAGGGTAGGAGTTTGACATGTGTAAGGATTGCAATAGGCACAGAGAAGCTGCCCAGTTTTACATTGTCTTTGCTGGTATGGCTCATCCCAACAAACACCAACTACCTACATCCTCCCTTGTGAAATAACAGGTAGGTACACATCATTGACCACTTGGCCCCTCTCCCCTTGTTTGCTACAGGAGCATGAATGTTCTAGCTTGGACCCCTGGACATCCCTCAAGTCTCTCAGTTCCCCTTCGATTGATGCAGCTCTGCAGAACAGCCAGGCAACAATCATTTGTAGAATGAGAAGTCATCCATGTAGTACTAATGGACAGATGGTTGTAACATTGCATACACCAAAAAAGAGAAAAAAATACATGTATTTATAACCATACACAACAATTTATATAAAAAATCCTAGTAGTCTTCGGATATCTGTTGAATGTGAGGAAAGTTCATAGTTCAATATTGTGAATAAAGTGATCCTTTTCACCATGTGAGTAGCTGGTATAAACAAACGTGAATGTGATAGGCCCTCCACATAAAAGCAATGCAGGCTTACCAAAAGGGTTGGACTCATACGAACATACGCTCAATGAGTCAGCAAGGCTTGTATTGCCAGCAGGCAATAAAGGAGGATCTTTAGACCAGATGGCGATGAAGTCCGAGTCTCATCAAAAGCCCTTTACCAATACCAAGCGCTTTTTACTACGGAAAATGTAAGTGTTTTACTTTTTAATAAATTCTGCTGTACAAAACGGAATTATGCTATGTGGCCCCTTGTTTTATCCTTTATGGGCTATTCTACTGAGATGAACCACCTTTTAGAAGAGTTCCTTCAGGGCTTTTGATGAGACTCGGACTTCATCGCCATCTGGTCTAAAGATCCTCCTTTATTGCCTGCTGGCAATACAAGCCTTGCTGACTCATTGAGCGTATGTTCGAATGAGTCCAACCCTTTTGGTAAGCCTGCATTGCTTTTATGTGGAGGGCCTATCACATTCACGTTTGTTTATACCAGCTACTCACATGGTGAAAAGAATCACTTTATTCACAATATTGAACTGTGAACTTTCCTCACATTCAACAGCTATCCGAAGACTACTAGGATTTTTTTTTATATAAATTGTTGTGTATGGTTATAAATACATATATATTTTTTTTTTTTGGTGTATGCAATGTTACAACTATCTGTCCATTGGATTTAATTAGCGCTACACTGTATATGCACTTGTTACTTTCACAAATATCCTTTTTTGTTGTGTGAGCTGCTATTGGGTTGAGTAAGCGCAGAGTTTTTATTTTTATTGTTTATATATCCATGTAGTACTGCTTGGACCTTGAAGAAGGGGACATACCCCGCAAGCTTGTCCTGAAAAATTGTATGTTGGTGCAAATAAAAATTGTATCACGGACAGTACTCAATTTTCTCTTGTCACAATTGCACTAATACGGCTACGATCAAATCAAGTATGTGTATGTCAAAAAAGGTTTACTCTGAGCTCTTAGGGAATGAGTTTTTAAAGGGAACTTGTGCTTAGCCCACAGCAGCATATGTTCAGCTTCTCCTCAGTCCCTCTGCTATATTTGGTCCCCAACAGCAAAGAAGAGTACCCGGGTTTAGGAAAGAATGTGACATAGATATTCCTCGTTCTTCCATTGGACGGGTCTGGTACTTGACAGTTGACTGTTCAACCACTAAGCTAGGAAGTAGTCCTCAGCCCAGGGTCAGCTCCAAGACTTGACCCGGTGGCGGGGGAAGCAGAAGAAAGGTTAGTATGTGCAGCTGGGTAGGCCGGTATCGGTGAACTTGTTGCATTGTCTTGCAAGGAACAGATCCAAAAGTATTCAAGGTTGTAGCTTGACACCGAGCAGGGCAGCTCCTGAATGTATGGAATGTGTTTACATTCTGTAGTTACAGTGGAATGAGAGATGGTGATAAGCAGGAAAAGCTCTGTGCAGTCAGCCCTCAGCTGTTTACCAGCACAATCTTAAACTAATATTTATAGTGGGAAACATTTTTGTTATTAGGAAGCTAATTGAGCTATTGGATTTTTTTTTTAGACCTTGAGATAAGGGACTGTGATTGACAAGTTCTGCCAAGAATCCTTTCATGAACTCCTCAAACTCGGCAAACCAAATGCAGTCAGGAAATCTGTATTAGAAGTGCTTACAGAAATTCTGCCTGCCGCAATGAAGTGACTGGCGCGGAGAGATCATAGTGCCAGTTGTACAGTAAAATCCACACTTTTTGAGAGTGTTGGAGAGCCCTCCGTGACGCTCGCAGTGAACCCCTCCCCATGTTACTACTATGTTTAAAAACACAAAGAAAGTTCTTTGGATCCAAACTAAAGGCCCAGTCGCTGAACGGACAGCTGCCAGTTAGTAAACCACAGCGGTTTACCTGTCCGGCATCAGTCCATCCTGATTTCGGTAGGTGGGCAGTGTGGTGTGCGATTCAGCACATCACATAGCTCCCCCCCCCCTTTTTTTTTTACACTGAGCTTTATTTGAAGTGTACAAAAATCACTCGATTCACGTCACGGTACAACAGCGAGGATGGGCTGCGATAAAATTCAACATGTCTATATCCTATCCCAGCTCTGGGCTGCGTTGCAGTTCGAATAGGACACTCGGAAAACTATTTTTTTCTCTGTGTCCTTAGCAGTGACTAGCGTTTTTACAGTGCAGTAAGACTCCGGCCACTGCCTATAGTGTGAATTGGCCCTTAAAGCTGCTGTGTAGTAAGCTCGCGGTCGTCGTTTACTATGTCTTCCACCTTCTTTCTATTGCAGAGCTGCAACCTCCAAAAACCACTTTGGAACTCAATACTCCAGTGTTGGATACTTGTGTCCTCCGCGGTTCTATTTTTCATCACCTATGTCCCTGCCGAGTCCTGTAACCACTGGGGGGTACACAGGCTTCTGACACTTTGATCAGGTTTTTTTTTTGTATGTTTGTTTTTTAACTTGACAGGCGTGCTTTAAGAAATGCATGATGGCGCAAAACACAATCATTCGCCTTTAAAAGCCTTTGTTCATATGAAGTTAGTGGGATAGTGAGCGGGCAGAATGGTACAATGAACCCTAAACCTCCTATCATCTTCTGTACAGGAGCCTGGAGGGGGAAGAGGCAGCACTCAGCCTATCAGAGCTGTTGCTTTGCACAGGGTACTAAGCCTAGAAATGAACATGTTTCGGTAGATCACACTGATGGCGACGGCAGGGAGGAGGGGTGACTAATGTAGGAAAATTCAAAGAGAAATGAAAAAGAGGCACGTTGGGTACAAGATTTCAGTAGACGAGTCAAATTTTCAAGGGCACAATGGCTTTGGTTCGGCAGCTCTCTGCAAATCGAGGACAATGCAGTACCTTCATGCCAAGCAGATTTGAGGTGTCCTATATTTCACACATTATTAATTATTCCATTATTGTTATTATTATGCAGGATTTATATAGTGCCAACAGTTTGCGCAGCGCTTTACAACATGAGGGCAGACAGTACACTTACAATACAAATTCATACAGGAGGGATCAGAGGGCCCTGCTCGTTAGAGCTTACAATCTAGAACATTATATAACATCCTTAGGCCCCTTTCGCATTCTGGTTACGTCTGCCTGTCAGTTTTTCAGGTGAACCTGATCAGAAGGTCCCTATATATACATATACTAGGGCCAATTTAGATAGGATCTGATTATTATTATTTAAGGTACTTGTATAGCGCCGTCAATTTACGCAGCACTTTACATATACATTGTACATTCACGTCCCTACCCTGGAGCTTTCACTCTAAGGTTCCCAACTCACCTTTATACTAGGGCCAATTTAGACAAAATCCAATTAACCTACCAGCATGTCTTTTAGAGTGTGGAAGGAAACAGGAGTACTCGGAGGAAACCCACGCAGGCACAGGGAGAACATGCAAACTCCAGGCAGGTAGTGTCGTGGTTGGGATTCGAACCAACGACCCTTTTTTCTGCTAGGCGCGAGTGCTACCCACTACACCACTGTGCCGCCCTACCAGCATGTCTTTAGTAAGGATGAGCTCCGGCGTGTTCGCACAGCCCACGTGCAGAGCCCGCCAGGAGGTCGGCACTGCGCTGCGCTAATCACAGGGACATCGGGACAATGTCTCACTGCCTGTGATCAGCGCAGTGCTGACTTCCTGGCGGGCTCTGCATGTGGGCTGTGCGAACACGCCGGAGCTCATCCTTAGTCTTTAGAGTGTGGGAGGAAACCAGAGTGAACCCATGCAGGCACAGAGAGAACATGCAAACTCCAGGCAGATAGTGTCATGGTTGGGATTCGAACCAGCGACCCTTTTTGCTGCTAGCTGAAGGTGCTAACCACTACACCACTGTGCTGCCCCCATTTTTATGCTTTTTCCCTGGAGTTCTGGTTCATATATGTGGCACCTGCACCACCAAAACCATTTGTATTACTGCTTTATAAATACAGTCACTGCATGTGGACTTTGCTGAATAGACAGCCTGATGTTTTAGAGACATTTAAAACTTCAGATTTTCTGCCTGCAAAGTCAAGAAAGGTCACATTTTATGTGCAGATCTCTTCCAGTTCCCCTGCAGGCAGTGCCTCTGGCGACAGCATGAATTATCCACGATTATGAGATGTTCTTTGCTGCTGAGCATTGCTATAAAGCATCATTTTCTGCTTAGTTTCAAGTTAAAAAATGAGTTTTGTAACATAGACTGTGTGAGACAGGCAGCATCAACCTGCTTTAGAAGAAACCTCCATTTTTATTGCTAATATAGATTAGTTTATGCAGTTGCTACGAAAATGTATCTGAATGTTAATAAAGTTAACCTGTACCTGTAAAGGCTCAGCTTTTTTTTTTAAATAATAAACATGTGAACCCTGATGTTGCTGCATCTACCCGGCTAATAAACCAGGTGTGAACTTCATGTTATGTATTTGGGAGCAGTAATCTTTTTTCTAAAGTTTTACATTTTTCTATTTTTTTTCTTTTCAAGTTCCATACCTCTGGGACTCAATGAAAGCTCTTCTGCCCTCTTTTCGGAGTAGCAGACGAGCTGTCCACTTGGATCGAACGTCTGGGACAGACGAGGACTCGCATATGTTATGCTGGTTTATCTCGCTGTTTTTATCAATGTTCTCTTGTGCTATTGTGACTTGAAATATTTTTTTTCTTTTTTCTTTTATTGTATGTTTTTGTACTGCCTAAAAATGTTAAAGATTTTACAAAAAAAATTAATAATAAACATGTTATACTTACCTGCTTTGTGTAATGGTTTTGCACAGGGCGGCCTGACCTCCTTCTGGGGTCCTATGCCAGTGCTCTTGGCTCCTGCTCTGTGTCTGCTCCCATAGCAAGCGCTTGGTGTAAACCGGGCAGCCGCACATTGTGTGGCTGCACCTCCTGAGCCTGGCTGTGTGTCCCCACACACTATGTGGCTGCACCTCCTGAGCCTGGCTGTGTGTCCCCACACACAGTGTGGCTGCACCTCCTGAGCGTGGCTGTGTGTCCCCACACGGTGTGGCTGCACCTTCTGAGCCTGTCTTTGTGTCCCCACACGGTGTGGCTGCACCTTCTGAGCTTGGCTGTGTGTCCCCACACACGGTCTGGCTGCACCTCCTGAGCGTGGCTGTGTCCCCACACACGGTCTGGCTGCACCTCCTGAGCGTGGCTGTGTCCCCACACACGGTCTGGCTGCACCTCCTGAGCGTGGCTGTGTGTCCCCACACACGGTCTGGCTGCACCTCCTGAGCGTGGCTGTGTGTCCCCACACACGGTCTGGCTGCACCTCCTGAGCGTGGCTGTGTGTCCCCACACACGGTCTGGCTGCACCTCCTGAGCGTGGCTGTGTGTCCCCACACACGGTCTGGCTGCACCTCCCTGAGCGTGGCTGTGTGTCCCCACACACGGTCTGGCTGCACCTCCTGAGCGTGGCTGTGTGTCCCCACACACGGTCTGGCTGCACCTCCTGAGCGTGGCTGTGTCTCCCCACACACGGTCTGGCTGCACCTCCTGAGCGTGGCTGTGTGTCCCCACACACGGTCTGGCTGCACCTCCTGAGCGTGGCTGTGTCTCCCCACACACGGTCTGGCTGCACCTCCTGAGCGTGGCTGTGTGTCCCCACACACAGTGTGGCTCACCCTTTCCCTCCTTACAGAATGTGATTGACCACATCAGGAGCCAGTGGCTCCCACTGCAGCCTCTGTGCCTGCAAGGAGAGAGAGAGACTAGTGATCCCGCTCTTGAGCCCAGCACTGGATCGAAAGAGGAGTCAGGTAAGGGGGGAAGCTGATACTGTAAGGTTTTTTTTGTTGCCTTAAAGAAGTTGTAAAGGCAGAAGGTTTTTCTATGCATTAAGATAAAAAAAAAAACTTTTGTGTGTAGCAGCCTCCCCAGCACCCCCTAATTACATACCTGAGCCCCATCTCTCTCTCCAGCAAAGTCCTCGAATGTTTAAGCCATCCAGGACACTCCTCCTGATTGAGACAGCAGCGGCATCATTGGCTCCCACGGCTGTCAATCAAAGTCAGCCAGCCAATCGGGGAAGAGAGGGGCGGGGCCCGGTCAGGGCTCCCGGTCTGAATGGACACACTGAGTTCTGACTTGGCTACAGTGCATCCATAGGAAGCTGCTGGCTATGGGGGCACGCGATAGGAGGGAGGGGCCAGGAGCTGAGAAGAGGGACCTGAGAAGAGGAGGATCTGGGCTGCTCTGTGCAAAACCAACTGCACGGTGGAGGTAAGTATAACATGATTGTTTATTTAAAGAAAAAAAAAAAAAGAGCCTTTACAATCGCTTTAATGCTTGGGTGCTCAACCTGTGGCCCTCCAGCTGTTGAGGAACTACAAGTCCCATCATGCCTCTGCCTTTGGGAGTCATTCAGTCAGCAGCTTGCAATGCCTCATGGGACTTGTAGTTCCACAACAGCTGGAGGGCCCCAGGTTGCCTACCCCAGCAATAAGGCATGAGTGCTCAACTGTGGCCCTCCAATTGCTGCGGAACTACAAGTCTCATGAGGCATTGCAAGCTGCTGACTGAATGACTCCCAAAGGCAGAGGCATGATGGGACTTGTAGTTCTGCAACAGCTGGAGGGCCCCAGGTTGCCTGCCCCCTGCCTTATTGCATAGAATGCATTAAGGTAAAAATGTTTAGCTATTACAGTTTTTTATGGCCAAAAAGCCTCTCCTTGACCAGTGGCCGAATCGCTGTGCGACTATCTCAGGGGAACATTTTGATGGCTCCATCATGCAACATCATGACATTGCAACTGACCATCTTGCTCATTTAGGTTACCCATACACTGTCAGATTTTTCAGTTAATTTTCCCATCTATGCCAAACAGTTTGAATGAAGGAATCGCCACTCCTGGCTATAGTATTCAGTCAGTCGCAGCACCATTCTTCTTAATTATGAGCATTGTTGCTTTTACTAGCGTCACAAATATCAATCGCTGACTCAGCAGGATCTGTCAGCTTGCAGTTTTCCTTCTTGTTGCTCCAGGCTGTTCGTTTCAGTGGCCTAATCACTAGGCAGCAGATTGCATTCTAAATATACATTTTATACCACCCCGCCCCACCCCAAAGCACATTAAATTGTCTGTATATTATTTCAAACATTCTTTTCTAATCCTTAAATTGAACCAAAAAATTTAGCATTGCATAGCAATTTTCTTTTCCCATCACTCTTTCCATTCCAGTGTCAGCACCCTGAGCCGTGCAGCTGCACATACCCCGGTGACGTCTGCTGGAAATCCGCTGGAAACGTTTTATTTGATCTTATTTTTGGCATTGGATCGGAGCTTGCCCTTTTGACTGCTGTATTTACACTTTTAAAAAACAACTCCCCGCTTAAAAATAAAAGGCTCCCATTTGCAAACAGAGGGCGGTGAAGCCTTGATGCCCAGCCCAAATTTTTTTTTTTTTTTTGGTTTAGGCACACTTAAGGCTTTTATTGGTACATCATTTTTATTATAGGCTGACAAACTATTTTTTTTTTTTTTTTAATTTATTTTTTTCATGAATTTTAGATATTGTATCTGACAATTAAACAGTTTAATACATGACACTGCGAAGAGATTCAGAGTCAATACATACAACACAATTGCCCCTATTGGAATATATCTCCTTAAGGCCCGGTTCAAACTGATGCGCTGTGATTTTGTTCCGTTTTTTGTCCTTTGTGAGGTGCGAATTTACCGCGATTTTTACAGCGAATTTCAGGAGTTGGTCATAGCTGTGATTGATATTCTAGCCAGTGGAATCATAATGTAAAAAAAAATGTTTTTTTCCCTTCTTGTGTACTTCCTGGTTTTTGTGGAGAGTAGTGTGGTGGAATTTGCACATATGTGAACCATCAATGCGATTCAAGAACGATTTCCATTGATGTCTATGGAGGCTAAATTCGCAACGCAGTAAATTCGCACAAGACCCTTTTTTTTAATCGCATCGCATTCGTAGAGGAATCACAACGCATGTATGTGAACGACTGTCATTGAAAACAATGACCTTAGGGATGACATGCGAATTTAAAGTGTTTTTGACGCATCGCATTCGTCATGAACTCGCATCAGTGTGAACCGGGCCTTACTCCTTTTTTCTGGTGATGAACTTTTGGATTTTCCCTCATTTTCAGGCCTGGTGACGTACAGAAAGTCTCCCTAAAAGGGGCACTGACAGCACTAAAAACCTGTACTAAAAATACATTGCTATGGATGCTAAACCAGTGAATATCTACTATAGAAAATAACCTGCAGTGATAATTGTGTATAATCCTTAATACTGGGTACACATTAACAGTTTTTTGACCGCTCTGGTCAGAGACACTGTACTAAGCATGCGAAGTTAGTCCAGTGATCTCCCCCCGCTGAGCTGTTGTGTTCTAACAGGGGGAAAGCTTCCCCGCCAGAACACTCCGATCAGCGCTCTCTGCCATTGGCTGAGAGCACTGATCAGGAGTCGGTGGGCTGCTGGTTTTCCAGCATGCACGTCCGACATACACAGGGACAGAATGTCGACAAAGGTCTCCTGACATTCTGCATGTGTGTATGGGGCTTGAGGCAGAAAGATGTTCTCTTGTTCCTTTCACAGAGGGCGGGTCAGTTATGTCAGCTTAACCTATTAGAAGTGAATCATGCAGAGGGCAGTGACACTCAGTGTTTTAGTTTTGAGGCAACTACACACTATAGAGGGATACACTTTGTTTATTTTTCATGTTAGAGGTTTACAACCACTTTAAGTGGAGTTCCACCCACATTTTTTACTCCTCACCATGCAGCACTAATGTGCGTCCTTAAAATGAATTGTCAATTTATTTTTATTTTTTCTGTTCACTTACCTGATTTAAGCCTATATCTAATTTCACTTCCTCCTTTAGGGGCCACGGAAACGTACAACATTTTCGTTTTTGCATTGGCTTCTGGGAGATCTTGGTCAGCTTGGCATGGCACTGCTCCAGGAATGTTTAACATTGGCGTCTATGTAAAAATCTTGGCCAGCTTGGCATGGCACTGCTCCCGTAACATTTTACTATTGGCGTCTATGGAACATCTTGGTCAGCTTGGCATGGCGCTGCTCCCGTAACATTTTACCATTGGCATCCATGGAACATCTTGGTCAGCTTGGCATGGCAAGATGACCAAAATTGCACTTTACGTGCACGAGATCGGCAGGTATATGTCGGGTAGCCAGCATGCACGGAATACAGGAAGGACACACTGGAGATGGCCATGCTGTGCAGGAACTTCACAAAATAACTGCACAAATAGAAAACTGGGCATAGTTTACAGCATACCTTTGTTACATTGCACGAGGCATGGGTATTCTAGGGGTATTTTTATCTTAAAGTCATATTTCGGCCGGAACTCCGCTTTAAGTTACAGGAACCTAGACACTGAAATGTGAACAGGGACTATTGAAATCCATGGGATTTGGCTTTTTTGAGCGTTTTGTAGCTTCACACTACAAAACACTTGTGTGTGAATGGGGGCTTATACTCGTTTGATGATTTACTAGAGAGTATTACTTTACCCCATTGTCCAGAGAGAGTGCACGGATTGAGCCTCTTTTCTCCAATGCTGAAATGTGGAAAAGAGACCCCTAAATCACCATGTACAATGCAGGACCAGCAATGGCTATATGTATATTGGCAGGGACTATGTTTTTAAACGATAAAACAAATTAATTTGTCCAGCTTAGCATTTTTGCTGATACCCTTAAATATTTGACAGAAACACTTTTTGGACTGTTTATCTTTGAAAAGTAGTTTTTCAATTTGAACTGCTGACAAACAGCTGAATATGATGGTGTAATCATATTTATGTTTATTCATTCCTTTTCATTTTTACCATGTCAGCCATCAGAGTGGTGCCACTTTTTTTTTTCTTCTTCCTGCTGAAGTTAAAACTGAACTCTAGGAATAAAGCCACTTTCTTAAATGTGCCGCATTGCTATGGGTAAGTCCAACAAGGTGCATGCCACCTCATGAGCTTATCTCTTATCTGCATATTTACTGACCCCCGGGAGCCTAGCTATTACTATACTTCAGACGCTGGACCTTCTGGTCCTTTCTCCTGCAGCTGCTCTGCTTGCCCCTCTCCTCCTTCTGCCCAATCACAGGCATGCACCTCATTTGACTCAACCCATAGTAAGTCAGAACACTTTAGAAAGTGGCTGAATTCCTGGAGTTGACCTTAAAGCGGAGGTCCGCCCACCCCTGCAAAAATGAAAAGCCAGCAGCTACACATACTGCAGCTGCTGACTTTTAATAATAGGACACTTACCTGTTCTGGAGCCCAGCGATGTCGGCATCGCAGCTGATGTTTCCATCAGCTGTCGGGTGCTGTGTCCGCCATTGCGGGTAAGGGAACCCCGGCAGTGTAGCATTACGGCTTCATGCCAGTTTCCTACTACGCATGTGTGAGGCGCCGCTGCGCTCTCCTACTGGCCCGGTGGTGGGGGAAAGAGGAGGGAGGAGTAAGTAGGAGGAAGCCGAGCTGCTGGGGGGAGACAAATGAGTGCAAGTTCCACTTTTGGGTGGAAATCCGCTTTAAAAGTGATACTAAAGTCTTGTTTTTTTGTTTTTTTTTTTGTTTCAAAATAACATGTTATACTTACCTGCTCTGTGTAGTGGTCCTCATCATCTCAGGTCCCTTGCTGGCACTCCTGGCCCCTCCCTCCTGTTAAGTGCCCCCACTGCAAGCAGCTTGCTATGGGGGCACCTGAGTCGAGCCGCTGCTTAGTGTGTCCATTTGGACATGGGGCCGCGGCCTGGCCCCGCCCCCTCCTCCTCATTGGCTTACTGACTTTGATAGCAGCGGGAAGCAACTGGCGCTTCGCTGCTGTCTCAGCCAATGAGGAGGGGAAAGTCCCGGACAGCCGAGTCTCTCATGCAACATCGCTGAATCGAGATGGGGGCTCAGGTAAGTATTCTGCAGGAGCAGAATTTAGGTACTGAAATGTATTTTTCACTTTAAGTGTATGGAACCTTTACGTAAACTTTTCCCCTTTTAAATGTGGTGTTATTTTCATAACACCACTCAGCCCTACTCCTAGCATGAGCAGAGGGATCATAAGACTATGTGTAGTAATTTCGTCCGTAACCATTCCTATATAGAATGCATGCCAAGTGTGTATTGCTTTGGCTGCAGTTCTGTCTATTGTATGTTTTTAAAAATGATTTATTCATATTTAGGTAGGTATGTTTTACTAATTACATTTATTTTGTTCTGCTTTTTGGATAAGGATGATGGAGCTGTTGTCCTTTTACAAACTGCATCTTCAGTAGTCAGAAATATATGGAGTATGGACCATCGGACACCTTTGTAACATTGATCCCATCCCACCTTTGTAACATTGATCCCATCCCACCTTTGTAACATTGATCCCATCCCACCTTTGTAACATTGATCCCATCCCACCTTTGTAACATTGATCCCATCCCACCTTTGTAACATTGATCCCCATCCCACCTTTGTAACATTGATCCCATCCCACCTTTGTAACATTGATCCCCATCCCACCTTTGTAACATTGATCCCATCCCACCTTTGTAACATTGATCCCATCCCACCTTTGTAACATTGATCCCATCCCACCTTTGTAACATTGATCCCATCCCACCTTTGTAACATTGATCCCATCCCACCTTTGTAACATTGATCCCATCCCAGCTTGCTGTGTACAGACTTGCTGAGTCGAGCAGTTGGCATCACTCTGAAGAATAACGAGCAGAACAGATTACTGCTAATTGTCACCTTTTTATGGCCGCCTCTCACATTTCTGAATGATATTTGATCGATACGGTAAACACCGTTCTGACAAAGGTAGCAGATTACCAAGTTTAAAGTACAAGTCCAGTTTTATAGAATAGAAGCCAGAAAGAAGTATTAAACACCCCTCCCCCTCCCCCTGGACTTCTCTAGGATTTATAGTGATACACAGTGGAATTAAAAATGAATAGAATGCGTTTTTATTTAAACATCATTTTTAACGCTTAAAAGTACCTCTTTGGCAAAATTGATCTGGTCCTTCAATTTGGAAAGGAACTAATGGTGTACAGCAATATTCAGGACTTTCAACAGCTTCTTAGGTCCCATTCACAGATCATGCAAAGTGCAAAAAAAAAAAAAAAAATTGGGCTGTCAATGCACATAAAATATGTACTGCACAATATTTTATTGGTAAAGCACTGAGCAAAGACACATCTGTGTGCTGCACTATAAAGGAAATGCATTGCAGCGCACTGTGGAGGTGCATTGGGGTGCATTTAAAACACTGCAACACTCTTTGTTGTGTTACCATACATTGCAAAACACGTATGGCTCAAGATGCTTCTTATAATGAGTGGTATGATGTGAATGTGACCTTAATTGGGGTCTGGGCTTTGAATGAACCATTGTAAGGCAGTTTAAGGTACAGAAGACTCAATTCACATAGCTGAAACAAAAGGATCTTAGTTTTACTCATGTGACTGTATTTGTTTTTAAATATATCTGACCCTATGAAAATGAGGATTTCATGTCTCTTCTGCAATAATAGCCTGCCTGCTTTATAGTCTGTTAAGGAAAAAAAAAAAGCCCCTGCATTTCCACTTAAAAGTGGAACTATACTCGCCTTCAGTCCATACCATACCCGAGCTTTGCATGCCTCCTGAATCTGCACCATGTATACGTTCTTGTGCTGCAACTACCGTAGTTCTTCACAATTGGCAACATTTAGCTTATTTATAGACTTGTTTTTGTTTTTTGTTTTCTTAAAATTGGGCCGCACATTGCACCTATCTGTGGGAAATACTGCCTAAATTACTATTTATGGGCAATAGCAAGCTGGCAGTATTGGGTACCATTATACCTAAGCTAGACACCAGACCGATATAAAAGACACAGATTGATAGAGCTCTGTATTGATTAATGCACCATTAAACACTTGCTGACCAGGCCTTTTCTGGAACTTTGTTTACAAGTTTAAATTAATATTTTTTGCTAGAAAATTAAGCAGGCCATACATGGTCGAATTTCGAACTAATTTTCTTTTCAAAATCAGAAAGTTCATTTTTTTTGTGATCCGATGATGCCACCATTGATTTTTGAAATTCGGCCAACCAAGCCTTCAATTTCACCTCATGTTGCTACATAAAATAATTTTCGTGGGCGGGAATCTTCTTTTCTCTCTGTAAATGTTCTTTTCTTATTACATTTCTCGCGCGATTCTCCCATTATTGATTAGAAAATTGTTTGTTTTTCAAAAAATTTCCAACATGTCCGATTCCTCAAATGTGATATTGCCGCAGGAAAATCGGCCGTTGTTGCAGCCCACTAATGGTGCGAAATTCGTACAAAAATTCTTTGATACAATTTTTGAAATTCGAACCGTGTATGGCCGGCATTACTTAGAAACCTAAACATTCTCATTCTCTCTCTCTCTCTCTCTCTCTCTCTTTCTTTTTTTTTTAGCAGAGACCCTAGAGAATAAAATGGCAGTATTTTTCATATTTATAATTTGTCGCACAGTATTTGCGTAGCGGTCTTTCAAACTGAATTAAAAAAAAAAAAAAACACTAATGAATAAAAAAAAAACAAAGCACAATAGTTACCCTCATTTTTTGTATAATGTGAAAGATGATGTTACGCCGAGTAAATAGATACCTAACATGTCATGCTTTTAAATTGCACATGCTTGTGGAATGCTGAAAAAAGGCGCTACATAAAAATCTCCATGGGTGACACGTTAAAACTTTTTACAGGTTACCTGTTTAGAGTTACAGAGGAGGTCTTGCGCTAGAATTATTTCTCTCGCTCGAACGATCGCAGTGATACCTCACGTGAGGTTTGAACACCATTTTGCATAGGTGGACGCGGCTTATGTATGCAGTTGCTTCTGCGTGCGAGCACGGAGGGAATGGTGCGCAATAAATTTTTTATTTATTTTTATTTTATTTTTATACTGTCCCTTTATTTTTTTTTATCACTTTTATTCCTATTACAAGGAATGTAAACATCCCTTGTAATAGCAATAAGGATGAGAGATCTGGGGGTCAAAAATCTCTCCCTTGCCTTTAAAAGCAAAAGAAAAAAATATATTTGGTTTTGGCCTGAGAACCAGAAGTGACGTCAGACGTTGCTTCGCTTCTCCAATGGCATAGAAACAAGTGGTGGGCATCTTCGCCTGTCTTCCTGCCCAGCAAACGGTCACACGGGATCACTCCCGAGCTTTACCGATGGATCAGGTAACCCCGGGAACAACCAGTAAGTGGTGGGATAAGGAGGACCTCTCCCGCTACTTCTAAAAGTGATTCTGCGGAGGATCCGCTCGCTGGACCCCTTTTATCTTACAGAGAACTGCCCATAGTAAAAAAAATGATACTGGGGGGGGGGGGGGGTTATGGCAACCAGCTGCTGCCATAATACTGGTATTAAACGTCAAAGTAATTTTTACTATGGTCTTACATAATATATTTTTGTAATGCAGCTGGCATAAGTAGTTGAATTTTACCTGAAATTGGCCTCTTACAATACCCTGTATGTAGAATTAATGGGCATGACCCAGAGCTAATCATGTGTGCTACTTGGAAATATGTTGACAAGGAATGTGCTGATTGGTGGAGAGAGGAAATTGAGGAGGAAAGAGACACAAGTTCATCTCCTGCTGCTCTTTCAGCAGGCTGTACATGAAGAAAGGACAGCGCTGTATTCTTTGACTGTTAGGTGTCATTCATCTTGCTCCTCTGTCTGTAAATCTCAAGACAGGATGGGCAGAAATACAAAAGCTTTTGGGAGGTAAAAAAAGCTCCCATGTACGTATGTATGTATGTATGTATGTATGTATGTATGTATGTAAGCTCTGTATTCAATTGTTTGACTGAGACTCATTTTTTTAATCTATCAAAACTATACTTCAGATCAGCCAAGGAAGCAGTGAACACAGCTTTTCTGCAAGTCATATCTCTATATTTCCCCCCAGTGCATACACTTATCAGTTGGCCACCTTATGGTGTTTGGTAGCTTTGTAATGACAGTTTCAGCCTACAGAAGTTCATACAGCCCACAACGTTTCTCATAAAAGACCAAACCTTTGGGTAATGCCAAAATTGGCCGGTGGCCAGTCTGGACCTGGGAATTCCAATGTATTTACTTGCCTCACACTGCGTGGCACTTCATTTCTGTCAGAACTGCCCTGAGTAAAGAAAGTCCGAGTCATGAGACACATCGCTTAATCAAATCTACACTTTTTTTTTTGTTTTTTGCAATCCAACAATCCAGCTATGGAGACGCATCTGCCCTCTACTGACTCTCAGTATGAAGAGTTTTTTGTTTGCTTGCCATTATTTTAGGTCCGTACGTTCCAGTAAACAAAATATCTACCTAATTTATTTAACAAGTCGTGCAGTCTCATGGTCCAGTTTATGATAATTGAATTAAGTCTATTTTGGTTTGACATCACAGGAAATAAAAGAGGGATCAGCAATGAAGGTCTCTGCTGATGCACCGGCTAAGTGCATTGCTATCCTAGCTGATGCATTTGTGGTTCTAACAGCAGACATTAACATTTGCTTTCTTTCTTTAAATAATCATTTTGCGGTGAGACTGGGTCATCACACAACGATCATTTGTAAAGCTGATGAGTTAAGGAAGGGAAAGAAGTACAAGTGCACAATTACAGTTGATTTCATATATTGAAGTGGTTCTAAAGGCTGAAGGTTTTGTACCTTAAAGGAGAAGTCCAACCTGAGCTTGTTTGGCTGGGCCTCTCCTATGGGTCACAGGAGTGCAATTAGTTTTGCACTCCTTTGACCCGTTTTCAGCAGAGAGTGGACTGAAGTCCCCAATATCCCCAATATCAGTCCAGACACCGCGTCGTCCCCTCTCTGGGAGTCTGGATCCGCCAGGTGCCTGGACTGATAGCCGTCTCAGCCACTCAGTGAGCCGCTGAGATGGCTGCTCCCCTCCCCCTCCACAGCTCCAGTGAGCGTGGAGGAGCAGAGCAGGAGAGCTGCTGAATAACAGGCAGCAGCTCTCTGCTCGGGTAGCCGAGAGAACCGAGCCACCGGCCGTGTTCAGTGGCTCAGTTCTCAGTGCAAAGACGCTGGTCCGTCAGTCCGATACTGCATCCACCTAGGTAAGTATTAATCTGCAATAACCCCCAAACCCATACCTCTTTTATAGAGGTTGTAAACCACCCCCCCCCCCAACAAAAAAAACCTGTAATGCCGCGTACACACGGGCAGACTTTCCGACCGGAATGGTCCGACGGACTTTCCGACAGACTTTTGCCGGACTTCCAACAGACTTTCGAACGAACGGACTTGCCCACACACGATCACACCAAAGTCAGACGGATTTGTACGTGATGACGTACGGCCGGACTAAAATAAGGAAGTTGATAGCCAGTAGCCAATAGCTGCCCTAGCGTGGGCTTTAGTCCGTCGGACTAGCATACAGACGAGCGGACTTTTCGACCGGACTCGAGTCCGTTGGAATAATTTGAAACATGTTCTAAATCTAAAGTCCGGCAGATTTTCGACCGAAAAAGTCCGCTGCAGGTCCGATGGAGCCCACACACGGTCGGATTGCCCGCTGGATTCGGTCCGTCGGACCAGTCCGGGCGAAAAGTCCGCTCGTGTGTACGCTGCATTAGACAAAGGCATATTGAGCTAGTATACTAACTTATTATATTATTATGAAGTACTTACCTTAAAACGAAGCCCCCCGCTGAGACGGCTCACATCTTCCCCGGTGTTTCTCTTGGGTTCGCGGGCACCGGCGCTGTGAGTGGCCGGAGCCACGATGTTGTTAACTCCTGTGCATGTGTGCAGGAGCCACCGGACTCGGCTCTGAAGAAACGGCACGGGCAGCTGTTCCTTCAGAGCGCATGCTCCAATGACGTCATCGGCGGGGTATACAGTAAATCTCTCCTAAACAGTGCAAGTTTAGGTTATATTTACAGTACCGATAGGTAAGCCTTATTATAGGCTTACCTAAAGGTACTTCCTCTTTAATGCATTCTCTTCATAAAGGTAAAAAACCTTCTGGGTGCAGCTCTATTTCTCTACATCAGGGGAAGGCAACATTTTTTAAATTAAGAAATTAATCAGAAGGCCTAAGTAAATAGTAAGGAAAACTTTAAAAGATATAATAAAACAAATGACGCTGTAAAGATAGAAACTTAGCCTACCTTAAAAGTGGACAGGGTCAGTTGCTAGAGCAGTGGATGGTGTCAGTAGGGAAGTGAACCATGTCATTAGAGCAGTGCACAATGTCAGTAGTTTTTTATTTGTATTCTTTTTTTAAAACATTTTAATTATTTTTTACATTTATTATTTTTTACGTTTTTTTTAGGAGCCCCATCGGGGGGCTTTGGTGAAATATCAGACCCCTGATGTCTCACTTTTGAAATAGAGAAAGGGACTGAGGACAGAGATTCCCCAGTCCCTTTCTCTGCAGGACAGTGAATGAAATGGAAGTGCTCTGTGCGGAGCTGCTTGCCATTCATTCATGAACTGAAGCATAGTAAACACAATTCACTATGACTCAGCTGCGAATGAACACAGACAGTTATCAGTGCCGATCACTGACCATGTTCATTGAGAAAAGGAAGGGGCCGGTAAATTTACATATTCCCCCTAAAACATCACCCGCAGCTGCCAGTGGAAGAGGAGAGGGGGGAGCCAGAAGTGATTCGGGGGAAAGGGGGGGGGGGGGGGGCGGCGGTGAGCACATAGAGGGGCTGGACAAGTGGGAAAAAAAAGGAGGGACCTGAGTAGGAAAGGACGGCGGGGGGCCGGCATTCAGTGGAACGGATGGCTGTATTTTCCTCCCTGCAGCCACTGAATGCAGGCAGGAGTCGGAGAGGAGCAGGCTTTCAGCAGCTGCAGGGAGGGAGCCGATCAGTTCCATAAAATTCTGCCACCCCTCCTCTCCAGGTTCTAGGGGTTGGTTGATCTACCTGTCACCTGCATGCGATCGATGGGTTGGATTAAATTGTAAAAATCTATCCAACCTGAAAAGATGCTCATGCAGTAATGGCAGGTGGGTACATCTGAGAGCAATCTCACCTGAGTTGTGAATGATAATGCCACCTCCATTTACACAAAAGCGAAATACAAGTGGATCATCACTTTAGGATCCTCTACAACAGTGGTCTCCAAACTGCGACCCTCTGCTTGCCTTTTATCTGGTCCTTGGGGCACTATTCTTCCCTGACACCAATGATGGGGCTTTATTCCTCCCACTAACACCAATGATGAGGGACCATTCCTCCCACTGACACCAATGATGGAGCTTTTTCCTCCCACTGACACCAATGATGGGGCTTTATTCCTCCCACTGACACCAATGATGGAGCTTTTTCCTCCCACTGACACCAATGATGGGGCATTGTTTTCTCCCATTGACTCCAAGGCATTTTGTACTCTCACTGGCCACAGTCCAGCCCCACCTAAGGTCTGAAGGACAATAAAGCGGCCCTTTGTTTAGAAAGTTTGGAGACTCTTGCTCTACAAAGAAGGAATGTGCTTATCACAGATGTAGCGTGCCTGGAAACCACTTATTCTTATGGCTATGGCTGTGATATCTCTTATCAGTGCAGCTTCCTGTATAAAAGATTATAACAAACAATCTTTATGGGCAATTGCTCTGCACACCCAACATGAACACTGCTGTTTGTTGTTGTGTTTACTCTGAAAAGGAAGAAGATATCTTATCTGGTGGAGGTGTGAACTCCTGAAAATAACCTGATGGTACAACTCACAAGTTAGAAAATAAAAACTAACAGTAACCATGGACCTGAGAGTGCTGTTAAAGGCCAGATCAGACTATGGTCCCCATGTATAGTGGCTACCAACAGATCGTGACTGGTCACTGGATGTAAAGAGATGTTCTTTAAAGTAGTGGTCACCTGAAGTGGATTTTCATTACCAATATCTGTCGTTTTCCCCAAGCTAACCAAGGATGGAAGTGTTTTCCCTCTCTCATCATAATTCTCATAACTTGACAATGCCTTTCCTCTTAATCATTTTCATAGTCATAAACATGCAAGTTCAGATAAACTAAAAATGTTTTTCTTTTTATTGAAAAATTATTGAAAAAAAAAATACAAGGCGTTCTGTGACTGTCAGCAGTGCCAAAGGGCGACCCCCTGTGGTTACTGTGCAGAAGGCCAGCTGCTTGGTACTGGACCTTGGGAGATCAAGGCTATCACTGTAATAGCAATGACTACTACAGCGATTTGCAGTTTCCACAGCTACGAAATATGCTTATTTCATTGGTCCATTGTAACACTGCAATAAAATTCATCCCTAAACTTCAGCTTTAAGCCTCCTTCATAGGGGCACTATGGCTACATTCACCAGATTCCAGTGAGAAGAATCCGCAAATTCTTCCTGCTGGACTCACAGGTGCATGCAAAAGCAGCGGCCACATGGCCCATATAAACTAATGACAGGCTGACAGTGGCCGCTGCTGTTTGCATGTAGCCGTGCACCATGGAGTTAGGGACAGATGTCTGAGCATGGGCGTGGTCAGCCTGTCATTGGTTTATATAGACTGAGCGGCTGCTGCTGTTCGCATGCACGTGTGATTCCGGCCACAAGATTCCACTGGTCATTGCCGCTGGAATTTGGTGGATGTAGCTAAAGGGCTGTGTGAAGGAGGCCTAAGGGCTAGTTTACACTACATGCGTTCTAGTGCTTTTTTTTTTTTTTTCTGCATCAAAAACGCAATGAAAGTAGGTTACATGGTTTTCGATGGCATAGTTCACACCAGCGTTTGCAGAAAAAAAAGTAGAACATGCTGCATTTTTCCTGCACAGAACTGTACTGGAACGTGGTAAAACTCATCAAAAACGCACCGGACCCCGGTACAGTGAGAAAAAATAGAAGGAAAAAGTAAAAAAAAATAGAAGGAAAAAGAAAGCATCTAAAACGCACCGGAGCACACAAAAAATGCCACAAAAATGTGCATGCAGAAAAGCATCTGGAATGGATCTGGGGGACGTTTTTGTGGTGTGAACAAGCCCTAAAAGAGATACTAGGTTGCACTGGTGTTCCACAGATTATTACCTGGTGTTTTTATTATTTTATCGCAGGTACTTCTATAGCACCATCACTATACACAGTGCTTTACATAGATATTGTACCTTCATATCCGTCCCTGCCCTCAGCCTCGGTTCACAATGAATGCGGTGTAAATTCACAGAGGATTCTGCACTGCATAAAAATCGCAACCTGTTCATGCGAACCGATTGCGGAGTGTATGTTAACGACACCCTGAAATCGGTTTGCAAAACACAGTGCTATTTGCAGAATTGGATTGGTTCACACCCATGCGATCCGATTCTGGTGCGGACAAAAAAAAAAAAAAGGGTCCTGCACGCGTTTGGTGCCATTTCAGCTATACAAATCCATGGCTCAAATCGCACCCCAGAGACACTCCGCATGTAATTTGCACAGGGATGTCCTGCGACTCCTGTGTGAAATACATGCGGTGTCCCACATCTCATTAGTGTGAACCCCGGAGCTTACAATCTAAGATCCCTAACTCACATTCATATATACACATACTGGGGCCAGTTTAGTCCGGGGCCAATTAATCTACCAGCATGTCTTTTGGAGTACCCGGAGGAAACCCATGTAGCTACAGGGAGAACATGCAAACTTCATGAATTTGTTTCTATATTAAAAAAAATAGTACTACACACCAAGTGATTTTAAAAAGGATCTTTTTACTGTATTCAGTTATGTCTTGCAAAGAAAATGTGATTAAGGGAAGCGTCTTTGTCTGAAGTTAATCATTCAGGGTATTGTGCTACAAGATGGCATCGTGTTTCCTGTCATGCAGCTAGTGATGTGGCTTTTCTTTCCTGGGGAGGAGAAGCGGAGAAAGCCCTCAGTTTCACATATCAGCTGCTGCCGCTTTTTCTTAGCTGATTCAAATGTGAATCACTTGCTAGCTTGTTACCGACATTCCTTCTTGTCTCCATGGGAATTTTCTTTTAGATAAGTGTATTTTGTGTATTATTTAGGGACTTCAACATTTGCTGTTCTATAGTATACAGTGAACTTCAGAGAAATAGATATTCAATTTGCTGCTGTTGAATCAGATCATTTCATGATGGATTTCAATTGGTTGCCATGGGCAACAGTGCTAAGGAATTGGCAGTTTTTATAGTGGTGTTAAGTAGCCTGCACCCCTGGAATAAAAGCACAGAAATGCTGTCTTTCCTAAAGTGTTAATAAACCCAGGAGCCTGCATTCACTAAATCTGGTCTCCCACAGTACACGGAAATGCAATTATTTTAGTAAAAATAAACTGCTAAATACCTTTTCTCGTCAGCGGTATATAGCAGTCTTGTGACTTCTATCAGTGTCTGGTTAAAGCTTGTAGGAGGAGTTGTCATTCTGCTCTGACTGTCCTATGAGGCTGCATTACCCCTGACCCTTGGTCTCGACAGTGCTGATTGGCCCTGTGCTGATCACATGCTCTTTAGACTCGTTAAATTGTATCTCTTGTTTCAAAAAAAGTATGTATTTTGCATGTTCCTCGGCTCCATCTAGTGGCCATAATGCAGTATTTTACTACTGCCCATTATAAAAGAACATTTGTTCAGAAGAGACAGCAGCCTAAAAAACATTTTGTTTTTGTCCAATTTGCACACTTTCACACTGGAGCGATGCGCTGGCAGGACGGTAAAAAAAGTCCTGCCAGCAGCATCTTCGGAGCGGTGAAGGAGTGGTGTGTATACCGCTCCTTTACCGCTCCTGCCCATTGAAATCAATGGGACGGCGCGGCTATACCGCCGGCAATGCGCCTCTGCAGAGGAGCTTTGCGGTGGTATTTAACCCCTTCTCGGCCGCTAGCGGGGGGTAAAACCGCCCCGCTAGCGGCCGCATACCGTCGGTAAAACGCCGCTAATAATAGCTGCGTTTTATCGCCCCCGCCGCCCCCCGCCCCAGTGTGAAAGGGCTCTTAGATTGAGAACCGAGCGATCAAACCCAGCTGATCGCTTGGTTCTCAGAGCTCCCTGAGCAGAAAACCGATGACTGTAAGTCACCGGCTCTCTGCTCTGCCCCCTTCTCGCTCACTGAAGCGCTGGGCTGTGGAGGGGGCAGGTGCGGCTGGCTCAGGCTCTCAGCGGCTCACTGAGAGGCTGAGCCAGGTCCTGGTCCAGGCATGTGGGCGGATCCCGACCATATGGTCATGATCTTTCCTGAGCCTGGACTGGCTCTGTGACGTCGGCCAACAGCGTGCTTGTGACATCAGACTGGCTCTGTGACGTCAGATGACAAACTGCACTCCTGTGATCCACAGGAGAAGTTCTGCCAAATGAGCTTTGGCTGTACTTCTCTTTTAATTATCTTAAAAGTGCAGAGACGCCCAAGGCTTTGCTGGTTTTCAAAAGGTTTTCGTTGCTTTCTGCATCCAGCTGGGGAAATTTCCCTTCACTTCCTGTCCTGGAGGAAATATCTCCAAGTGAGGAGCAATTCCATCTTAAACAGTTGTCACTGGTGCAGGGGTCCCCACTGTAGCATTTTCCCTTTTTATTACTGTTCCTGTGATGATTATATAACCTTTTTGGATTCCTCATCACTTTCTGTCTGAGACAGTGGTCACCTGGCCAGGTAGAGAGGGAGAATCTACCCAATGGGTAAACCGAGAAGTTTTGGCTTCAGATACACTTTTTTTCAAGTAATGGAAGGACCCCCAACTTTCTACAACTTCAAAGAAGCAACAGCGGGGACCCCTAATGAGCTGGAGCCCTCTTGTCCTTTGTACAATACCTGACGTAAAAAGTACATTTTTAAAAATAAAATTTCAAAGTGAGAACTCTGCCTATCCCTTGTATTGGTTTAATGACCTATTTCTGAATCCTCTCCCCTTCTCCTGTGTCCTTGGCCTCCTCTCATTGGTAAACGTTGATAATCGCAGATTCTGCAGCTCCTTGCCATTTCAATACACAATGGTCCCAGGGCCAGTGTATTTCTGTGCTGTGTCCGAACTAAGCGTGTGTGTGCACTAATTACTCCTGGAATTCACGCAGCGTTCACCAGGGTGACCATTGCAGAATCTATTGAAAAGCTGCAGCTCCTTAAATAGTGCAGAATCCAGGGCAGAGAGAATTAATTAGCCGTGCAGCCTCCTGTGTCCAAGTCCCCCCAGGCATTTCCATTTCTAATTACATCACCTTCTTAACCCATGGAAGGCCACATCTGTAGAATCAAGAATCTCGTTTCCTGCCTCCCAAATTACACCGAGAATGAGAGAAATTGATTGCATGTGACCTGGACATTTTATAGATAGGCAACTCCTAGCCTCATATTGATTAGTGGTTCCAAATTAATAACTACTGCAGTTGGGAACAGACACAAAAGATACACTCAGCATCTTTCCAAATAACTGTTCTGCTTTATTATGACGCAATTGAAGGTTTTTATAAACATGATTACTGATCACATTAGTATTACAATTGTACGTTTATGGTAACAAGGGGGCGTAACATAGGCAGGCTAATTCTAAGCGGGACTCGAAAGAATGTAAACATGTAATGAAAACATTATTAGTGCCGTGTGCACAGTGAGGGCAGTGTGCAATGCATACAAAATAGAATACAATTATATACAGAACTTACAAATTTCCTTTACAGATGTTATTGCCAACAAATACCATTTTATTTTCAGACACTTCAATAAATGCGTCAGAATCCTCTATTATTATTTATTTATTTTTTTGCTTCAGTGATGAGAAGAAATGAAAGAGAGAATGAAATATGACTTATCAACTGGAAAACAGCTGGGACGCCATCTTTTTTTTTTTTTTCTTTCTTTGTAAACCACTGAGGCCCATAGATAAAGAGCGGCCCATTAGACACAAGTCTGACAAGCCCACTTAGGGCAAAGCAATAGGTATACTTTAATTCCCAGAAAAATCGACTTACCTTCCCTACCATCTCTTGCTGCTTCTGTGGGGGGAACAAAATATCCGGTACATCTGTGTATGAATGAGCATGTGAATCACTCAATGTGCTGTGTATAAAGGCTTGTTCACACTGCAGCTCCAAAATAAAGCTGCTTTTATTTCAGCTTGAAGAAGCTTGTGCTTTTTTTGGGCTATTTTGCATGCTTTTATTGAGCTTTTCTGAGCTTAACCATTTTTTTTAATTTCACAAACCCTCCCCTCAGCTCATTTTTCCTGTTTTTTTTTTTTTTTTTTTTTTTTTGTGTTTTCATGTTACTTTGAACTTTTTTTTCTAGTTACTTAGTTAGCTTTTTTTCATGCTATTTTGTGAGTTTTTGGGCACTTAGGCGTTGCTTCTGCTTGAAAGCTCCTCTCAAAAACATGAGTTTGGTGGGGGGTTCTGCCTGTAAGAACATATGCCTGTAAACTCCTGAAAAAGCCATAGTGTGCATGGACACATTGGTTAACATGCAGGGGAGTTTCCAGGCAGAAAACAATTAGAGCTCAAAAGCCTGTAGGAGCTGCTTAATAAAGCTGCAGTGTGCATGAGCCCTTAGCTACAATTCTACATGCAGCAGCTTGCACAGGGACTTCCTTTCCATCTCTGCAGCTGAGATGAACAGTGACAGAAAGGGGGAGATTTAATAAAACTGGTGCAGCTGTGCATGTTAGCCAATCAGCTTCAAACTTCAGCTTGTTCAATTAAGAGCCGGTTCACATGGGGGCGACTTGTCAGGCGACCTAGCCGCCTGACAAGTCGCCTCCCGTTCTGTACAATGGAACCGTTCTACTTAGAAAAAGGTTCCTGTACTACTTTGGGGGCGACTTGAGGCGACTTGCATAGACTTCTATACAGAAGTCGTTTTGCAAGTCGCCGTGGCAGTCGTGTGCAGGTCGCCTCGGTGAGGCGACCTGCAAGTCGTGCCGCCCCTAGTGTGAACCGAGCCTTGGCTTTGACAAAAAAAAAAAAACCTGGAAGCTGATTGGTTTCTATGCAGAGCTGAACTAGATTTTGCACTCTCCACTTTTAGTAAATAACCCCCTCAGGGTCCATTCACACTGGGCACAGGCATGCGTCGTCACCCATGCAGGGCCGTCTTTTAGCGGCACAGGGATTCAGAGACGGTCACTGTTTCTGGAATTCAGACAGCTTGGATGGAGGAACCAATTGATTTTTCTCATTTAGCCTGAGGGGCTGAATGTATGAATGGCTAGTGTAATTACTAATGCTTTTAGGAGTGCTGGATTGCTGATCCCCTGCTGCTGTGTCCTATAC
This sequence comes from Lithobates septentrionalis, assembly GCA_037952835.1. Lineage (NCBI taxonomy): Eukaryota > Metazoa > Chordata > Amphibia > Anura > Ranidae > Lithobates > Lithobates septentrionalis. The sequence continues at coordinate 2,506,551 of JBBDGP010000459.1, forward strand.
AGAAGTAGGGGTCAACAGGAAGAACCAGTGGGCGTAGTGAGGTGCATGGCAATAGACACCTCAAGCAATGATTTTTCTTCATTACAGTGGTGTTAAGCTGCAGAGACAACAGGCATGGTAAGTGTTAAAGTGGAATTCGGGGTTAACCCTAACTACTCTTAAAACTATCCCCTCCTAACACCTATGCCTACTAACTTGTGTAAGAAATTCATATATGCTTGCCTATTTTCAGCCTGCTCCAGCCTGGTCATCTGATCTTCCTTGTGTCAACCAGGGCGGCAGCTGCAGGGGAGAGAGCACTCCAACGACAGCTGTTAATGCCTGGAACTGTGACATCACCCATAGGCTTTAGTGGGCCATCCATTTTCAGTGCTCTCTCCTCTCCCCAGCAGTGGTACTGGCTAAAATGTGAGCAGGATCAAGTGATCGGATCAGAGCAGCCTGGAAATATGCTACTAAATACATATTTCTTATACAGGTTAATAAGCATAGGTGTTAGGAGGGGGAAGGGGACAGTTTTAAAGCAGAACTATATACCCTCCTTGGCTCCAGCGATGCGGCATCCCCAAGCTCCCCGCTCGGGTGGCGACATCTTCGTGCGGCCGACTTCTGGGTCTTGATTGCTGGCCGCTTTCATTGGCCAGGTGGGAATGATGTCATCCAGTGGCGGACGCTCATGCAGGGCGCACGGGCGCCGCCCCCCCCTATACTTGCGTCTGGCCCCCTAATCTACATGGATTACAATGGGTGTGTTGTTTTTTTTTTTTTTTTGAAGCACATGATTACAGCCCGAGGCTCTAACTGGCTTTAAAAAAGGCGTGGTCTTGGCCGTCTCCTGGGGGTGGGGTGGTTTTGGTGTTAGTTTGCTGCTCCCCCCCCAAAATATATTAAGTACCGGCCGCCACTGATGTCTACCCCGTGCATGCCACGGACGGGACTTTTTCAGATTGGGTATTGCCGAATTTGTACAGTGAGCGGCACATGCGTGGCTCACTATACAGGGGCAGACAGGCAAGTAAGTACTGTATTTATTGGCGTATAACACCCACTTTTTCACCATGAAAATCGGGTGCAAATAGTGTGTGCATGTTATACGCCAATACTTCAATTTTAGCTGCCTCGGAGGGGACAGGGAGGGGGGCGGGACGAGCGCCGTCAGATTACATACAGTGAGAATCTCTTGTTTACTTGGCGGCCTCTGTAATACAAAGTTCCGTCTCCTGGGCCGCCATTGAACCACTGTTCTGTCCATCATAGGAGATTCTCACTGTATGTAATCTGTCGACGCTCGTGCCGCCCCCCTCCCTGTACCTTTTAGGCTGCAGATGGCCATCGATCAGGCTGCACTGATGGCAGTGTTGAGGCTGCTGCATTGAAGGCAGTGTTAAGGCTGCTGCGTTGAAGGCAGGGGTGAGGCTGCTGCGTTGAAGGCAGGGGTGAGGCTGCTGCATTGAAGGCAGGGGTGAGGCTGCTGCATTGAAGGCAGGGGTGAGGCTGCTGCATTGAAGGCAGGGGTGAGGCTGCTGCGTTGAAGGCAGGGGTGAGGCTGCTGCGTTGAAGGCAGGGGTGAGGCTGCTGCGTTGAAGGCAGGGGTGAGGCTGCTGCGTTGAAGGCAGGGGTGAGGCTGCTGCGTTGAAGGCAGGGGTGAGGCTGCTGCGTTGAAGGCAGGGGTGGGGCTGCTGCGTTGAAGGCAGGGGTGGGGCTGCTGCGTTGAAGGCAGGGGTGGGGCTGCTGCATTGAAGGCAGGGGTGGGGCTGCTGCATTGAAGGCAGGGGTGGGGCTGCTGCATTGAAGGCAGGGGTGGGGCTGCTGCATTGAAGGCAGGGGTGGGGCTGCTGCATTGAAGGCAGGGGTGGGGCTGCTGCATTGAAGGCAGGGGTGGGGCTGCTGCATTGATGGTGAAGGTGAGGCTGTAGATGGGCATTGATCAGGCTGCATTGATGGCAATGGTGAGGCTGCAGATGGGCACTGACCCTTATTTTGCTTCAAAGTTCCTTATTTAAAATTTTACATTTTTTTCCTGAAACTTCCCTCTTAAAATTAATGTGCGTGTTATACGCTGATAAATACGGTAACTTTAATACAGAAGAGAAAAACATGTCTCTTCTGTTCGCCTCTTTAAGAGTAGCCAGGCTTTTGCTGGAATTCCATTTTAACTATCTTCTTTTCAAGAGCTGCTGTTATTGAAACTTTGATATTAGCAACAGAGTCCCTATAACTGAAAGTCTGATTTTTCTTTTCTATTACTATGGACTGCAGCTGCACTTTTGTTTTCATTTTCTTATCTCCACTTATTTTTTTTAATCACAGTCCAAGAGTCAGTTGCAATATAATATGAAAAATATTAATCAGTCTGTTTTATTGCTGTCTGTTTAATAGAAGTCATTAGCTGGCTTATAATGCAACCCTGCTTGAACTTATCATTTTGTTGTAAAATTGTATTTTTATTGCAGGTCATAAATTTATCAGGTGGCAGGATATTATTAAACACCTGCACGCTTCTCAGAATTGTATAATTCTCCTTTGTTATTGTAGATTATGAAGGTTGGAAATGTACAGTGTTTTTATGGGGCTTTTTGCAGTGAGGTTAGGTGTGCGGTGTACTCACTTTGACCCTTATGGTATACAATGCCCTGTATGCTGCTGGTACCTGATCTGGGTAGACTAAACAAGTCTCCAAAAACATAGATATTTACATAGATATTTTGTTTGTTTGCTTTGTGAGAGTTACTTAAAGCGGAGTTCCACACAAAAATGGAACTTCCGCTTTTCGGAACCCTCCTCCCCTCGGGTGTCACATTTGGCACCTTTCAGGGGGGAGGGGGTGCAGATACCTGTCTAAGACAGGTATTTGCACCCACTTCCGGCATAGACTCCCATGGGAGTCTATGCCTCTTCCCGTCCCCACCGCGCTGTCTGCTGGGAACACACAGCTCCCAGGAGAGAGCGGGGACCACTTGGGACGCGCAGCGCGACTCGCGCATGCGCAGTAGGGAACCGGGAAGTGAAGCCGCAACGCTTCACTTCCTGATTCCCTCACCTAGGATGGCGGCGGCAGCTGCCGAGAACCGAGCGGGTTCTCGGCGCCCCCTGCCGATATCGCTGGACCCTGGGACAGGTAAGTGGTCATGTATTAAAAGTCAGCAGCTGCAGTATTTGTAGCTGCTGGCTTTTAATATTTTTTTTTTTTTTTGGCGGTGTGGGTGAACCCCCGCTTTAATATTGCATGTAATCTCATGTAGGGTATGTGTACCCACTAGCAAAGGTTGAAAAGACATATCCCAATTTAAGAGTAAAAAAAAAAAAAAATTTAATTAAAGCGGACCTTCACCCCCTTTTTTTTTTTTTTTTTTTTTTTTTTAGGATGGCCAATATGAATTATCATGCAGTTTTTATGTAGGATTTGCTATGTTTTTTTATTTATTTTATTTTATTTTTAATTTTTATTTTTTTACCTTTTATTTGCAAAGAATGTCACGGCTTCCGGGTTCAGCCTTCTTGGCAATAGACGTCAATTGTGTATTCCTGATGACTCCTGGGATATTTGGCATCATCACTCCCAGGAGTCATCAGGCATCCTAAGCTTGTTATATTGTGGTATTTTATTACCGGTTATGATGTTATTGTTGACAGGTTGCTATATGAATGAATGAATGACTTGTATAGCGCTACAAATGTGAACTGAATCGCCTCAAGGCTATAGCAACAGGACAGGAACTTCCGCCGATTGCTGCTATTGCCATGTCAAGAACAGTGCGCCGTACTGTGTGATTACTGCGCAGGCGCGAGAACTAGATGTGCATGCTGGGAAGCCAGCTGCACAAAAATCCAGGAAGTGAATAGGTGCCGGATTCATGTGCCCCTAATTGGTATGGCCGCTGCCAGACTTTGCTAAGGAGGCATTCTACTAAATATTTGGCATGCAAATACTCTTTTTTTTAATGTATAACAATAACCAATAATCAGATTCAGCGCTGCCTAAAGCCTTGTACATGCCAGTAGTTTTGTTTCCATTCAACCTAGTGGGCCCTAATGAGAAAAAAAACTGCAGAGCTCAAGAGGAGCCGCTGTGCTGACAATCCGATGTTAGTACAGCGGTCTTCGCCGCTGAGCTGTTGTGTTCTGATAGGAGGACGCCACCCAGAACACAACAGTCGTCACTTTCAGCCATTGGCTAAGAGCGCTGATCTGATGCCGATCGGCAGACCTTTTTTCGGTCATGCCCCTTCGACAGAAGACGAATGTTCTGCCAGCTTCTGTTGTACCGGCTGCAGTACACACGGTATGCTGATGTGCCGCTCACTGATGCCACCTGAACCAGGCTTACTAATACCAGGGTGTATTTATTAATAATTGTGTTGGGTGACTGCCTACGAGGAGCTACAGTCACCTATCTGGGCCAGTTCAGCAGGAACCGGTCGATATTTGAACCCTGTATGGGCAAGCTGAATGTACCCAAGTTCAATCGATCAACTTGGGTACAACCAGCCTGTCAGATTTGACATGCGATTATTCCTATGGGTTGTTATAGCCACTAGCAATAATCATGGTGTTCTCCCGGCGGGGATGGCTTCCACTGACTATGTTGATAGAGCAAATGGCTCGATTCCCCTATCTATGATCGATCGTAGTGGTTTGCATAAAGTTGAACTCCTGAACTCCAGGCAGATGTAAAAGACACAAACGTTCAGAAAAGAAAGAAAAAACAACAACATGGTCTTTACATATACTTCATATGGTGAGTTAATCTCTTAAAACAGTTGAAAGGCCTCCCTTGAAATGTCCTTCATGGTGCGGTGATGCCTATTCTAGTTCATGCTGGAACACTGGCTTCATATATTCTAGTTCTTCCGCAGCCCTAGGACCGGGAGTTGGCTCTGACGCTACTGGATAAACATATAAAAAGAATTTTTGTACAGCCGGTTAGTGCGTCAAATTGTTATTGTGAACTAATGATTGGTTCCTGTTGGCTGGATACTCTTCGTTACATAATGCCATTGATATGAGATCTGTCATTGTGCTTTCTCATACATCTGGCTTCCATTTAAACCACTAAACCGCAATGCACACCCCCCCGGTTGCTGAAGCACACCCTGCTTTTAATTAAGCCACTCTCTACCAGGGAAACCTGCGCTGCTGTCACGTCCAACAATAACAATGGGTTTAAAAATTGGTTTTGCACGGAGCGCAGCTTATAAATTGGCCTGAGGTGCTTTGTTTTTAATAAGGAAAGCTGGAAGGTATAAGGTGACAAGATGAAGATTTTGGTATATTCTTACTTGTGGGTGTTCAGCTTCTCTGGCCTACTTCTGTTCCCGTTCTGCAAAGGTCTGACTTTTCTTTCATCATACCTGTGTAGTTATCCTGAATCTAGACTACAGACTGGACTTCATTTCAGTCGGCCTGCAACTGGAATCGGGCAAGTTTGACTATCTGAGAAAGTCGAAACCAAGCATTACTCCAACCTTATTATTAAAGCTTTATTATTGATTATAATAATTCTAAGCTTTACTATTAAAGTGTTGCTAAACCCAGGACCCTGCATGCACTCCAGTCTCCCACAGTACACAGAACATGGAAATGCAATTATTTTAGTAAATATAAACTGCTAAATACCTTTTCTCATCAGCAGTATAGAGCAGTCTTGTGACTTCTATCCGTGTCTGGTTAAAGCTCGTAGGAGGAGTTTTCATTCTCCTTTGACCTATGAGGCTGCGTGACCCCTGACCCTCTGTCTGGACAGCGCTGATTGGCCCTGTGCTGATCACATGCATCCTCCCAAGAAAAAAAAAACTTTAACAATTCATACCAAACTGAGCAGAGTGACTCCGGTGTCTTATAAGGAGATGAATTGGGGACAGTATTACAAGCATGCTTTAGAGCCCTTTTACACTGAGGCGCTTCAAAAACGCCCCAAAACGCCTTAGCGTTTTTACCGCGTTTTTGGGGAGCTAGCAGTAAAATTACCTCAATGCTGCGGCCTTTTAACAGCATTTTTCAAGCGTTATTGAAGCATGGGCGTCAAAGAACAACCCCACCTCCCTACATGTAGATGCTCTCTTTTCTGCTTGCATGTTGACCTTTTTGTGAGATCATGTGACTTTTCTACAGCTCAGGGCGGATTATAGGCGCTATTCAAGCGTTTTTACAGCGCTTTCAATGGAGAAGGGCATTTTTGGAGCGCTTTTTTTAACGCCCAAAAGCTTCTCCAAAGATGCTGCTTGCAGGACCTTTCTCAGCGCCCCGCCGGCGCAACGCCTCAGTGTGAAAGGGTCCATTGAGATGCATGGCGAGCGTTTTATGAGCGTTTTAATATCGCTATTTTTATCGCTAAAATGCCTCAGTGTGAAAGGGGTCTTACTGCATATACAGACCCGGGTGGATTTGATTTAAATCAAGTCGATTTTAAATCGCTAGTAAAAAGGCTTGATTTAAATCATGATTTTTAAAGAGCAACTGTCATCTCTGTCCCCCGCAGCCGCTCCTCCTCTGACCCGCTGGTGGCTCACCGACACTCCCATTCACTTTAATGGGACGGCTGGTGATGCAGCAGTGACCCAACAAGGTGAGGGACGTGGCGGCAGCAGCTGAGTGGATGCCCGCTAACAGGCGCTGCCATGATGGATCTGAAATGACAGGTGCTGTTTAAAGGTAAGAACTCATTCTTGCTGGTAGTGTGAAATTGTGTGGATGCATCAATGCAGTGCATGTTATCTCGGCTTGTACAGCTTGGATTCATTGAATGAGTTTACCAAAAATGTAAATATTGCAGTTTATCCATGCTGAATAAACTAAATTATTAATGTATCTTAAATAGAAAACAATCTTTAGATAGATTTTTTACTCCAAAAGCATTTTATTAAAATAAATTTGATAAAAAATTTTAAAAAATCTGATTTGAATAAAAAAAATCTGATTTTTTTTTAGTTTAAAAAACAAACAAACAATTTTTATACAACCTGATATAGACTGACTTTTAGCCCGGGTTCACACCTATGCGAATTAGATGTGCGTTTCCGCACATCTAATTTGCATAGCAGGAGAATGTGACTGGCTCCCTATGTAGCCGGTTCACATATCTCCGGGGCGGCTGTGGAGCGCACTGCACAAAAACGCTGTGCGTCTTTGGCTCAGTTTCAGGGCCAAATTCAGGCATAGAATCGGCCCTGATTCGTCCCTGAAACGGGGAACAGGGACGCACAGCGCTCCTGTGCGATCCGCAGCCCGGTATAGTGTGAACCCGGGCTTACTGTTGTGGGTTTAGTAACTTAAAATTTGGTGAAATTATATTTTTCTTTTTGAAATCGGCACCAGGGATGGTCCTTTAGAATGAAAAGGGTTCCTTTGTACTGGTGCCTGCTATGTTCAATGTAATCTTCCATTCCTTTCCATACATCAGGGATATAAAATTAGTGGACCTCCCAGCTGTTGCAGAACTACAAGTCCCATGAGGCATAGCAAGACTCTGACAGCCACAAGCATGACACCCAGAGGCAGAGGCATGATGGGACTTGTAGTTTTGCAACAGCTGGATGTCCGCTAATTGCATATCCCTGCCATACATGAATAAATAAAAGCTGGTCATTGTAAGCACCCCTGCCAGTGTTAAATGTTTTGCCTTATTCATGTAAACTGATACATCTGGAAGAGAGCCTGTGCTTTTGAAAAACAGATCTCCTGGCTGGATCACCAGATGGAAATTAAAGCCTAACTAAATAGGAAAATGAATGCAGTCATCACATCTAAGAATTGGTAAGCTGCAATGTAATGTTTGATTTCGAGTTTAATACTACTATGCCAACTTGCTGACCCGCCACAGTACATATAATGCGACGCAGCGGCTCCTGCAGGCACCACAAAGTACTTGTATGCGGCTGCCTGTTTCCGGGTTTCGGGGGCGTCCCCGCCCACCTACTGCTCTGTGATTTGACACAGCAGGAGTCTGTCAGCAGATCCCTGACAATGTTTCATGGACCAGGACCAGCTAATCGGCTGTTTCAAATCACAGCCCAGAGCCCTGTGTTGACAAACAACGCAGGGCTCTGTACAGAGGAAACGATCACTTTGTTTCTTTTCCCTGCAAAGCAAAAGAAAAATCGATCTGTAGTAAAAAAATTAGCACATATTACACACACTTTCCCCCGAGATGTTAACCCCTTCTTAGCCAGTGTCATTAGTGCAGTGGTACATTCCATGATATAATATTAGTGCAGTAGCAGTGTATATTATTAGCACTGAATTATTGTCACTGGAAGTTAGCCAGTTCCCATAAAGTGTCATTGTCAGATTACCCGCCACACTATCGCAGTCCCACTATAAGTCCTTGATCGCCGCCATTACTAGTATAAAAATAAATAAATAAATAAAAATTCCAGTATATATGTGTGTGTATAAATATTATATATATTTATATATATATATATATATATATATATATATATATATATATATATATATATATATACATATATATACACACCATAGTTTGTAGACGCTATAACTTTCACGCAAACCAATTAATATACACTTATCAAGATTTTTTTTTTTAACCAAAAATATGTAGCAGAGTACATTTTGGCCTAATTTTTTGAAGAAATCCTTTTTTTTTTTTTAAATGCATTGGATATGTTTTATAGCAGAAAGTAAAAAATATGATTTATTTATTTATTTATTTTTCAAAATTTGTGGTCTTTTTTTGTTTATGCAATAAAAATCCAGTGGTGATCAAACACCACCAAAAGAAAGCTATATTTGTGTGAAAAAAATTACAAATTTAATTCAAGGGCAGTGTTGCATCACCGTGCAATTGCCGGTTTAAAGTTCCGCAGTGCCGGATAGCAAAAAATGGCCTGGTCATGAAGGGGGTAAAATTTTCGAGGGGGTTTATGTGTGTTTTAAAGAGAGGTATGGGGTTTTGTTTTTTTTAAGAATCATACCTACCTAGGTGAATAGAGTATCGGTTCCCCGCATGCTCTAACACCGAGAACCGAGCGAGCAAACACTGCTGATCGCTCGGTTCTCAGGGCTCCTTGAGCAGAGAGCTGGTGACTGTCAGTCATCTGCTGGTGTTGGTCCCACTGTGTTTTATCAAGTCCAAAGTCAGCGCAGCCCTCTACCAGGAGATTCTAGAGCACTTCATGCTTCCCTCTGCTGACCAGCTATATGGAGATGCTGATTTATTTTTCCAGCAGGATTTGGCACCTGCCCACACTGCCAAAACTACCAATACCTGGTTTAATGATCATAGTATCACTGCGCTTGATTGGCCAGCAAACTCGCCTGACCTAAACCCCATAGAGAATCTGGGGGGTATTGTCAAGAGGAAGATGAGAGACACCAGACCCAACAATGCAGATGAGCTGAAAGTCGATATCAAAGCAACCTGGGCTTCCATAACACCTCAGCAGTGCCACAGGCTGATCACCTCCATGCCACGCCGCATTGATGCAGTAATTCATGAAAAAGGAGTATTAAGTGCATACTATACTGTACATGGACAGAATTTTCAGTAAGCCAACATTTCTGTATTAAAAACAGGGTGGATAAAAAGCAATGATTTAAAAAAAATAAAATAAAACACAATCTGATTTTTTTTTTTTTTTTTTATTTAAATCAGATTTTTTAAATTTTATTAAATCAAATTTATTTAAAAAAAATGCTTTTGAAATAAAACTCTATCTAAAGATGTAATATTTTAAGATACTGTACATTTAAAAATTTAGTTTATTCAGCATGAAATGGAGCTTAGTTATGTAGCAGGAGGCTGTATATTCTGCAATATTTACATTTTTGGTAAACTCATTCAATGAATCCAAGCTCTGCAAGCTGAGATGACATGCACTGCATTGTTGCATTCACACAATTTCAGAGTAACCATGAGATGAAACAAAGTTCAGGAATATTCCTTTATCCCATTATTTTGCAAATCTATGTACACTACAAACTGTATGATTGAAGAGAACTGCATCTGTACCAGACTCTACGTGTGAGGAGGAAGAGCAAGCACTGAAAATAAAAGTAAAACCTTCGAAGCAGCTTATAAACCTTGTGATCTTTCTGCACATGGCTTGAAGTGCTTTATTCCTCCCTTGAGGAGCAAAATGGCAGCAGGCTGTAAAAGAGACCCAGTTTGAGAATATTTTAATGGAGTTCCTCTACCTATGAGTAAATCAGGTAATATAATATTGTTTTAATTAAATAAGAGTTTGAGTAGTTCTCCAACTAGGTTAACCTATTAACCTAAAATCGGTTCTGATATCACTGTTTTACTAACCTGACAGCTTATTGTTCTAAATAGGAAACCTTCATTTTGTTATAATATTAAAGATTCTAACTACCAGCAAGAATAAGTCCTTACATTTAAAGAGCACCTGTCATTTCAGATCCATCATGGCAGCTCCTGTTAGCGGCATCCACTCACCTGCTGCTGCCGCCACATCCCTCACCTTGTTGTGTCACTGCCATCCCATTAAAGTGAATGGGACTGTCGATGAGCCACCAGCGGGTCAGAGGAAGAGGAGCTGGGGGACAGAGATGACAGTTGCTCTTTAAATATTATGATTTAAATCAAGCCTTTTTACTAGCGATTTAAATCGTGATTTAAAGTGAATGTAAACCCGAAATTTTTTTTTTTATTATGTCATAATGTAGAATACAAGATTTCCTATCATTTGAGCCCAGTCTTGCCACAAAGAGTTAATCCAGCTGTGAGCAATCCTCTTATTGTTCAGTGAGATAAAACTTGACAAACCGAGAAAAACTTTGTCAAATCCTCCCCCTTTGGTGTGAGTGACAGGTGATTTACATATCTCGTGCACTAGCCTAAGACATGCATTCTTTTTTAATTCCCTCCCACTCCTTTCTTCAGCAGCTCTGCAAGGATTGGCTGTTCCACACCTCACCATGATTGGACATGCTGAAGTCATGTGGTTACTTTCCTGTCTTTTCACTGGATGTTAGAGATCATAGCAGAAGTTCAGTGTAAGAATTACACAGGAGAAAATGCGTATTGACAAGGGGAGTGTAGAGGTGGGCGGGGAGTCTACTGACATCACGACTCCACCCACCGAGCTCCAGACAACAGACCCGCCCACAGAATCTGCAGTTTTTCGGGTCTCATACCAGACAGAGGGGAGACATTTGACAGGTAAAGATACATGCAGGAGGCATCTATATCCTTATAGATAACCCCTATGGCAGGAGTTGGGGGCATGTATATCCTTATAGATAACCCCTATGGCAGTAGTTGGGGGCATGTATATCCTTATAGATAACCCCTATGGCAGTAGTTGGGGGCATGTATATCCTTATAGATAACCCCTATGGCAGTAGTTTAGAAAGGATGACATTGGGTTTACATCCACTTTAAATCAACTTAATTTAAATCAAATCCTCCCTGCTAGTAGGCATCACATACTAGTTTATTATGAAACGCTTACCTTAGAATGAAGCCCGTCACATCACAGGCCCTGTGTCAGTTGACCGTTGCTCTTTAAAAATGATGATTTAAAGTGATTGTAAACCCTTGAGAAAAAAAAACAAACCTGCAAGACAAAAGCATAATGAGTTGGTATGCGTAGCATACTAGCTCATTATGAAATACTCACATTAGATTGAAGCCCCCCGCAGTGGTCCCGGCACACTGCTCTGCCCGGCGACACGACAGTTATTTCTGGGTATCGCGTGCTTCGGTGCTGTAATTGGCTGGAGCCACGATGACGTCACTCCCGCGCATGCACGTGGGATCATCTGGTAACGGCACATAAGAGGAAGCAATGGCACGAACGAGCCGTTGCGTCGGTGCGCATGTCCCAATGACGTCGGCACATGCTGATACAAGGGATATCTCCTAAACCATGCAGGTTTAGGAGAGATCCACGGTAGCTACAGGTAAGCCTGTAATGAAAGTTTATTGAAATCAAATCCACCCAGGCTGGGAAGGAGGATTGTAGTTTCAGGAAGAATGGCCTTGTAGAGCACTATCTTAGGTGTCTTGCTGTGTGCATTACGGCATCGGAATAGTTTGTATCCAGTCTGTGTGCTGCAGCATTTCTCCTGCACTCTCTGGAGCAGGTGTGTGTGTGTTCCAGAAGAGTAAATTCCTGTTTTTAGCTTGTACAGATAACAGCCGCAGGTGTGCAGTGTAATCGTTTCTCTTGTAATGTGTGTGCTTTAATTACTTCCTAAGCACAGCACCTCCAGTATGTCATTTCATGTGGAAGAAGATTCCTGTGTGGTGTGGAGCCCAGCATCCACTTTAATGAATGGTAATCCATGTAAAAAAAAAAAAGAAATGTAGTTTAAAATCTCAGGTGTCCATCTGCATGCCAGATAATGTGCAGATAATTTGTGAGAGGCTCTGCAAACTCCTCTCACCAAGTACCTTTGAAGGTCTGCGGAAGTTGCATCCTCAGATCTGCACCAAAGCTACTTTTTTTTAAGCTGAAGTTGATTTCTTTTGGCAGGCTGTCCCCACTTTCCATTTAACAATCAAGCTGAACCGCAAAAGCTTCTGACAGGCGCCTGCAAGTTTTAGAGAAGGGAACGATTTGCCTTATTGTCATTTTGTCAAGTGTGGCAAATATACAAGGTCGTTCTGTTTCATAACAGCGGATGGCTCTGTGTTTTTTTTTTTTTCCCTTTCAGATGTATCGAGGAGATGCTGGCTGAGGTTAATTTGACGAGCTAAAGATAGAATCCCCACTGACAAAGAGCATTTTTGCAGACAGAAGAATGCAAATTAGAAATAATTTGCAAAGGTGGAATTAAAGTGTGTTTTACCAGGGTCTGCCTTCTCTGTTCTAGGACATATGATAATAAAATAAAGTGGAATTTCAGCCTAATACTAACTATACTTAAAATATTTTCCTCTTCCTTCCTGCTACCCATGCTGCCTAACCTGTGTAATAAAGACGTGTATACTGCAATTCCCTTTTTATAGTCCACTCCGCCCGGTCACGTGATCCCCTGTGTCAGTGAGCGTTGGCTGCAGCGGAGAGGAGAGAGCAGTCAACAGCAGAGTTCTGGGAGTGGTGATGTCACCCATAGGCTCTTATACCCCAGTCATTGTCAGCGGGATCATGTGACTTGACCAGAATGGACTAAAAAATAGGTAAATATATGCATCTTTTTTTTTTTACACAGGTTGGGTAGTAGGTTGACTGTCACAGTGGTCACATGATCGGAAAAGCTCCCGATTGCAAGCTTGCATGGGGAGCTTTCCGGTACCAGCCAGTGACACTGCTGGGAGCAGGCAGGGCTCGTTCTCTCAGTACAGAAAACTGTTTACATAAGGCAGCATATATGCGCCACATCGGTGGGAAGTGGTGTAAACTTGAGACTAAACCTTAATTATATTGCAGCTTACTAATTCTTAGATGTGATGGCTGCCTTAGTGTTCGTTTTTAAAGCTCACCCCTTGGTGATCCAGCCAGTAAGTCTGTTGTTTTTCAAAAGAACAAGCTGTTATGCAGATGTAGCAATTACAGGGTTGAGACAAACCATTTACAAATGACAGGCTTTTTCCCCTATGTTGTCACCTGGTGATCTGGCCAGTAAACACACTAACTCTGGAGGAATGAGCACAGGTGGGCACCTTTGGACAGCAGCATTGTTGATCTAGGGCAAGGGGAGTGTTAGTACATCTAACAGATGTAGATACATTGCCTTGCAAAAGTATTCACCCCCCTTGGCATTTTTCGTGTTTTGTTGCCTCACAACCTGGAATTAACATGGATTTTTTCAGGATTTGCATCATTTAATTTACAGAACATGCCCACAACTTTGATGATGTGTTTTTTTTTTTTATTGTGAAGCAAACAACAAATAGGACAAAATATCAGAAAAAGTCAATGTGCATAACTATTCACCCCCCTAAAGTCAATACTTTGTAGAGCCACCTTTTGTGGCTATCACAGCTCCAAATCGCTTTGCATAAGTCTCTATGAGCTTGCCACATCTTAGCACTGGGATTTTTGCCCATTCCTCCTTGCAAAACTGCTCCAGCTCCTTCAGGTTGGACGGTTTGCGCTTGTGAACATCAATCTTTAAGTCTGACCACAGATTTTCTATTGGATTGAGGTCTGGGCTTTGACTAGGCCATTCCAACACATTTACATGTTTCCCTTTAAACCACTCAAGTGTTGCTTTAGCATTGTGTTTGGGGTCATTGTCCTGCTGGAAGGTGAACCTCCATCCTAGCCTCAAATCACACACAGAGTGGTACAGGTTTTGCTCAAGAATATCCCTGTATTTAGCACCATCCATCTTTCCCTCAACTCTGACCAGTTTCCCAGTCCCGACTGCTGAAAAACATCCCCACAGCATGATGCTGCCACCACCATGTTTCACGGTGGGGATGGTGTTCTTTGGGTGATGTGATGTTTTGGGTTTGCACCAGACATAGCGTTTTCTTTGAGAGCCAAAAAGTTCAATTTTAGTCTCATCAGACCAGAGCACCGTTCTCCATACATTCTGGGAGTCTCCCACGTGTCTTTTCCCAAACTCAAAATGTGCCATGTTGTTTTTTGCTGAAAGTAATGTCTTTCTTCTGGCCACTCTGCCATAAAGCCCAACTCTATGGAGCGTACGACTTATTGTCGTCCTATGTACTGATACTCCAGTCTCTGCAGCTCCTCCAGGGTTACCTTAGGTCTCTGTGCTCCTCTCTGATTAATGCCCTCCTTGCCCGGTCCGTGAGTTTTGGTGTGCGGCCGTCTCTTGGCAGGTTTGCTGTTGTGCCATGTTCTTTCCATTTGGTTATGATAGATTTGATGGTGCTGCTAGGGATCATCAAAGATTTGGATATTTTTTTATAACCTAACCCTGACTTGTACTTCTCAACAACATTGTCCCTTACTTGTTTGGAGAGTTCCTTGGTCTTCATGGCAGTGTTTGGTTTGTGGTGCCTCTTGCTTAGGTGTTGCAGCCTCTGGGGCCTTTCAAAAAGGTGTGTATATGTAATGACAGATCATGTGACACTTAGATTGTACACAGGTGGACATCATTTCAATAATTATGTGACTTCTGAAGGTAATTGGTTGCACCAGAGCTTTTTATGGGCTTCATAACAAAGGGGGGTGAATACATACGCACATGCCAATTATCAGTTTTTTTATTTCTGAAAAATTGTTTTATGTATAGATTTTTCTAATTTTACTTCACCAATTTAGACTATTGTGTTCTGACCCATAACATATAATTCAGATTAAAAAAACATTGAACTAAAGGCTGTAATTTTTTTTTTTCCTTTTGAGATAAAGGTTTTATTGAATAAATAAAAGCTGATCATTGTAAGCTCCCCTGCTAGTTGTAAATGGCATGTCTGATCTCTGCAATGCATACATTCTGGCTTGTTCTTTTGAAAAACAGACTAATTTGCTAGATCACCTGATGAAAATAAAAGAAAGCCTAAAAAAGAACACTGAGCTCTGGTTCACATTGGTGCATTTTGACATGCGATTTGAAATGTCAAATCGGCGGAAATTGCCGGCAATGGCACCGCCCTAATCGGTGCGACGCTGCATTTGCGGCGCCGCACCGATTTTCAAAAAGTGGTTTCTGTACTACTTTTTGCAATTTCGGGGTGCGATACACATGGTCACACAAATGTTGGCCAACAATTACGCACGTGGGAACGCGGTGACGTACAAGGCGTACAACGAGCCAATAAAAAGTGAAGTTCAATAGCCAGTGCGGCTCCTTCTGCTTGATTCTGAGCATGCGTGAACTTTTGTGCAACGGACTTGTGTATGCACGATCGGACTTTCCGACTACAAAGTTTTGTTGGCGGAAAATTTGAGAACCTGCTAGCCAACATTTGTTGGTGGAAAGTCCGACAGCAAATGTTCGATGGAGCATATACAAGTAAGCAATCCCATTATGATTTTATTTTATTTCTCCCATTTTACAATTGTGTAAAAAACCTTATACATGGTACTTAATATTATTGTATTTTCACCTATATTCACAGATGTACTGTCCTGATGAAGCGGTAAATCCGCGAAACATGTCGTAATATCATGTCATCTGAACTTTTTTAACTTATGTGTGTTCTTTTGTTACATTTGTATAAACGTTGTGATTTTTTTTTTTTTTTTTTTACTAGTGATTTTTACTATATATGCATACTGTACCGCAATAGTCCACTTGCCTCTTTCCTTTGGTGAGTTTGGGGTGGGGCCCATACTCCCTAATATTCTTCCGGAGCATACACCCGGTCAGACTTTCCGACAACAAGCTCACATCCAACATTTCCCATTGGAAAATCCGACCGTGTGTACGCGGCATAAGAATTGGTAAGCTGCAATATAATACATTTCTTTTGGCTTTAATACCGCTCTAATATGACCATGGGCATGACTTTGAGGGCCTATTTAGATTTATGCAAGAGATGCCATTTTTGTAGCATTGGGTGGATAGATTCCTTATCACCCATCAGTGTGCATTGGCAAGTGTTTTCATGCGTGTTGAAGTTAGGGCTGGGAAAAAAAAATCGATTTTAATCTTGAATCGAGTTGAGAGGTCAAATCGATTCAAAATTTAAGCAAATCGATTTTTTTAGATTTTTTTTTTTTTTTTTTTCACCGCGCCAGTCCCGAGGCGCTGCGGGCATGAGTTTTTAGGCGAGGCCACGGCTACGGCTGGATGCCGCGGACTAGGCCGAAGCCGCGGCCTCACCTAAAAACTCATGCCCGCAGCGCCTCCGGACCTGCGCAGACACCGCGCCAGGCCTGAGGCCGCGGCTTCGGCCTAGTCTGCGAAGATTTTTTTTTTTTAAGAAAATCTCCAAGCCCTAGTTGAAGTATGCTTTAGCGCAGGGGTCTCAAACTGACGGCCCTCCAGCTGTTGCAAAACTACAAGTCCCATGAGGCATTGCAAGGCTGACAGTTACAAGCATGACTCCCATAGGCAAAGGCATGATGGGACTTGTAGTTTTGCAACAGCTGGAGGGCCGCCAGTTTGAGAACCCTGCTTTAGCGTGTCAGAAAGCACCTAATAGTATAAATGGGCCCTCAATACTTATGTATGGACCCTCAATACCCCCATAATGGGCCCTAAATATTCTTATATTTCAGTCCCTCTATTTTCCTTTTTTAGATCATGCTTTAAATAAAAAGCTGATTCTGAACAGCGGATAATGTAATCATTCTACATTGTGTCATTTCTGCTCTGAATAATTCTTCTCCCATTCTGATGATTATACCTCTAATGTTTCAGCTCTTTGTATCCCCGGGAATGTATATTTAGACATTACTCGCTGTAATACCGAATGTCTCACCTGAAGACACCTCTGACAGAGCAAAGATCTGCTCGCTCTTGTGCCGCCTCCTGAAAATCGTCAGTTTAGTGTAACAAAGGCTTCTTTGACGAGCTGCTGACACAAGCCTGACAAATTCCATGAAAGAGCCCAATGAACAAGCGCATTTCGGGCTCCTCTCCGCTACGATCTGCCATGTCTTCCAGGCCTGTTATGTTTTATTCCGCAGGGAACATGAGCGCACACACACAATCAAATGTCTTTCATTATTCTTCCTTTTTGGGCCTAGATTCAGGTGCGAGCAGCCAATTCATATATATAGAAATAACGGTAGCATTTGCATATATGGAAATAAAAGCAATTTGCATATGAATATCATATTCGTTGACCTGAATAAATCGTGATTTATGTGCAGCTTTGCGAAAAGAGCGATGACCTCAGAGAACATGAGGATGAATGCAGCAATAGTGGGGACCTGCACGCTTATACAGAAATAAGAAAAATAGTGTTTTTGTTAGAAAAATATTCCCATGATATTCTTTTTCTATGGGCTGACAAGAGTGAAATACTAATTACTTCTGATATGTTAAAGCTCAACTCCAGATAAAAGTGTGGGAGTCTCAGCCATACTCCCTGTATCTCTGACTCAGTCTTCTGCAGACTCACTGCTTTGTAATACAATTCATATCCGAAGATAAGCGTCATCATTTACACCAGCACAGGGGCATTCAGCCCTTCACTTCTTTGGCTGTATGCCCCACCTGCGATGTTTTGTTTTTACTCTAAGCCAGGGATATCCAAACGACGGCCTGCGGGCAACATCCGGCCCGCTACAGGTTATTTATCTGGCCCACAGCAACTCTGATGTCATGGGGGCTTCTGATGTGAAAGGGGAGGGGGCTTCTGATGTGAAAGGGGAGGGGGCACCGGTGTTAGAGGGGGGCTTCTGATGTGAAAGGGGAGGGGGCACCAATGTAAGAAGGGGGGCTTCTGATGTGAAAGGGGGACTCCAATATGATGGGGGGGGGGGGGCTTCTGATATAAAGTTATTTCTTTGAGCGTGTTTATTCATTAATTCAAATTCTAAAGGAGAAGTGGGGCCTAAGCTCTTTTCAGTCACAGGAGTGCAGAACTAAAATAAGACCTAGCGTGATTGTCAGTGATGGCTGCAATATAAGCCCTACCCCCCCAAATAAGCCCTACCCTGTTTCCCCGAAAATAAGACCTACCCTGAAAATAAGACCTACAAGGACTTTAACTAGGGCTTATTTGGGGGGTAGGGCTTATATTGCAGCCATCACCGACAATCACGCTAGGTCTTATTTTCGGGGAAATAGGGTAAGTACACTCCTTTGACCCACAGAAGAAGTATTCCTATTCAGCAGGCTGTGTGCTGAAGTCTGCTGCTGGCTGACATCACTGAGCCAGTCCAGGCTCTGGAGAGATCCTGACTTTAAAGTGATTATAAAGGTTAGTTTTTCTTTTTTTTTTTTAAATAACAAACATGTTATACTTACCTGCTCTGTTTAAGGGTTTTGCACAGAGCAACCCTGAGCCTCTTCTTTTGGGGTGCCCCGGCCACACTCCTGGTTCTTCCTCTTCATCGGGTGCCCCCATGGGGAGCCATGGGGGCACCCGTGCGGGCGCGATCACGAGTCCCACTGCTGCGTCCATTGACACGGACAGCAGGACTCGGCCCGGCCCCCTGCTCCCGTGTCAGTGGATTTGTTTGCCAATGGCTCCTGCTGCTATCAATCTATCCAATGAAGACGGAGACAGCGGATGGAGTCGCTGGGCTCGTGCACATGGTTGGAACGGACGGGCTCAGGTAAGAAAAGGGGGGGGGGGCTCTGGGGGCAGCTGCAATGCATTAAGGTGAAAAACCTGGCGACTTTACTATTACTTTTAATGTCTGGATCCACCCAGATCCCTGACTGGTAGAAGGCTTGTAAAATAATCGGTGTGGCCCTTGTACTGAAAAGATTAGAGACCCCTGATCTAGGCATATGTTATGTTTAATTACAGCTATGTGCATGTTGCCTTAAAGTAGTTATAAAGGCTGAAGGTTTTTTACTTTCATGCATTCTATGCATGAAGGTAAAAAAAACCTTCAATATGCAACTCCCCCCTAGCCCCCTTAATACTTACCTGACCACAATCTTGGTCCAGCGATGTGCATAATAGCAGCTGCTATCCTGGCTCTCTGCCTCCTTATTGGCTCAGACACGGCTCTCGCTGCTCTCAATCACAGCCAGTGATGAGGGAGCAGGGGGAGGGGCCACGACCTGCTCTGCGTGACTTCTGCACACACAGAGCGAGATTTGGGAGTGAGCATGCATGAGTGCCCTGGTAGGGGGAGGAGCCCAGGATGCCGGCGGGGAACCCGAGAACAAGAGGATCAGCAGGTAAGTATAACGTGTTTGTTATTGAATAAAAGCCTTGACTATCACTTTAAGAGACTTGTTTCTGTGTATAGGGCACAAAAGAAGACTTCAAAGGACAAGTTAAGCAATTTTCTAACCCCGCCCACACTTCTTAGCCCCCGATACACTAAAGTTGACCGTACATGGATCGAAATACGCCCGGTCCCTGTTAAACCGTCTGAATTTCGATTCATGTATGGGCACTGTGATGGAGCAGAAGTCAATATGGAAAATTTCTGCACAATCAACTTTCCTCTTTAACCACTTCCCGCCCGCCCTATGGCGGATTGACGTCCGGGAAGTGGTTCTGTTATCCTGACTGGGCGTCATATGACGTCCAGCAGGATAACATGCCGCAGCGCGCCCCCGGGGGCGCGCATCGCGGTGATCGGTGGTTTGGTGTGTCAGTCTGACACACCGCTACACCGATCTTTACCACGTGATCAGCCGTGTCCAATCACGGCTGATCACGCTGTCAATAGGAAGAGCCGTTGATCGGCTCTTCCTCACTTGCGTCTGACAGACGCGAGTAGAGGAGAGCCAATTGGCGGCTCTCCTGGCAGGGGGGGTCTGCACTGATTGTTTATCAGCGCAGCCCCCCCCGCAAATCACCACACTGGACCACCAGGGATGCCACTAGGACCACCAGGGAAGGGGCAACATGTGGATGGCTAGGTATGTACCCCATGGCCATCCACATGTGCCCAGTGTGCCAAACCTGTGCCAATTAGTGCCCACAAATGGGCACTGATTGGCACCATTATGTTGCAGTGATGCCCAGCAATGCCATCCTTAGGGGCATCACTGCAAACAAGCAGGGTCACCAGTGCCACCCATCAGTGTCCATTCGTGCCACCTGTCAGTGCCCATCCATGCCCATCTTTTAGTGCCCATCCATGCCCATCTGTGCCAACTATCAGTGCCACCCATAAGTAACCATCAATGCCACCTACGAGTGCCCATCAATGCCAACTATGAGTGCCCATCAGTGCCGCCTATAAGTGCCCATCCGTGCCACCTATGAGTGCCCATCAGTGCCGCATACCAGTGCCACCTATCAGTGCCCATCAGTGCCACCTATCAGTGTCCGTCAGTGCCACCTCATCAGTGCCACCTCACCGGTGCCCATCAGTGCCGCCGTATCAGTGCCCGTCAGTGCAGCCTTATCAGTGCCCGTCATTGAAGAAGAAAACGTACTTATTTACAAAAAGTTTTAACAGAAACAAAGAAAAACTTGTTTTTTTTTCAAAATTTTCGGTCTTTTTTTATTTGTTGCGCAAAAAATAAAAACCGCAGGGGTGATCAAATACCACCAAAAGAAAGCTCTATTTGTGGGAACAAAATTATATTTTACTGTTCAAGAACCATATTTTTATTTGCTTCCCAAAATTTCACGTGTTTATTTAGATCTCAGCGACATTACAGTGTGGCTTGTATTGGCATCCTTTACCTCCTATAAACAAACTAATTTCATAGACTGTGCTTTCCAATTACAATCACGTGTGTCTAGTAATTCAGATCATTTGTTTCCCCAGAGATTCCAAGAATGGTTTTGTGTGTTCCTTTGGTGTTCGTTTTATTTCTTTTTTTTTTTTTTTTTTTTTTAGGCTCCATGTACACGGGACACTGAGTCAAAGTCCTCTGAACGATTTTTTTTTTTGACACCTTGAAACCGGCGTTTAAAACACCCGTTTAGCCGCGTTTGCATGCCACGTTTAACCATGTTTATTTTTGCTACTGCTTTCAGGCCTTCTTTCTTTTTTTTATTATTTTAAGAATCAGTTGGTAATATCCGGGTTTTAGTGCACTGCTCAACAGTTCAAGGAGTCAAAAAATACTTGGTCATAATGTTGATAAGTTGCCCGGTGTGGCTCAGTGTCTGATGAAAGAGTTTTTCTATGGGGTCTCACTAGGATGATTTAGGCTGGGTTCACACTACTGAGAACACAGACATCGCATGTGAATCGCATCGCATTGCTGTGCAGATCACATATGATGTTTGTGCAATGCAAATTCAGCCATAGTGTTGTAGTGTTGAAGGTGGAGACGCCATTTTTTTTGTCCCCAGTTTTCTCCCCAGTTTTTTTTTCCACCCGCCCAGGCGATTGAGGGTTATCAATCTTAGCAACATTTCTGTGATTGGCCTGGAGCAGGAGATGGGAGGGGTGTGTCTGCTCCTAGCTGTGTCCTGGGGTTATTGATGATGTCACATGCCAGTAATAGGTGGTCCTCCCGGCCCCTTCCCTCTTGGCTTGTGCAGACTTCGTTGGAGGTCAAGATGTGGATCATTTGCCACTGTGCCCTGTCTTGTGATAGTCATATACACCGGGACCTGCATTCTTGACGTATAGAACAAAGTAGGCTCAAGATTGGGTATGGCACGCTTTGCATGCCACAGTTATTCTCACCACCAATAAAAATGGGCGTGGTCCATTTGATGTGTCCCCAGATTCCATTTTTGAATATCTGGTCACCCTAATGTACACACATGGGGCAAATTTAGACAGGCCAAATAACCTACCAGCCCTGGAGGAAACCCATGAAAGCACAGGGAGAACATGCAAACTCCATGCAGGTGTTGTCCTGATCTGGATTCAAACCAAGAACCCCAGCGCTGCAAGGCATAAGTGCTATTGATGAAGCCAATGTGCTGTGTCTATGGTAAAAACAGGCTGTAATGCACACAGTATAGGTCACCCGTCTTCACAGACACATATTCTCTGCAGGCTATAACAGCTTCTGCTGCATATTCTGTACATATCTTATTATCACAGAGGTAAAGGTACACTTTTTTTATTCATTTCTTTCAATAGGTTCCCTAGAAAATGTTGAAGTGCACTAAAACGCCCCCCCCCCCCCCCTCCTGTTGTTTAAACACGCGACAGATTGGGCGTTAAATGGCGGCGCTCGTGTACGAAGCCTGGGGGTCTCTTCTTACCTTCTACTCTTCCAATAACAAGACTTTACAACATAAGATGATGCTGTCCAATGCTGGACCGTCTGCTTTTTCTTTGCCTAGCAACAACAAATAATCTCAGGTTTGCAAGATCTGAAAGCAATATGAGTTGTTTTCTCAGTAAATAGAACATTTCCCAGGGTAATGCGATCGCTTCTCCTAATTTTAAGTAAATTTAGCAGCCTTTGCATACTCAAAGCATTTTTATTTCAATAAAAATTGATTTCTTTGCGGTGTGATGTGTCCCAGCGGCCGGAGCCTGTGTAATTTTGCTCTTTACTACCCTCGCTGTTATAATGTGTTGTTTGCCCGGAGGAGGAGAACTGTGCCAGAGAATGGAAGTGCTGATTATTATGATTAGCTTGTTTATTGCATTAAGTGATGCAGTATTGTGTAAAAAAGGAACACCACTGGTAGGCCTCACCTAGAGCATTAATTATGGGTTGTATACAAAAGGATTGCTTTACACTTAAGCTGCATCAACCTGAATAGAAAGCTTTGCTTGAGCACAATTGTTCTAGCAATTGATTAAACCTTGCAACACTTCTTTTATTTTTTTGTCCTTAAAGTGGAGCTCCAGGCAAATAATAAAGAACACCTTTTAATCCAGTTATATTTTCATTAGAGGAATTCCAGAAATTATATATTTTATACATAATTACATTGACCTGGCCAATGACCCTGGAAGCTGACAATCACTGATGAAAACACTGCTATGCCAGTGATCTCCACTTTCTTCTGGGTCCCACACTGCCCTGCTGTATTGTTAACACCATAGGTCGGCTGCTGGGCAAGAGCACCCATTCAGAGAATGTTTTTTGCACTCTCTCATTGAATGCAATGCGTTCTCTGATTTAAAAAGAAGTGGAGAGCGAAACATCACTGCCCACCCTCTCCAGAGTAAGGCGGAGGCCATACATGGTGCAAATATCTTTCTTGCAACAACGGGTTGCAGGAAAGAAATTTGCACGATTCCCGCATCAGCACAGGCAGTGCTGACAGGTGGAATCAGCGATTGTCCTCTCCCAGTAGGGGGCGGAGCTGTCCCCGCTGGGAGAAGACGGTGATTATCGTTCATGGCTATAGCAGCTCTTTGCAATAATCCCAGGCAAATCCGGCAGGCTGGTTGTCCCCATCGGGAGAAGACGGTGATTATCGTTCATGGCTATAGCAGCTGTTTTCGTTATTCGCAGGCGAATCCGGCAGGCTGGTTGTACCCAAGTTGATTGATTGATCAACTTGGTACATTCAGCTTGCCCATTAACGGTTCGAATTTCGGCCGGTTCCTGCTCCACCGGCTGAAATTCGAACTGTGTATGGTAGGCCTAAGTTTTGCATTATTCAGAGAATGCAATCAGTTCTCTGAATGGCACCTGTGCTGAGGGGGCCAACCTCCTGT
Organism: Lithobates septentrionalis; assembly: GCA_037952835.1. Classification (NCBI taxonomy): domain Eukaryota; kingdom Metazoa; phylum Chordata; class Amphibia; order Anura; family Ranidae; genus Lithobates; species Lithobates septentrionalis. Next base: position 2,530,586 of record JBBDGP010000459.1, read on the forward strand.
GTTCACAATGCAGCAGGGCTGCTACCAGGCATGGGACCTGAAAACAAATGATTTCCACCTTCCATAGGCATTGGCAGTGCAACTATGTATAAAAATATCCTTACCTGGAATTCCTCTTTAAAACTGAAGACCCCCCCCCAAATTGCATCGTTTAAAGTGTCTGGTCTCCCACATTATACATAATATAGAAATGCAATTTCCCTTTCTCATTAGCAGTATATAGATGTCTTGTGACTTCTATCAGTGCCTGGCCAAGCACTGGTTTAAGCTTGTAGGAGGAGTTTTCATTCTCCTCTTGACTGTCCTATAAGGCTGCCTGGCCCCTGACCCTCTGTCTGGACGGTGCTCATTGGCCCTTTGCTGATCACATGCACCCTCTCCAGCAACACACACCAAACTGAGCATGTGCAGAGTGCCTCTAAGGCTCTGTACTAACAGCAGATGGATTGGGGACAGTAAAAAAAAAAAAAAAGGGAGGATCAGTGAAAACAGAATCAAACAGTTTTTTTTTACAGAATTCAGAGGATTTAGGTTCCTCAGAATATACCAACGCATACTTTACTGCATATACAGACTGATTTTACTGTTGATTTAGTAACACTTTAAATGCTTGTTTTGTCCTGGGGAGGGAATAGGATGATTGGATAATGAATAGGTACAAATATGTACCTCATTACTAGCTCTTCTTAGCAGCTGGCGCTCTTCTCTGCTGTCTGATGTCCCCAGACGTGAATGGTCCCTCAGGCTTGGTTCACACAGGAACCGGCTGCGGATCGCACAGGAGCGATGTGCGTCACTGTTCCCCGTTTCAGGGATGAATCGGGCCGAATCTATGCCTGAATTCGGTCCTGAAACGGAGCCAAAGGCGCACAGCGTTTCTGTGCAGTGCGCTCCGCAGCCGCAATGGAGATATGTGAACCGGCTCCATAGGGAGTCAGTCACATTCTCCTGCTATGCGAATTGGATGCGGGGAATGCAGGAGTGCTGCTACCTACATGCTGTCCATGTCCTAGGGACAACCGTCTAGGAGGGAGTTTTCCTCACTTTGTAGATAAATCCTTTCACTAAGACCCCTTTCACACTGGGGCAGTTTGCAGGCGTTATTGCGCTAAAAATACCGCCTGCAAACCGCCCCTAAACAGCCTCCGCTGTTTGTTCAGTGTGAAAGCCCGAGGGCTTTCACACTGAAGCGGTGCGCTGGCAGGACGGTAAAAAAAGTCCTGCAAGCCACATCTTTGGAGCGGTGAAGGAGCGGTGTATTCACCGCTCCTTCACCGCTCCTGCCCATTGAAATCAATGGGACAGCGCGGCTATACCGCGGTAATACCGCGGCTATAGCCGCGCTGTACGAGGGGTTTTAACCCTTTTTCAGCCGCCAGCGGGGGGTTAAAACCGCACCGCTAGCGGCCGAATACCGCAGTAAAACAGCGCTAAAAATAGCGCTGTTTTACCGCCGACGCCCCCCTACCGCCCCAGTGTGAAAGGGGCCTAACTGCTCTGTCTACAGGACAGAAAGTAAAGGTAGATTGACGAGGGTTTTATCTATTCAAAACATTTTTATTTATTTTTTGCTGCAGAGGATTGTAAATAGGCACCATGATCGTCATTACTTTACATTTTCAACTGACTGTCATTGCCTCTGAAAGCAATCTGATACGATATATCACCTTGATAATACAGCATTTCTTGCTGTGGTAAAGTAGTTTTTATTGCTGTGGTAGTAGAATTACTGAAGTTCGTGTTTCAGTTCAGGTGATGCATGAAGAACATCCTTGAGCATACTTTATATTATACTACATTCTAATGCTATACTGTAATGCTAGGTTCCCATAAAAATAATAAAAAATAAAAATCACTTTTTTTTAAAAACTTTTTTTTTTTTTTAATTAAAAGTTTTAAATCAAGTCAGAGGGCCGCTCCAGGAGTTACATGCTTCAAATACCTGAACCTGAGCACTCTTGTATGTGAGCAACGTCCAGACCCGTCCAGATAATGAATCACTGTATTTATTTCGTATCCATATCAATAGCTCCAGGGGTTGTGTTTTGTTAAAGCATAAAAGAATGCGAGTCTGAAAAAAGCATGTATTGGGGACCTATGCTGAGATATTCAAATCCTCAGCTTTAAAGGGGTTGTAAACCCTCCTGTTTTTACACCTTAATGCATCCTATGCATTAAGGTGAAAAATACTTCTGACACCGACCAGCCCCCCCGTTTTACTCACCTGAGCCCATTCGTTCCCACGGCGGAGAAGCGCTCTACCTCTCTGGCCAGGGTTCTTGGCTCTTGATTGGATAGATTGATAGCAGCGCAGCCATTATCTCCCGCCTCTGTCAATCAAATCCAATGACGTCGGCGCTGGGGGGGGCGGGGCCAAGTCTGGCATTTTGTGTTTATGGAAGCATCGTAACCCCCCGGGAGAGCGATTCTCTTAGGGGGTCTACCAATACGGGGAGGAGCCGCGAGGGTCGTTGGACCCCAGAAGACGATGATCTGGGCCACTCTGTGCAATCATTTGTCTGTCTGTCTGTGCTGTGTAGCATTGATGGAGAAATCCTTTTTTTTTTTTTTCTTCGTGCACCCCTTACTGTATGGCCAGCTTTAAAATGCTTTTAAAAGAGGAATGCGAAAATCTCTTCACTTTTTAGGGCTCATGCACACTGGGCATCAAACGATTTTGCAGGCGTTTTACTTTTTTTCTGCCTCTAAAAGCCCCTCTATGTTAGCCTATGTGCATGCACATATACACTATTTTGCCAAAAGTATTGGGGCGTCTTCCTTTACACGCACATGAACTTTAATGGCATCCCAGTCTTAGTCCGTAGGGTTCAATATTGAGGTGGCTCACCCTTTGTAGCTATAAGAGCTTTAACTCTTCTGGGAAGGCTGTCCACAAGGTTTAGGAGTGTGTCTATGGGAATGTTTGACCATTCTTCCAGAAGTGTATTTGTGAGGTCAGGAACTGATGTAGGATGAGAAGGGATGGCTCCATGTCTTTATGGACCTTGCTTTATGCACTGGTCCAGATCATTTGGTGGAGGGGGGATTATGGTGGGGGGTTGTTTTTCAGGGGTTGGGCTTGGTCCCTTAGTTCCAGTGAAGGGAACTCTTAAGGCGTCAGCATGCCAAGACATTGTGGACTATTTAATGCTCCCAACTTTGTGGGAACAGTTTGGGGATGGCCCCTTCCTGTTCCAACATGGCTGAGCACCAGTGCACAAAGCAAGGTCCATAAAGACATGGATGAGCGAGTTTGTGGTGGTGGAACTTGACTGGCCTGCACAGAGTCCTGATCTCAATGCGATAGAACACCTTTGGGATGAATTCGTGTGGAGACTGTGAGCCAGGCCTTCTCGTCCAACATCAGTGCCTGACCTCACAAATGCGCTTCTGGAAGAATGGTCAAACATTCCCATAGACACACTCCTAAACCTTGTGGGCAGCCTTCCCAGAAGAGTTGAAGCTGTTATAGCTACAAAGGGTGGGCCACCTCAATATTGAACCCTATGGACTAAGACTGGGATGCCAATAAAGTGTGTGTATGTATATATATATATATATATATATATATATATATATATATATGTATGTATGTGTGTATATATATATATATATATATATATATATATATATATATATATATATATATATATATATATATATATATATATATAAAATCAGGGGTCCCAATACTTTTGACAATATAGTGTAGGCGTTTACAGGCATATAGAGGCAGAAGAACAATCCACCAAGCGTTTAGCGCCTGAGCGTTCATTATAGTGGCCAGAATAAATTAATATTTATCAGCCTGAACATGTTTGCAAAATGCAGCTTTAGGCAAGTTTTTTTAAGCTGTGTTCTGTGTGCATGAGGTCTTATTGTTGTCTGTCTTCTGAGTGCAGATTTTTCCTCACTTCCTGTCTGGTTAAAGGTGGTCCTCAGAACAGGAAGTAAGAGGACATTTCTCTAATGGACCTCCATATAGTAGTATAACCGGACTATAGTTCTACACTTTCTCCAGTCTTTTCAAAACTGAAGGAAAAACAAAGTTTGCTGTATACTGTAGACACTTTAAAATGAAGCACCACACAGGTAAATACTTATCTGAAATACATGCAGTATAATTTTACTGTTTACCTGCCAAAGGATTTGTAGTTTTGCTAAGCCAGTCTGCTAGATCAGAAAGATCTGCTACGTCTTGGTTTACAATTACTGTTTCTTAGGTTGACTTTACGGATCTGTAGGTCGGCTGACTTGGCAGAGGTGTTGATGCTGATTTACCGAATGAGCCAGATGAGTGTCTCTTCAAAGAAAACCTTTCCTGGCTTCATTCTGATAATGCTAGTTACCTGGCGACTATTCTGACTCACTGGCTGCAATACTTTGGGTCACCGATAAGGAGTTCTGACTTTCCTGATCTCCGCATTTGTTCCACAATCTCAGATGGTATTGAAGCCAGTAATTCAATACAAAAGCTTTTGTTTCTGTGTTTCTCTCAGGGAAGGTTTCCTTTTACCACGGACTGTGTATTTCACCGATCTGGCCTGTGTAGACTGGAAAATGTGTGCAGGTCATAAATCTAGCTGTGTAGAATTACAAATTCTTTGGAATTTAAATCGGTAAAAACAGATTTCAACTGTGTATTTACCTGTTTTTACAGATTTTCATTAAAAGGACATAGGTGGGGCCCTGTTAAAGCGCTAGTAAACCGCTGCAGAATAAAAAAACAAAAAAACAAAAAAAAAACTAAAACAACAGCATTATGTGCTAGTATGCATTGCATGCGCGTGGGAGCCCCTCAGTTTCGGCAAGAAGCTCTGAATATCCAACATGGTATGCCGGACCTTCAGAGGGTATGCGCCAGTGACTTCAGCTGCTGCATGTAGGGTGAAGATCTCCTAAATAGTGCGTGTTTAGGGGATATTCACTTTGCCTACAGGTGAGCCTTATATAGTCTTATACAGCGACTTCCTACATGTGGGCTGTGCCAACACGCTGGAGCTCATCCTTACTTGTAAATCTCAGCGTCTTGCAATGACTTATGGGACTTCCACAACAACTGGAGGGCCACAGGTTGAGCACCCATACTTAACTACATATACAGGCTTAACTGCATATACACACTTTTTACTATTGTGGGTTTAGTAACATTTTAAGGGATCCTTATCTTTCCAAGGATCCTTCCAGAAGGGCCCAGCGAAGTAACCCTTGTCTAGGTGTATTATGCAGAAGGAGGGGGTCCTAAAAATGCCCACCGCTCATTTATTCCTTATTTATATAACCTTATTACATGTGGTCCTTTGGTCTTGTATGGACCTCGTACAAAACACGTTTAAAGATCTGAAAGGAACGTGTGCGGCCAAGCTTTTGGAAACCCATAGACTCGGGTTAGACAGCATATTTCTGCAGATACTATTTTACACAGAAGTTGCTTATCATGTGAAGAGGAAATGGTTCTTGTGATTGGAGGTCCCTGATGTTTGAGGGAAAAAGTACTTTATGACTTGCTGACTTTTCAAGTAGTGATTTACCACATAAAACGGCCTTTATTTTGTTAGTGTTTCAGTTCATTTATGATTCATTGTGCACATTGTAATAAAGTATTTTCACTTTTTTCCAGGCCTTGGATCAAGACAGAAATGCGTTACAGAAAGTGAAAAAGTCTGTGAAAGCCATTTACAATTCGGGACAAGGTAAGTGCTAACAAACTCCCTTATGAAAGGTGAATGCCTAATTTGCATGTTAGGGGTCGGCTACATTTCAAATACTGCCTGTGTAGGCTTTATTAACACGAGAACTTGACACCTCTGCTCTGTGAATGGGCCGTGCCTTTAAGTGGTCATGTCTGTGGGAACACAGCCGCTCATCCAAATTAGACAACCATGTGGGTGAGGGGTGCCAAATGCACACTGTCTGCATGTAGGTCTTTTCACCTCCATGCCTGTCAAATTGGGACAAGCGGCCGTGTCTGCGCAGCAACTGCATTTCCATAGACATGAATGGGCTACCTGCACGCAGCACCTGGTGGCTCCAGCACAGCCCATTCACAGGCCCAGGTTGTAAGTGCCCATGTGATTGAGGCCTTACACTCATCATTCCTGCCAGCATATGGCACATTTAGACTTTTTCCAATGTTTATTTCGCTTTTTTCACTGGTTTGCTGAAAAATTCTACTTTTACCTATTGACCTCCAGAAGATTTACCCCCCTTGGTGACCAGGCCACTTTTTGTGATACAGCGCTGCGTTACTTTAACTGATAATTGCGCGGTCATGCAACGCTGTACCCAAACAAAATGTATGTCATTTTTTCCCTCACAAATAGAGCTTTCTTTTGGTGGTATTTGATCACCACTGCGTATTTTATTTTTTTGCGCTATAAACAAAAAAACCTGACATTTGAAAAAAAAATATATATATTTTTTACTTTCTGCTATAAAATACCAATAAATAAAAAATAAAATTTCTTCATAAATTTAGGCCGATATGTATTCTGCTACATATTTTTGGTAAAAAAAATCCCAATAAGCGTATATTTATTGGTTTACGCAAACGTTATAGCGTCTACAAACTATGGTGTAGATACTGGAATTTTTATTTTTTATACTAGTAATGGCGGCGATCAGCGACTTATTGCCAAACTATGATATTGTGGCAGACAATCGGACATTAACTGACACTTTTGACACTTTGCAGGAACCAGTGACACTAATACAGTGATCAGTGCTAAAAATACAGATATCTGCACTACATTAACTCAAGAAGATATACCGTATTTATTGGCGTATAACACGCACTTTTTCCCCCTGAAAATAGGGGGCAAATCACGTGTGTGTGTTATACGCAGATAGTGTACCTCGGAGGGGAAGGAGGGGGACGAGCGCCGCCGGAATTCAGAGCCGTCATCTCCTGTATAATCGGCTCTCACGTTACACACCGTCCCACCTCCGCCACCGGCATTGGACCAGTGTTCTGTCAATCACAGGAGCTGCACTGATGGCGGAGGTGGGTCTGTGTATGTGACTGCCGACTGAGAGCCAAGTAAACAGGAGATGACGGCTCGGTGATTTCCTGCATGAGAGATGGTGAGGCTGTAGATGGGCATCAGGCTACATTGATGGGAGATGGGTGCAGATGGGCGCAGATCAGGCTGCATTGAGGCTGCAGATGGGCACAGATCAGGCTGCATTGAGGCTGCAGATGGGCACAGATCAGTCTGCATTGAGGCTGCAGATGGGCACAGATCAGTCTGCATTGAGGCTGCAGATGGGCACAGATCAGGCTGCATTGAGGCTGCAGATGGGCACAGATCAGTCTGCATTGAGGCTGCAGATGGGCACAGATCAGTCTGCATTGAGGCTGCAGATGGGCACAGATCAGGCTGCATTGAGGCTGCAGATGGGCACAGATCAGGCTGCATTGAGGCTGCAGATGGGCACAGATCAGGCTGCATTGAGGCTGCAGATGGGCACAGATCAGGCTGCATTGAGGCTGCAGATGGGCACAGATCAGTCTGCATTGAGGCTGCAGATGGGCACAGATCAGGCTGCAGATGGGCACAGATCAGGCTGCATTGAGGCTGCAGATGGGCACAGATCAGGCTGCATTGAGGCTGCAGATGGGCACAGATCAGGCTGCATTGAGGCTGCAGATGGGCACAGATCAGGCTGCATTGAGGCTGCAGATGGGCACAGATCAGGCTGCATTGAGGCTGCAGATGGGCACAGATCAGGCTGCATTGAGGCTGCAGATGGGCACAGATCAGGCTGCATTGAGGCTGCAGATGGGCACAGATCAGGCTGCATTGAGGCTGCAGATGGGCACAGATCAGGCTGCATTGAGGCTGCAGATGGGCACAGATCAGGCTGCATTGAGGCTGCAGATGGGCACAGATCAGGCTGCATTGAGGCTGCAGATGGGCACAGATCAGGCTGCATTGAGACTGCAGATGGGCACAGATCAGGCTGCATTGAGGCTGCAGATGGGCACAGATCAGGCTGCATTGAGGCTGCAGATGGGCACAGATCAGGCTGCAATGAGGCTGCAGATGGGCACAGATCAGGCTGCAATGAGGCTGCAGATGGGCACAGATCAGGCTGCATTGAGGCTACAGATGGGCACAGATCAGGCTGCATTGAGGCTACAGATTGGGCATAGATCAGGCTGCATTGAGCCTGCAGATTGGGCACAGATCATGCTGCATTGATGGGCACTGACCATTATTTTGCTTCAAAGTGGTTTATTTTGAAAAAAAAAAATTTCCTGAAAATTCCCTCTTAAATTGAAGGTGCGTGTTATACACCGGTAAATACGGTATTTCTTGTCCTTTACTGGCTTTTTTTCAGTGCTTCACCTTGAGCATTGCAGACTTTGACTTTCCTGATTTGCCTAAACTTCCAAAGGGATATGGTAATTCTTTTGCAGTGTTCTGATTGCGTGCCAAAATAGACTCCTCCAGAAAACAGTATTTTTTTTTTTTAAAGCACTTAAATTCATTACTGTCAGAGTGCTTATTGTTAATGGGAAAAAGAAGCCGCTTGGCAGCCTTGAGAAAGCACAAAACCATTGATCCACTTTAAATATTGGGTGCATTGCTGAGAGTCGTCCTTGAAGAAGTGGTTCTTCTTTGGTTTTTAGAGCATCAGAATATGTGTAAGTTGCAGACACAGAGATGTTTGGACTGTGAATGGTGGGGACTTGTGGTCCTTTTTTTTAAATTTTATTTTATTTTTATTTCTTTTTATTTCTGATATCATTTGTTGATGGCCATAGTTTGAATTCTTTGAACGTTTGAGTGTCAATAGATGAATTCCATAGGTGTGGTATATTGTTCCAATGATCCAGCTTGGACTGATGTAACTGTGTATGTAACTGGAAATCACGGATACTTCTGTCATCTCCATTTGCTTCCGGGTCCTGTGCTGAGCTGTCAGCCTTGCTTAATGCATAGTGAACACAGGAGGTGTGCCGCTTGGCACAGGTGCCATTTAGAGAACGCTTTTCACTTTCTGAATGAACGTTCTGTGATTGAATAAGGTGGAGAGGCAGGGTGGGACCCTAAAGCAAGTGGAGATCACTGGAGTGGCGATGTGTACTTCACTGATTTCCAGCTTCCAGGGGCATTGGGCAGGTATGTTATATATATTGTTACATTGATCCAAGCTGGACTTTTGTAACTATGTAATAAGATACCATGCCTAAGATTCATCTTTAAGTTATTAGCTTGTAGCTTGTTTGGGTTTTTTTTTCCATTTTAGCAGGAACTCAATTAATGTGTAGGCATCAGTGGCGGCTGGTGGGCTTTTCTTCTGAGGGGGGCAAACAACCAGCACTACCCCCTCCCCCCCCGGGTGGCACAGCACTGATGTACCCCCTCCCCACACCAGGGGTGGCCGCGGGGGTCACGGCGCTGTCAGCCAGCAGCGCACACACACACACACACACCCCCCGGAGGTCCGGTACTTACTATGCAACGGGCTGTGTCCTCCTCTCCTGCTGTGTCCTCTGGCCAGCGGAAGCATCTCCAGCGTGTCTCCTCTTCCACAGCACGATTCATCCAATAGGATCGCCTGGTGCTTTGGCCAATCGGTGAAACGGGTCTCACTGACCTGCCTCCTGATTGGCGGGGAGTATCTGTAGTGTGAAAATAGCGAAAATTCATTTGCTATGGTCACACAATTGGGTGGGATCGGGGCACACTCTCTCCGCCCAGAGCCCACCCTATTTTGAAGCCTATTGGAGCCTCTGACTCTAATCAGGTGCTTCAAAACACACACCCCCGCCTATCTCCGCCATAGCGTCCTGAAAGGAGCCGGGCACATGGATAGGGGGGGTGGCGCCCAGGCACCTACAATGCACGGGCCGCCACTGATAGGCATGCTGGTTGTACTGAAGTCGATCTATCGATCGACTTCAGTACAACCAGCCTGTCATTTTTTTTTTTTTTTTATAGCCACCGGCAGTGATCATTGTATTCCGACCATTGCGAAACCTCCCGCTGTCAGAATACAATAGCTCTGCGGGGGGATCCCCCATCAACACTAAGATTGCCTAATGTATGGCCTGCCTTGGTGTACGTGTGTGTCCCCTTTTTGTGCTTTCCCTCGTGTTCTCATCCCCGTCCCTCTTGTACTGTGTAGTTCCGGTGTTTATGCAGACATCACTTTTCTGCTGTTAATGTATAGTGTGGCCAACAAGTAGCTCTCCCTCCTAATTTTCTTCTTGCAGTAGAGAGATTCTTGAAGTTATCTGAAAAAGAAGTGGCTTTGGGTTTCATTTTTGATTTGTTTGTTTCTTGGTTTGGACATAATGTACTCAGAGGCAGGTCTAGTTACCATTTTGGGGTTTTCAACTACAGAATTAGCACATGGCTTGGAGTAGCAGTCTGACAACATGGCAATAACTCAATCCAAGTGGGGGGGGGGGGGGGGTCCCTGTAGATGCACATCTGTGTTGTCTCTGGTCAGTGTGAAAGTGGCGACCTCAGCCTGGACTCCAACCAGAACACGCTCCCAATGCGTTTCGCTCCACCCCTCTGAGCTTTAGTCATTGGGATGACCATGGTAATAACTGGCAGTGGACGCTGGCCCTCGGTTTGCCCAGCAGTCTGGCTTGTGTGCCCCATAGTGGGTCTGGTTTTGAATGCACCATGGTCTTCAGTAGTAGTGGCTGAGGTATGATAATGGTGCTGCTGGCATTGTACTTCAGTGACTTTGGACTACACAAGCAGCGGGCACTGTTCTGAAGAAACCAGAAAAGACACGTATGTACAGACCAGGAGCTGAACAATCATTTATTAAAGGGACATTTTGTACATTTTTTTTTAGAGAGAACCAAATATTCCTGTAATGTAAACTGAACAGTCCTGTCCCTGTTACTTGTTACTTGTGCTTGTTTTGGTGGTTTAACATTGCGGGCAACCGTCTGCAACTCCTCACTGGTTTTTCTTATTTGTAACCATTGCTGTTCTGTACCTGTCACCGAGGCCGGTCATTTTTAGCTAACCCCCACCCCTGGCACACAGAAATCTTTTTTGGATTTTTTTTGAGGGGTTTGGGGGGACTTTATTTACTAGGTATGGTCCACTTCATTCAGCAGGTGTTAGGCTATGCTTGCTTTGGTTGTAGGATATTTAGCACATCACCAATAGTCATTGTTTTACATTGCACAAAGTTAAAAAAGGCAGTGCAGTAACTCACCTTTTAAATGTTGCCTCCACACTAGGGATGCACCGATACCATTCTCTTGTAACAAGTACTGATACTTTTTTTTTTTTTTAGTGCTCACCGATACCAAGTACCGATACCTACCGCAACTGTTTTGTTTACACTTCAGCTGTCAGAAGTGGTACAAAGCACTGAAAAGTTATGTACAACTGAAGTCATTTATTTATTTTTTGTGCTTTTTTTAAATGTGAAATATATGTTAAAGGTGTAAAAATATTAACAAACATAGCAAACAGGAAAAATGTTTTTTTTTTAATAGTTTATAACATAACATAGAAGTGAACAAAAAAAATCTGCAGGAAAATAATAATTACGGTAAATGGCTTATTTAAGGCTGATTAGAGTAAATTAAGGGTTAATAAGGGGTTAAACAGAGTAACATTTAAAACAAGAAAACGCAACTTTTTTTTTTTTAAACTTGACAGGTTGCTTTAACCCTTTCATGCCTAAGCCTGTTTCTGACATTTGTTGCTTACAAGTTAAAATCCATTTTATGCTAGAAAATTACTTAGAGCCCTTAAACATTTTATTTATATATATATATGTCACACTGTATTTGCGCAGCGGTCTTTAAACACAATTTTTTGGGGAAAAAAAGACACTTTCATGAATAAAAAAGAAACCGTAAAGTTAGCCCAATTTTTTTTGTATAATGTGAACGATGATGTAACGTCGAGTAAATATATACCTAACATGTCATGCTTTGAAATTGCGCACACTTTTGGAATTGCGACAAGCTACTCGGTACCTAAAAATCTCCATCGGCGACGCTTTAAAAAAAAAAAAAAAAAAATGGTTACCAGTAGAGGTCGACCGATATGGGTTTTTCTCTGGCCGATGCCGATATTTAGAAATCCCGGTGGCCGATATATTAGGCCGATTTTTTTTTCTTTTTTTTTTTTTTTTCCTTCATCTCATAAAATTTAACAGTTAGACCCCTTTCACACTGGGGCGTTTTTCAGGCGCTTTTGGGCTAAAAATAGCGCCTGTAAAGTGCTCCCCTGCAGTCTCAGTGTGATATCCCGAGTGCTTTCACACTGAGGCGATGCGCTGGCAGGATGTTAAAAAAAAAAGTCCTGCAAGCAGCATCTTTGGAGCGGTGTATACTGCTGCTCCACCACTCCTGCCCATTGAAACGAATGCACACCGCTGCCAAAGCGCCTGCAAAGCGTTTCGGCAGCGGCGCTTCAGGGGCGCATTTAACCCCTTCCTCGGCTGCTAGCTGGGTTATAAGCGCCCGCTAGCAGCAGAATAGCGCCGCTAAAATGACGGTAAAACGCCGCTAAAACTAGCAGCGTTTTACCATCAACGCATGCCCGCTGCAGTGTGAAAGCAACCTTAAGTGATGCAGAAATTTTTTTACATTTAAACATTTATTAAACAAAACAAACCTCCAATCGGTTCACTTGTATGTAGAATTTAGATTAAAAAATAAAAAATAAAAAAAAAACTATATCCTAAAAATAAATACACAAAAACAGGTAAGCAAAACTTTTGGACGAAAAAAAATGGGCTAACTTTACTGCTTAGTTTTTTTTTAAATTTATTAGTGTATTTTTTTTAAATAAAATTGCGTTTGAAAGACCGCTGCGCAAATACTGTGTGACATAAAATATTGCAACAACCGCTATTTTATTTCCTAGGGTCTCTGCTATAAAAATATATATAATGTTTGGGGGTTCTAAGTGATTTTCTAGCAGAAAATACAGGATTTTTACTTGTAAGCAACAAGTGTCAGAAAAGATTTAGTCTTTAAATGGTTAAACTGAGAGCTTCTACACAGGTAGCTCAGTTCATTCATAAGTGTAAACATTGTATCCTTCAGGTTCTTTTTATCAGATTTGGCAGGCTGCCCAGAGAGGGGGAGAAGTCGCTTCACAGAAGAATACAGGCAACTTGCATTGACTTCTATTACAGAAGTCATTTGCAAGTCGCGCTGAAGTTATATCGGCCTTTTTTATCAGCACAATCAGCCGATGCCGATTAAGTAAAAAACACCAAATATCGGCCGATATATCGGTCGACCTCTAGTTACCAGGCTAGAGTTACAGAGGAGGTCTAGTGCTAGAATTATTGTTCTCGCTCTGATGATCACGGCGATACCTCACGTGTGATTTGAACACAGTTTACATATTCGGCGCGACTTACATGTGCGTTTTTCTTTGCTGCGCGAGCTGGCGGGGACGAGGGTTTTTTTCTTATTTATTTATTTTCTTTTTTACATTGTCACTTTTGAAAAAGATCACTTTTATTGCTGTCACAAGGGATGTAAACATCCCTTGTGACGGTAATAGGTGGTGACAGGTACTCTTTGTGGAGGGATCGGGGGTCTAAAAGACCCCAAATGCCTCCTTTGCACTTCAAAGTATTCAGATCGCCAAAAATGGTGATTCTGAATACTGTTTCTTTTTTTTTTTAAACTGCGCCATAGGCAGCCGACTAATCTGGAAGTGACGTCGTGACGTCGCTTCCGTGTTTACACTAAAGAGGCTGTATCGAAGCCGTTTCCGGCTTCCTTTCAGTCTCGCTCTAGCCGGCTGAAGTGCCAGATCGCAGGTCAGGACTCCTGGTGGGACGGCAGGCCCGGGAAGAGCGGTGGAAGGCGGTGGGGTCGTCCCCTCTCGCTCCTCCGGCATAACAGCCAAGCGGCTTTTAGCCGCATCGGTTGTTATCCCTGAAGAGCCAACTGCCTGCTCTAAAAAATGGTACTGGGATGATGCCTGCAGCTGCAAGGCATCATCCCAGTATAACCCCTGAAAGCCAAGGCCGCATATGTGCGTAGACTCTGCAAGAAGGAGTTAAACTGACTTCTTCTGCAGATCGAAGTCCATCCCTTTGATCTGTAGATGAAGAAAAACTGTAAGATACAAAAAGAAATAATGTTTCTTTTTATCTTTCTGCTTCAGCAGCTTAGCAATGTTGTTGATAAACGTTGCCTGGCTGCTTTTTTTTTCTTCTTTTTGATAGCTCCAATTGGGACTTCAGTTTGCACTTCAGCTATGAACAGGGAAACCCCACTGACAGCTGAATGAGTAATCGGTTGTTAAGGATGCTGCGGCCTGTTCTTTAACAACCGATAATTGCTGGATTTTTTTCTTTACATTTGAGCTGTCAGTGGGGCCTGAAAGTATCGGTTTCAGGTATCGGAGCATTTGCACAAGTACTGATACTTACTCCACACCGCACTTATATTTTCTCCATACAGTTACTAATAAATCTCAATATAAATACCCCCCCCCCCACGCACACAAACACACACTTTTTCCGAACAGTCACATGACCACAAAGCTTTGGCAAGTGTGTCAGTCTTTTCATCTAATGGGCATGCATTTGCTCAGGGCCAACAACGTCTTAGCATTAAGAATGCCCATGGCATGACTTCACTGTCCTAAGGGTTCAGCGGGGTTGTTGCCCCTACAGACGTCCTCGTCAAAGCTTTCCGGTCACATGACCGCTTGGAAATAGAAAATTGGAAAATGGGGGGGAGGGGGGGGGTGTTAGAAACTATAAACAGGGGTGGGTAGGCAATATTTAAAAGGTAGGGGACTGTGTTGCCTTTCTTTACATTTTAAGTAATATTAGAGAGCAGGTGCCATTGTTCATTTCAGTTGCAGAAAGTAAATAGTTGATAAGCTATGCTCTCTCTTAAAGTGGGGGTCCACCCACACCGCCAAAAAAAAAAAAATATTAAAAGCCAGCAGCTACAAGTACTGCAGCTGCTGACTTTTAATACATGGCCACTTACCTGTTCCGGGGTCCAGCGATGTCGGCAGGCGACGCCGAGAACCCGCTCGGTTCTCGGCAGCTGCCGCCGCCATCCTAGGTGAGGGAATCAGGAAGTGAAGCATTGCGGCTTCACTTCCCGGTTCCCTACTGCGCATGCGCGAGTCGCGCTGCGCGTCCCAAGTGGTCCCCGCTCTCTCCTGGGAGCTGTGTGTTCCCAGCAGACAGCGCGGTGGGGACGGGAAGAGGCGTAGACTCCCATGGGAGTCTATGCTGGAAGTGGGTGCAAATACCTGTCTTAGACAGGTATCTGCACCCCCCCCCCCCCCTGAAAGGTGCCAAATGTGACACCGGAGGGGGGGAGGGTTTCCGAAAAGCGGAAGTTCCATTTTCTGTGTGGAACTCTGCTTTAAGCAGTAATAGATGGCGATTGAGCAGAATCATTGCAGTGAGGAGAAATATTAATGTCTCCCTGGTTATTTTCTCTTTATGAGATTTATTTTAAGCCCCGATTAAAAGAATCATGCAGTGGATAGCCGGGACATGAAAGGGGTGAAGTTCATGTCATCTATTCCGGTTTCTTCGTTGCCTTTGGGTTCAATACGAGTTTATCATCAAATATATGGTTTTCCGTTGTAAGGGGCTTAAGCTGTGTCTGTTCAGTTTATGTGAACAGAATGGAATATTCAGTGGGAATGAGCCGTATTTTTAGATTTGGTTCTGGTGTTATCTTAAGTGAGGCTTGTTGTTCACGAGGGCCTGGCAGTTGAAGGCCCACTGGGAAAGACTGGAGAACTTAAGTGTTCTCAGCTCTTCATTTGTTAACAAATAGTTTTAACAGCCATCAGATGTTTTTCTTTAAGCTATTGTAAGTTTGTGATAAGCATGTAGTAAAAGACAAGTTCACCTTTAAATGACCTTATTCTGCCATCCCTAGCCCCTAATCTTTTAAAACCCCACCAGGCGGCTTACTTACCTCACCATGACAGTTGTAGCCTTCTCTGTTTATTTCCCCAGGGCATAATCTTTAGTGATGCCTGCACCTATATATTAAATGCTAATAGACTTGCTGGGGGATGTTCTTAGCCTGAAAAGAGAAAACGAATGCAGCCACCATTTATAAGGGTTGGTAAGCTGCAGCATATTTTATTTGTGGGGTTTAGATCCCCCCCCCCCTTTTTTTCTTATCGTACATCACGGGACACAAAGCCATAGTAGTTACTATGTGGGTTATAGGCCACCTTCAGGTGATGGACACTGGCATGCCCTAAGATAAAAAGTGCACTCCCTATATAACCCCTCCCACTACTGGGAGTATCTCAGTTTTTTCGCCAGTGTCTAAGGTGTTGGTCACAAGTAAAGATTTGCTGTGCTGAGCTCCACTGGAGCAATCCTTGCTGGGGCTAGCTATGCAGCGGGATCCATTCAAAGTGTCTTTTAGGCCGAATGAAATGGGACCCAGGCCTCGTGTCCGAAGAAACGAGGTCTTGCCTGTAAACGCTTCTCTTTTTAGAGAGCTGGACCTCAGGATCCAGTACTTTTGGTAGTAAGGCCATAAAATTTTACTGGCGGTGGTGCTTTTACAGGTCCAGGATTGTGGGTTTCCTCGAGGATCCCCAGCTCCTGAAGCTTCGCTAAGCGTCATGCAAAAAGCTCCTGGCTAGTCTTCCCTTTTGTGGTAAGACGGCTATCTGGGGATATTTTGGATATATCCAAAGAATTTCTAGCAAAAGAAAGATACCCCTTTTGCTTTGTAAATGAAGGACTAATTGTGTTATTTATTTCAAAGTTCCTTCTTCTGTGCCAGGGGCATCAGCCTCCAGGCAGCTCAGGGTTAACCCCAGGAACAAAAGAGGTCTTGAGGGAGGAAGCCTACAAGATACTGTAGCCTCCTTTATGAGGAGGTGCCCCCCCCCCCGCTTGCTCAATAGGGAGAATTCTTCTAAAGCTCTCAGGGATCTGGCATGTGTGGTTCGCTAAAGCCTCCTCAAGCTGTGCATGCTTTTTCCTGTACATTCATTGTTGGGAATTTTTTTTTGTATCTGGAGGATCACCCAGAAAAGCATTATTCCATTCTAAAAAGTTTTTCACACTTTATCCTATGGTAGAGAAAATTCACTAAGCGGGGTATACAAGCAATTAACTCTACTACAGTGGGGACGGAAAGTATTCAGACCCCCTTAAATTTTTCACTCTTTGTTATATTGCAGCCATTTGCTAAAATCATTTAAGTTCATTTTTTTCCTCTTTAATGTACACATAGCACCCCATATTGACAGAAAAACACAGAATTGTTGACATTTTTGCAGATTTATTAAAAAAGAAAAACTGAAATATCACATGGTCCTAAGTATTCAGACCCTTTGCTGTGACACTCATATATTTAACTCAGGTGCTGTCCATTTCTTCTGATCATCCTTGAGATGGTTCTACACCTTAATTTGAGTCAAGCTGTGTTTGATTATACTGATTGGACTTGACTAGGAAAGTCACACACCTGTTTATATAAGACCTTACAGCTCACAGTGCATGTCAGAGCAAATGAAAATCATGAGGTCAAAGGAACTGCCTGAAGAGCTCAGAGACAGAATTGTGGCAAGGCACAGATCTGGCCAAGGTTACAAAAAAATTTCTGCTGCACTTAAGGTTCCTAAGAGCACAGTGGCCTCCATAATCCTTAAATGGAAGACGTTTGGGACGACGTCCGGCCAAACTGAGCTATCGGGGGAGAAGAGCCTTGGTGAGAGAGGTAAAGAAGAATCCAAAGATCACTGTGGCTGAGCTTCAGAGATGCAGTCGGGAGATGGGAGAAAGTTGTAGAAAGTCAACCATCACTGCAGCCCTCCACCATTCGGGGCTTTATGGCAGAGTGGCCCGACGGAAGCCTCTCCCCAGTGCAAGACACATGACAGCCCGCATGGAGTTTGCTAAAAAAAAACACCTGAAGGACTCTAAGATGGTGAGAAATAAGATTCTTTGGTCTGATGAGACCAAGATAGAGCTTTTTTGGCCTTAATTCTAAACGGTATGTGTGGAGAAAACCAGGCACTGCTCATCACCTGTCCAATATAGTCCCAACACTGGGCCGAAGGTTTACCTTCCAATAAGACAATGACCCTAAGCACACAGCTAAAATAACGAAGGAGTGGCTTCACAACAACTCCGTGACTGTTCTTGAATGGCCCAGCCAGAGCCCTGACTTAAACCCAATTGAGCATCTCTGGAGAGACCTAAAAATGGCTGTTCACCAACGTTTACCATCCAACCTGACAGAACTGGAGAGGATCTGCAAGGAGGAATGGCAGAGGATCTCCAAATCCAGGTATGAAAAACTTTCATCTTTCACAAAAAGACTCATGGCTGTATTAGATCAAAAGGGTGCTTCTACTAAATACTGAGCAAAGGGTCTGAATACTTAGGACCATGTGATATTTCAGTTTTTCTTTTTTAATAAATCTGCAAAAATGTCAACAATTCTGTGTTTTTCTGTCAATATGGGGTGCTGTGTGTACATTAATGAGGGAAAAAAATGAACTTAAATGATTTTAGCAAATGGCTGCAATATAACAAAGAGTGAAAAATTTAAGGGGGTCTGAATACTTTAAAAAATTAAAAAAAAAAAAAATTTAAGGGGGTCTGTCCCCACTGTACATCCTTTGTGAGTAAGTTTGACTTATCTGGCAGACATTACTCAAATACTTAGGGATCCAATGGATAAAAGGTTGGAATTCCTACTTTAAAAAAAAAACAAAAAAAACCAAACAAACACTTTTTTCTCTGGCAAGTTGAGTGTTTCAGCCTGCGCTGACAGTAATTGGTTAATCGTTGAGAAACCAGTTTAATAGGTGTTGAAAGTTTAACTGAGCCCACCGTGAAGGGTGAAGATTTGGGTCTGTTGGTTTTACCACAGAAAACCCTGCGGCGGGAAAGGTAAGTGGAGTTTTTCTAAGAAATTTTTGAATTTTCTTATGAATGTCTCCTTGAACTTAGTAAATGTTGTCATGCCTGTGTCACTACTGGGGGCTGTATAGAGCACATACCTTCTCACGCTTCCTCAGAGAGTTCACGTTGTGTCCGGAACACGAATGGGGGTCTTCCTCAATAGCTCCAACGTACAAACTGGAGTTCCAAGAGTTTCCGTCTCCTCGCTTTCTCATATCAAACGTTCCTAAGGATCTTTCCTAAGAAATCTTTCTCTCTAGCATTGGACCATATTTTGGCAAAAAGTGTACATGGTGCCTCCATGTAATAGCAGAGATTGGGATTTAGTTAAATCCAAATGGACATTCTAGATCTCAAAAATCTAAAATTCAATTGCTAAATATAATCTCTCCCTTTTGTGCATGAAGACGCATATCTCCATATGCCTATTACCTCGCTCACTAGAAATATTTTCTTTAAAAGTGGAAAATCTTCTTTTTCAATGTGTAGCTCTGCTTTCTGATCTAGCTGCTACACCTCGAGTACAAGGTTCTGGCTCCTATTCTAGCCAGATTTAGGGCCCAAGGTATGATTATGGTTTAACTAGTCGATCTGTTCTTGTTAGACCCGGTAGCCCGTTTAGACCAAAGTATGGTCACCACATTCAACTACCTGGAATATCTAGGTCGGATTCTCAACCTAGGAGGAATCTTCTTTAAAACATGAAGAAAATACTTGGATCTGATCATAGGTACACCCAGAAAAGGGTATTCATACCCCAGGCTAAGATCAGCACCATAAAGGTCTGATCTAGGTAGTGGAATCAAGACGTTTTTTTCTCCTATTCAACTTTGCGTGAGGTTCTCTGGAAAGATGGTGGCTTCATTCGAGGCCGTTCTTTATGTTTAGTCTCATCCTAGACTGCTGCAAAGCAGTATCCTATCAGCTTGAAACAGAGAATTCAAGCTCTATATTCCCAATGTGTCTGACTCCAAAGCCTAAGGCCACATCACCCTGATAGCGCTCGATTTCGTCCGATCTTGGAGGCTACGCTGGGTCGGGTCTGGTTAGTACCCGGATAAAAGACCACCTGGAAATACCAGGTGCTGTAGGCTGAGTGCGCCGGAGCCTCAGTTTATGGTTAACATCCAAAAATCAGCGAAGGGGAAAATCCTTCATTCAGTTACCTGGAAAATAGTATCAACATATGCCAACCTTTTTTTGTTTAGGTTGGGGGACATTCCTGACCAGTCCTGTCCATGCAGCTGTCTAGGAGAAGTGGCCTAGATCAGAAATGGCCTTGCCCATTAACAGTTTAAAAATTCAGGCAGAACACTTGGTTCTGAGGCATGAACGTTCAGTTTAAGGTATTGTCCTGCTAGGAGTCAATCCGTTTGTGCCACAGCAATGGCCTATCACTAAGGGGGCACAAGAAGTTGTGCGGCCCAGAGAAAGGTGAAGCTTATCCTATCTTGGGAAGAAAACAATGTACTTTGCCTATCGGCAGTTTCCATTCTAGGTATAGAAAATCGGCAGGCGGACTACTTGAGTAGCCAGCAGTTTTTCCTGGGAGAATGGTTCCTTCACCCCGATATCTTCCTGTCAATATGTCAAGGATGGGGAATCCCAGACATAGATCTGTTTGCGTCAAGGATCAACAAATAAGATTAACAACTTTGTGTCAAGAACAAAGGATCCGCTAGCATGCGGAATGGATGCCTTGCTATTCCCGTGGAATCTGTTCTCACTGATTTGTGCATTCCCTCCTATTCAGCCTGCATCCACAACTTCTTCACAGGATCAAGCAGGAAGGGAAGTCGTTGATTCTTGTAACCCCAGCGGGGTCCAGGAAATCTTGCTATTAGAGATGGCAGTAGGGAACCCATAGACCCTACCTTCGCGGCCAGACCTTCTCTCGCTGGGTCCGAAGTTCCATCCTACTTTACAAACGATAAATTTAACGGTTTGGCTATTGAGGCCCACACTCTGAAGAAGCGTGGGCTGTCAGGTTCGGGCGTTTTCTACCTTGGTTTATGCAGAGCCAGCCTCCATGGTAATATATTATAGAGTCTATAATATTATCAGGTTTTTATCTAAACCAGGATATTGTTCTACCGTACTTTTTCCAGAACAGTGTTTGGAAGGAAAATCACTACATTTTTTTTCATGTGGTGAGAGCAGTCAATGTCTACTTAAAGGCGATTGCTCAGATTCGAAAAACAGATGTTTTTATTCGTGTTGCCTGAAAGTCCTAAAGGAGGACAGGCAGCATCGAAATCTACTATTCGTAATAGATTCAACAAGTAATCTATCAAGCTCATGGTTAAAGAGGTGGATTCCGCCCTCTCAAATCAAAATGCACTTCTCTAGGGCTGTTAGTGCTTCCTGGGCAGTGCATCACCAAGCCTCCATGGCTCAAATCTGTAAGACCGCAACTTGGTCTTCAGTCTATACATTTACCAGATTCTATAAAATGGATGTAAAATGTCATGAGGATATCGCCTTTGGGCGCAGGGTACTGCAGGCTGTAGTATTAGTCCTCTAGTCTCTTATTGCCCTACTTTTTTGTTGTGTCTCCCTCCCTTCAGTTGGCATTGCTATGGGACATCCCACATAGTAACTACTATGGCTCTGTGTCCCGTGATGTACGATAAGAAAATAGGATTTTTAAAACGGCTTACCTTCTTTGGTATACACGCGTATTGCTTTGCTACAAAACTGAGATACTCCCAGTAGTGGGAGGGGTTATATAGGAAGTGCACTTTTTATCTTAGGGCGTGCCAGTGTCCATCACCTGAAGGTGGCCTATAACCCACATAGTAACTACTATGGCTCTGTGTCCCCTGATGTACTTCAAAGAAAAGGATTTTACAGGTAAGCTGTTATAAAAATCTTTTTTTTATTGAGCACATGAGTATACACCAATGCTGTAATGACAAGCTCTTATATTGCATTTTGTTTGTTTGGTATCAACCACAATTTTTCTGTTATACATTAGCACTATGCCTGTTTATTCAGCAAATTGATTTATACAATAGAGAATACATTTATGACGCAAGAACATAATTCACAAATATGTGGCAAGACTTGAAAATTGCTGTTCAGAGGCTCTCCATCCAATCTGACAGAGCTTGAGCTATTTTGCAAAGAGAAATGGGAAACAATGTCAGCGGCCGTGCTGTCAGTTTGAAAGGGCTCCTAGGGCAGTGGTCTAAAGAATACAGTGCATCTGGGAAGTATTCACAGTCAGTGGCGTAGCGTGGGTTGTCAGCACCCGGGGCAAGGCAAGTAATTTGCGCCCCCCCCCCCCCAACCTGCGGACTTTTAGCTATCCCTGAGTCCCTTCAAATACAATAGTACTGACCTACCTGATTCCTATACTGACCACTACACTGAGAACTACACTGTCCACTACACTACATTGTCCACTACACTGACCACTATACTATACTGACCACTATATTACACTGACCACCATACTACACTACACTGTCCACTATACTACACTACACTGACCACCATACTACACTACACTGTCCACTATACTACACTACACTTGACCACCATACTACACTGTCCACTATACTGACCACCATACTACACTGACCACTAAACTACATTATACTGGCCACCATACTACACTGACCACCATACTACACTGACCACTATACTACATTATACTGACCACCATACTACACTGACCACCATACTGACCACTATACTACACTACACTGTCCACTATACTACACTACACTGTCCACTATACTACATTACACTGTCCACTATACTACACTACACTTGACCACCATACTACACTGTCCACTATACTACACTATACTGACCACCATACTACACTATACTGACCACCATACTACACTGTCCACCATACTACACTGTCCACCATACTACACTGTCCACCATACTACACTGACCACTATACTACACTGTCCACTATACTACATTATACTGACCACCATACTACACTGACCACCATACTACACTGACCACCATACTGACCACTATACTACACTACACTACACTACACTTGACCACCATACTACACTGTCCACTATACTACACTATACTGATCACCATACTACACTGTCCACTATACTACACTATACTGACCACCATACTACACTGTCCACTATACTGACCACCATACTACACTGACCACTATACTACACTGTCCACTATACTACATTATACTGACCACCATACTACACTGACCACCATACTACACTGACCACCATACTACACTGACCACCATACTACACTATACTGACCACCATACTACACTGACCACCATACTACACTGACCACCATACTACACTATACTGACCACTATACTACACTGTCCTCCATACTACACTGTCCACCATACTACACTGACCACCATACTACACTGACCACCATACTACACTGTCCACCATACTACACTGTCCACCATACTACACTGACCACCATACTACACTGACCACCATACTACACTGTCCACTACACTACACTGTCCACCATACTACACTGACCACCATACTATACTACACTGACCACTATACTACACTGACCACCATACTACACTGACCACTACACTAACCACTACACTGTCCACTATACTACACTATACTGACCACCATACTACACTGTCCACTATACTACACTATACTGACCACCATACTACACTGACCACTACACTAACCACTACACTACACTGACCACCATACTACACTGGCCACCATACTACACTGTCCACTACACTATACTGTCCACTACACTATACTACACTATACTGTCCACCATACTACACTGTCCACCATACTACACTGTCCACCATACTACACTGTCCACCACACTAACCACTACACTGACCACTATTCTACACTGACCACCATACTACACTGTCCACTATACTACACTGACCACCATACTACACTGACCACCATACTACACTGACCACCATACTACACTGACCACCATACTACACTGACCACCATACTACACTGACCACCATACTACACTGTCCACTATACTGACCACCATACTACACTGTCCACTATACTACACTATACTGACCACCATACTACACTGACCACTACACTAACCACTACACTGTCCACTATACTACACTGACCACCATACTACACTGACCACCATACTACACTGTCCACTACACTACACTATACTGACCACCATACTACACTGTCCACTATACTACACTGACCACTATACTACACTATACTGACCACCATACTACACTGACCACTACACTAACCACTACACTAACCACCATACTACACTGTCCACTATACTACACTGACCACTATACTACACTACACTGACCACCATACTACACTGACCACTACACTACACTACACTATACTGACCACTATACTATACTACACTAACCACTATACTCAGGCCCAGATTAAGAGCATCATGGGCCTGGTGCTAAGGATGTTGGTGGGCCTTTTTATGAAAATAAATAAAATTAAAACGCAAACAATTTTTTGTGAAATTTAAATTAAAGAGAGAGAGGGGGTGAGAGAGAGAGAGGGGGTGGAGAGGGAGGGAGGGAGGGAGAGAGGGAGAGAGAGAGGGTGAGAGAGGGGGAGAGAGAGGGGGAGAGGGAGGGGGAGAGGGGGAGAATAGAGAGAGGGTGAAAGAGAGAGAGGGTGGTAGGGGGTGAAGGGGGTGAGAGAGAGAACAGGGTGAAAGAGAGGGGATGAGAGAGGGAGGGGGGTGGGAGTGAGGGGGTGAGTCTGTGGGGGGCACAGCATAGTACATTACACGGGAGGGGGGGTTATAGCACAGTACATCACATGGTTGGCGCAACACATTACATGGTGGATACATGGATACAGCACATTTAATGGCGGGCACAGCACATTACGCGGTTGGCACTGCCCAATACAGCACATTACAAGGTAGGCACAGTACATTATATGGTGGGCACAGCACATGACATGGTTGGTACTGCACAACACAACACAATTCATGGTGGGCACAGCTCATGCACACAGTGGGCACAGGACCTTATATGGTGGGCACAGCACATGACATGGCAGGCACAGCTGAGCACATTACATGGTGGGCACTGGACATTACAAGTGGGCACTGCACAGAACATTATATGGTGGGCACAACACATTATATAGTGGGTACTGCACATAGCATGGAGGGCACTGCACAGCACATGACAAGGTGGGCACTGCATGACACAGCACAGCACATTACATTGTGAGCACAGCACATTAAATGGTGGACACCACACATGACATGATGAGCCCTGCATACAACATTCCATTGTGGGTACTGCACGGCACATGCCATGGTGGACAATGTACAGCACATTACATGGTGAGTACAGCATATTACATGGTAGGCACTGCATGGTGCAGCACATGACATGGTGGGCACAACACAGCACATGACATGGTGGGCACTGCACAGTAATTTACATGATGGGCACTGCACATGACATGGTGGGCACTGCATGACACAGCACATTACATGGTGGGTACAGCGCATTACATGGTGGGCACTGCATGGCACAGCACATGACGTGGTGGGCACAGCGCATTACATGGTGGGCACTGAATGGCACATAACATTACATGGTGGGCACAACACATTACTTGGTGGGCACTGCATGGCATAGCACGTTTCATGGTGGGAAATGCAACTGCACATTACATGTTAGGAACTGCACATGACATGGTGGGCACTGCAAGGCACATCATGACATAGTGGGCACTGCACATCACATGAAGGGCAATGCAATGCACAGCACATGACATTGTTCAGCACAGCGCATTACATGGTGGGCACTGCAACGTACAGCAAATGACATACTGGACACAGCACATTACATGGGGGGGCACTGCAAGGCACATGACATGGTGGGCACAGCACATTACATAGTGGGCACTGCAATGCACATGACATGGTGGGCACAGCACATTACATAGGGGCACTGCAATGCACATGACAGGACATGGTGGGCACAGCACATTACATGGGGGGCACTGCAAGGCACATGACAGGACATGGTGGGCACAGCACATTACATGGGGGGCACTGCAAGGCACATGACATGACGGTGGGCACAGCACATTACATGGGGGGCACTGCAAGGCACATGACATGACATGGTGGGCACAGAACATTACATGGGGACACTGCAAGGCACATGACATGGTGGGCACAGCACATTACATGGGGGGCACTGCAATGCACATGACATGGTGGGCACAGAACTTTACATAGTGGGCACTGCAATGCACATGACAGGACATGGTGGGCACAGAACATTACATGGGGGGCACTGCAAGGCACATGACATGACATGGTGGGCACAGCACATTACATGGGGGCACTGCAAGGCACATGACATGACATGGTGGGCACAGCACATTACATGGGGGGCACTGCAAGGCACATGACATGACATGGTGGGCACAGAACATTACATGGGGACACTGCAAGGCACATGACATGGTGGGCACAGCACATTACATGGGGGGCACTGCAATGCACATGACATGGTGGGCACAGAACTTTACATAGTGGGCACTGCAATGCACATGACAGGACATGGTGGGCACAGAACATTACATGGGGGGCACTGCAAGGCACATGACATGACATGGTGGGCACAGCACATTACATGGGGGGCACTGCAAGGCACATGACATGACATGGTGGGCACAGCACATTACATGGGGGGCACTGCAAGGCACATGACAGGACATGCGGGGCACTGCAATGCACATGACATGGTGGGCACAGAACTTTACATAGTGGGCACTGCAATGCACATGACAGGACATGGTGGGCACAGCACATTACATGTGGGGCACTGCAAGGCACATGACATGGTGGGCACAGCACATTACATGGGGGGGCACTGCAAGGCACATAACATGACATGGTGGGCACAGCACATTACATGGGGACACTGCAAGGCACATGACATGACATGGTGGGCACAGCACATTACATGGGGGGCACTGAAATGCACATGACATGGTGGGCACAGAACTTTACATAGTGGGCACTGCAATGCACATGACAGGACATGGTGGGCACAGAACATTACATGGGGGGCACTGCAAGGCACATGACATGACATGGTGGGCACAGCACATTACATGGGGGCACTGCAAGGCACATGACAGGACATGGTGGGCACAGCACATTACATAGTGGGCACTGCAATGCACATGACATGGTGGGCACAGCACATTACATAGTGGGCACTGCAATGCACATGACATGGTGGGCACAGCACTTTACATAGGGGCACTGCAATGCACATGACAGGACATGGTGGGCACAGCACATTACATGGGGGGCACTGAAAGGCACATGACATGGTGGGCACAGCACATTACATAGGGGCACTGCAATGCACATGACATGGTGGGCACAGCACTTTACATAGGGGCACTGCAATGCACATGACAGGACATGGTGGGCACAGCACATTACATGGGGGGCACTGCAAGGCACATGACATGGTGGGCACAAGAGAGCACATTACATGGGGGAAGCAGCAGTCTGTCCTGCCTACAGTCTCTCTCGCCCCCCTCCCTCCCCCTCCCTCCCCCTTCCAGTAACATGACTCTCACTTACCTTCTTGTCCTGGCTGCATCGATCCGGATGAGGAGAACACAGCGGCGGCTCTTTCTTCTCTCCCCTGCGCTCTGCTTGCTGCCATGTTCAGTATCCAGCGCCCTGTGATTGGGTGTATGGGGGTCATGTGCGGAGGCGGGGCGCCTCACATGACCCCCATACACCCAATCACAGGGCGCCGGACACTTAACATGGCGGCCGGAGCCCGGGGACACAAAATTAGAAATTAGGAGGAGGCAGCCAGTGACACACACTGGCGCCCCCCTAAATATCGCGCCCGGGGCCACGGCACCCCCTGCACCCCCCACGCTACGCCACTGTTCACAGTGCTTCACTTTTTCCATATTTTGTTATGTTACAGCCTTATTACAAAATGGATTAAATTCATAATTTTTCTCAAAATTCTACAAACACCCCCCCATAATGACAACGTTGTTTGAAATCTTTGCATATTTATTAGAAATAAAAAAATGAAAAAAAATCACTAGTACATGGTACAGCAGGCACATATCGGGAATATAAAGTCTTGCAGTAACAAACGCTTTAAATCTCAGGAAAAGTTTGGGCTACCATAACCATAAAGATGAAAATGCAAACCTATACATGTCTGCTGCCTGTTTACAGTATGCTAGCCTTTTGGTGCTAAAGAACCTTTGCCAAACTCTCAGCACCAATGTGGCAAACCCATTTTTTTATTTTATATATAACTGAAGCTGATTGGCTGCAGTCACCGTTCGACTGACTTTTTTTTTTTATTCCCACCACTCATCTCCTTTGATTTCTCAATGGAAGTTTGTTGAGGTGGATGGTGTTGGCAGAGCCACCCACAGATAGAATGTCAGCTGGGAATTGGCTGAATCTGGACCCCGTGTATCCTCAGCATTGGAGCTGCTCAGTCAGGTTGAGGTCAAGTCTCTGTGTAAGCTGGTTAGGTTCCTTCACTCTCGTTTTAACAAACTGTCTCTGCAGCTCTAGCAGGGCAGGAATCCGATGAAGTAAGTTGTTGGAAAGGTGACCTTGCATGATTGTGCTTTGCAGTACAACCTGCTTGTTTGTTCCTTGAGTTTGCATGGCTTTTTCTTTTACTATATAAAGAGGTGTCTTGATGCTTTTGGCATCATGTCTTGTCACACCGGTGATTTCTCTGCTGGCTGCACATTAGCTGCAGAATCACTGAATTTCAGCTTACAGTTCTTTTAATAGGAGTTGCACTGCCACTGCCTAAAACATTGCAAAATTATTCATGACCAGCCAGATGCCATTGGGCATAAATAAACACCTTTTAAAAAATAATTTCGCTAGTGAAGAAGCATCGAACAAGAGATAAAATCGTTAGTTTGCAGCCAGGGGTTCGGTGCTACAGGATAGGGTGAGCCAAGTTTCATCTACAGGCAGTCCCCGAGTTAGAAACATCCGATTTTACAAACGACTCCTACTTACAGACGGAAGGAGACAACAGGAAGTGAGAGGAAATCTACCCCTAGGAAGGGAAATTCACTGTAATGCCCCGTACACACGGTCGGATTTTCCGACAGAAAATGTGTGATAGGACCTTGTTGTCGGAAATTCCGACCGTGTGTAGGCTCCATCACACATTTTCCATCGGAATTTCCGACACACAAAGTTTGAGAGCAGGATATAAAATTTCCGACAAAATCCGTTGTCGGAAATTCCAATCGTGTGTACACAAATCCGACGCACAAAGTGCCACGCATGCTCAGAATAAATAAAGAGATGAAAGCTATTGGCCACTCCCCCGTTTATAGTCCTGACGTACGTGTTTTATCGTTTAGAACGATCGGATTTTCCGACAACTTTGTGTGACCGTGTGTATGGAAGACAAGTTTGAGCCAACATCCGTCGGAAAAAATCCTAGGATTTTGTTGTCGGAATGTCCGAACAAAGTCCGACCGTGTGTACGGGGCATAAGAGTTATTATGGGAAAAAGGGGTCTCCACTGAAGCTTCATCACCAATCCTTATTTCCACAACAACCCAAAATTTTCAAAATCCCATTGTCACAGTGACACAAAGTGAGGTGAAATCTTTTGAACAGGGGCACAGACAGCAAAATAAACGTTACAGGGGTGTTATCCCTTCCCTGTGCTATCTAAAAAACGTAAAAATTGTACCTGTTCTAACTTACATACAAATTCAATGTATGAACATACCTACAGAGTCTATCTTGTTTGTAACCCGGGGACTGCCTGTATTCTGTCTTGGTACATTTGACTTGTAATATATGTTCTTAAACTGAGTTGTTTTGTTTGGCATTGAGATTTAGTTGCTGATCAACAAAAGCCATGCATCTTTTTTTATTTCCCTTTATGAAATTGGGGTACCACTTCGTTTTTGTGCCTTTTTGATTGACCTATATAAAAGAAATGTGCATGATATAAGCAGGGACTGAAATATTATATTGTATTGAATGTGACAAGCTGTAAATTGCTGCATTGTGTCATGTGGTTGAGTCACTTTTTTTTTTTTTTCTGTTTCTACAATAGACTTAGGAGCTCTCTTTACCTGATGTCACCTTCAAATTACAAGATGACAATCATTTAGCATTGTGAATGACGCTGACATCCAAACTTGTGCGAAAAAAAGAAATTAATATTAGAAGCTTTCTTTAATGTTTTGCAGATCATGTGCAGAATGAGGAGAACTACGCCCAGGCTTTAGATAAATTTGGAAGCAATTTTTTAAGCCGTGACAATGCAGATTTGGGCACAGCGTTCGTAAAGTTCTCCACACTCACTAAGGAACTCTCAACACTTCTCAAGAACCTGGTAAGTGGCTGTAAGACGTTTCAAATGTTTCCCTATGAAGGACTAAACTTACAAATAGAAGCAAACACGTAGCACAATTTTTTTACCCTGGAACTTTTCACCAACCAACCCTCTGTTAAAGCGGTTGTAACCCTAAAAAGGAAAAAATAAAAGCTTCTGTTCCTTTAGGGCATGATCTATAGCAGGGATCTGCAATTAGCGGACCTCCAGCTGTTGCAAAACTACAAGTCTCATCATGCCTCTGCCTGTGGGTGTCATGCTTGTGGCTGTCAGAGTCTTGCTATGCCTCATGGGACTTGTAGTTCTGCAACAGCTGGAGGTCCGCTAATTGCATATCCCTGATCTATAGCATAGTGCTTGTGCCGTGTACTTTTGTCCCTTTCTATGCTGTAAAATACCTGGTTGATCCTGCCTGTTCCTGTGTCCCCTTATGTGGACTGACCACGGTAATTATGGCCGCTGATCCACAATACTGTGGTCAGTTTAAGTGCCTCCGTCATCCAACTCTTTGCTCTCTTCCCCCCCTCCCCGCCTGTTAAATCCGAAGCCTGTGTGTGAGAGCAATCTCCCCCCTGCCCCCCTGTGGTTTGAAAATAACTTTTTTAACTGCCATCTCCTCTGTTTTATCAAGATATAAAGTAATGTGTCCCGTTTTTTCTTTTTTTTTTTTTTTTTATTATTATTTTAACCCTAAATACCTTTTTGCACAACTCGGTGGTGCGGACACTCCTCTGTTGGCCGGCTGACATTAGAAGGGAATCTCCCGCTGCTCTCCTTAGATCAGGGAAGGAAAGTGGAGGAGGACACATGACAGCACATAGGTGCTGTGAGGAAAGGTATTTAGGATCTGAATTAAAAAAAAAAATGGGTACGCAATACTTTATATCTTGATAAAAAAAAGAGGGACTGACAGTTATTGCTTATTCTGACTTTACAACCACTATAAAGCCAGTGTATTTTGCCCTTTATCCAATTTGAAGTCACGGTGACATGGATTCTCAGAAAATTGTTCAGTTATATTGATTCATTTATCAGCTTTTATCTAATAAAAAGAAAATTGAGATGTCTACATCCACAATTGGCATATTGAGGGTCCCAAGATTCTGGATGTAGACATCTCAATTTCTCCCCAATATGCTTCAGTGTAATGCACTTCTCTTCCTGATTTCCTTCTTGTTTACACTCTCCTAAGTCCGCCATCCTTGTACTTCACTTGCGCTGTTTTCAGGTGCTGGGGACCAGTAATCCAGCTCTGCAGATGTGTCTGCATCATCCGGTACACAACAGTCCCCTCGTAGCAACCATTTATAAACAATAGACAATAATAAAGTTGAACAAAACCAATATAGGTTCCTTTTAAAGAACAGCCTTATCCTTTAAAAAAATGTTAGGTTCCAAAATGCATGATAACTCATTTATCTACCCAGAGTGTGCTGTGAGGACCAAATGAAATCCTTACTTTAGGAGAGTGCACATCTCCTGGTGCCTATTACTTCTTCTTTCTGAACATTCTAGCAGCCTAGGTCACATAATGTCAGAAACCATGAAATCAGGCCGGGACAGAAGTACAGTTAAATCTCACTTGTTTAATAATAAAAGTAAATAAAACAAACGTAGTCAAAACATAGCCAAAGTTCAGTAAGAGCCCTTGCACACTGGGGCGGGGTGCGGCGGCGGCGGTAAAACGCCGCTATTATTAGCGGCGTTTTACCGTCGGTATGCGGCCGCTAGCGGGGCGGTTTTACCCCCGCTAGCGGCCGAGAAGGGGTTAAATACCACCGCAAAGTGCCTCTGCAGAGGCGCTTTGCCGGCGGTATAGCCGCGCCGTCCCATTGATTTCAATGGGCAGGAGCGGTAAAGGAGCGGTATACACACCGCTCCTTCACCGCTCCGAAGATGCTGCTGGCAGGACTTTTTTTACCGTCCTGCCAGCGCATCGCTCCAGTGTGCAAGCCCTCGGGGCTTTCACACTGGAATGACAGTAGCGGCACTTTCGGGGCGGTTTGCAGGCGCTATTATTAGCGCAATAGCGCCTGCAAACCGCCCCAGTGTGCAAGGGCTCTAACTGGAATGGATAGTCAGCCAAGCCAGAAGTCGGGGATCAATGTAGTGGAACAGCAAGCAGGATCTGGAGCCTTTAGAAAGCAAGTCTTGGAACAAGATCGCAGGAGAGCGTCTCAGTTTCTGTGATGTTGACTAAGGCGAAGGCAGAGCTCCTCTGGACTGGCCGGCTTAAGTAGGCAGGACTGACGAGCAGGATATCATCAACAGCTGAGTAACACTGGAGAGCTAGGAGCTAGCAATCAGCCGACAGCTGAGCAGCCACCTCAGAGAAGGAAGGGCTGAGCCCAGTCCTGACACATAATGTCATCACTCCCTGTTCTGGAACATGGTTGTTTTTCACTGCTACATCACTGTGGTCTAAACTACACAAACATTTTTTAGTGGCCAAAAAAAAAAGAAACTTGCTACAGCTGAGGATTGAGATTCTCTACAGTTTAAATAAAGTCGGATAATGGCTTACTAAAGATGCCTGACTGGTTGCTGGCTCTCTGATTGATTCGTGTGAGCAAAAATGTTCTTGACACTGTTCACCATTTTTAAATCCAAGAACAAAAACTAAAATACTTGCATGTGTTTTTTCTCCCACTTTTTCACCAGGTGATCCTGCCAGTAATACACCAAGTGTTCTAGGGTAACGGCGCTCTCTAACTGTACTGTATCTATGGATGAGCAGTGTTTTCACCTTAGGGCAGGGAGCATGTAAGGTCTATGGAACCCCTTACTCATTTCTATAGCATAGAGGGGATGTTCTGTAGTTCAGAGGTGAAATGGGCGGGGCTGAAAATAATGCTAAATGTGCATAGGAACTTGCAAGGTCACTTAGGGTTTCTGCAGAATATAATGGGGTTTTTTTTGTTTTTACACTTCTCAAATAGACTACAAAACCCTTTTACTAACACTTTTTTATATGCTTTTAATATTATATTACAGTATATAACAGTTTAATGCTGTACTCCAGGCAAAAAGATAAACGTAAAGTAGAAATACAGTATGTATAAGGAAGCCATTTTACAGATTTGTATTTCTGTCCATGCAGTTCTGAGATTTACACAGCTCTATCCCAGAGCAGCACAGCCATGTCTGGGAGGACAGGAGACCTGATTTTACTCTGCTGCAGTTTAGAAATGCTTGCATGTCCTTTCCCCATCCCTACCTCATGACTAGGCAGTGAAAGGAGAAGCAGCAGACTGAAGAGCTCATCTCTACCACTCTGCTTTCTCCTTTTTATTATCATGTCCCTTACCACTGCGGTCCAACTTAAAGAGGAAGTAAACCCTGATGGGTTTTACTTCCTCTTTATTTCCCTGCAAAGGTAAAACATAATGGGCTACTTTGCATCGCATAGTAGCCCATTATGTGTCACTTACCTGAAAACGAAAGAAACCTGAATCTTACCTGAAATTTACATTATGTGTCACCTGAAACGCGATGCCACCGCTGTCCCTACTAGCAGCGAGCGTCCATCTTTGTCCCTCTTCCTTCCGGGGCTGCGAACAAGCTCTGTGACTGGCCGGAGTCGAATGACCCCCTTTAGAAATGGCATGGTCTGCCCTTTCTAAAGTGCGCAAGGCTTTATTGTAAATATCTCCTAAACCGTGGAGGTTTAGAAGATATTTCCAGCACCTACAGGTAAGCCTTAATATGTAGGCTTACCTGTAGGTAAAAGTGGTTGTACATGGTGTACAACCACTTTAATAGCTTCCGTTGCTGCTTCTCCTGCCTTCTGTGAAGCAGCTTATAATGGGCTGGTACCAAGTCAAATCCAGCTACTTACATGGCTGTAAAAAAACAAACAAAAAGAAAAAAAAAAACAATATTTTTCAAATACATTAAGGAATTATACTATTGTTCTATGTCTTTTATTTATGCCCGAAGTTCAGCTTTAAAGTGGTTGTAAAGGCTGAAGGTTTACCTTCATGCATTCTGTGCATAAAGGTAAAAAAAAACCTTCTGTGTGTTGCTCCCCCCACAGACCCCCTAATGGGGCGTACACACGGTCGGACTTTTCGGCTACAAAAGTCCGACAGCCCGTCCGACAGCCCGTCCGACAGACTTTCGGCGGACTTTCGGCGGACTTTCGGCGGACTTTCGGCGGACTTTCGGCGGACTTGCGGCAGACTTGCGGCAGACTTTCTAACGAACGGACTTGCCTACATGCGATCACACAAAAGTCAGACGGATTCGTACGTGATGACGTACGACCGGACTAAAATACGGAAGTTGATAGCCAGTAGCCAATAGCTGCCCTAGCGTGGGTTTTTGTTCGTCGGACTAGCATACAGACGAGCGGATTTCTGGGTCCGGCGTAGTTACGACGTAAAGATTTGAAGCATGTTTTAAATCTAAAGTCCGTCAGATTTGCGGCTGGAAAAGTCCGCTGAAAGTCCGGGGAAGCCCACACACGATCGGATTGTCAGCCGGCTTTGGTCCGTCGGCGTCCGTCGGACTTTTGTAGACGAAAAGTCCGACTGTGTAAGCGGCATAATACTCACCTGAGCCCCCTCTCAATCCAGCGATGTGCACGGGAGCCTTTGCTGTACGGGGACACCCTCTCCTCATTTGCTGAGCCAATGGCTCCCACTGCTGTCAATCACAGCCAGTTAGCCAATGAAGAGAGAGCAGGGGAGCGGCTTGCTATTGGGACCGGTTAAGGGGGAGGAGCAGAGCCAGGAGCGTAGGCGGGGGACCCAAGAGGATCGGGGCTGCTCGGTGCAAAACCAACTGCATAGAGCAGGGAAGTATAACATGCATGATGTTTTTTTTTTTTTTTGCTAAAAACTGAACCTTTAATACAACTTTAAAAGGGAACTTGACTATATCTGAGCACCACAAAATGAGAATGATTTTTATTTTTAATATTCAGAGCAAACACCCCATCCATCCATGTCTCCATGCTTTAATATGTTGAGAACTCAGTTTGTAAAACACCCCTCTAGCATTTTTAGCTGCAGCCATGTTGAGTAAGGGCAGATGATTCATGTTGCATTTACTTCCTGAAATCCATCTGCCTTTAGCTGAGGCATGCAGGCAGGAGGATGTGCTTAACTGAGAAAGCCCCTCCTCCAGATGAAAGAAATACAATGCCCATGAAGACTTTTTGGATGTATGACATCATTATGGCCTAGGCCAGAAAACAGGAAGCAACTGAAGAAATGCAAAAAAAATGTTTAAAACAAGTAAATATAATAATCCTTCCTATCTATTTACTAATTCTATCAGCATAAGGATTAAAAATAGTTAATGTTGACTGGGAAAGTAGGGTGCTTCTTCCTTGGGCAAAGATTTCCACAGCCCCCCTGAGGACCCGGGATCAAAATTCTGCAGTGAAGCTGGGTTAAGTAAAGCGAACATGTGTTCTGTAGCCTGAAATGCTTGTTGAAAGTGTTGTGAAATTTTAATATAGTCAGACTGATTCATTCTGATTGTTGATGGGCTGCTGAGGTTTTGTTACTGCACATCCTCTTAATTTTTCATTGTGCTTTTTTTTATAGCTCCAGGGTTTAAGTCACAATGTCATCTTTACGCTGGACTCTCTTTTGAAAGGAGACCTCAAGGGAGTAAAAGGGGTGAGTGAAACATTTATAGATGTCTGTGTTTTATAGTACTGTATGAAGAAGAAGAAGAAGATCCCGTTTTAACGGAAAAGTGAGACATTGTTTTAAAGACCAGTCCCTTAAAAGGCGGAGCTGCTCAAATAAAATTACAGTGGAACCTCGGATTACGAGCATAATCCGTTCCAGGAGTATGCTCGTAATCCAAAGTACTTGCATATCAAAGCGAGTTTTCCCATTGAAGTCAATGGAAACGAAAATAATTTGTTCCGCATTGACTTCAATGGGATGCAATACCGCATGCGGCCAGAGGCGGAGGGGCGCAGGAGAGCCTCGGAAATGGTCGAAAAGGCCCGAGGACACTTCGGCTGACCTCGGAAAGACTTCCTACCCGAGATTTGCCAAGGTCACCCATGCTGTCCTCAGGCCTTTCCGTGCATTTCCGAACGGCGGCTTTCGGCACCGGCGCCCCACCCCCACCTCAGGCCAGAAGCGGTACTGCACACCGCTTTGGCCTGAATCCTGCTAGTTTTGCGAGACAATACTCGCAAACCGAGTTACTATTCTTAAAAATACAGCACTCGTATTGCGAAACGCTCGTTAACCGCGTTACTTGCAATCCGAGGTTCCACTGTACTAAATACAAGTTAACAGTTCAATGTGAGAGAAGTAGTTACATACAGAGGTGCACCTGACATGACACCTTGAAAGGGTACCTGCACACAGCACTGATGTTAGAGCATTAGAATTCCTTGCTGAAATATCAGCCGTTTATTTTGCTTGTAATAAAAATTCTTCTTCCCAGAATGCAATATTTTATTGAGAGGTGTTTTGTACGCACATATACGCATACAAGCCTAAAATACTGACTAGCAACTCAAATTTCTGCCTTTTTTTTATTTTTTTTCCCTGATCTGTACACACCACATCTGTATGCCTCTTTGTGTACAGTACAAACAAATGACCACTTGCCCTCACCTACAACTGGCCTTTGCAGCAAGGATTACATGGAAGGGTAACACAAACAGAACCAAATCAATCCCCAGCTCAACTTACCGACTCAGTCTGCAACCAACCGAATTATCCTAACAGTATGCGTTAAAAACAGAGTTTTAGTCGGCACACATTTGAAAACACATGCGTAAGCTGCAGTGCCACTTTATGGCACCCCAATATTATCTGCAGTCCTACCTTTACATTTTGAGAGCCTCCACAGTGGCAGCACATGCATTATAATGGATAGGTAGAGGGCAGGTGAGCCTGGAGGGAACCCACCCCTCCTTAAAGGCACAGGGGTGCACTGGACACCCAGCACATAGCACTATGGCAGCAAAGATGTCCAGTGCGTCCCTCTACCCCCTACCAACAGTACAAACAAATGGTCACTGCCCCCACCTATAACTGGCCTTTGCAGCAAGGAGCACATGGAAGGGTAACGCATGCAATACAAAACCAAAGAAATGCCCAGCTCAACTTACCGACCAGCCTGCTAACCAACCGAGTTATCCTGTCTAACAGTGTGCGGTACAAACAGGCTTTTTGTGTACAGGCATATTGAAAACAATGGTCTGCATTTATATTAATTTAAAAAAAATGCCTGTATACCTAAGGGCCAGTTTATACCGAGAATCGCACAGGGATTCGCTGTGCATTACTGTGCAGTTCACATGCTGTTCCGTGCGCTGCAGTTTCAGCCTATTCTTTTTTAATGGGCTGAAATCACACTGCACCAAAAGTAGTGCATACACAGCTTTTGGAAACTTACTGCAGCCAAATTGCACGATATGATACTTCTGTACTATGCAGTCTAACGCAATGTGTTTACTTCCTGCGTATGGGGTGTCATTAAGACCCCTTTCACAGTGTCAGGGGCCGCGTTAGCGGTAAAGCGCTGCTAGTTTTAGCTGTGCTTTACTGACGTTTTAGCGGTGCTTTTAAACCCCCGCAAGCGTCTGAAGGAAGGGTTAAATGCGCCTTAAAAGCGCAGCTGCTGAAGCGCTTTGGCAGTGGTGCCCATTCATTTCAATGGAGCTCCAAAGAAGCTGCTTGCAGGACTTTTTCTAACTTCCTGCAAACACACCACTCCAGTGTGAAAGCACTCGGGCTCTCACACTGGGGCTGCAGGGGAGGAATTTTTCAGGCGCTTTACATGTGCTATTTTTAGCCCTTTAGCCCCTGAAAAATGCCTCCAGTGTGAAAGGGGTCTAACTTGGCACCTACTGTAGATTGCAACTGCAGTGCATTTTGAATGCAGTGCAGGAACCGTGCACGGAAAGCGGGTTTCCTGCAGTGTGTTCTGGTGTGAACGGGCCAAAAGCTGGTGCCTTACCCACTACACTACATCTTGCTGATTGGCAGCACAGATTATTTAGATCAGGATACTGAAGCTCTTGCTGCACCATGGGAGCAGATTTTGCTGGTTCAACTCTGCTCGGCTTTGTCATCCTAAGGAGTATGATTGACAAATTACAGAAATACAATTAAAATCCACACAGTTGAAGCAAGGAGACACTAGAAATTCAAGAGGAGCTGCAGACTGCTCACATAATTTGTAATAAAAACTTCTTTGCCATTCTGAAGCTTCCCTCCAACCACTTTGCATATTATTTTATATATACTGTGATTCTGTACGTGCCAAATATGCTGCAAACATCTCCCTCCACTGAGTCTGGCTGCAACCATTTTAAATGTGGGCAGTTGAAGCTGCTGCCTGTTTACTTCCTGGATTTACACAGACACACAGAGGCACACCTTCAGCTCTGAAGCTCTCATTGGCCTTCTAATGACTCATCCCCCATCCCTTCCTGGCAAACTCTCACAAGAGTGAGAGAGAGAGCTGTGCATGATGTCATAAGCCTAGGCTAATGACCAGACGAGAAACAGGAAGTGGGCTGTATAAGGTATTTACTGGCAAAAAAAAAATGTTTTACTATCCAAAGTTAAAACAACAACAAGGGCAGAAGATTTAATAGATGGAAAGTTGAAAAAATGACTGAAGCTTTATGTCTGAATTCATAGAATGTTTTATATATATAAATATATATTATATGTGTTTTATAATGTATTTTTTGTTACATTTATAGTAGTTTTATGTGGCATGTGTCGTCCATTCTAGGAACCTCTTGGCATATTTCTATGTGTTATTTTTATTATTATTTTCTTTCTTAAAGAGTTTTGGTAGCCATACAAAAAATGTCAATACCGCATGGCATTACAAAATTTCTAAAAAAAAATTCTTTTTTCTTTCAAGGATCTCAAGAAGCCATTTGACAAAGCCTGGAAAGATTATGAAACCAAATTGTAAGTCTAAATATATTCCTTTAATTTTCTTTACTGAATTCTGCTTGCTTTAGTAAAGTGATGACTATTTATTGATTTAATGACGTGAGTGGGGAAAAGATAAATTGTCCCATTCTGTCCAAAACCTAAAGCTGAATCTAACTGTATCTGAGCACCACAAGATTGGGTTAGAGCAACCTTCAATATATCCTCTAGCGATCACTAGAAAACGCCCGGTCTTGTCTTGGAGATTACACAGGGCTGAAAACTGTCTTTGCGGACCGAAGTGGAAATGTTGGGTGCCGGGCAGCCAATCACCACGGCTGTTGCATGAGATTTAGAGAAGCAAGTCGGATGTTGTTTCAACACAAACTGTTGAGAAATCACTTTGAAAAACACCCCCTAGTATTTTTAGCTGTGGCCATATAAGTAAGGGCAGATGACAGATGAGTAGCAATTAGAAAACCTTTGTCCCTAGCTCAGGCATGCAGACAGGAGGGTGTGCTTAGCTGAAAAAAGCCCCTCCTCCAGATGAAATAAAGGAAATGCCCTTGAAGACTCCTGTGATTCATGACATCATTTTGCGCTAGAGTTAAAAATAAGTAATGTTGATTGAGAGACTTTATTTCGGCTTCAAAAAATGAAAATAAAAACATTTGGTTTGATTTGGCTTTAAATCAGATACATGATTATAGAAGACAAGTCCACTTTTGTCATAAGAGCTAACAGATGTCATTGTAGAAACTACAGCTCTAGGTTTTCATAAGGCTCGGTCAGAAATTAAAAGATTGGCTGGTCCTTCGTCTCAAGCAAGGTATAGAATGTGACCATGGCTGTGGAATCTGAAAGCAGAGAGTTTGACAGTTAAGGTATTTTTGTGTTCATTTGTGCTGGTAAAACAGTGATGAATACAATAGATAAGCTGGTGCGCCCTTTACTGGAATGAACTAGTTACAGGATTTGCATGTCAAGTGAGCATTGAATTGTCCAATAGTCCATCTATTCCTTTCCAGCCAGAGAGGGCCCTTCCATTGAGACTATTGAGATTATGGCTAAGGCTGGGTACTGACAAATCTAAATTTGTCCGGTTGAGCAGACCATCTGAATTTCGCACCTGTTTGTGGACCTCTCTTCAACAGAAATTGATTGTTGGATCAACTGTCGAACGGACATGCTAGAAAACGTTCATTGATCAGCGGCTACAGCCAATCGGCTGCAGCTGCTGGACGGTGTATTTTGGCAATGTAGAGTTGTGCTGTCAGAATACGATGTCCCAGAAGGGGAGATTCCTCCATCCACTTTGGCTGAAGGAAAACACCAATTGTCTAAATGTCCAGAGATTTGCTGCCTGTGATGCACCTGGTGTGAGCATTGTCGCAATGTGATTCTTCCAGTAGGGCGCAGAAGTGTGCTCTTCTGACCATCAATAATATGGTTTCCACTTGTGTTCTTCCACAGTAAAAGTATCATGGACATGATCGTAGACTGGCCAAATTCTCAGTGCTCTTTGTCTATAAGATGTGTGCTTTTCTCCAGCCAGTCTAGTTGCTCAGTAGCGTCAATGTCCTGAGATTTTTCAAAGAGAAGCTTGGCTTTTTCCCCCCCCAAAATTATACTTGCCTAGGTGGATGCAGCATCTGCCCCCCGCTGGCCTTAAAGGATCACTAAAGATAATTTTTTTTTTAAATAACAAACATGTAATACTTACCT
Organism: Lithobates septentrionalis; assembly: GCA_037952835.1. Lineage (NCBI taxonomy): Eukaryota > Metazoa > Chordata > Amphibia > Anura > Ranidae > Lithobates > Lithobates septentrionalis. The sequence goes on from JBBDGP010000459.1 coordinate 2,571,476, forward strand.
CCACTGTGCAGCTCGTTTTGCACAGAGTGGCCCTGAAACTGGTCTTCTGGGGCCCCTCGGCGGTTGTCTCGGCTCCCCCCCCCCCCCCGCAAGGACTCAACACCTTCATGCGAGCTCCCTCACATGGTGTTGAGTGCTTGTGGGCACGCTCCCGTGATACAGCCGGCGGCCATAGCCACTCACTGTATCACTCGGCCCCACCCCCGGCGCGCCATTGGATGTGATTGACAGCAGCGCGAGCCAATGGCTGCACTGCTTTCAATCCATCCACTATAACCAATCAACGGCCAGGCGGAGTGGCGAGGAGGATGTCGGGGGCGAGCGCGGGACTTTCGAGGGGTCAGGTAAGTAAAACAGGGGGGGCTGGGGGGGGGGGGGCGGTATTGTCGAATGTTTTTTCACCTTAATGCATTAGGGTGAAAAAACCTTTTACCTTTACAACCCCTTTAAGACTGAGAACCGCTTAGTCTCAGCTCAGTTCTCAGAGCTCTGTGAGCAGGGAGCTGGTGACTGTCAGTTATCATCTCTCTGATCTGCCCCTTCCTCGTTCACTGGAGCGCTGGGCTGTGGAGGGTATGGGAGCGACTGGCTCGGACTCTCAACGGCTCGCTGAGAGGCTGAGCCGGGTGCCGGTCCAGGATTGTGGGCGAATCCCAACTTAGTTGTGATCTTGGACCAGCTCTATGACGTCAGCGGACAGCAGGCTTCAGTCCGTTGTCTGCTGAAAATGGGTCACAGGTGTGCAGAACGAACTGTACTCTTGTGATCCACAGAAGTACAGCCAAACAAGCTTTGGCTTTACTTCTCCTTTAATTGCCGCCTTAGCAGAAACATTCTGTTCTGTCACCCGAACTGATCTTTGTTTTTATTTTATTTTTTGTTTTTATTGTTATTGTCTTCATGTATTTCCTTTTTCGCCTCTTCATATTTGAAATGTCCTTGTGCTGAAGAGGATAGCATTCTTTGAAGCCATCTGAATACAGTCATTATCCATTAAAATGTCACTATAATTCTGCTTTTATTTCTTTGTATTCCATTCAAATGTGGTTTTGTAACAATATAAAAAATATACACTTCTGAGACTTTCAAAATGTAAAAAAAAAATATATATTCTTCTGAGAAAAGTAACTTGATGAAAATGTTTTCCTTTTTGTTCATTCTAGTACTAAAATTGAGAAAGAGAAGCGGGAGCATGCAAAGCAGCATGGGATGATCCGTACGGAGATTACAGGGGCGGAGATCGCAGAGGAGATGGAGAAGGAGAGGAGGCTGTTTCAGTTACAGATGTGTGAGGTAAGTGCTTCTCCGCATTCTCTTACACATGGCAGGGTACTTTGAGCTGAGAGACACTCTTGTTGTACTGAGGACGACTGGTTGTTGATGAAAAAAAAAAAAAAAAAATATATATATATATATATATATATATATATATATATATATATATATATATATATATATATATATATAATATATCTTTTTAGCTAAATCGGTCTTAAATTTTACATATGAATAGTCATTTTTTGTGGTGTGATACGTCTCTGATGTGAACAGATCAAGTAGCAAATAGACCTAACAAGCAGGAGAGATCAGATCACACACATGCTCCCTTGGCTGCCTTTCTCCGAGCAGAGATGGGACCCAGCAGTCAGTTACACACATGCTGCCAAGAAGCAGTACTGCATTCTCTGGCAGTAGGTATAGCATGTACTGGACTTTTATATTTTTTCAGCTGTGTCCTCTCCTTACCAAAGTTCCCAGCTCTTGAGGCTGTTCCCACTCCTCCTGCTGCATTCTTCATGATATATAAAAATATTTAAAAAAAAACTGTAATATATTGCAGCTTACAATCATTAGACGTGGTGGCTGCATTCGTTTTCCTATTTTTTAGGCTTTTTCCCCTCTGTTACGTTGTGATCTGGCCAATAACACCCCTTCCCCTCCGCCTCTGTATTAGACCCCTACTCTGGATGAAAGAGAAACAGCAGCACCCTAGGACAGACGCATTGTTAGGGTAGGCTGTATTGGCAGATTTGGATTTGGATACACTAACAAATGAAAGTTGAACTCTAGCTAACACTATGTAAGCATTACAGCAATATTATCTTTCTTGCTTTTGGGGAAAAAGGTTTTACATAAATGAAAAAAAGTCGACTATTGTAAGTGCCCCTGACAGTGGTAAATGTTTTGTCTCAATTCTCTAACTGCTTTGTCTGTTGGAGAGCTTATTCTGTTGGAAAAACAACAGACTTACTGGCCAGATCAAGGTGGAAATAATTGAAAGATTTCCTCAAAAAACGAATGCAGCCACCGCATCAAAGGATTGTTAATCTTCAGTATATTAAATGTTTACTTTGAGTGTAATACCGCTTTAAATTAAAAACAGTTTCAAAGGACAGTTGACACATCATTACTGTATGGCCATTCCTTCAGGACGAAGCGTAACTTTTAGGCCCCTTTCACACTTTTCACACGATTTTGTCACAATTTTTTTCTGCAACATTGACATGATTTTGCTGCAATTTTGACGCTACTTGAAGCAATGCCTGTGTAATGTTGAGGTCTAGGGACCTCAAGTCGCCCCAAAGTAATACAGGGACTACTTTGAAGTTGCACCGATATGAATGGTACTCATCAGTCCCAAGTCGCAGGACAAGTCGCACAAGTGTGAAAGGGGCCTAAATAATACTTTATCAGAGCAGAAGGTATTCATGTCTCCTCCCATCACACATCCTTATAATAAGAGGATTATAAGAGGATTCCTCATTTCAGGGCAGTGGGTGGATCCATCATTCTTTGATGCCTTATTGGCCAGAAGCACATCTGGAAATGCTGATGTAAAGTGCAAATATAGCCTACTATTATAGAGCCATTTATTCTAAACTGCATACCGCATGCTTTTTGGCAATCATTAGCGCAGTACCTCTTTAAAACCCTTTTTTTTTTTTTTTCTCATTTTCCTTTTGAGACCACATCACTTGAGGAAGAATATTTCCCTGTGTAATTTTACATTTTCCATTCTCTATTTAAATGCCTTAGTGTTTTCTACAGAAGCCCTTTCCCCACTAATAGCTTTAAAGTACCTGCTTCCATACGTGTTTTGTCACCATTTTTAACTTTTATCAGGGGATTGAGTTTATTTGAGCTGTTGTAAACAGCCAATTTTTATATAGTACATTTCTATTGGGGGCCATACTGACAATGAAATTCAGAAAGAGACTATAGGTCTTAAAATAAGGTGTCCCTTGCCGCCAATTTGTTCACCAGAATGCTGAGATAGAAACCTTGCTGTATTATGGAAAGGAAAATAATTAGGTGCTTATATGCTAATGTTAGGTTCTTTATAGAAAAGCAAGTTCACTTGCTAGAATGATTTTGCTGAAAGAGGTTATTGGAATAAGTTGTTGTTCCCCATCTATGAAATGTCTTGTGCAGTGTTGAGAGACCGTTAGGGGTTGATTTACTAAAGGCAAATAGACTGTGCAAATTTGAAAGTGCAGTTGCTCCAGAGCTTAGTAAATGAGGTAAAGTTTCAATTTACAATGAATACCCAATCACATGCAAGGAAAAGTAAAACAAACAGCATTTTGGCTTGAACATAAATGGATGATGGAACTTTAGCAGAGCTCTCCCTAATTTACTAAGCTTTGGAGCAACTGCACTTGCAAAAGTGCACAGTCTTGCCGGTCTAAATTTGCCTTTAGTAAATCAACCCCTTAGTCTCTATATTCTACAGCAAGAGTGTGGGTTACAGTTAAGCTGATAAGGTTTTCAAAATTACAGGGATGAATGTCTTTTATTCGCACTGCACACCGCATTGCATGAAGCTTGTCACCTGAAAAGGAGCAGGAACTTCTGTTGGGTGGTAGGCTTCTTGCGATGCGATTTGCCACGATTGCATCGCGATTTATTGTGCAACAATCATGGCAAAATCACACCGCGTTCATGTGCCATTAAAAATGAATGGCACTCGAACACGGGTGCTGCGTTTTGCCAGCATTGCAGTGCGATTTGGAAACGTGGGTCGCCTACGATCCCAAATCGCTAGGTGTGAACGGAACCTGGCGAAGAAGTCAGGTCCTGGGAACACATGTTGTTGTGTCTGAGTCCTTCCACCTGAGTACATTTCTGTTCTTGCTCATTTTTACTTTTACTTTGTAACTTTTCTGTTCTAAATAAAATTTCGAAACCTTTCACCGAGAGCAGAGATTGTTGATTTCCTTATCAACAGCCATCTTTACTACTTGGAAGTAGTCTCTGGCAGCCTCCTGCAGCTTGCAAGCAAGATATCCGTTTTATGTGATATGACCGGATTCCGTCTTTAGACACGCATAAACAAAAAAGTTTCTCTTGAAGGTTTTTAAAAAAAAATGTCAAATACAAATTTTGTGGGTTGGGTTATGAGACAAAGCGGCTTAAAAAGCTGGTAGGTAGAAGGTGGTGGGTACAATTCAATTGCATATCCCCGCAGGCAAAGCAGTGCATCATGTTTGCTCTTTGCACTGTTGAATTACCCGGCTTGTGTTTTTCTGTGTATGCGTGATAAAGAGACTTCATACAATGTTCGTTTTTTGTTTTTTTTTGTTTTTTTTTTTTAACCATACACAAAGGTATTGTAGCTAACGCTTATTGTCTGTTATTACTATAATTACATAGCAATGATTATTTAATTAGATGCGCGCCGAGATGGAAATTTTTTTTCCCTTCCACTAAAATACAGCTTTGCCAGCCCGAAACATAGAGTGTGTAATTACCAACAAAGCGCTGCATTTGTCTTTTGACAGTATCTTATTAAAGTTAATGAAATCAAGACAAAGAAGGGCGTGGACCTGCTACAGAACCTTATCAAGTATTACCACGCGCAGTGCAAGTAAGTACGATCTTGTTATCCTATAGGCAGGGGGTGGATTTATTTGGTGAAATTTTCTTGCCCAGGAGGAAACTCTTGTTCTCCTAACTAGATTATGGACAGCAAAAGTAAAGCAAAAGATACTCAAGATTTTGAGCTTTGCTTGCAGTTCTTGGGTCAATTCTTAACTACATGGAAGGGGTCACAAGGCCGCCAGGGAGAATATGTATTTTGGTACATCTGGCCTAATGTCTGCACAGCACAAGGGCAGTACTCTCCATAGCTCATGTTTAGAACAGGACCGCTCTGTATGTTTTACCACTTTGCTCCTGCTTTACTCCTGCTTTGTTGGGTTCCCTAGACTGTAGTAGTGTGTTCATATGGCACATTCTTCCTAAGAACTAGGGGTCTCTTTGGGTCTTCCCTCCCAGCCCGACCACATGATCACCACATAGCAAACTTGTCTCCAAAACTGTAATGCACCAAAATCAAAGAGCTTCCTCTGGTGTAATATAAAACAGTATTAATTATAAAACCTGCATTGAACTCATATTTTCAGAGCAGGTAATGTGCTCATCAGGGTGTGAACTACTTAGACTTCTGCCACTGAAGGTTGTCTCTCTCAGCAAAATATTAGATTGCACAATATCCCTGATGGTAGTACTCTATCTGCAGGTATCCCTTAAGCCCAACACATTTATTTGAATTATTTCAGGTACTTCTACAGCGCTGTCAATTTACCCAGCGCTTTACATATACATTGTACATTCACATCAGTCCCTACCCTCAAGGAGCTTACACTCTAATGTCTCTAACTCACATTCATACATACTAGGAACAATTTAGACAGGATCCAAATACCTACCAGCATGTCTTTGGAGTGTGGAAGGAAACCCACGCAGACACAGGGAGAACATGCAAACTCCAGGCAGGTAGTGTCATTTGAGACATTCTTGTTGCTTAACATACAACCCCAATTTTAAAAAAAATTGGGACGCTGTGTAAAATCTACATAAAAACAGAATGCAATGATTTGCAAATCTCATAAACCCATGTTTTATTTACAATAGAAAGTAAAAAACATATCAAATTAGAAAATGTACTAGTAGCGCTCCCTTCAAAAGCTCCTGAATCTGTGATAGCATGGGGGGGGCATTAGTGTGTATGGAATTGGCAGCTTGCACATCTGGAAAGGCACCATCAATGCTGAACAATATATCCAGGTTTTAGAGCAGCATATGCTCAGGCAAGAATGGGACAACATTCCTCTCCCAAAACTCCAGCAACTGGTCTCCTCAGTTCCCAGACATTCGGCCTGGGTTCACACAAGTCCAGCTGCGGTTTGTAGTCTGGAGCGTTTCTGTTCACCGGTTCAGGTGCAATTCAGGGGCAAATTTTTCCCTGAATTTGCACCTGAACCGGACTCAAAAAATGCACAGGACCCTTTTTCAAACTACTCCACAGCCACCCCGAACATGTGTGAAAGCCAGTCACATTCACATGTTATGCGAATTGTTTGCAGTTAATGCATCTAATTCGCATGTGTCTGAACCCAGCCTTACAGAATGTTATTAAAGGAAGAAAAGGGGATGCTAAACTGTGAGAAACATGGCCCTATCCTTTTTTGGAATTGGGGTTGTATTTGCCAACTTTTTGTTGCCCTGTCGCAACTTTTTTGAGATGTGTTGCTGCCATCAATTTCAAAATTACCTTTCTTAAAATGGTTCATTTTCTCAGTTTAAATGTTTGATGACAATCAAGGAAGATAGCTAAACAGCCGCACTCCGAATATACACCTTTATTGTGGCAAAAACAGTATTTAAAAATCCAAAGCTGTCACATCATGGCTGAGGTAGGTACAGAAAAATGGCTAACGTGTTTCACATCATGGTAGATGCTTAATCATAGCTATCTACCATAAAGGTGTATATTCGGTAGGGTTGTCCCGATACTAGTATCGGTATCGGCACCGATACTGAGCATTTGCCCAAGTACTTATACTCGGGCAAATGCTCCCGATGCTTCCCCCGATACCTAGAGGACAGCTGTGATCGGCCTGTGGGGGAGTTACAAGATTCTCCCCCAGCGGCTTTCACCAGCTTTAGTGACATACAGCGGTGATCGCTCACAGCTGACTGTCACTGCACCCTCCTCCATGCCCCCTCCTTTCCTCTGTGCCTCTCCGCTGTCCCCTGCATTCCTCTCTCCTTATCTGTCCCCCCCGTACTCCCCCTTCGTTCCTCTCTCCTTATCTGTCCCCCTCCGTTCCTCTCTCCTTATCTGTCTCCTGCATTCCTCTCTCCTTATCTGTCCCCTCCGTTCTCCCCCTCAGTTCCTCCGTCCTCCCCCTCCTTCCTTTGTGTATGGATAGAGTCAGCTGACTCTGTCCATTCACATAACTGAAACATTGTAATCTCCTGTGATTACGATGTGTCAGTTTATGAATGGAGAGGAGCCGCTGTCTTCTCTCCATTCATTCTCAGTGCAGCTGACGCTGCAGAGAAAGGGACTGGGGAATCTCTATCCTCTGTCTCTTTCTCTGTCTCAAGGGGGAGATATTAGAGGTCTGTTAAGACCCCTGATATCTCACCAAAGCCCCCCAAAAGGGCTGATTAAAAAAACAAAACAAAAAAAACAATAAAGAATAAAAAAATATTATTGCAAAAAATAAAAATTGTAAAAAAAAACAAAAAAAAACACACACACATACAACGTTCACCCCCCCCCCCCCCCCCCAAAAAAAATAGCAAAAAAAAAAACTGTCACGTGACATTAAAAAAAAAGTATCGGTAATCGGTATTGGCGAGTACTTGAAAAAAAGTATCGGTACTTGTACTCGGTCCTAAAAAAGTGGTATCGGGACAACCCTAATATTCGGAGTGCGGCCGTTCAGCTATCTTTCTTGATTGTCTAGACGTTTGCAGAGTCTGCACCTGAAGGTTTGAGTGGGGCGGGCGTTTGTTTGGGATACCATGCCTATTGTGAATAAAATTTGGTTTTGCGAGATTTGCAAATCATTGCATTCTATTGTTATGTAGATTTTACACAGCCTCCCAACTTTTTTGGAATTGGGCTTGTAGTAATACTACCTGTGATACTTTTTTTAATTTGCACAAAGTTACATTTCCAGGACAGGTTTTCAGGGGTCTCCTACCCTTTCTTCTGAGGTCCAAGCAGTACACAACTGTACCTTAGAAGAATGCCCAAAAACTTGTCTTGTGAATTTGAATGCTAGTGAAAATAAAATATCGTGGACAGTACAAAACTCTGTCGTTGAACAATATGGCTTCAATCACCTTAAGCATACCAGCTTACCGGAAACCGCTAAAACTGAATTCTGCCGGTGTATTTTAACCCCCATGTGAATGATAGCACTCGCCATACACTGACAAAGGCTTGTCTGCCAGCACAGGTCCAGTTGAAGGAAGAGTAGCTGTGTTGTGTCTGCCAACACAGGTTGGACCTTGGTTAATCTCAATGAATAAAGTACAGCCTTGTACTGACCATGTCCTGTGTCACCAAGGTCAATGGTACCAGTGTGACCTGCATGTGATTCACCTTCATGCTTTGCATGCCACTAACTTATTCCTGCTCCCCGGTATCCTCCAGTCCTCTGTCTGAAATGTTTTAGGTAAGGGTAAAATCGAGGAACTGGAGACCCCTACCTCCCAGTCTTATGAAGCAACATGGAGCTTATCTTTCACTAGCCACCATTCACCATGAGAAATGTACATGGCCTGTAAAAAAATAAATAAAAAAAAAATAAAACAAATGTAATACCACAGGTAAGGGCTGGTAGGACATATGGCATGTAGTGTTCTCTTCCTCGTTGTTGGGTGGATCTCAATTATGCCGTTCTCTGCATCATTACTCTCCACCATCACTAGAGCTGCCCAGTTCTAAGAGGACATAACAGGCCCAAACAGCAGATTTGTTTTGCTGAGAAGCTTGACTAGGAGTCCACTAGAGATTTGAACACATTGTCTAGCCCATGAGGATGATGAAGGTTTTAGCGTTGGCTATCTGTTGCTTTCTTGTGGATCAATAAACGACTTTGGACTCCTAAGTAGCAAAATAGTTGGTGTAAAGTGGATGTCAAACCAAAAAATAGTTTTGATTTTAGAATTTTGAAGGGGTTAGCACTCCTGTTGGGTTTCCACTACTATCAGGGGCTCACTTTGAGAGATATTTCCCCATGTAATACAAGAGGCCCTTTTAATAACATTTCATGCCGTAAATTACTATTTGCCTAAACTCACTTTTGTATCTCAGTTTCTTTCAGGATGGCTTGAAAACTGCAGACAAAATGAAGCAGTATATTGAGAAATTGGCTGCAGATTTATATAACGTAAGAGGATGGTTATTTTATTCTCAATGCTCCATTCAAGTCTGTGTTTTTTTAAATGCACGCAGTAAACATATCATTTTAACATGTACTTTTTGTTCAGCTACACAAATGTTTGCACTAGATGTTGCACATAAACATACACTGTCATCATGAGTGGAAGGGACAATATCTGTGTAACACCCATCCCCTGGCCACTTTATACTCACCTCTTTTTAGTGTTCCCCCACCAATTGTTCTTCAGTGGTGACCACTGAAAAATACCCAGTTTTCTGGTATTGGGGTAGTATGACGCAGTGCTTGGGTCGAGCAGCCAATCACTAGCCCCTATCACCCTGTGAGCTCCAACACCAGCCAGCACTGGGTATTTGTATGGCGGCTGTAAAATTGGACTTACAGATGGAGTGAAGGAGAGGTGAGCATAAAGTAGTCAGGTGGGATTTACAGTGCCTGGTCCAAAAAAAATAAAAAAAACATCTACAAGTAATCTTTGTTGAACTATCTCACATGCCTCCTGCGATCATTTAACGGTGAGAAAGAATATGTGGTCTCACAGGCAGTATAACGTAAGCAAATATAATAACTGCCAGAGGGGTGGTAAATAGCAAATCGTAACACCAAAGACTTTTAATGAATTTTAATGCGCAAAAACACAATGTAATACCCAATTGTTTGGTAAAATATAAAAGATGATGTTACGCCGTGTAAATATATACCAAACATGTCCTGCTTTAAAATTGCTTATTCTCATGGAACGGCACCAAACTATGGTACCTAAAAATCTCCATAGGTGACATTTTAAAGGCTTTTACAGGTTATCAGTTTTACAGAGTTATACAGGTGCTCTGGTGCTATTTGTTGGTCTGGCGTTCATGGCGATACCTCACATGTGTGGTGCAATCACCATTTACATATTACACCATTTACATATGCATGCGGGACTCACATGCGTGTTCGCCTTTGTGTGTGAGCATGGAGGGGTGCTTTGAATAAAAAAAAATATATATATATATATATATTTTTTTTTTTAATACTGTAGCTTTTTGAAAAAAAAACAAAAAACTTTATTGCCACCACATTGACATTGGAAAAAATTCCTTATACTACAAGTGTCAAGCGCTAAAAACTGTCAAAACCCAACATACATACGTTTAAATTTATATTACTATTTCTCCATTCTATGAGATATTTACAGTTGAACTCAGGGGAACATGTGACTAAGTGTGTGTGATTAGCAAATGTCTGTCAATCAGGATGATGTCCATAATGAGCAGATTGGAGGTGGAAATGATAAATAAGCAGGAGGGGGCAACAAGGAAACATACCAAGGGCACAAAAGAAACAGGCTGCTGTGGCAGCAAGCTCTCCACCCTGTATCAGTAGATACCACCATTTAATAATGTAATGCAGTACGTCAGCAACTACAGTAATGCATATAATGCACAGTAACACACCACTTTCCAGTGTTGGGGAATGAGCAGGTACAATCAAAATAGGATACTTGCGGTGCCCTGTGTTGGCAAAGGGTGGCATCTCATTGCTTAAAAAAAAAACTGACTGTGATCAGCTTAAGTGTTGGGATGGGAAAGTGGTATATATCTAAGTGTGTATATAGCCAAAACATTTTTTGATGGAATAAGGAAGAAAAAACACCTGCCAGGTTATTTATTTTTACAGTCTGTGTACCTTTAAGAAAATTTCCCAGAGACATATGAAGAAATTATAGGAACTCTCTTAAAGACAGGAGAATTCCCCTCTAAAACAGTCGTCCCCAGATCAGGTACACCTCTTTGTTTTTGGGACAATTCAAAAATGTTGGATTCACACCCCACTTTCTTTCTCGGTGACAGTGGTTGGCCGTACAAATAGATAGGAGTCATGTGACACACAGCAATAAAAGTTAACAGAGGGTCTAACCCTAATATTTTTCCCTACAGATACTTTTAACCCAGTGAGAGGCCAGAATGAGTTCCTGAGTAGGACTTTCAGTGACATTTAGTACAGCTAAAGCTGAGACATAGCAGTGTAGGTGGGATAATACACGGGCAAACATTTTTGTAGGTCAAGAGAAGGCAGCTAGGCCCTGAAAAAGTTGGCAATGGTCATACAACAGTAACCAGCATTTGGCAAACACTATAATAATAATGTTTCTTTTCAGATAAAACAAACACAAGATGAAGAGAAGAAGCAGCTCACTGCCCTGCGGGACCTCATCAAGTCTTCTCTTCAGCTGGATCAGAAAGAGGTAGGTGTATTTAGGTGACTGGCAATGCTGAGAGTTGCACATGATGGTGTCCTTTAGGAGTTGTTTCCATGCACTGCGTAGTTATCCTTTAGCTATGCTGGACCTTTTAGTTCCTCATCTTCTGGTGGCTGAAAGTTTCCTGAAGTTATTTTGGTTCATTCTATATTACTATATTGTTTCTCCAATTTTATTCATTTGGTGTGGTTAGTGTAAAGGGCACAGGAGGGTAACAGAGAGGGAGCTCTGCGTTTGGGAATTATGTAAAGAATTGCAAACAAATGAAAAGCAAGGCGCTAACACATATGTGATATTTGCATGTGAGCAAAAGGATAAAAAACAATCCAAATATACTTGAGAGTCCAAAGATGAAAAAAAAATAAATTATAATTTTAATAATAATTAATAATGCACAGTCCAAAATTTTTTTCCTAAATCTTGCTGAAGAAAGCTCCAATCGCTGTGCTCCTGGTCCTAAAGGTGCCTCAAGTACTCCACATATAAGTGCTCCACCACAAAGCTCCTGACTATGCTGACAAGCGAAATGCATTGAGGCTGCGCGTTCCACCATACGTGACGTCATTTCCGGTTTCTGATCTGGTTTGAACATTCGGCCGTTTGGTACGCACGCCGACTCGGACAGAGCGATGGGCAGGATAATCGAACGGGCTGGTTGTGTTGGTGCTGACTATAGCACCTTTTAAATGTGAGTGGCAAATTTTATATTTTTAATCCTTGTTTTGACTTTTAATAAAATTGTACTGGATTATTATCTCTCCCTGGGTCTCGGTTATTGATGTTTGAGGAGATCAGCTGGAGGTGGTTTCCCATATACCATTCTTAAGGTGGGACATTGTGAAAACAACGTGCAAAAAGGATGTTACCCTATGACACCAAAGGTGCATTTCATAGATGCTGTTGCTATGTGTGCATTTTGTACACTTTGTGGTGGAGCACTTATATGAGGAGTATCTGAGGCACCTTTGAGACCAGGAGCACAGTGATTGGAGCCTTCTTCAGCAAGATTTAGGGAATTTTTTTGGACTGTGCAATATTTATTAATAATTCTTATAAATTACATTTTTCTTTTTCATCTTTGGACTCTCAAATATTTTTGGATTGTTTTTTAACTTTTGTTCACATACAATTATCACATATGCGTTAGCGCCTAGCTTTCCATTTGTTTGCTTTTCAGATGTGGCTTAGTCACTTAAATGGGCAGCTTTGCATTTTTTAGCATATTGCCATTTTTGGTTGGCGCCAGGGCTCACTAATATTTCTCATACGTTTTAGAATTGGTAGATTAGAAAATGTTGGCCGATTGTCTGACGTTCTCTGCTAATGAACTGAGAGAAGGGGGCGGTATATGGAAGGTAAAACCCCAAGTGTCCAGTCATTAGGAAAATTTGATCCAGTTTTGTTTGGCCAGATTATGGAGAACCTGAGCACTCGGGTGGACTGACTTTCCAGATTCAGCATGTGTTATTGTGTCCTTCTCAGAAGTGGCCGGGTAGGTAGGTAAAACAGAATAACAATAAACACAGTGTAGCGCTAGAAGTAGAAAACAATGAAAAATAAACAGTGATATCTTATAAAATAATAGTGAATAAACACATAAAAAGTCCAAAGTTCACTGAAGGGGACTTTGAGAAAGAATTCAAAGGTATGTCCGTCCCATGCTTAATAGCAAATCTTCAATTGGACATGGATAACACAAACAATGTGCAAATAAATGTGCAGTTGTGAAGAAAACCTCAATAAGAGGAATAGGGTGGGTACTCTTACCAGATACGATGGACCCACTTACCATTTGGTAGTGGGTCAGTCAGGCTTATGTGGACCAAATTGCCACAGGGTTATGTGGACCAAGTGCCCACAGGGTTGGCTGGAGAGCGGTCACTCTATAAGGGATGATTCCACTCCTTATCCGTAATGGTCAGGCCGGCAACCTTAATTTCCTTATGGGTCTTCAACGTAGTGAAGGGAGCCGTCTGGAGGATGTTGTTGCACACAAAAGGACTCAATCGGACCAAGACAAAAGCAAAAGAGAATGGAAGGACTCCATATGGTGTAGGTAAAAAAAAACCAGAAGGCATTTGTTTTAAAAACAATACATCAAATAAATGAGTAAAAAATAGTAATCACAAAAATGGATAAAAAGCAATGTGGAGAGCAAGCGTAGTTACGCTTGCTCCCCCTGGGATACAACAGGTCCTAGAAGACTTCAGGACCAGCCACAGAGCGCAGCGCCGCTCACACATGTGCAGTTGGCACCCGGCTGTGAAGCCGCTTGCTGTCACAGCTGGGTGCCCATAGTAGAGATGCCGGCTCCGCCGAGGGAGGACACAGGGAGAACACGGCTGAGGAGAGTACACCTCTGGATTGTGGGACAGGTGAGTGGCTGATTATTAAAAGTCATCAGCTATATAGACTTTTAATAAACAAAAAAATGACTGGAACTTCGCAGTCTCCATGGCACACTCAAGGAGAAACGGCCATCCTTAACGATACACAGGACAAATTCCTACATACCTGCAGCCCGGGCTCAATCAATTTCCATCTTCACAGTTTACCAACCGATTCCTGGAAATGTAACTAAAATATCATGGATTTTCATTTGTCACGTGTGAGCTTCTGGGGTACCCCCCAATCATTCTATCTAATCTATCTAGGGATGCACCGAAATTTCGGCCGCCAAAACATATCGGTCAAAAATGGCCTTTTCGGCAATTTGCCGAAAGAGAAATCATGCCGAAAATGGGGAGCGGCCTACTGGCGGGGCCCGCCCCTGGTGCAGCTCATTGCGGGGGGGTGGTTCTGGAGTGCCCGTCCTTACTCTCTCCTCCTCCCCTTGCCTCCCTCCTCGCCCATGCTGCTGGGGGCCCGTGTGCCCCCCCCTCCCCGAACGGTGGCTGCATATGGGACTGGGCTCCCCGATCCTCAGCCGATGTGTAAATGGGCTGAGCGGGAGCTCGGTCATGTTGTGTTTACTCTGAAATTGAAAGCAAGGGAGAGGTGTCTAGCAGTGTGTGCTGTGCTCTCTGCCTCCCCCTTCAGTGCAGTACCCGGCATGAAGAGTGAAGGTACAGTGCTGCAGCTGCTGATTTTTAAAAAAGGCTGGCTAAATGTTTGCATGAATGTGTGTTTATTTGTGTGTATGTTTATATATGTGCATATTTGTGTGTGTGTGTGCACATGTGTGTTTTATATGTGTGTGCATTTATGTGTGTGTCTTTATTTTTGTGTGCGCTTGTGTGTGTGTTTTTTATATATATTATATCTATATCTATATATATATATATATATATATATATATATATATATATATATATATATATATATATATATATATAAATATATATATATATATATATAAATATAAATTTGTGTGTGTTTTATAGGTGTATGTTAAGGCACAGGCAGGCTGCATGACGGCACTGGTAGGCTGCTAGGAACAGACTGCATGATGGGCACTGGTGAGGCACAGGCAGGCTGCAAATGGTGGGCACTGGTGAGGCCGCATTGATCTCCTGTGCCATGTCTGCAGTCTCTGACCATCTCCTGTACCATGTCCCCAGTCTCTGACCATCTCCTGTACCATGTCCCCAGTCTCTAACCATCTCCTGTACCATGTCCCCAGTCTCTGACCATCTCCTGTAATGTGTCTGCAGTCTCTGACAATTTCCTGTACCATGTCCCCAGTCTCTGACCAACTCCTGTACCATGTGTGCAGTCTCTGACCATTTCTTGTACCATGTCCCCTGTCTCTGACCATCTCCTGTACCATGTACCCAGTCTCTGACCATCTCCTGTGCCATGTCTTGCAGTCTCTGACCATCTCCTGTATCATGTCCCCAGTCTCTGACCATCTCCTGTAATGTGTCTGCAGTCTCTGACCATCTCCTATACCATGTCCCCAGTCTCTGACCATCTCCTGTACCATGTCCCCAGTCTCTGACCATGTCCCCAGTCTCTGACCATCTCCTGTATAAAAATATTTTTTAAAAACAGCCACTTTCGGTTTTCGTCCTAGTGTATTTTTCATTTTCGGTATCCGTTTCGGCACCAAAAAACCCATTCAGTGCATCCTTACTTGTAGCCCACCATACCCTCCCTTTTCAGTGCTGCCTGACTCTTCTCCTTTTATTGCTAATACTCAGTCTTTTTTTTTCTTCTCCGCAAACCCCGCACCTCG
The DNA here is from genome assembly GCA_037952835.1 of Lithobates septentrionalis. NCBI lineage: Eukaryota > Metazoa > Chordata > Amphibia > Anura > Ranidae > Lithobates > Lithobates septentrionalis. The sequence goes on from JBBDGP010000459.1 coordinate 2,587,104, forward strand.
GATGTTTTTTCTATTATATGGGTGGCTCCCCCCATCAATAACCACATTATAACCAAACCGAGCAGGTACTACCTCACCTTGAATCGGCGGTCTATTTATGGGCCTTTTTATGACATTGCTTTGACTGTATCCCAGGTATACCATTCTCAGTTTGTTGGTACATACTGCGGTATTACTGCACCAGGGTGTCAGAAAACATGAATCGGACTGAGACAGAAGTACAGTTAAATTACATTTGTTTAATAATAATAATAAAAAAAGGTAAACGGAGTAATAAACGTAGTCAATACATAGCCAGAGTTCAGGAATCGGAACGGATAGGCAGACAAGCCAAAACGTCAGGGTGCCAGAGAACAGCGTAGCAGAATGGCAAGCAGGATCTGGAGCCAGAAGGAATGTCAGCCAAGCAAGTCTTTAACAGTAACACAGGAGAGCATCTCTAGAGATGTGACCAAGGCGAAGGCAGGAATCATCTGGACTGGACGGCTTAAAGTGGAGTTCCACCCACTTTTACAACTCTTCAGCATCCCTCACTAAACTGTGCACTGTAAACAAATTGGATATTTTTACATTTTTTTTCTCAACACCTCCTGTATATCTGCTGTATTCATTTTTCACTTCCTCCTCCCTGGCCGCGGCCCATCGCATCATTTCCTGTTTGCAATGCCTTCTGGGAAGGGGTGGCAACTTCCTCTGAAACTGCCGTTGCTATGGAAACCTGACCTGAAACCTATTACACTGCTTGTGCTGCCCTGAGCATGTGCGAGATCTGCAAGAAATCCAGGAAGAAATACAGTCTGGCTTCAGATGCCCACACTTAAGATGGCCACGGCCTGCTGTAAGTTTATAAAATAACAAACTACTGCTATAAACTAACAAAACAGACCTTAGTTTACAAACTAACTTTACTAGAATACATTAAGCTTGTGTATTATAGGGGTATTTTTATTTAAAAAGTATAATTTCGGCCGGAACCCCACTTTAAGTAGGCAGGACTGACAAGCAGGATATCATCAACAGGTGAGTCACTGTGGAGAGATAAGAGCTGGCAATTAGCCGACAGCTGAGCAGCCAGCTCAGAGAAGGAAGGGCTGAGCCCAGCCCTGACACAGGGACGGTCTTCCGACCACCTGATGATTGATATACCATCTGCATTACAGCTGACAGTTTACCCATTTTGTTGATGTTTATATTCAGTCTTTCCTGTACCAACAGTTGGGCCTTTGCAAAGACATTTCTATATGCATTTTGATTATACTGTACTGTATATGGGTAATTCCCTTCTGTCTCTTTTTTTCAATAAAAAACGTAAAAGGAATATGTCCCTTCCAGGTCAGCTATACCTATTGATATTTGGATGAATTTAACTATATTCAATTTTAATAATTTTATACCTTGAGTTTAATTTTTAACTTTTTTTTTGGTTCATGAATGATCAATTTTTTTTTTTTTTTTTAAGTAGTTTGCTTTCTTCTTTGTGCTGCGGTACAGAGCTCTTGGCACAGGTGCTGCCTAGGTTGTAGCTGTCATCATACGGCCACTCTTGGGTCTTGCCTTGAGCCCATTGATGATATTGGTTTTCAGCCTACACAGCAGTGTTGTGTCAGCTCTCTGCGCCATCATAGTGTATGAGTCTTTTGCTGCCTTAATATTGACTGAACTGTCATCTTATTTTCACTCTGTAAAAGTAATATAGCTTAATGCAATTACTGTCAGATTCATGAGTGTGAAAACGCAGTGCTAATATACTTTTTATTTTATTTCTGTGTCTACTACCTAAACCCATCACTGTTTGCTGTAATCAAATGATACTCAAAAGGCTACCCAGAGACCTGATCAGCTGACTGACATGACAACCCCTTCTCAACAAATTTAGGGGGATTAGTGTTGGTTCTTCTATGAACTAATGCTGTCAATCTGATGAGGCAGTTCTGGATCCCCCTTCTCCCGCAACCTCAACTGTTGTGCATGTTTATGTGATATTGGACTATAGAGAAGCCTTTGTCTGACTATTCTCTATAGACTAGGGCAGCTTTTCTCCTTCTCAACCAGAGGAAAGCTCAAAATAATATCTTAATCATACAGGCTAAATATTTATAGATCTTGGGTTATAGGCTGCTTACCTTCTTATGATTGGACATTGGCAAAGCTTTGAAGTACACACCCCCTGGGCACCCCCCTATAACCCTACCTTACTTCATGAGTCCTCAGTTTTTTGCTAGCGTGCCTAGGGCAGTGATGGCGAACTTTGGCACCCCAGATGTTTTGGAACTACATTTCCCATGATGCTCAACTACACTGCAGAGTGCATGAGCATCATGGGAAATGTAGCTCCAAAATATCTGGGGTGCCAAGGTTTGCCATCACTGGCCTAGGGTGATGGACCTCCTCTCCCTTGCAATGAAATCACTCTTAGCTTTACTAGTTTATTATTTTGCTTCAAACTTTTCAATCAACTCCTCACTGTCTTCTAAACAATAGAAGCAGTGCATCTGGATTGGTGCAGCCTCAATTAAGGCTCGGTTCACATATATGCAAATTGGATGTGTTTTGAACCGCATCCGATTCACATGATGTGTGAACCAAACAGGCTTTCTATGTAGCCTGTTCACATATCTGTGGGCTGGCCGCAGTGTGTTCCTCAAAAGAGTCCTGTATGTCTTTAGGTCCAGTTCAGGTGCGATTTGAAGTGTCAAATTTGCACCTGAACTGGTGACCGAAACCGCACCGAACTCCTTTGGAAAATCACACTGAAACCGTGTCCGGGTATATGTGAACCAAGCCTAAATCTTTGGAACTCTATCTTTGGAACCCTCTCCATGGCAACGGACCATAATGTTAATTTGGGCACCGAATCCTGCTTGGGCGATCACCTTGGCACTTTGCACAACATGTGTGGTTTGCCACAGGGTACTATACAGGTTCAGGGCTGTGATCTACCCCTATGGAACCAAGACCCTGAAGACCCCTTTGCTCACTACAATGAGCGCAGCCTGGACCCTGTATAGAGACTAGCAACATGAACAAATAGGTTGCCCCCTTTATTGAACTGTTATTGTAGCCCCACTATCCTGCATAGTATGGATTTATATGTTATAACTGTCAGGAAACCAGGACTGTATGTATTGATGTTGGTGTAAACTCTTCAGACTTGGCACTAAAATTCAACCACTTAGACTTAAGCTGCATTCATACCTGGGCGGTTTGAATCGCAAGAAGAATTGCTGTGATTCTACCTGCGATTTTAAAACGCTGTGCTAAAATGGCAAAACGTGAATTATAGATGCCATTTATTTTAACGGCTCCTTAAACCATGGTTTAGTTCTGCTGCAATTGTCGCCTGAAAAAGGCTCCTGGTCCTTTTTTTGGACAACAAACTTCACACCAAACAGTGTTCCCCCGATTGCAGCGTGATTTATCATGTGACAATCGTGGCAGAACTGCACTGCGTTTTTAGGTGCCCTTAAAAATAAATAGCTGAAATTCATGTTGTGCGATTTGTCATTTTAGCAGAGCGTTTTGAAATCTCTGCGATTCTGCCCGCGATTCAAAACGCCCAGATGTAAATACTGCCATAGCCACAGGTGGAGGAGCATTGTTACATCCCACCACTGGTTGCACACTTAACTGCTACTTTTCACCTAGGGTCCTTTTGTATGGTACTCAGGTGCTTCCTCCCCCACCCCCGCAAAATAATTTTCAGGTTTAGGGAAGCCCTGCTACACTTTACACTTAATTCATTGGGGGTCAGTGATAAGAATGACTGCCCCCCCCCCCCCTTCCCCTCACCAGGTTGAAGGTCAATCTGCCACACTTCAAGAAAAAGGCTAGTCAAGGGCATTGATCTAGGTATTGGGGTCATTGTGTAACTAGACTGTCTGTGGTTCTGTAGTAATGAATTTTAGCCAATCTACTATAATTCCTAGTCTTGTGATTGCACTGAAAAATGAGCCATAGATAAACACACTAAACAATCAAACCAGTTTTCTTAGTAGAAAAGGAATTGTTTGTCCATTAATACAAAAAAGGAATGCTTTCACAGTTTTGTTTTTATTGGTGTGATTTTCCACGATTTCACTATTTTAATAGATTGCTTATTGGCTACTTTCACACTGAGGCGCTTTACAGGCGCTACAGCGCTAAAAATAGTGCCTGCATAGCGCATGTAAAGAGCCTCTCCTGTCTCTCCAGTGTAAAAATCTGCCACCGGTTGAAAAAAAAAATACCCTCAAGAAGGGAAGTGTATATCATCTCTGTGGTGTTTATCAAAGATGGAGGCAAACATTGTTACCTGTATGTGGCTGTTATAGTCTGTGAGGGGTTAGCATTAGCTTGCTGGTGTTTATGGGACACAAAAAAAAAATCTTTTCTTCTGGATTGGCAACCCAACATTAAACTCAGCAAAATAAAATGTATCTTTTGTCTGATAGGCATGTCCTAAGAATTTCATTACCTGCTGCTCCGGAGTTGCCAGCGCTGTACCATGCTGGTAGCCAGTGTAAATAAACTTGTTCCTGGCAACCAGTGTTGTGCCACCCTTGCAGCTCAGTCTGTATGCCAGATAGAAGCTTTCTGAGGCAGTATGTACTGGACAAATCTTCCTAAACACTAGGAAATGGCTCCAAAAATATTTAGGATCCACAACGGTGCAGATTTCTTGTCTTAGTCTGTGCCAAAGGTGGGTTCTGGGATGTTAGGGAACCCCACTCTTTCTGGATTCCAGGAGAAGCTATTTTCTGCAGTAACCTCTCTACACTCCTTATCCTATCGGGGGGATGAGGTTCACTACTGCAGTTCCATATCTACTGATAAATCTCCTCAGTCAAGGTACATTACTGCCACTGCTGTCCTCTGCTTCCTGGTCCCACATTTCTACCTCCTCCACTATCTTCTGGCTCCCGGTCCAGCTACATTTCTGCCCTCACTCCTGTCCTCTGCCTCCTAGTCCAGTCACATTTCCATCCCCACTGCTGTCCTCTGCTTTCTGGTCCAGACAAATTTCTGCCCTATCAACTGTCCTCTGTCTAATCATCCAGCCACATTTCTGCTTCCACTGCTGGCCTCTGCTGCCTGATCCAGCCATTTTACTTACGGCAATGCTGACTTCTGCTGTGCTATCCAGCCATTTTTTCCGCCCCCACTGCTCTCTTCTGCCTCTCGATTCAGCCATGTTTTCGCCTCCAGTGCTGTTCTTAGCTTCGTGATTCGGCCACATTTCTTCCCCGTCAACTGTCCTCTGCCTCCTAGTCCAGCCACATTTCTGCCCCCCATTGCTGTCAAGCCAGATTTCTGTCATTTCTTCTAATACTGCTGTTTTCTGCTTTCCAGTTACATTTCTACTCTCACTGCTTCCTGCACAAGCCAAGTTCTTACCTTCATTACTGACCACTGCCTCCTGATCCAGTCATATTTCTACCCCACTGCTGGCCTCTGCCATCTTGTTCAACCTTTTTTTTTTTACCTGCTCCCACTTCTGTCTTTTTCCTCTTGATTCAGCCACATTTCTGCCCCCACTGCTGTCCTTGGCTTCCTGGTCTGAGCACATTTCTGCCCCCACTGATGGCCACATTTCTACCCCTATTGCGGTGCTATACCTGCTAATCCAGCCACAATCTTTGCTGCCCTCATTGATGTCTTCTGATCAGCCACATTTTGTTTCCCATTATGAGCCACTTTTATACTATCTCTGCTGTCCTTTGTCTCTTGGACCAGCCACATTACTGCCCCAATTTTGTCTTCTGCCTCCTCGACCAGCCACATTATTATCCCCACTGATGATTTCCGCCTCCTTGACTAGTCACATTACTGGCCCCACTGATGTCTTCTGCCTCCTTGACTAGCCACATTACTGCTCCCACTCTTGTCTTCTACCTCCTCTGGCAGCCACATTACTGCCCCAACTGATGTTTTCTGCCTTTAAGACCAACACCATTAATGCTTGCACTGATGTCTTCTACCTTCTTGACCAGCCGCATTACTGACCCCACTGATGTCTTCTGCTTTTAAGAGAAGCCACATTACTACCCTCACTGTTATTGTCTGCCTCTGAGACCAGCCACATTACTCCTCTTACTGATATCATCTTCCTCCTCGACCAGCCACATTACTGCCCCCACTGATGTCTTCTGCCTTTAAGACCAGCACCATTAATGACTGTACTGATGTCTTCTGCCTTGAGCAGCCACATTACTGCACCCGCTGATGTCTTCTGCTTTTAAGAGAAGCCACATTACTGCCCTCACTGTTATCGTCTGCCTTTGAGACCAGCCACATTACTTCTCTTACTGATATCATCTTCCTCCTCGACCAGCCGCATTACTGACCTCACTGATATCATCTTCCTCCTCCACCAGCCGCATTACTGACCTCACTGATATCATCTTCCTCCTCGACCAGCCGCGTTACTGACCTCCCTGATATCTTCTGCCTCCTCGACCAGCAGCATTACTGCCCTCACTGATATCTTCTGCCTCCTCGACCACTTGCATTACTGCCCTCACTGATATCTTCTGCCTCCTCAACCACTTGCATTACTGCCCTCACTGATATCTTCTGCCTCCTCGACCACTTGCATTACTGCCCTCACTGATATCTTCTGCCTCCTCGACCACTTGCATTACTGCCCTCACTGATATCTTCTGCCTCCTCAACCACTTGCATTACTGCCCTCACTGATATCTTCTGCCTCCTCGACCACTTGCATTACTGACCTCCCTGATATCTTCTGCCTCCTCGACCAGCGGCATTACTGCCCTCACTGATATCTTCTGCCTCCTCGACCACTTGCATTACTGACCTCCCTGATATCTTCTGCCTCCTCGACCAGCCACATTACTGCCCTCACTGATATCTTCTGCCTCTTAGACTACCCGCATTACTTATCTCATTGATATCTTTTGCCTCCTTGGCCAGCCGTATTACTGCCCTCCACGGATGTCTTCTGCCTCTGAGACCAGACAAACTTCTGTCTCCTCTGCTTTCCTTTCACTCATAGTCTGGCCATATTCCTGCTCTTTCTGCCCTCCTTTCCTTCACACCACATCATTAAGTCCTCTTTCCTGACTGCCTTCACCATCCTAATTGGCTGGAAACGCATTGCGGATATATTCAGACTTTAGGGTGATTGTGGTGCATGGGCCAGACTGACTCTGGCTGCAATGGTGCCTTTTAATATAGTTGTATTCATCATATTTCCACACAAGAATAGGCATGCAGGGAAATCGCAGATCCCAATTATGAGTAACCCTACATATTTCTTATCTCCCATTAGTGACATTAAGTCTAGGGTGACTGCAGCTGTGGAATGTAAGAATTTCCCTTACTGTGCTGAGACTCCTCAGTACAGGCGAAATGTCAGCAAAGCTCTCAGAAGTTTTCGTTTTTCTCTCTGGGAAATGTGTGACAGCCGTAACATGGAATGTCAGTCATCTAAGACTTAAAGCACCAGGGACTTTTTCGAAACAGAATGTGAATCGCAAACTGTTATCTGCTCTTATTTCTCCTTTTTACTTACAGTGTGTGATGAATGCATGAACTAATAAAGGAACTATCCTAAATGTATAAATTCCACCTGACTTCAGCTCCAGCTCTGATGGAAGATATAATCACTACACCACGTTTTAGGTTTGCCCTAGGGTTTTCTCCCTGTCAGGCTTGCGTGGAATTGGCTTATCGGATAAGTTCACCTTTTAGATAAAAATAATAAATGCAATTTGTGCATGTAGGTCTCCTACACACTGTCAGTGTATCGGCTTGCCCGTACAATTCCCTACAGGTAAGCCAATACTTGCTGACAGGAAGACTCAATCGACTAACACAGAGCTCCACAGCGCCATGGTAGTTCATTGGGAACTACAAGTCGACAGCCAATTAGGATGCCAGGGCTTGTAGTTCATTCTGACACAGGGCTGTGTGTCTTAATGACACGGCCATGTGGGTGCAGCCACACTTCTTTCAAATGGTGGCAGCTAGTACGGGGAACTTCATCCCATACTTCTGCCGCAGGGAGGGTAGGCAGCGGGCAGCGGCTGCAGCACTGGGAACATGTTACATGTTCCACCCTAAAATCGGGTGGAACATGTAACATGTTCCCAAGGGTGAACTTGTCCTTTCAATCGGAATTCAAGTCTAACACTAACTTACCCTAACAATCTTCTAAGTGGACTTTTTAGTATTTCCTTTATTATGTATTTATTTATTATAGGTGCTAATATAGCGCTGTCAGTTTACCCAGCTCTTTATATATGTATTGTACATTCACCTCTGTCCCTGCCCCAAGGAGCTTACAATCTAAGGTCCTTAACTCACAGTCATACAATTACATAATAGGGCCAATTTAAACAGGAGCCGATTAATCTACCAGCATGTCTTTGGAGTGTGGGAGGAAATCGGAATACCTGGAGGAAACCCACGCAGGCACACTTTTTGCTTAGTGTAGGTGTACACACCTGGAGCGAACACAGCGCCTATAATCTTACGTCATTAGACAGCAGAAATCATAAGCTAAAGTCACAGAGCCAATCAGAATTACTCTATGCATTGTGATTAATGTAATAATTGCATTGATCACAGTTGTAAAAAAAAAAAAAAAAAGTTACTATTTGCGCTTAAGAACCTGCCCCCTTCCTCTCACAGCAGAAGAAGAGGAAGAAAAGATTGGTGCAGGCTACCAGAAGAGGGTGGAGAAGCTGCAACATGATTAAAGGCCTTAAAGTGATTCTAAAGTCTCGTTTTTTTTTTCTATAAAAATAACAAACATGTTATACTTACCTGCCCTGTGCAGTGGATTTGCACAGAGCAGCCCAGATCCTCCTCTTCCCGGCTTCCTCTTCGGCTCTCCCTTCCTCTCCTTGTTGAGTGCCCCCACAGCAAGCAGCTTGCTATGGGGGCACCCAAGCCGAGCTGCAACTCCGTGGGTCCATTCAGACATGGAGCCTGCGATTTGGCTCTACCCCCTCTCTCTCCTTACTGGCTAACTGAGTTTGACAGCAGCAGGAGCAAATGGCGCCACTGCTGTGTCTCAGCCAATCAGGAGGGAGAGTCCCCGACGGCCAGGACACTTGTGGACATCGCTGGACAGAGATGGGGCTCTGGTAAGTATTGGGGGGGGGGGGGGCATGTGGGCTGCTGCACACAAAAGGCTTTTTTGTACATACATAGAATGCATTAAGATAAAAAAAAAACCTTCTGACTTTACAACCCTTTAAGCATACCTTAACAACCTCAATACCAGCATGATTTTTCATTTCCAAAAATTTGTGGCAAAAAGTAAGATCACCTTGGGGTGTACTTTCCAAAAAGGGCAGTTTTGGAGGTGGTTGTACCGCCCTGGCGTTTCTATTTGATATGTTGATATGCTTTAAAACATTATTATTGTATAGTAAGGTTTTAAAGGAGAAAATATGCAAAACCTTTTTTTTTTATCCCATAGTCCTAGATCAGGTATAGGCAACCTCCACACTCCAGCTGTAGTGAAACTACAAATCCTGTTGTGCCTTTGGGAGTCTAGAGTCTTGCAATTATTCATTTTGATTTGTAGTTTCATCACACATAGAGTTCCGAGGTTGCCTACCCCTGTCCTAGACTGTTCCCCTACATTGTCGGATCAGCACTATTTGACCACATCTGGTCAGGTCAGTAAAAGCGAACTGGAACAGACCCAGATGAGGGCAGATATAAGCAGACTCATATCTGCTTACATCCAGCAACCCATAGAGAGCCTTGTATCATGTGCCAAAAATGGACTGCTGAAACTCCCATGTAAAAGGGGCCTAAATCTGCTTCACAAGAGGTGTGCAAAGTCTTAGTTTGTTGTTTTAACCACCTGAACGAACTGTGGAAGGTTTTACCCCTCCTCATGACCAGGCCTTTTTAATTGCCCAGTTATTCAATACTGTATGGAAATTAAATTCATATTATTTTTTTTAACACAAAGATTTATTTTGGTGGTATTTGATCAGCACTGGATTCTTTATTTTTTTATGATATAAATGAGAAAAGACAGAAAATTTGGGGGGGAAAAAAAACAATATTTTCTACTTTCTGTTTATAAAACGTATCCAATAAAATAAGATTTCTTCATAAATTTAGGCCAAAATGTATTCTGCTACATGTCTTTGGTAAAAAAAAAAATATCTCTAAGTGTATACAAATTAGTTTGTGTGAAAGTTATGGCGTCTACAAACTATGGTATGTATATATATATATATATATATATATATATATATATATATATATATATATATATACACACACTGTATATTGGAAAGTTGATCAATCCTGATGTACTGGCAAGCTATCTCATTTCTTGAAGTCCTTAAACATGCCAGGACAGTACAAGGGCCACCCAAATTACCCTTTTTGGAAAGTAGACAGTCTGAGGTATTTAATTAGAGGCATGGCAAGTTTTTTGAAGTTGTAATTTTTTGGAAAATGAAGAGATTAAATAAAATTCCTCCCCGCCCCCCCCCCCCCCCCCCCCCCCACACACACACACACACTTTTTTTTTTTTTTTTTTTTTTTACATACTGTCACCATTGCAGTTCAGTGTTATATGACTGGTCAGTTAAAGTAACAGTTAAAGTAACACAGAAAAATGGCCTGGTCATGAAAGGGGGGCAAACCTTCCGAAGTTAAAGCGGTTAAAATAGAAAACTAGCAATGTTTTGAATGTTCTTCTTGAAAGTATCATGTATGAAAAAGAAGTGCAAAATATATTATAAAAAAATTCAACTTTTTACGTACTGAATATGATAAATAAAAGGCTGTAGATTTCATTTAACATTAGCAGCCATTGACCTTCCAGCACACTTATGTCTTTGGGTTTATTTACTAAAGCTGGAGACTGCAAAATCAGTCTCATTTATACATAGAAACCAATCAGCGTCTAGATTTTATTGCTAAAGCTTAATTGAACAAGCTGAGGTTAGAAGCTGATTGGTTTCTATACAGAAGTGGGCCTGATTTTGCACTCTCCGGCTTTAGTAAATAAACCCGTGGCTTTAGAATCTTGTGAAACTTGTTTTCTTTCGGTGTGTTTTTGAAACTGAGCGTTTTCAGTGAGCGTCTTCCTGTTTCATTGTGGATAAACATCTGAGGCTGCTGCTGTGTCACTTAACTTGGTATATAGTGTTCACGCTGAGAAAAACGCTGGAGCATTGTAAGAAAAAAAAAAAGACAGGTGTGAGGGAGAAGTGTTGTACTCACTAATGTTTGCTGTTTAATATAGTTTACAAAGAGGTTCTAAATCCAACTTGTCATACGTTCAGCCTACGATTGGTTTACCCTGCACGTCATTTATTTTATTACCTTTCTTTATGCTTTTTCATGGGTCTTCATTTTGATGTGACTGCTAAACCCTAACTAAAACAATGCCTCTTTTAGGCTAGGTTCACATCTATGCGGTTTGTGTTTTTGAACACGTGTTTGTCTTGCGTTTTTTTTATTTATTTTTTTCTTATAGGAAAGGCTCCTTAACAAACTGTAAATATCCCGTTGTTAAGGAACGGGCGGCTGCCGCATCCTTAACAACGGATGTCTCAGCTGTCAGTGGGATTCCTCCCAGCTGAGCTATTGTCTTGTGACCCCGGGGAGACTCCCCCCTAAATTTTTATCATATATATAATTTATTTATTTATTTTTTAAATAAAACCATTCACCAGGATCCTACCAGGCTAGAGGGGCTTATCTTTACTATGTGGGGTTGACACAAGCATATAAAGGCATTGCTTTGCTAAGTCGAACTGAGCTTATCAAAACCCATTTTATCTGCGTACCCCAACCTTCTCCCTCTGCTTTCCTTCTCCTTTTTTTCTGCATTCATGCCGCATGGGATACATGTTATATAACTACATGATTTATGATACTGTTATGTCTTCTATTGAGATGAGATGCTTTTGTTGCCCCTCTGAAACAGATCTGTTATTGTGTCCATATTCTTGGCCATATGTGACGTACATTTTAAATATATACTTTCTATCTGTAAATTTCTAATAGGACCAACTGAACCATAAGTAGAATGAGAAAAGAGAAGAATAGAGCATACGTATAGTAGGTACCCAGTGTAGGTCTCAGTTTAAAACCGGTAAGAAAATACTTATGATTTTATTTTATATATATAATATATATATATATATATAAAATATAATGTTTTGTTAAGGCCAGTCATGTTTTTTTTTTTTTTTTTTAGTACTCCATATATTTAGACAGGATAGTACATGATATACTGCTTCAGATGTGAACAAAGGTTTGCTGTCACATCAAGTTTGAACAGATTAGGCTAGACCACAGCCAAGGAACTTTTGTACAGTGAAACACAGTAACCTTGTTTTAAAGCTGAACTCCAAGCAGATATAAAGGACACAAATTAAAGTAGATCTGTATTTATAAAAGTGTAAGTTCACCTTTTCAAAAGAAATGAAAAGGTGAACTAACACTGTACACCCTCCTAACCCCCCAGGTCCCCACTGTACTTTCCTCTGTGGATGATGAGCTATCAGTGCCCACGCAGCCAGTCCAGGGATTTGAAATGCTCGCTCTTCTCCCCCTTCCTTCTGTAGCTCCTCAGGGGTGGATCAGAGTGATTCTGAGTGCTCAGCGACTGCAGAGAGCTTCACTCTGATCGGTCCTGGAAATTCAGAAGAAGAGGGAGAAGAGTGAGGATTTCAATGATCCAGATTGCTACACCAACTGCATGGTCACTGACAGCTCATTAATCACAGAGGTAATTACAGCAGGGATTCAGGGGGGTTATTAAAAGAGAAGTATGGGGTGGATGCAGCATCGGTCCCCCACTGGCTCTAACACTGAGAACAGAGCGATCAAACACTGCCAATCACTCGGTTCTCAGGCACTCCCTGAGCAGAGAGCTGGTGACTGCTCTCTGCTCTGCCGTCACTCCCCACCCCCACCCCACCCCCGCACTTACTGGAGCGCTGGCCTGTAGAGGGGGTGTGAGCGGCTGGTTTAGGCTCTCAGATGCTGAGCTGGATGCTGGTTCAGTCACCCCCCCCCCCACCCCACCCCCCCGCACTTACTGGAGCCCTGGCCTGTAGAGTGGATGTGAGCGGCTGGTTTAGGCTCTCAGATGCTGAGCTGGATGCTGGTCGCAATCTTGCCCGAGCCTGGACCGGCTCTGTGACGTCTTTGCCATGAAAATAACGTAATCCCATAAAAAACATTTCCACTGCAAAGCACCAGGACCGTCTCCTACAGTTGATTCAGCTGTGGGATCGGGGCACCACCAGTGTAGAGCTTGGTCAGGAATGGCAGCAGGCAGGTGTGAGTGCATTGGCACGCACAGTGAGGAGAAGAGTTTTGGAAGATGGCCTGTTGTCAAGAAGGGCAGCAAAAGAATCCACTTCTCTCGAGGAAAAACATCAAGGACAGACTGAAATTCTACAAAAGGTACAGGCATTGGACTGCCTGGAACTGGGGTCGTTTTCTCTGATGAACCCCCTTTCTGATTGTTTGGGGCATGTGGAAAAAACCTTGTCCAAAGAAGAAAAGGTGAACGCTACCGACAGTCCCGTGTCATGCCAACAGTAAAGATCCTGAGACCATTCATGTGTGGGGTTGCTTCTCAGCCAGCGGAGTGGGCTCACTCACAATTTTGCCTAATAACACAGACATGAATAAAGAATGGTACATAAACATTCTCCGAGAGCAACTTCTCCCAACGATCCAAGAACAGTTTGATGATGAACAATGCCTTTTCCAGAATGATGGAGCACCTTGCCATAAGGCAAAAGTGATAACTAAGTGGTTTGGGGAACAAAACATCGAATTTTGGGTCCATGACCAGGAAACTCCCCAGACCTTAATCCCATTGAGAACTTGTGGTCAATCCTCAAGAGACCGATGTGAACATAAAACCCCCCACAAATTCTGACAAACTCCAAGCATTGGTTATGCAAGAATGGGCTGCCATCAGGATGTGGCCCAGAAGTTGATTGACAGCATGCCAGGACTAATTGGAAAGGCCTTGAAAAAGAAAGGTCAACACTGCAAACATTGACTCTGCATAAACGTAATGTAATTGTCAATAAAAGCCTTTGACACTAAGCCCCGGTTCACACAGGGGCGGCACGACTTGCAGGTCGCCTCACCGAGGCGACCTGCACACGACTTCCATGGCGACTTGCAAAACGACTTCTGTATAGAAGTCTATGCAAGTCGCCCCCAAAGTAGTACAGGAACCTTTTTCTAAGTCGGAGCGACTTGCGTCGCTCTTATTAGAACGGTTCCATTGTACAGAACGGGAGGCGGCTAGGTTGCCTGACAAGTCGCCCCTGTGTGAACAGGCACTTAGGCTCGGTTCACATTTTTGCAATGCGGGAAACCCTGCAAATCCAGTGCTGGTTCCCACCTGACTCACAGCCAGTTCACACTGCCCAATGCGAACCGCTGGGAGTGTCAATACAAAGTTGATGATATCACTAGATCTGCATATCGCAGTGCGAACTATCAATTCGAACAGGAATCGGATCGCATGGGTGTGAACACCCATGCGATCCGATTCTGGGGCAGACAAAAAAAAAGGGTCCTGCATGAGTGGTCCGAATGCGATGCAAACTTAGCCATGCAAAATCTGTATGGCTGAATTTGCATCGCACAGACATCGCATGTGATCTGCACAGCAGTGCGGTGCTTATCACATGCGATGTCTGGCATCGCTGCAGTGTGAATCGGCCCTTATAAAATACCTCAGTATACCATAGTAACGTCTGACAAAAAGATCTAAAAACACTGAAGCAGCAGACTTTGTGAAAATTAATATTTGTGTCATTCTCAAAACTTTTGGCCGCGGCTGTAGGCGCTGGCGAAAGAGATGCTTATGTCGTATGTCCACTATACAAGGAACAAAGGGGTGTGCAGACCTGGGGATCGTCCCTGCAGAAGAGCCTGAGTAAATAGTAGTAGTAGTATTAATAATAAAATTTATGGAATATGTTTTTTTAAGGTTAAGGGTTAATTGTTATTCATTTATTACATCATTTATTTATGCTGATTTTTTTTAGTTATTTGTGTATTTATTTCACATTTATTTATTCTTATATTACTACTATTATTTTTTTTACATTTTTTCATTTGAGTAGAAAATTGCGCAAAAATGCGCGACAACGCACAAAAACACGCAAATGGCAGGTTTCCATTGATTTCTATGAGAATGAAAACACGCCAAAAACACACAAATCTGCCCAATTTGAGCTACAAAAAAAGCTTCAGAATTTTTTGGAGCTTCAGGCAACAATCTCCTTAGAGCCCTTTCACACTGGGGCGGTTTTCAGGCGCTATTGCGCTAATAATAGCGCCTGCAAACCGACCCGAAAGTGCCGCTGCTGTCTCTCCAGTGTGAAAGCCCCGAGGAGCGATGCGCTGGCAGGACGGTAAAAAAAGTCCTGCCAGCAGCATCTTCGGAGCGGTGAAGGAGCGGAGTGTATACCGCTCCTTTACCGCTCCTGCCCATTGAAATCAATGGGACGGCGCAGCTATACCGCCGGCAAAGCGCCTCTGCAGAGGCGCTTTGCGGTGGTATTTAACCCTTTCTCGGCCGCTAGCGGGGGGTAAAGCTGCCCCGCTAGCGGCCGCATACCGACGGTAAAACGCCGCTAATAATAGCGGCATTTTACCGCCGACCCCGCCCCAGTGTGAAAGGGCTCTTAGAGAATAATTGATTTTTTTTCTCCTCCACTGTGTATGAGCTTTGAGGTTCAAGCTACAAAACACTGGGGTGTGAATGGGCCCTTAGAAAACCAAAAATTCTCAAAACAAAACATTTCAAACAAAATTCTACTAGCGTATGGCCAGCTTTAGGATGGGTATGTATATATTTATGCAGAGTGCCTCTATATTTTATATCTTGATGCCTTTCCCCTTCATTCCCCCAGTGTATGTAATACTGTATTACTGTAGAGACATGAGAAGAAGACTCATTGTTTCTATTGTCTTGTACAGTAAAACAATACCACAAGGATCATATTGTGTAGGTGCCTTGGCTCTAGGCTATAACAAAGTATTCTTCTATAGAGCCTTGTTTTGTAGCAGGTGGCTGCTTTATGCATTCTTGGTCTGAAATAACAGCTCTGAAAAGGGCCGTGTTCTGTGGAGAAATGGTGTACGTTTTTAGGGGAACGCCTGACTCCCGGCAGTATTGTCTTTTCTAGCTGTTGTGACCTCTTTTATTTTACAGGTGTGTCGTCTGAAAATTCACTTGTTTCCCATCTTTGAGGTGGAAGGAATACCTTTTAGAGCTATTATTTTTGCAAAATAATTTTTCTGCAGTTTCAGTGAGGTTTCAACTTATTTTAAACTTTTAAAAGTAAAAGTCTTACCTACGAGCATACCAACCAGATTCTTGCTTACCCTTTTATTATCCATAAGTTCTTAGTTTAAGGCCCATCTTTGATTTTTTTTTTTTTTTTCCCATTGTAGTCACCTTTGTTAGTCTCTAAACTCTGCTAACAAGCGAAGCAGTGAACCAAAATCAGACTGATTGGGGAAAAAGCTGCAAACTGAGCTAAGATGAAAGAAAAAATACACTGCTTTTAGAATGGAAGAATGTGTCTTCTTGAATACACCTGCCTCCTTGTAGTCGGATTACAGTTTAAATAACCTAGTAAAGGAAGTATATAATGATGTACAGCAGTGTGTACATAATATAAAAGATCTGCTGCCGAGATAAATGTGTGTGGGGGGGATTGGGACTGCAGCAAAGCAGGGCTGTTGGGGAACAGCTTGGTATGGGTAGGGTAAAATTCATTAATAAGTGAATGTCCATATAAAAGTGAACGATGTGCTCCAATCCATAAAGTGCAAGGTGCTCCAAAAATTTCAAGGTGTGCAAACACCCCCTCCTGTGTCTCCACTCACCGGATGGAATGGACCCTTAGCTTTTCAGTCTAGAGGTCTTTTCAGGCTTAAAAAGATGGCCAGGGATGGCAGCTTTACATCAATTCACCAGGCAGAGCTCACATGCTCATGATACTCCTCCAAGATATTAGTACCCAAAACGAAATAAAAGGAGGGAACTATAGTTTAGTACCGTTTTGGCAATAATGGATGGATACTTACAAAATGCAGGGTAAAAACAGGCATACAATGACAAGAGATTGCAAGTAGGAAACACTGCTATTGGCGTGCGTTCCACCGATAACCAGAAGTGATGTCTGTTGGTCTCTGAACCGGAAATTACGTTAACATGTTTCGCCCTCCCACAGGGTGTCAAGGACCTCATTTCCGGTTGACAGAGCCATCTATATATACAGGGAGAAGGGCACCTCCCCCTTAATTGACCAATCAAATTAATTGTGGCGGCCATTGTGTCGGTGGAGACCAACAGACAGCACTTCCGATTATCGGAACGCACACCAATAGCGGCGTTTCCTACTTGCAATCTCTTGTCATTTTATGCCTGTTTCTACCCTGCATTTTGTAAGTATCCGTTCGTACTTGCGCAATAAACTTATTGCCAAACAGTACTAAAGTATAGTTCCCTCCTTTTATTTCGTTTTGGGTACCCTTTTTTAGGGTCAGTTATCTGCTTGCTGTTCCAGAGCTGTGACTCGGTCATGAAGGCAAAGACAGCCAGGCAACTAGTGTTTTCAGAAGGAAATTGGTGACAGACCATGTAGTACTTTTAGCACAGGTTTCCCTGAAGTGGCTAAACTCATTTTAGGTGCATCAAAACAAAAGGTGTTCAAATCATCGACATCCTGAAAAACCTCTCTCCTGCCAGTATGCTGTAGAGCAGGGGTCTTTAAACTGCGGCCCTCCAGGTGTTCAGGAACTACAATTCCCATCATGCCTAGTCATGTCTGTGAATGTCAGAGTTTTACAATGCCTCATGGGATGTGTAGTTCTGCAACAGCTGGAGGGCCGTAGTTCGAGGATCCCTGCTGTAGAGGAAGACCCTTTCTGTGTGAAAGTAGTGGTCTCTTTGTAGAGGTCCGACGCACCCCCTGCAGGGGGTCTCTGCAAGGCGATGCATCAAACCTCTGCAGAGACCACTTCTTCCACACAGAGCAAGGGTCTTTCTCTACAAACATTTGGAATATTCCAAAAACATATTTACATAGTAGGTGAGGTTGAAAAAAGACACGAGTTCATCAAGTCCAACCTATGTGTGTTATTATATGTCAGTATTACATTGTATATCCCTGTATGTTGTGGTTGTTCAGGTGCTCATCTAATCATTTTTTGAAACTATCGATGCCCCCCGCTGAGACCACCTCTGAAATGGATAATGAATAGGAAAAGGTGGACCCGGCAAACTCAAACAAAGAAAAAAAGTCTCACTGTGGCCATCCCATTAGTTTCAAATTCCCCCAGTGAAGGAAAGCTGGGATCCAACCGGGTACAAGGCTATTCCTCCACCGGGGAAGGAACTTTAAATGTGCGAAGCCAGTATATACAAAAAACCCTCACGTCTTAAAAACATCAGTTTTATTGTATCTTGTTAAAAGATGCTATCTAGATTAAAATCAACAGTACAGTAAAACCTTGGTTTGCGAGCATAATTCGTTCCAGAAACATGCTTGTAATCCAAAGCACTTGTGTATCAAAGCATTATTTTTACAGGGTATAAAAGAGAAGAGAGGTACCTCTAAGTGTAGCGATAAGTTGCTAAATGTTGTACCTTCATTAAATGTAACCATATTGCTACACTTAGAGGCTCCTCTCTTCTTTTTTATACTCAGTTGTGACATGACGCTACTCTTATATCAAGACATCGCTTGTATATCGAGGCAAAATTTATTAAAACATTTTGCTTGTCTTGCAAAACGTTCTCAAACCAAGTTACTCTCAAACCAAGGTTTTACTGTACAAAACAATCAGACAAATGTACATGTAAAGGTATAGCAAGCGTGTAACATCCGTCCCGTTTCGCTACATATGCTTCTTCAGGGTACACGCTCTAAAGATGGCAGCCAAGTGAAGTGTCTTAAACAATTAAAAAGACAAAATCCTATGCATTACTTTCCATCCTAGGGTAGGAACCTGTAAGTTGCCTGGATATAAAGTGTTTGAGATATGTAACTCCACCTTCTTGGCCCATAAGTGTGGGGCTTCTGGACAACTTTACAGGTTCCTACTCTAGGATGGAGGGTTATGCATAGGATTTTGTCTTTTTAATTGTTTACGACACTTCACTTAGCTGCCATCTTTAGTACATTTGTCTGATTGTTTTGTACTGTTGATTTTAATCTAGATGGCATCTTTTAACAAGATACAATAAAACTGATGTTTTTATGATGTATATACTTGTCACATTTAAAGACTCTTCCCCGGTGGAGGAATAGCCTCGTGTCCGGTTGGATCCCGGCCTTTCTTCATTAGGGAAATTCACATTCCTATCTGCTCCTGGCTTTGAGCAGACCCTAGCACAGATTGAGTTTGGAAAGTCAAAATCCTAACCTCCCATGTCTTGTGTAAGGAGAGCCTGTCGTGAAACAGATAAAATTGGGTAAGAGGCCTCAGACGGAAGCTGCCCTTCCCGGACACCTGGGATGTCACAGTGAAGCTGGAAACCACTATACAGCCCAGGAGTCATAGAATGGCAGCTTCTATAAGAGGCATCTCAAGATGTTACTTTACTTTCCAAAAGATTCCATTCAATGGCTTCTTGTTAAATCTCTCTGTGATTTCTAACAATGATTTAATTAGTATTTTGCTTTTTCTCTCTTTTACCTTTCATTTGCCTTCCCTGATCGAAGTCTAGGAGAGTAAGTTGCAATTTTCAGTCTGCTTTGTTGATATTTTTGTTCTTCTGTCACACATCTTCATACATATCCCAAACATAATGAGGAGCATTGCTCACCACAGATGAAAACATTTCTTACTTTTGATCATTTTTATTTATATATTTCAATAAATGAATTCTTGGTAGATTGTCTCAATGTAATCCCATTTAATAGCCATATTAGAGTATACAGGTGTACATGGAGAGCCCTCCTTTAAGGGTGGATTGAGCGTTACATAGGTAAACATTCAGAGTTAATGACACAGTAGAAAAAGTGTAAAAGAAAGGGCGAGAGGGGTTATGGAAGAAATGATGAAACATATATCATCTCATATGAAATATATGACTTTTAGTGCCTTAAAGTGGAATTCTGGGATAAGTCTAACTTAAAACTGTCCCCTCCTAAGGCCCATGGTTACTAACCTGTGTCAGATATAGATATAGATATATATATATATATATATATATATATATATATATATATATATATATATATATATATATATATACACATACACATATATATATACACATACACATATATATATACACATACACACACACACATTATTCTTTTTTTTTTTAAATTAGGCTGTTAGGAAGTGGGGACAGTTTTAGGAGTAGTTGGGGTTATCTGGCAATTCCTCTTTAAACATAACCTTTTAGCTGTTTTACAATTTTAAATGTAAGAGTCCTACCTAGGACCAGATGCTGCAAAACTGAGCATTTCATTTTGTTGCACTGTTTTAGTGAAGGGTTTTTGGTTTTTAGCTTTGGATAGAAAGGAGGAAGAGGTAAAAATGTAGTCTTTTTTTTTTTCTTTTTTTCTTTTTTTCTTTCTGTCTTTAACCTTATTGGGGAGATTTTTCCCTGTGACACCCATATCAGACTTTTGGGTGCAGGCGTCACTGCAAGAGAAAGGCACATACACTAATAAACATATATTGTTATGCACAACCCTTTTTATGTATTTTAACAACCCCTTATCTAACCCTTCTCCATTCTTCTGAAAATTAGTTTTTGTCTGTGTCCCCATTGGAGAGATATACCATCAGATCCTTTCATGAAGGGACATACCAATGAATACTTGACTTGCTTTAGATGTATGTAGCTAAGATGGAGATTTCCCCTGCTTGACCTGCAGCTAGCCTTTAAAGCAGCTCTTACATGAGGCTAGGAACTGGGACTGTCTTACATGAGGCCAGGAATTGAGAACATGTTACATGAGGCTAGGAACTGGGAACATGTTACATGAGGCTAAGAACTGGGAACATGTTACATGAGGCTAGGAACATGTTACATGAGGCTAGGAACTGGGAACGTGTTACATGAGGCTAGGAACTGGGAACATGTTACATGAGGCTAGGAACTGGGAACATGTTACATGAGGCTAGGAACTGGGAACGTGTTACATGAGGCCAGGAACATGTTACATGAGGCTAGGAACTGAGAACGTGTTACATGAGGCTAGGAACTGAGAACGTGTTACATGAGGCTAGGAACTGAGAACGTGTTACATGAGGCTAGGAACTGAGAACGTGTTACATGAGGCTAGGAACTGAGAACGTGTTACATGAGGCTAGGAACTGAGAACGTGTTACATGAGGCTAGGAACTGGGAACATGTTACATGAGGCTAGGAACTGGGAACGTCTTACATGAAGCCAGGAACATGTTACATGAGGCTAGGAACTGGGAACGTCTTACATGAAGCCAGGAACATGTTACATGAGGCTAGGAACTGGGAACGTCTTGTATGAGGCTAGGAACATGTTACCCTAATCAATGTTCCCAATACAGACTTCTGAGGTCCGAAGGACGCGCATCATATACCAAAGGGTCGCAGGTTGGCCATCAGGGCTTTAAAGGCATACCTCTGCCCTGTATGTGCAAAGTATAAAGGTTGTCAAAATGGTTAGTTGCATACCTATTAAAGGGCCAAGATGAGCTACAGTAACTCGGGGTGGAGATCTGTGTTACATAGTCGGGTTGAATTTTTTCTTTTACTGAACTAAAACCCCACTGGGATGATCCAAGTATTCTGGGGCCTGTTGAAGATTCAGTGGTGGGAGGTTGTTGGATTTGTCTATCTTTGTTTATACTAAAGCCAAACAAAATGGCAGCATCAACAAGGAAAAAAAGACACAAACCGTCAATGTGTGCTGTAACAAGCATCCGTGTATAAATACATTTATGCCTGGACAGGCTGCTTTCACACTGAGGCGCTTTACAGGTGCTATAGCGCTAAAAATAACTCCTGCAAAGCCCCTGTAAAGAGCCTCTCCTCTCACTCTAGTGTGAAAGCCCGAGTGCTTTCACATGGAGTGGTGCGCTGACAGGACGCTAAAGAAAGTCCTGCAAGCAGCATCTTTGAGGCGCTCTTGGAGCGGTGTATACACCGCTCCTAAAGCGCCCCTGCCCATTGAAATCAATGGGCAGCACCGCCGAAGTGCCGGCAAAGCGGGGCTTTGCGGGCGCTTTTAACCCTTTTTCGGCCGTTAATGACAGTAAACCGCTGCTAAAAACGATCCCCAACGCCCCAGTGTGAAAGTAGCCTTAAAGTATTTTTTTTACTCTTTGGAAAAATTCCAAAAGCCCACTAAATAGCATCACAGCTCAGGTCATCTTTTTCTCTTGATTTCATTGAAGTTGTCTCAGGAAAGCTATATTTCTTGCATACACAGTGTACCATAGTTATCTCTTATTACATGATGGTCACCCATCTTACTTGCCCGTCCTGTGAGGCTGCCACTCAAGAGCTTTCAGGATAGTAGTTAGACAGTAGCAGTATTTTTTTCTTTTTCATTTTAGACCGAGTAGGACATTTCTCTTCCTGACCTGTAGATACAGAAAGTGAAAAGAAAATTCTTCAAAATATTTGAAATTCCTTCTTCGGTCAAGGGCCCCCAACTAACCACCCAAAGTGTAGAATAACAACCGGATGGGGCTTTTCACATGCCGCTGCATTTTTACCTCTGTTATAAACAAGGCCAAGGATAAATCCAAGGAAAAAAACAAGCTTATTTTTACCTCTGTGCAGAGTTTGACAAGCAGCATCGCTTGCCAAACTCTCCCATTGTGTTCTATAGGGCTGCACCGCAACTGCGTGCAATGCACATGATTGCTTTGCAGTAGTTCAGCATTGTAGGGTTAAATAAGGAGGTGTGGAGACGATATGACACCTCCTCACCGGCTGTCGGCTTTGCTCTCTGACAAAGCAATCTGAATGCGGATTGCTTTTCAGAGGTCACCACACCTCACCACAAATGTGAAAGAGCCCTTAGACAGTTGAGTCCCCATTGTAAGATTTCCCCCTCTCTGCCTGTTTTTGTTGGCAACCCAAAATTGGATTTCTCTTCACTTTTAGTCCCAATGGAGAGATCACCAGGACAGATAGCATGAATCTCCCTGGCAGGGACACAGACAGCAATTAAAATCTCACAGGGGTTCTTACCCTTCTCCACTCAAATCTAAAAAATGTTGCCTTTTAAATACACTTTAAGGCAAGCTTTGCAGGTGGGTGAACAAGTCCTTTGATAAGAATCCATTCATTTCAGTTGCATGGGCCATCATTATATGCGGTTCATAAAATGATGTCCAATGTTTGATCCTTTTTCCTTTCTCTAGGATTCTCAGAGCAGACAAGGCGGGTACAGCATGCACCAGCTGCAGGGTAACAAGGAGTATGGCAGCGAGAAGAAGGGATATCTGCTGAAGAAGAGTGATGGGTATGTTGTAAATCTTTAAACTGAAAATTCTCAAAGTATTCAAAAACAATTTTAACAGTTTATTAAAAATTCTTTTATCCTACAATCAAATTCAAAGGTGCAGAATCAGAGTTGTTGTACCCTTTTTTAAATTACTACATTTCCTGGAGTGTCGAGTGACCATGTGACCACTGCCTGTATGCATGGACTCACAGCTCAGGATTTAGACTGACCGCTACTGCCTGCCAAAAAGTGATAGCACTGCTGAGGATGTGGTTTCCAATACTTTTTAAAGTGATCGTAAACCGCATACTAGCACATTATGAGTCTTAAGCCCCATACACACTATCAGATTTTCTGCTGATTTTTGTCATCAGATTTACCAAAACCATGTAGTGCAAGGGCCTGCCTGATTGCACACAAATTGAAACTCCTAAGATTTGACCTCATATTATATGGTTTTGGTAAATCTGAAGGAAAAAATCAGCAGAAAATCTGATAGTGTGTATGGGGCTTTACTTTAAAACGAAGCGTTCCAGCAATACGTTTCACTGCTGATAGGGCTTTCATCTCCACCCAATTTTCCTTCTGGGCTCGTGGGCACCACCATCACCCAAACACACTACCTCTTATCCCCAGAGAAACTGTTAAAAGCGTAGGTATCAACCAAATGACAGCTCCAGCAGCACAGGGATTTGATCAGCAACTCCACCTCAGCACCCGAAATCTCATTAGAAAAGATAAAACATTCCTCATAGCACAGGAGTTTTTTTTATCTTTTTTAATGAGATTTTGGGTGCTGAGGTGGAGTTGCTGATCATATCCCTGTGCTGCTGGAGCTGTCATTTGGTTGATACCTACGCTTTTAACAGTTTCTCTGGGGGTAAGAGGTAGTGTGTTTGGGTGATGGTGGTGGTCTCTTTACACCTGTGACATCTGATTTCAACTCCAGCAATCATTCATCTGATCAATATGGACTATAATTATGGATCTGTTTGATCTATGTAGTTAGCACTGCAGCTATCTTTATATAAATTCCATATTAATGCCCGTGGTTTTGGTATGGAATATCCAACAAGCTCATATAGGTAGGATAATCAGCTGTCCACAAACTTTTGGCCATATAGTGTAGCACCTAAGGATCTTACACTGCAGGTCCCAACAACATCTCAGGAGAAAAGTGAGAACCATAATAGTGACAACACAAAATCCCACTCCAAATTTTGGATCTAAGGTAGCAGTGCCTTACATCAGTGGTCTCCAAACTGTGGCCCTTTGCTTTTATCCGGCCCTTGGGGCAGTATTTCATTCACTGACACCAACAATGAGGCATAATTTCCCCCACCAACGCCAAAAAAAAGGGCTCAATTGCTCCCAATGACACCAACATTGGGGCCCAATGACACAAACAATGGGGCGCAATTCCTCTCAGTGACACCAAAGATGGGGCATTGTTTACTCCCACTGATGCCAGGACATATTTTACTCCCAGTGGCCACAGTCCGGCCCCACTAAAGTCTTAGGCCCCTTTCACACTGGGGCGGTTTGCAGGCGTTATTGCGCTAAAAATACCGCCTGCAAACCGCCCCTAAACAGCCTCCGCTGTTCAGTGTGAAAGCCCGAGGGCTTTCACACTGAAGCGGTGCGCTGGCAGGAGAAGAAAAAATCTCCTGCAAGCCGCATCTTCGAAGCGGTGAAGGAGCGGTGTATTCACTGCTCCTAAACCGCTCCTGCCCATTGAAATCAGTGGGACAGCGCGGCTATACCGCGGCAATACCGCGGCTATAGCCGCGCTGTATGAGTGGTTTTAACCCTTTTTCAGTCACCAGCGGGGGGTTAAAACCGCACCGCTAGCGGCCGAATACCGCAGTAAGACAGCGCTAAAAATAGCGCTGTTTTACCACCGACGCCCCCTACCGCCCCAGTGTGAAAGGGGCCTTAAGGGGAGTAAACTGGCCCTTTGTTTTAGAAGGTTTAGAGACCCCTGCCTTAGATGATCTCACACTGCAGATATACAGGTGTTGAGCTGCAGGACAGGAGTTCCCAGGTACATTCACGTGTCAAGCAGTGCACTGTTATTTTTACATAAAAACACAAGCCAGAAGGCATATTTTTGTCTTGCTGGGTGCTCTAGATTTAGATGCTACATGTTCTAGATGTTCCCTAGCACACTTTCTAGCTAGTCAGTGCAAAATGTAAAAAAAAAAAACCTGGGTGATTTTCTTGCAACCTTTGGTAATTAGTAAAGGATATTATGCTACATTCTGGGAAATGGGACAGAGATCACCTGTGTACCTCAGGACCAAAATTCTAGGGGATTGTGAGCAGATGATGTGTTGATGGTCTTTTGTTTTTACTTAATTCTTTATGCTACTATATAACTGTGTAATGTCTTTGTTTTAGATTAAGAAAAGTTTGGCAGAGAAGAAAGTGTACAGTAAAGAATGGAATCCTGACAATATCACATGCCACTGTAAGTTTTTTCTGAAGCTTCCTCATTTTTATGTACAGCATCTGATCTTCATGAAATATACATATATGTCTTTAGATCCCCTATGATAGCTTGCATATTTAAAATACGGTATATGTGATTCTCACCTTGTAAAACAACCCATTCAGTTCAAAATAGAAATGAAAGGAAAAACATTTATTTATATATACAGTATCTCACAAAAGTGAGTACACCCCTCACATTTTTGTAAATATTTGATCTTTTCATGTGACAACACTGAAGAAATGACACTTTGCTACAATGTAAAGTAGTGAGTGTACAGCTTGTATAACAGTGTAAATTTTCTGTCCCCTCAAAATAACTCAACACACAGCCATTAATGTCTAAACAACAAAAGTGAGTACACCCCTTTAGTGTTGTCAGATGAAAAGATATAGTAAAATATTTACAAAAATGTGAGGGGTGTACTCACTTTTGTGAGATACTTTGTGTGTGTATTTATATATATATATATATATATATATATATATATATATATATATACACTACCGTTCAAAAGTTTGGGGTCACCCAAACAATTTTGTGTTTTCCATGAAAAGTCACACTTATTCACCACCATACGTTGTGAAATGAATAGAAAATAGAGTCAAGACATTGACAAGGTTAGAAATAATGATTTGTATTTGAAATAACATTGTTTTTACATCAAACTTTGCTTTCATCAAAGAATCCTCCTTTTGCAGCAATTACAGCATTGCACACCTTTGGCATTCTAGCTGTTAATTTATTGAGGTAAGCTGGAGAAATTGCACCCCACGCTTCTAGAAGCAGCTCCCACAAGTTGGATTGGTTGGATGGGCACTTCTGGCGTACCATACGGTCAAGCTGCTCCCACAACAGCTCAATGGGGTTCAGATCTGGTGACTGTGCTGGCCACTCCATTACCGATAGAATACCAGCTGCCTGCTTCTGCTGTAAATAGTTCTTGCACAATTTGGAGGTGTGTTTAGGGTCATTGTCCTGTTGTAGGATGAAATTGGCTCCAATCAAGCGCTGTCCACTGGGTATGGCATGGCGTTGCAAAATGGAGTGATAGCCTTCCTTATTCAGAATCCCTTTTACCCTGTACAAAGCTCCCACCTTACCAGCACCAAAGCAACCCCAGACCATCACATTACCTCCACCATGCTTAACAGATGGCGTCAGGCATTCTTCCAGCATCTTTTCATTTGTTCTGCGTCTCACAAACTTACTTCTTTGTGATCCAAACACCTCAAACTTGGATTCATCCGTCCACAACACTTTTTTCCAGTCTTCCTCTGTCCAATGTCTGTGTTCTTTTGCCCATCTTAATCTTTTTCTTTTATTGGCCAGTCTCAGATATGGCTTTTTCTTTGCCACTCTGCCCTGAAGCCCAAAATCCCGCAGCCGCCTCTTCACTGTAGATGTTGACACTGGTGTTTTGCGGGTACTATTTAATGAAGATGCCAGTTGGGGTCCTGTGAGGCGTCTGTTTCTCAAACTAGAGACTCTAATGTGCTTATCTTCTTGCTTAGTTGTGCAACGCGGCCTCCCACTTCTTTTTCTACTCTGGTTAGAGCCTGTTTGTGCTGTCCTCTGAAGGGAGTAGTACACACCGTTGTAGGAAATCTTCAATTTCTTTGCAATTTCTCGCATGGAATAGCCTTCATTTCTAAGAACAAGAATAGACTGTCGAGTTTCAGATGAAAGTTCTCTTTTTCTGGCCATTTTGAGCGTTTAATTGACCCCACAAATGTGATGCTCCAGAAACTCAATCTGCTCACAGGAAGGTCAGTTTTGTAGCTTCTGGAAGGAGCTAGACTGTTTTTAGATGTGTGAACATGATTGCACAAGGGTTTGCTAATCATCAATTAGCCTTCTGAGCCAATGAGCAAACACATTGTACCATTAGAACACTGGAGTGATAGTTGCTGGAAATGGGCCTCTATACACCTATGTAGATATTGCACCAAAAACTAGACATTTGCAGTTAGAATAGTCATTTACCACATTAGCAATGTATAGAGTATATTTGTTTAAAGTTAGGACTAGTTTAAAGTTAGCTTCATTTAAAAGTACAGTGCTTTTCCTTCAAAAATAAGGACATTTCAATGTGACCCCAAACTTTTGAACGGTAGTGTATATACACAACCTAACATAAACAACCTTTTTTACCCTCCCCCCCCCCCCCTTTCCCCATAAGTGATCACATACCCTCTGTTCGGCTGCATAAGAAGCTCAGAGAACTAGGGGAGGAGAAACAGCAGTACACTGATCTACCCAGTGAATGACTGTGCAAGGGGGATGTGTCAGTACAAGTTTGACCATTGGAGGAGAGCACAGCTAGAAAACTGACCATGCTGTGTTCTCATGCCTTATGTAGTCAGTTTTTGATTGTAAAGCAGAGGGACTGGGCAGGGACACCAGGGATTTCACACAAAGGAAGCAATACAAAGAGAACAGGATATGTCTTAATACAAATAAATGGTACAACAGGCACATATCAGGAATATGAAATGTTGAGTTTACATACGCCTTAAACATTTTTGTGCCTATACAGAACTGACAGCCTGGTGCCGTAGCTTTCTGTGTTGAAAACACAACAAAACTACAGAGTTCCTTATAGTGATGACAAACTGCGTTTTTTTGTAATTCCTTAGACAAACTGCATTTTATATCAAAACCCAAACTTTTAACCTATCCTACTTATGTCCTAATACTTAAAGCCTGACTCCACGTTTAATGTCCCTTTAAATAGTTAATTTGGGCCAAGCTGGCCAAACCAAAACTATTTACAGCACTAACAGACTCGCTGTACTAACTGTATAAACCTCAGCTACCTACAGTTTATGGCGTTGTGTTCCGTCAGCAGGATAGGACCTTCCTGTCTCACTCCAGGAAGGAACTAGTCAAACTGAGAGCTGCTCGGCCATTCGTGGGAAGCTTTACATTCTGTGAATGAATACAAAGCATTCTCTGATTGGCCGAGGCATGGAAACTGAGAGCTGCTCAGCCATTCGCGGCAAGCTTTACATTCTATGAATGAATACAAAGCATCCTCTGATTGGCTGAGGCATGGAGCTGGGTAGATGACGTCACAATCTCAGCCTCAGCCAATCGGATGAAGATTTGTATTCATTCATAGAATGTAAAGCTTCCCATGAATGGCTAAGCATCGCTCAGCCTGACACTATTTTATTCCTTGAGTGGGACAGGAAGTTCCTATCCCGCTGATGGAACACAATGCTGCAATATACTGAGGCTACATGAAGTTAATAAAGCATACACCTGTTTAGTACAGTGCAGTAAATAGTTTGAAACCATTTAAAGTGACATTAAGCCCGGTTCACACTGATGCGATGCGGGAAATGCAAAAGGTTTTCTCCGTTAATCCACATTGCACAGCAATAACATTGTGTTCAATAAAAGTTGACACCCCAAATGCAGGTTGCAGAACTCAGTGCATTTGCCTGAATTGAATTGCATGGGTGTTCCAATTCCAGTGCAGCTTAAAAAAAAAAAACTGCCCGGCACCATTTTGCATGCGATTTGCAAAAGAATGCAGTGTGAACCACATGCGATTTTGCCGCATCGCAACAGTATGAACCTAGGCTAAATGTGGAGTTAGGGTTAAAGCGGGGTTCCACCCAAATTTTGAACAATATCTGTATGTATTCTCTTCCTTGCCTAGATGCTGACATGCCGTTTAAAAAAATTTAAATCGCCGTAATTACCTTTTATTTTTCTATTCTTCTTTGCACTTCCTGGTTCTCCTCCCATGGGAGTAGGCGTGTTTCTAGCCTCTCCCAGACTCCTGGGAGCTAGTCTCAGGCTTCCCAGGATGCCACTGAGCATGTGCGGGAACGAGCGGTGTATGCTGGGAGCACAGCATTCACCACATCCAGGAAATAAATGCTTGTGGGCTTCAAATGCCCACAATGAAGATGGAAACCGCCTGCAGTGAATAATATAAGTTATTCTTTCCGACGAAATCTAACACAGGCGGACATATTACACACAATATGTGAGTATGTAATGCTGAGAAGAAAAGTTTGTGAATGAACTCAAAAAAAAAAAAAAAACGATAGATAGGTGGACCCCCGCTTTAAGTTCCATGCAAGTATAAACAACACAACTGAAAAGCTACAATGCAGCTAGTTTAAGTAACAGATTTTGACTTGATATCAGCCTTTTGCAGTCCTTTATAGCAGAATATCAGACGGGAAGAAAAAGAGCCAATTACTTGTGCTGCATGCAGATGTCTTTGCGAGGAACATACTTACATGCAGAGAGGGCAGGAGGAGCAGAGAGATGACTCACCACATCAGTGTTCTGCTGTTCCTTCAGTATCCAACCAGCTGATTGGGGGTGGAGAGAGTACACCATAAGCCAAAAGGGTATATCTCTGTAACAGCCTTGGATAGCAAAAAAAAACCTAACAAGGTTTCTAATCCATCCCTGTTCTATCAAAAACTAAGAAAAAAAATGGCTGGATATACACTTAAACCTACCAGACTAGACTGCTGAGAAAACTAGGACACAATAGGATGCAGTAGCATAGTACATAAATCCATAGTTCTTTAAAATAAAAAACCTACAGACTAAAGCCTAGTAGCGGGCCTAATGTTGGGAGGCATCAGCCGGTTCAATAGAAACCAGCCGACATTAAGCCCGTGTGTACTGCAGCCGGTCCAACAGAAGCCGCCCGACCGGCTTCCAATCAGTGCTCTCAGCAAAATGTTGCTAGTGATGACCGGAGGAGTGTTCTGGCCCGGGGGGGAGGGGGGCGCTGTGTTTCCTGTCAGAACACAATAGCACAGCAGGGAAGATTGCTGTACTAACATTGCATAGTTAGTACGGCAGCTCCTCCTGAAGCTGTCAGTTTCTTTTTTCGTTCAGCCCGCTGGATTGAACTAACAAATACGTAGTAGTGTGTACCAGGCTAAATGCACTTAGAAGAGGGACGGATTTGGTAAGCTTATCAACCGCACAAACCACCATGCTATCATCAGCTGAGGACCAGAGCAATCTAATATGGTCAGGGTGGGGAGGGAGGATTGCCCCTGTGCTGTAGGAATAGGAGCTGTACAAACTCACCTTCTTCGCTTCAGGACATTGCCCTTTTATCAGTTGGTGCAATTATTGAGACAATGGGCTTGATTTACTAAAGGCAAATCCACTTTGCACTACAAGTGCACTTGAAAGTGCACTCGCTGAAGATCTGAAATGAGGGGAAGCTCTGCTGATTTTATCATCCAATGATCTTCAAGCAAAAATGCTGTCTTTTATTTTCTGTGCATGTCCCCCTCAGATCTACAGCGACTGCACTTCCAAGTGCACTTGTGGTGCAAAGTGGATTTGCCTTTAGTAAATAAACCCCAATGCCTTTTATTTTGTGGAGCATTTAGATACGTAAATGTCTATTTGAAAAACCACAAACAGGAAGAATCCATCATTACCATTCTTAGTGGGAGCTGGAACACATGATACCCATGCTAACCAGTAAAGCACCATGATGGCCATTTGACAACTCTGCAGGATGGCGTCCTCAGTGGGAAAAAGTAGCTTCCTTCCTGTTTTGTCATTACTACAAAATAAATCTGGTGATAGACCCATATCACATGTTTTGATGAAAATATATTTACTTGATGAAGCAGATTCTCTTTGCCATCACAAATCCGCAGCTGACGGGAGTTGGCAGACAATTTAGAGCTGACAACAATTAGCCAGTCACTCAGACAAGTCATCCTACTAATACATTCTGTCTAAGCAGCTGCTCGCGCAGATACCATGCGGAGAGGTCCTGGAGGAGTCTGCTACGCCTGGCTTTTGTCTGGTGTCACAATAATGTTCTCAGCAACGATTTAGTGGCGGCACAAAATCTCACTCGCTCAGGGGGTGTGAAAAGAAGTTTTCTAACACTTATTTGCAATTTACACTTGCTTCCATGCCTGCAACACTTGACTTAATGACCTGTGTGTAAGACACAAGAATCCGTGACTATGCTCATTTGTCAGCTTCTGTTATATGCAATCTGGGACTTCCCAGCATCTGTTCAACTACAAGTCCTGTGATCCCTCCAAAAATCGGTAATTTGCCAGGGATTGTGCAGCAAGTTGTTAAAAGAAAGAAAGTGTAACTTCATCTTTTTGCTAAGAAAAGAAAAAAAAAATGACATAGCATCACAATTGTCATCTTAATAAATTTTCACTTATCCTTTTACCTTTTCTAAAATCTTTTTGTGCTGCTCTAAGACCCCTTTCACACGGGGGTGCTTTGCAGGCGCTACAGCGCTAAAAAATAGCGCCTGCAAAGCGCCCTGAAAGAGCCGCTGCTGTGTCTCCAATGTGAAAGCCCGGAGGAGCGGTGCGCTGGCAGGACGGTAAAAAAAGTCCTGCTAGCAGCATCTTTGAAACGGTGAAGGAGCAGTGTATACACCGCTCTTCACCGCTCCTGCCCATTGAAATCAATGGGGCCACGCGGCTATACCGCTGGCATAGCGCTGCTTTTAACCCTTTCTCAGCCACAAGCAGGGGGGTTAAACCGCCCCCGTTAGCGGCCGAATACCGCTGCTAAAACGACTGTAAAGCGGCACGCTGCTAAAACGACTGTAAAGCGGCACGCTGCTAAAACGACTGTAAAGCGGCACGCTGCTAAAACGACTGTAAAGCGGCGCTAAAAATAGCGCCGTTTTACCGCCAATGCTGCCCCCCCCCCCCCCGTGTGAAAGGGGCCTTAAGCTGGATTCACACTATAGAATTTTATTTAGATTTACCAAAACCATGTAATATGAGGTCAAACCTAAACACTTTCAATTTGTATGCAATCAGGCAGGCCCTCGCACTACATAGTTGAAGGTAAATCTAAGGCCCCTTTCACACTGAGGCGCTTGTAAACTGCCAGTAAAACACTGAGCACTTTTGAAGAGCTTTTCAGGTGCTTTTGAAGCCCTTTCCATTCATTTCAATGGAGAGGGGCGTTTTTTCACCACCCTGCCAGCGCACTGCCCCAGTGTAAAAGCATTCATTGATTTTATTGAAAATAGGTTTTCGTGAGCATTTCAGGCCCTTTTTTTAGCGTGAAAGCGCCTCAGTGTGAAAGGGGTCTAAGGCCCCTTTCACACTGGGGCGGTGGGTGCGTCGGCGGAAAAGCAACGCTATTTTTACTGTCAATTTCGTGGCGCTATTCGGCCGCTAGCGGGGCACTTTTAACCCCCACCCCCGCTGGTGGCCGAGAAAGGGTTAATAACCAGCCGCGAAAGGGTTAAAACCACCGCAAAGTGCTGCTGCAGCAGCACTATGCCGACGGTATAGCCGCACTGCCCCATTGATTTCAATGGGCAGGAGCGTTGTATACATCGCTCCAAAGATGCTGCTAGCAGGACTTTTTTTAGCATCCTGCCAGCACACAGCTCCAGTGTAAAAGCCTTCGGGGCTTTCACATTGGAGAGACAGCAGCGGCTCTTTCAGGGCGCTTTGCAGGTGCTATTTTTAGCGCTGTAGCGCCTGCAAAGAGCCCCAGTGTGAAAGGGGTCTAAAGGAAATCGAACCACAAAAGTTGTGTAGTGTATATCCAGCTTAAGGCTTAAATGAGTCATCACTAAGGTGAACAGTCATATGGCTGCTTTGCTGCACTTACTGACAAGCTCTGGCAGTTTAATAAATTTTCTTGTGAAAGGTTCCCTTTAATGAGACTTGTCTCTAAAAAAAAAAAAAAAAAAAAATTAAAAAAAGCACTCTGTAAAATTTAAAAAACAACAATATTACTTATTTGTCCTGCCACCAGTGACACCATTCTTTACACTGTTTCAGAGCTACAGTGGCCGATGTATTCAGGATCCTATGCTTCTAGGTGTGCTGTATTACCTTGTCCTCTGCTACATGCTGTGGTTCCACCAATCGATAGTCTATCCCTGCAATGGTAAAGTGTCTGGCAGGGGGAACCGCAGTGCACAGCGGGGCAGCCAAGCATCCAACACATCCGTATTGTCGGATTCTGATGGTTCAGCTGATGTAGCTGCACAAGACCAAATAAGAGTAAAGTCACTTTAAGGCAAATTTAGAGCTCATTTACAAACACTATGTTTAGATGTACGCATCTAAATGCAGCACTATAGGAATCAATGGGCCCATACACTCAGCTGTATCTACCAATGAAGATGTGCACTGCATTTTGCAGCATACAAATAAAAAAGCAAGAGCCAACTGCACCTTGGACCGTACATATAATGGGGATCCACTTCACACAGGATCTAATGGTGAATACCATCTGTTCTGTCAGCTTTCACTGTTTCCACATTTGAACCCCTGGGCTTAAGGTGTGAAGACTTCGGTGGGCAGTTAGTCCACAGTAAGCCCGCCTCGTGCAGCTGCCCCATCTCTCCCACCCTTGGTGGGGGATCACTGGTTACGCGGCTCTGCCCTGTGTACCCCCTCAGGATGTGCCGCAGTGATCATTTGTTTTTATTATCTGGTCAATTCACTTATGTTTGATCCACCTGATATTCCCTGAGGAAGATTATCTTTAATCGAAACGCGTTGAGAAAATCAGTGGTTATCTCATCATCATATGTATAACACATTTTCTGGTCACCCCCAGACCGGTGACCTTTAGATTATTCTGTACAGTGTCCAGACTAGACACTTTTGGTGCATATAGGTAACTTTTATTCTTGTGTATAAATAAATTACTTTTTTACTTTTAACTACAGTGTTTAAAAAATTCCTTTTTTGCTGCCATAAAATCCCATGGGAGATACTTCCGTTATACCTAGTCTTAAGGGACGGAGCAGCCACTGACTCATAAGACACTCACCTCAAACCAATAGACCGTACATACCTGCAGATTTTACAAGTATACGTGTGTAAACACATAAATACATATGCACAGTCATTTGAAGAATTGTACACGTCTAGACGTGCTTAAAAATGAGTGCTTAAGGCCTGGATTTTATGCAGGGTCTTCTGGTAACTCTTCCAGCAAGAACCTAAAGAAAATATGCCTATGTCTGTGTTAATGAAGCCTTAGGACTCATTCAGACGGCAATGGGACCCATCCTCTGTGCTGAGCCGCTTTTTTCTGCGTGTGCATCCACCTGGGAGCAGCGTGGCACCCACATTGTCTGCACTTGGATCTATGCTCCTGCCTGCATGTCAAATCTTAATATGTGACAATGTCCGTGCAGCCGCTGCATCTACATCCATATCTGTGGGCTGCCTGCACACAGCTTTGAGGTGTATGCAGGCGCAGCAAAAAGCATCTCGGCATGGAGGACAGGTCTTATTGCTTGTCTGAATGAACCCTTAAAGTGTTATTAAAGGTTTGTTTTTAAAAAAATAACAAACCTGTTATACTTACCTGCTCTGTGTAATGGTTTTGCACAGAGCAGCCCCGATCCTCCACTTCTCGGGTCTCCCGCCGGCACCCCTGGCTCCACATGTGCGCGGTGGAGCCCTGCTCTATGCGTCCATAAGAGACACACTTGTGGACCCCACTCTCTGCTCATTTGCTCACTGCTGTCTCAGCCAGTGAGGAGAGGGAGTCCATGGACAGCTGAAGCTCTCATGGATCAAGAGGGGGGCTCAGGTGAGTATAATAATATTAGGGGGGCTGTGGGGGGAAGGTATTTTACCTTTATGTATAGAATGTAAAACCTTCAGCCTTTACAAACACTTTAATGTGAAATGTTCTGTAACACGAACAGTACTAACCAATCTGTGTTGCAGCACATTGCAGTTAACTGGAATCGATTACTTTGTTACCACCATTTGCACACCATTAAAGTGTGGGAGTTGCATGCTTTTATGCACGTTTTCAGCTGTCTCTGTACTTTATCGTATTTTCTCCCGTAGCGTTTTATGTTTGTTCACTCACCCCTTGTTTTTTTTTTTTTTTTTTAACACGTTGATTTTGTTTTCTTTAATCACTCAGTGTTCCATACAAAGCCTGCCATTAATTATGCATTAACGGCACACCGCGATAATAGACTTTAACGCACAATTATGGTAACAGCCAGACTCCTTAACCAATAGGTGATTTTTCTTTCCAGTGTTTAAACGAGTACCTGTCAAACCACGAGCTGGAAGCAAATAGTAAATGCATGAGAAAATAAATCCATCTCAGTGCTGCCTCTTTTACCTGGTAACATTGCGAGCTTAAAGTGAAACTTCATCCATAACAGTCTGACAACAATTAATGTTCTTTAACAAAAGCCATACTTTTCACATGAATAATTATGCTACCAAAATTAGTGTGTGCTGTAAACTACCTCCAGCTCCTGTTTCTTTCTTGAGGCTGCCATTTTGTCAAAGCCCAGAGTAGTCACTTCCTTACTGAAAACTCTCCCTCTCTCAAAACTCCCCCTATCTGGACTCACAAACTGTCACCTTCTGTAATTAAAATGTGCGCATTTCCAGCTTTGATTGTATGTCTTGGCTTAGATAGAGAGGAAGGCGAACAGAAGCTTTACAGTGCTGAAGTTCACAGGCTGCCAATGAGGGAGAAAGATAAGATATGACACTAATCGTGTAAGTTTACCTATTTTGTGTCTCCCCGGCAGTAGAGTTCATCCTGTCACCTCTCCTGCTTTTCTTTTCTCCCTCCCTAAGACTGGCCATAGATTATGCAATTTTCTGCCCTTGAACCATGGGTTGATGGACAGAAAATCGCTTGACTCCCCCATAAACTCAGTGTTGATGGAGGAATACCTCCCGCTGCGCTTTTGTATTTTAATAGCAGTTGGTTTCCTCACCATCAGAATACAGTGACTTTACAATACTATACAATGCTGCCCACCAGACAAGAGGCAGGGCAGATTGATTAGGAAAAAAGTGGGGGTGGGAAATGTCAGGAAAATTTCCAGTCACATGACTCCTGAGACTGAAAAAAAAAAATTGCTCACTGGAAAAATGTGGCTTGGCTCAGTTCACCTTTTTTCAAAATAATGCATTATAGTGCACCACACAGTGAACCCAAGCATCAAAGTTCACCACACCACAATAGGTTTACACTAGTGTTCTCAAATTGTGGCCTGTGGACCAGATACAGCTTTTTGCTTGCCTTGGTTCAGCCCTTAGGGCAATATTCCTCACTGACGGTGGGGCACAATTCTTCCCACTGAAAGAATTTAT
Source organism: Lithobates septentrionalis (assembly GCA_037952835.1). Classification (NCBI taxonomy): domain Eukaryota; kingdom Metazoa; phylum Chordata; class Amphibia; order Anura; family Ranidae; genus Lithobates; species Lithobates septentrionalis. The sequence continues at coordinate 2,624,151 of JBBDGP010000459.1, forward strand.
AGGGAACTCTTCCTCCAACTTACACCAACAATGGGGCACCTATTTGTTCCACTGATACCAATGATGGAGCGCTATTTCTTCAGTGATGCCAACCATGGGACACTTTCTTTCAGTAACGCCAACCGTGGAATGCTATTTATTCTCGTGACACCAGTCGTGGGACACTATTCCTTCCAGTGACACCAGCAATGGGGCCAGTGGCGGCTGGTGGTCTTTTTTGGGGGGGGGGGGGGGGCAACAACATCCACCAAACACCACCCCTGTGCCCCGTTTGCTTTCTACCAGTCCTCTGCCACTTACCCCATCTAGGTGGCGGGCATCGGGTAGCGGTGGGCAACAGGCATCGGGCAGCAGCAGGAATCGGGCTCCTGTGTCTTCTCCTCCTCCTCGTTTCCACTGTGCATCTCCTCCCCTCCTAGGCGTTCAGTAGGATCACCTGTCCTTTAGCCAATCGGGTGACTGGTTTCAGACCCGCTTACTGATTGGCCGGGAGGAGGATCAGTGTTACAACAGCGAATATTCACTATTGCAACACACCTGGGTGGGCTCTAGACGCAGTGCTCTGCGCCTAGTGCCCACCCTATTTTGAAGCCTATTAAAACCTCTGTCACTAATCAGGTGCTTAAAAAAAACAAAAAACCCTGGCCGCTGTAATTCATGCGCCCGATGCCCCAAAAGGGGCCTGACGCATGGATAGGGGGGCCGGCGCCCGTGCGCCCTTAATGGATGCCCCCCCGGCATTGGACACTATTCCTTCCAGTGACACTAACATCAGTGATGGGGCACTGTTCCTCTTATCACAGGTGCCAGGACATTTGTTTTTCTTTACTTCTGCTGACCACCAACCCTGAGGCATTTTATCATTTTACCTTGCACTGCAATTACAGCTCCCCACTTTTTGGGGATTTCTCTACCAGCTTTGCACATCTATAGAGTGAAATTTTTGCCCATTCTTCTTTGCAAATTTGGTCTTTGGTCTATCACAATAAATCCCAGTAAATACAGCCCTCAGTGAGCTCACTGACCATTAATGTTTTTAGGGCCTTATCTACTCCCATTTGCTAGTGAACTGGCGCCTTGTGTAGGAAAGTTTGGGGACTGCTGATTTACAGTCATAATACATAGCAAACATCTGGATTGCAGTTTGCACAGGTGATATCTTTTTAAAAAATTCTGAATAGTTACCAGGGTTCGCTGCTTTTTGATCATTTATTTTTAGCCATTGTAGCTGGGCGGTACCGTGCCTGGGTCCAGGTCTAGTAAACAGCCAATACACTAATTGGTCAGCTGTGTTCTGGGCTTTAAGTAATGACCAGACCAAGGTTCTGGGCTCCCAGTTGGAGATGGCTCCACCCAACAGACAGGAGGTCTTTGCATGGGAGTCGAGGACTCCACCTGGCAGACAGGAGGTCTGGCCCAGGAGTCAGGAGGGCTCCACCTAGGAGAGAGGTGGGAGCCAATATAGCACAAGGCTACTTGCTGTACGCACTGAGGTGCTGAGCATCCGATCTGTGGGAGACAGACCAAGGTCTAAAGCATAAGGCATTAGCAGGAGAGCTGAGTTTTATTAGCCAGGAGTGCCGAATGTCGTTTATTTCGGTAGCAGGACTGAAATGCTGAATACCTCTATGAGGGAAACTACTGTGTTTATTTGGCAAAACCAGCCCTGAAACTGAGAATAAGTGAGTGCCGGAGTCCTTAAAGCTCTACGTTTGATGTGAACCCCTTACACCATGTAAGATCCTATATTCATATACAACACAGACCTCTATACATTTTCTGTCTTGGACAAAAAGCCTTTTATCCATCAATAATGAACATGTAACATTGGTGCTTGCTGAAAACTCCAGCTGAATTATTTACAGCCATACCAATCTTTTATTCGTGTTTCAATAATGAGTGACTAATATGACAGTACTGAAGTCCGTTGTTAACAGAGCCGGTTAGGCTTCTCCCTCTGTTTTCTCCCCTTAGGCCATATGATGATGTAGGTGTGTGTTTGGATCTCTCACTGCTTTATGTTCTCAGTTTTGTTTCTGCACCGTTTTAATCCTTTACTACATAAAGGGATTATTGGTGATTTAACAATACAGGATGGGTTGAAAACTGCAGGCTATGTATAAATATTTGTTCTTCCATTGTATTGTGCACATGAACTCTTATTGGTATGCATATTTTGGCATGCAGAATTGTCTTTTTACCAGGTAGTCACATATCATTGCCTATGTAGGCCAAAGCAACAGGTTCACTTTACATCGACTCTTCCAATCAGTACATTTTTACTTTCCCTTCACTCCCCTGTTGCTCTATTTGGTCACTAAGGCAGAGGCCATACACGGTGCAAATTTCTTTCCTGCAACCACAGGTTGGGTCGGGCAGGGGAACCCGTCCCCGCCAGGAGAAGACAATAATTATCGCTAGCGATAATCCGGCAGGCTGGTTGTACCCAAGTTGATCAATCAACTTGATACATTCAGCCTGCCCATTAATGGTTCAGATCTCAGCAGGAACTGGCTGAGACTTGAATCTTGTAAGGGCCGGCCTAAGAGTGAGTATAAGAAGCGGACTCTCTCTTCACCCCCATGTGATAGTGACGGGTCAATCACCAAGTACCAGTGCTGTCATGTAAATAGGAAAGGGGAGTGAATCACATGCTCCTCCATACTTGGAGGTACCAGATATTGTTCTTGCTGCTGGTGGCTAAACTGATTTTGATTTAGGAGGGGGGGGGGGGGTGTAAGGGGAGGGTTTAGCGTTGAAGGGAAGGTAAATATATGTACCTCTGGGGAGAGGGTACTAAAAGCAAATCTGTTGCTTTGCCCTGCAAATCCAAAGAAACGGGGGTCCATTCCTAACTGTAGGGTAGCAGGCAAAGAGATGCCTTACTTTGCCATACTGTTAAAGTAAGTCTTTACACTGGATTACTAAACTGACCTTTGTAGTAACGTAAGGTGCCCTCCTTGACATCCTGAAAATTCCTAAAGTTGGGATTTGCATTGTCGTTACATTGCTTAAATATGACATTTCGCCACTTGGGCATTGAGCAACTGCGGTAGACATGGGGAAAGTGTGCATCTCTGTGTCATACCTGGATGTACCAGTTTTTTCTTAGGGCTGCAGCTGAAGTTTGGGGTGGCAAACAAATGTAATAACAGACACCTTGGGGTCCCTGGAAGTCAGTTCAGCAAATCTCAGTACAGGTTTACTTAAATGAATAGTCTCTAAATTTGCACCCTTAGCTCCTGTGCATATCTTATACTGGTGAAAGCCAACAAGCCTTTACAGCCCAATTGAAATATCACACCTTTTTATCTTTTCATATTCTGAATGCCTAACCGACCTTCTTTTCTCAGTGAAGATGCTGTTTTCATCCCTTAAATGCCCTGTGCAGGCAGAGCTGAGTAGTAGCCACACCCCTTACCAAGTGTCCTTACACAATCCTGTATTGCACAGAAGATAGAGGGGGTCTCACATCTGTTCAAATTTGTATGATGCCATAGGTGTAAATGGTGCTACTTAGACTGTACAATCCTATGTAGACCCCCTATACAGCTGGTGTAACAGGAAAGTGGAGGCAAGACTCTAAATATTGAGGTTTTTCGCACAAAGTATATCTGACTGCCGATATATTTTTGTGATTTCAAATGGGTTTTACCAGGTGCTTACATGATGGATACATTGACATTTATCTAAAAAAAAAAAAAAAGAAAAACAGCATTTTAGATGCACTTACCTATTATTTTGAATGGAAATTGAGTGTTGTAAATACCTAAAGCAATAGGTGTACTTTTTAAAAGAAAGTTCAGCAACACCTACCGCATCCTAAGCATTAATAATACTGATATACAGTAATAGTGTGCCTGAAATAAGGCTAAATCCTCAGAAAGATATTCTGCGAGGCAGTCTGGTGCATTTTGCTGCAGGTGGGAACCTGCCATAGAAAATAATGGCATTTCCTGAAACCATTTGATGTGTGTGCCAGAATGTCTCGCATAAAATTCATGAGGGAAAGAAAGCTTTGCTAGTCCTGGCAGGACAAGCAGAGGAAATCTCTTGTCTTAGCTTTATTTCAGACCCATTAATGTATTGCAGTTATTTATGCTGAGGTCAGAGGTAGTCATTTGTGCATTCTAGTTAAAGGTACACCTATTTGAAAGGACTCTTGAACCTGTAATTTCACTTACTGCAATACAGGCAGGCTGCATAAGCAGTAAAGCATGTGTCAGTGGGTTTTATTTTTTTAACATACTAGCATGCTGTAACCTTTACTAAAATTCCCTGTGCTGGCAACACACTGGCGATCCAGACTGCTGCTCAATACAGGACCCAGTGGTTTGGATCTCCAGCAGTCTGACACGTACCCTGCACAGGTCCCCAATCAACAAATCAAATGTACATCCTAGTATATACACAAACACATTTATTGCAGGATAGGAAAGAAAAACTATGTGAACCCATTGGAGTTAACTGGTTTTCTGAAGTAATTTGTATTAAAATAATCTGATCCTCATCTAAGGCTGGTCATAGACGGGCGAATCTCGGCCGGTTCAGCAGCAACCAGCCGAGGTTCAAACTGTGTATGTGCCAAGTTAATCAATCGAATTATCAACTTGGATACAACCAGCCTGCTGGACTCACAATAATCGCTAGCTGCTATAGCTATAATCACTGTCTTCTCCCAGTGGGGGCGGTTTCCACTGCCCCCCGCCAGGAGAATACAATGTCTCGGCAGGAGGAATTCCCCTGACAGCGCTGTCTGTCTTGATGGGGGAATCATGCAAATTCCTTTCTAGAAATTAGCACCGTCTATGGCCTGCCCAAGTCACATCAACAGACAAGCACAATGTGGTTTAGACCCTCAGGCTGCGAAGCAAGCCCCAAATCATGATGTTCCCTCCACCATACTTCACTTTTGGGATGACATTCTGATGTTGCTAAGCTGTGCTCTTATTCCCGAACAATTCAACGTTTGTTCCACAAAACCTTTCCCATTAGTGCTACGGTTTGCCAAGGTGCTCTTTGGCAAACTAAAGGCTTGCAGCAATGTTTTTTTGGAGAGCAGAGGATTTCTCAGGTGTGTTCATCCATGGATGCTTTGCCTGTTCAATGACTCACATATGGTAGACTTGTGAACAGGAATGCTTGTCAGTTCTAGTGATGTCTTCAAGTTTTTAACTGTTACTCATGGGTTTGTTCTTTACCTTATTCTGCATTGTGCCTTGGGAAACATCTTAACTGGGCGCCCACTTCTAGGCAGAGTAGCCACTGTATTAAACTGTCTCCATTTACTGTTGACTTGTTGGCTGATGGATGCCTAAACACTTTGAGATTGCTTTGTATCATTTTCCAGCCTTATGCAGATCAATTATTCTTGATTGCATGTCTTCAGAGCTAATTTTTGCGAGGCATGGTTCACATCAGCCGATGCTTCTTATGAACAGCAGTCTTAAAAGAGAAGTATGTAATTTTTATTTTTTTATTTTACAATCATACTTGCCTAGGTGGGTGCAGCATCAGTCCCCCTGCCGGTTCTAAGGCTGAGAACCGAGCGATCAAACACTGCCGATCGCTTGGTTCTTAGAGCTACCTGAGCAGAGAGCTGATGACTGTCAGTCACTGCTGTCTGCTCTGTACCCCTGTGGAGGGGGCAGAAGCAGCCAGCGAAGGCTCTCCACAGCTCCCTGAGGGGGCTGAGCCTGGTGCCGGTTCAGGCACGTGGGCAGATCCTAAACATATGGTAGCGATCTTTTGCGAGCCTGGACCAGCTCTGTGGCAGTGGGCTTCAGCATGCTGTCTGCTAAAAATGGGTCACAGGAGTGCAGAATGAACTGCACTCCTGTCATCCACAGGAGAAGTACAGCCAAACAAGCTTTGGCTGTACTTCTCTTTAAAACTGAATTTACTAAAACTGGAGAGTGCAAAATCTGGTGAAGCTGTGGATGGTACCCAATCAGATTCTAACATCAGCTTGTTCAGTTAAGCTTTGATTAACCAACTTTTTTCTTTTTTTTTACCAAAAATATGTAGAATACATATCGGCCTAAACTGACGAAATATTTTTTTTTATATATTTTGGGGGGATATTTATTATTGCAAATAGTAAAAAATATAGCATTTTTTCAAAATTGTCACTCTTTTTTTTTGTTTATAGCTCAAAAAATAAAAACGGCAGAGGCGATCAAATACCACCAAAAGAAAGCTCTATTTGTGGGAAAAAAGGACGTCAATTTTGTTTGGGGGCAATGTCGCACGACTGCGCAATTGTCAGTTAAAACGACGCAGTGCCGAATCGCAAAAAGTGCTCTGGTCAGGAAGGGGGTAAGATCTTCCTGGGCTGAAGCAGTTAAAAAAAAAAAAAACCTGGAAGCTGATTGGTTTCTTTGCAGAGCTGCACCAGATTTTGCACTCTCTGCTTTTAGTAAATCCATTCCATATATTTGGCAGAGCTTTGCAGAGAGCTCATTGAGCTATTTTCTTTATTATTTTCCTTACAGTTCAGTCTCCCTACAACACTTCTAAAGTCACTTATAGCCACATTGGAGCCAATTTGTTCTAAAACGAGCACTTTTTGGGATTTTGGGAGAAAGCACAACATGGAGAACATACAGAAAGTGTCCCTGGTAAAAAAAAAACTGGACCCAAGACAACAAAAGTGACGCAAAACTGGTTTAAAAAAAAAAAAAAAAAAAAGAAGAAAAATGAAATTCAAGTCTGTATTCTTTTTTTTTTTTTTTTTTTTTTTTTCTTTCTTTTTTTTTTCCACATCAGTAAACGGTGTTTGGAGGGCTAAATCAGTTTGATGTTCATTAACTGTCGCCTTCTCGTATTCACATCATAGTGGATTATACTTTTTCTCATTGCTTTTTATATCGCCATAATGACCAACGGATTCCATTACGCCTCTTTACCAACTAGTCCTCTGTCCCTTCCATCTCGTAAGCCCCACTAACTAGGACTCGATAACCAAAGGGACCCATCCTTTTCCAGCTCAGTTTAGAGAAAGAGGGGACCCGTAAGAAGGAAGAAAAAGGACAAAAACACCAACAAAAAATACAAGAAGAGAGGTTTGTAAAAATGATCTTGTGGGCTCCCCTTGCCCATCTTCTACTGACCCAGCCTGTATTGTGTACCAAATTACCTATGCCCTAATACCCCGATTCCCCCCCCCCCCCCCACCTGCTCCCTATATGTTTATCCTATACCCTACTAAACTATATATTTAACTAAAAAAGTTCATATCCAGAAACACTTTATTATAGCATCCTTTGCCTGCAAGGATACCAGTTGCCTATATACCTATATTAAGCCCATCCCTCAGTCTATTCCGTGTCTATGCAGATCCCACTATTAATGACTCTTCACTTTCTCTATCCACATCTTCCACATGCTCTCAAATTCCTGAAGATTGCCCCTTTTTATGTACTCCATTCTTTCCCTACCCAAGGTTATAGCCACACCCAATATTTATTAATTACCTTCACTACCCCAGAATGTACAACTTTGGGTTTTTACAGGGTGGAAAAATGGGGAAGAAAAAAAAAAAAAAAAAAAAGCTTTGCAAAATAAAAGTATTGTGGGCCCAACCAATAAAAAGGGGTGGGTAATTACCGCAACCAGAATTGGCTGCAGCAGTTTTCTACATTGTAGATTATAATACACAACACATCAGTTGCAGAAACTGGTGGTTCAAATTTTTCTATTTAAATATCAGAAAAATTTCAAGTCCTTGACATAAGTGTCCTGTAATTACTTATGTGCATTTTCTATATATATATATATATATATATTTTAAATTTTAACATGAAGTGAAACCATTAATACTTCTCTACAGCAGTAACCGCACACCAAAAAAAAAAAAAGTCAACGACCTCAACATAAAAAAAAAAAAAAAAAAAAAACACAACAAAAAAATAAAAAAAAGGAGTTTCCCAAAGCTGCAGCGTGAAGAAACTAAAAACTTTATTTCCGTTACACATGGATGGACTCTTTGCTATAGGAAATCCACGTGGAGCGATTAGGAATGGAGACGTGTAAAAAGGGTTGTTCGGGGAAAGATGTGTCTGCTGCACCAGTTAGTTGGTCTCGTCTGGTTCACCGCCGTCGTTACCTTCATTGGTGTCCGACGTCCATAATGTTAAGTTGTCTCTAAGTAGCTGCATGATAAGAGTGCTATCTTTGTAGGAGTCTTCATTGAGGGTGTCTAGTTCTGCGATGGCTTCATCAAATGCCGTCTTTGCCAGCGAACAAGCCTTTTCTGGGCTATTAAGAATTTCATAATAGAATACGGAAAAATTTAGGGCTAAGCCCAAGCGGATGGGGTGGGTTGGCTGCATTTTCTCCTTGCTGATGTCAAATGCTTCTTGATAAGCTTGTTGTGAGAGTTCTATTGTCTCAGTTCTCTCAGTATCCTTCGCCACCTCTGAAAGATATTGGTAATAGTCCCCTTTCATCTTCAGGTAAAATACTTTGCACTCTGGTTGCGTGGCTTTAGGATTTAAGAACTCCTTAAGCAGATTCAAAACAGTGTCACAAACACTCTTAAGCTCGCCCTCTATTTTCTCTCGGTATTCTTTAGTCAATTGCAACTTCTTTTCCGATTCACCTGACTTCTGCTCAATACTGGAAATGACCCTCCAAGAAGACCTCCTTGCTCCAACCACATTCTTGTAAGCAACAGAAAGAAGGTTCCTTTCTTCATTGGACAGCTCCGCTCCGCATACCGTTACATCCTTCATGTTGGCTGCCATATCATCATATCGTTCTGCCTGCTCTGCCAGCTTGGCCCTCTGGATCAGATCGGTTCTTTCTGCCATGGCTTTTGTGTGATTTGGTATACAGAGGAGATGGAAATAAAATTATGAAGATCAGAGATGTGAAGGACTCAAGTGAGGAGTTGTAGCTGGAAATGGACTACAAGCAGGAAGCCAAACCTGGTGGGCGCTCCTCGCCGTGTGAGCCGCTGGCCGGCGCTGTGAGGAAAAGACAGAGAACAGGATGGAACCGAACCACACCACACACACAGAGTACCAAGTCTGTATTCTTAACTCAACAAAGTTCCTCTGTTGCTCTCCACCAAATGTCCAGATTACTTTTTTGCTGCTCTGATCTGACTTCCTGTTAGAAGGTGGCTACGTTCATTCGCCATAGTCCCACTGTATGTAGGGACCTTCTCTTGCTCGCTTCTGAGATGGATTTGTGTACATAGAGGAGTGCACTGCTCATTCCAAACAAACAGAAGTGAGGGGAGAAAGGTTGGAAAGCTCACAGAGGATGTTTCAAGAAGGCAGAAAAATACAGTAAGGAACAATGTCATGAAAAGTAAATTGTAGGGCCATTAAGTAGCGGATATGTATGGGTGATTTTTGGGGAATAACTATATTATTTAGTGTCACTTTAAGGCTAACTAATACTAATGCAGTGTACAAGATATGCAACAAATGCCAGTAAAGAGGGAATGTTTGACTTTTGCAATTTCTTTACAATGCTGATGTTTGCTATCTGCTCCAGAAAAGAATTGTAGAATTGTCCTGGCCATTCTACATTTAAAAACACTTATGTTTTTCTTTTTGTGCTGCATTGCATAATACTACTGTTGGGATATAGTGCTTATAAAGCATTGTCATTTTTTCCAGTCTAACCGTCCTCCTGCAAAGCTGAATCTGCTCACCTGCCAGGTGAAACCCAACGCTGATGAAAAGAAGTGCTTTGACCTGATATCACGTATGTATCATTTTTATTGCCCTCCGTTTTATTAATGCTTCTCAGGTTTGTCTTCAGAGATGGTAAACAGAATAAAAATTCCCCACCACTCGATCTAGCTAAAACTGGATTATAAACTATTTCTAAAATTTTAGATTGCAAAATGAGGTTTCATGCTTTTGCAAATATAAATAAAGCCAAGACAGCAATGCAAAGTGTGGCCCGTAACTGAACTATTTGAACGCCCGAGATGTGCAGACGAAAAGATATGGACAGCCGCACTCCAGCACAATCACCTTTTATTGAATAAAAAGGCAGTCCATACAGCAAATGGAGGCAAAGGAATCATTACATTTCATTTGAATGTGCTTATAATAGGGGGTGTTCTTACAATATAAAAGGGTCAATGGGGAGCTTCGATAACATATGGGTGTATCTGATTGCTTCAGTTGTTATAATCACCTCCGTGTGTGTTCTATTGGCTATACATGATAATGTTAATGATGGCCAGGCACGAATGTTTAGTCGTCTAGCGTATATATCTGTGGTTTTAGCCTGTTATTTTAGCTATGACTAAGTGCCAGCAAGGGTGTGAAACGGGTTAGCTACAGTGCCTTGAAAAAGTATTCATACCCCTTGAAATTTTCCACATTGTGTCATGTTACAACCAAAAATTGTAAATGTATTTTATTGGGATTTTATGTGATAGAGCAACACAAAGTGGCACATAATTGTGAAGTGGAAGAAAAATGATAAATAGTTTTAATTTTTTTTTTTACAAATATTTGAAAAGTGTGGCGTGCATTTGTATTCAGGCCCCTTTACTCTGATACCCCTAACTAAAATCTAGTGGAACCAATTGCCTTCAGAAGTCAATAGAGTCCTCCTGTGTTTAATTTATTCTCAGTATAAATACAGCTGTTCTGTGAAGTCCTCAGAGGTTTGTTGGAGAACCCTATTGAACAAAGAGCATCTTGAAGGCCAAGGAACACACCAGACAGGTCAGGGATAAAGTTGTGGAGAAGTTTAAAGCAGGTTTAGGTTATATAAAAATATCCCAAGCTTTGAACATCTCAGAGAACACTGTTCAATCCATCATCCCAAAATGAAAAGAGTATGGCACAACTGAAAACCTACCAAGACATGGCCATCCACCTAAACTGACAGGCTGGGCAATGAGCGCATTAGGTTGGAATCACATCTAAGCCGCATGCGACTCACGGCAGGGGTCCAGTGCGTCCCTGTTCTCTGTTTCAGGAACAAATCGCGGTCAAATGTTTGGCTGACTTCAGCCCTGAAACAGATCCAAAGACACAGCACTCCTGTGCAAGCCGCTCCGCAGCCACCCTGAAGATATGTGAACCAGCTCCATAGAGAGCCGGTCACAATATCCTGTCATGCGAATTGGATGTGGAGAAAACCCGCATTTAATTTGCAATAGTGTGAACCCGGCCTGAATATGAGAAGCAGCCAAGAGGCCCATGGGAACTCTGGAGGAGCTGCAGAGATCCACATCTCAGGTGGGAGAATCTGTCCACAGGACAACTATTAGTCGTGCTCTCCATAAACCTGGCCTTTATTTAAGAGTGGCAAGAAGAAAGACATTGTTGCATAAAAAGCCATAAGAAGTTTCATTTGCAGTTTGCGAGAAGCCATGTGGGGGACACAGCAAACATGTGGAAGAAGGTGCTCTGGTCAGATGAGACCCAAATTTAAATTTTTGGCCTAAAAGCAAAACGCTATGTGTGGTGGAAAACTAACACTGCACATCACCCTGAACACACCATCCCCACCGTGAATCATGGTGGTGGCAGCATCATGTTGTGGGGATGCTTTTCTTCAGGAGGGACAGGGAAGCTGGCAAGAGTTGATGAGAAGATGGATGGAGCCAAATACAGGGCAATCTTAGAAGAAAACCTGTTATGCCCCGTACACACAGTCGGATTTTCCAATGGAAAATGTCCAATCGGAGCGTGTTGTCGGAAATTCCGACCGTGTGTAGGCTCCATCGGACATTTTTCATCGGATTTTCCGACACACAAAGTTGGAGAGCAGGAGATAAAATTTTCCGACAACAAAATCCGTTGTCGGAATTTCCGATCGTGTGTACACAAATCCGATGCACAAAGTGCCACGCATGCATAAATAAAGAGATGAAAGCGATTGGCTACTGCCCCGTTTATAGTCCCGACGTATGTGTTTTACGTCACCGCGTTCAGAATGATCGGATTTTCCGACAACTTTGTGTGACCGTGTGTATGCAAGACAAGTTTGAGCCAACATCCGTCGGAAAAAATCCTAGGATTTTGTTGTCGGAATGTCCGAACAAAGTCCGACCGTGTGTACGCCCTATTAGAGTCTGCAAAAGACTTGAGACTGGGGCGGAGGTTCACCATTCCAGCAGGACAACGACCCTAAACATATACAGCCAGAGCTACAATGGAATGGTTTTGATTAAAGCATATTCATGTGTTAGAATGGCCCAGTCAAAGTCCAGACCTAAATCCAATTGAGAATCTGTGGCAAGACTTGAAAATTGCTGTTCACAGACACTCTCCACCCAATCTGACAGAGCTTGAGATATTTTACAAAGAAGAATGGGCAAAATTTTCACTCTCTAGATATGCAAAGCTGGTAGAGACATCCCCAAAAAGACTTACAGCTGTAATTGCAGTGAAAGGTGGTTCTACAAAGTATTGACTCAGGGGGGCTGAATACAAATGTACCCCACACTTTTCACATATGTATTTGTAAAACATTTTGAAAACCATTTCTCATTTTCATTCCACTTCACAATTATGAGCCACTTTGTGTTGGTCTGTCACATACAATCCCAATAAAATACATTTACATTTTTGGTTGTAACATGACAAAATGTGGAAGTATGAATACATTTTCAAGGTAACTGTATATCTGATTCCTTCACCTCCATTTGCTGTATGGACTGTCTTTTTATTCAATAAAGGTGATCATATTGGAGTGCGGCTGTCCAGATCCTTTCGTTCGCACATTTACTGCATGCAGAGCCAGCAGGGAGGTGTGGCCTCAGGATTGCCACCTGGAGCAGTATACCATTTGTATTTGAACGCCCGACCTGAGACATATATATATAAAGAAAGTTATACATTGGGAGTAGGCTTGCCATGCATGTAGCCTCATCCTTCCTAAAGGCACAGCAAACACCAGAAGGCCAGACTCACCTGAGGCAGCTGAAGACCCCCAGTGTGTGTCAGCATCAAATCTAGGAAACCCAAAATGACAGCTGCATAAAACCAGTTTCTGACCTTGGAATGTAAAGGGTGGACATGAACAGGGAATCTTGTTTTTTTGCAGATTGTAAGAATGAGACTCTTTCAGGATCATTGTCCATCACTGTGTTAAAGGATGGGTTCACCTTTAGCAACATGCTAAACTCATAGGCTGCTTTCACACTGGGGCGTTGGGGGCGTCGGCAGTAAAACAGCGCTAATTTTAGCGCTGTTTTACCGCGGTATTCGGCCGCTAGCGGTGCGGTTTTAACCCCCCGCTGGCGGCCGAAAAAGGGTTAAAACCACTCGTATAGCGCAGCTATTGCCGCGGTATAGCCGCGCTGTCCCATTGATTTCAATGGGCAGGAGCGGTTTAGGAGCAGTGAATACACCGCTCCAAAGATGCGGCTTGCAGGAGATTTTTTCTTCTCCTGTCAGCGCACCGCTTCAGTGTGAAAGCTCTCAGGCTATCACACTGAACAAACAGCAGCGGCTGTTTAGCGGCTGTTTAGGGGCGGTTTGCAGGCGGTATTTTTAGCGCAATAACGCCTGCAAACCGCCCCACTGTGAAAGGGGTCATATTCAGGGTATAACATGTTGCTAAGGACCGAACACCCTCACCCCCTGAGCCCCCACCCCATGACAACAGGTTATTCTCCCCCAAAGCCGCTGTCACATTTTAAGGCAGCTTAGCGGCATTCTCGCTGAACATCTTCTTGTCATTCATTCACAGGGATCTTTGATTTTGCAGAAAAGCACTGCAGTCCATTTAACGTGGTTTCCTATGGCTCACAGGCTCACATTCACATCTGTGCAGTTTCAACCGCTGCGTTTTTTCTGAAAGGGTCAGAGACTTTTTTGCCCGCAGCAGGTTGTGTTTTTTGTTCCATAGACTTCAATGGAAACGCAGCAGAGACTCATCAGAAGTGCAGTGCCTGCGTTTTTGATGCATCTCCGCTGGTTTCTCTTGCATGACAACAATTGCCTCCAAAAACGTGTTAAAAAAAAAAAGCAAAATGCACGGGGAAAAACGCATCCAGCTCAACCTGCATAGGTTTGTACCTAGCTTTAGAGTCTGCTGATCAGTGCACTCATAGTCCTTTGAATCTTCCTCCAGCTTTCTGACTGAAAGCCCATATGGAGGTATGGGTAGAAAGCTGGTAGAAGAGTGTGCAGGAGTCTGAAATTGCGTCCTCGAATCCATTGATCACACAGGTGCAATACTTTTCAGGCTCCTGTGTAAAAAAAAAAAAAAAATGCACATTTTTTTTACCTGCAAAAATATGTGCATTTATTTATTTTTACTCAAAGGTGAACTTGGCCTTTAGAAGTGATTTTTGTTATTTTAGATCTTTCAAACCAGCAGCACAAATGGACTTGCACTTGAAGGTGCCTCCATATGTTGCCACATCTAAAACCTGGTTTTAATGCAAATACTGACTTCAGCTCTGAAAGCTCCCCAACTCCCCTTTTCCTCACTGCTGGTCCCTATCTATGGAGAAAAGTCTCATAGACCAGTAGTGAGGGGAGGACGGCAGAAAGGGTGGGCGTGAGCTTAACCACAGGATGTGGTAAATATTTGCACAGCAGAACACTGTCTAGGAATGTCAGGTTTTGGGGCTTTCTACAAAACGCATACAACACATGCATCCAAGTTTAGACGATTTTCATGTCTGCTGTCAGTGTTGATGTTCTAAAGTGTCTACAGGCTCACTTTAAGGCAGAAGTGTAAAGTTTGTAGTCCCTGTGGGCTACTCACGAGCCATGATTTAGGGACAGGTAGAACCATGTTAAATGAGTCAAGACTTGGTACTGTAGAGGGCCTATCAGTTCTCCGTCAGTTCTCTGTCGGACCCAGTGCCTGGTATGATGTTTGTAATGAGGTATTTGGGTGCAGAATATTCTGTGTTCAGGCCCCTTTATGCATTGGGGCTGTAAATTCCAGGCTGGCAATGTTCAACTGAGGTAGACTTCATGCTGGTTTTTGGTTGGTAACATCACTGCTGCTAGGGCTCATTACATAAAACAGCCATCCAGAAATCGGTCTGGTTCCTGTATTGCACATGCACAACCCCTCCCTTAAAGAGAAAATCCAGTTGTTGTTTAAAATAATTAAAAAGTCAGCAGCTACAATTACTGTAGCCGCTGACTTTTAAGAAACAGTCCCTTACTAGCCCAAGGATCCAGCACTGTCTTCACCTGAGCCAGTTCTTTGGCACTCTTCGGATCCCCAGCACTGCCTTCTTGGCTGTGAGAGTCAGCTGTGACCTCCTGCTGTTTCACAGCTGGCTCTCCACTGCACATGCGCAAGATCACGCTGCACTGTCCGATTGGTCCCACAGCCTCCTAGGCAAGAATTGCAGGAGTGGGTACCTGTTGGAAAAAGGTACCCACTCCCAAAAACAAAATTAAAAAAAAAAAACAAATATGGTGGATGGGTTGGGGAGGGAGATTAGCAGTACTTTCAATTTTAGGCTGGGTTCACACTTGCCGTGGCTCACAGCAGGGGGTCCGATGCGTCCCTGTGCATTGATTCAGGTGCGAATCGAGTCCGAATTTCTGCCTGAATTCGCACCTGATTCGGAGCCAAAGATGCACAGGATCCTTCTGCAGTTCGGACCACGACCACCCCGTGATGTGTGAACTGGCTCTATTGAGAGCCGGTCACACTCTCCCGTCATGTGAATTGAATGTGGGGAAACCCACACCCAATTTGCATAAGTGTGAACCCGGCCTAAAGTGAAGTCCTTTCTGCTTTAAGGACCCATGAGGACTTTTTGTGCACTGATTTAATATATACCTGGCTTGTATATCCTTTTTTTATTTCTAGCTGAAAGATTGACAGAAATGTGAAAAAATGTATTTTAGACATCACTGGTATTCAATTTTTTTTTTAGGTTTGTTTTTTTTTTTCCCCCCAAATTCTATCACTATTTCTTTCTTTGTTCTTTCTTTGTTCTGTTTCTGTTTCTTCTTTCCCCCAAAGCTGCTATTTATTTTATCTTTAGACCTCTTGCACACTGCAGCTTGAGAAAGCTCAGTACAGCGTTTCTTTTGTTTTTCGTTTTTTTTTTTTTTTTTCATTTTTTTTCTTACTGACAATGTGCCTGTACACACAAGCACGTGAACAGATGCTGCGTATTCGTAACTAAAACAAAAAAAAAAGATATAATATAAAAGTCTGCGTTCCCGGTCAGTATTTTGCACCAGTATGCACAAATACGCACATATGAGCAATAAATATTAATGGATTTTGCATATGTGCAAATACCCTCTTAAATATGTGTGAATACGCTCGGCGCAAATGCCTGAGACTACGTCCAGAAATGCTGATGCTCACACATCATGTGTGCAAGAGGCCTTAATTGGTTAATCATTTTATTTTTTTAATCCTTTTTACTGGTTCAACACGTATTTACTAATAATACAACATTAAAGGTGAATAATAGTGTTTGTTTTCTAGCTGGATTCTGCAAACAGTCAATATAGAATGCATTTAAACTGTTTTTACTTTTCAGATAACAGAACATACCACTTTCAGGCAGAGGATGAGCAGGATTATATAGCGTAAGTGAGCCTTATATGGAATTATGTGTAAAGTAAGTGTGGAGATGAAAAGAATAATATAATAGAAAACCTCATGGGGGGGATGTGTTACCTCCCTGAGGCTTTTCTGCTCTGTTAATTTATTCCGTAGTATAATAGTGAATTGAAAACTGTTTCTGTAATTGCCTGTGCTATGCCTGTCTCACTCCATAGTAACTTCTGTCAAGGGAATAATTGGCAATAGAAAACCATGCAGCTCCTATGAGATCCCACGTTATCTGGGGACCCTGTTAAGCTGGGTACACTCTAAAGAAAATCAGGCAAACGATCGTCCGGTTTTCCTGGATGTTTCACAGAAGATGAAAACGAGGATGGTACTAATTGTATGAAAATTCTCGTATAACAAAGGCTTTTTTTTTTGTTTGACTTGCTGTTTATTGTTTCTGATCATGGGCAGTGTTTCGTGTCTGATTTTTCTCATCCGAAAACGGTACGCATTAAACAAAAATCGTTAGTTCTGTTCACATACGAGAAAACGTTCAAAGTTTGTCCCTTTTGGAAATTTTCGCTTGTAAAATCTGAATCAGATGTCAAAATCAAACAATCGTTCCTCGTACAGAATTTTTTTTACCGATTTTCTCATAGTGTGCACCTTACTTTACTGGTAGTGCAGAATGATTGGTGAACGACTGGTCTGGGGGTTAGGGGACATTTTTCCCTCAGTTCTGTACAAGCACCATATGTTGGTCTTGTGGCACGGAGTGGAAAAGCGTGCCCATTCAGAAGTTTAAAAAAAAAATGCAACCAGGTAGGCTTTTTAACGCAGGGTGGACATGCCATGGCTCTTCTGCTTTTAACCTTTTCAAGCCGGCGCCTCCCAGCCTTTTAAAGGTTTATGACACTGGGAGGCCTGGTGGGGCTTAAGAGCACGTGTCCGCCGTTATTGGCTCCCATGGTGGTCACATGATCCAAAAACTTTCAGTAAAAGTAAGCCGGAAAGCCCTTAAAACTATATCTGGCGAGGACTGAACTTACTGTTTTGGCGCTACCATTGAGCTAAAGAACTTGTCACACCAGCTAGGCATGAAGCAAGCATATGTGACAATCAAATGTAAGTAGGTGTAACCCTTCTCACTAAAATCTTATAACCTTTACCTTGTAAATTTAATTTCAAAAGTCATTGTCGGTCTTTTATAGAGAGAAACAGTCTGTCCCTCTTTTCCAATTCCTGTGCTGTGTTGTCCAATGGAGACTATACGTGGCTGTGCTGACAGACATTACTCAGACATGTTTGGTAGTTGCCACCATTCGGTAGCCAACCCTGAGCAATGATGTGCTTGTAGACAGGAAGTGGCTGTAAAGAGACCAGAGGAGAGTTCTAAAAGAGGAACACTTCAATTGTTTCTGATACACAGTGCTTTAGCGAATTAAATGTTATTCAGTTAGGGTTTAGTTCTCCTTATATTAAAGTGGTAATAAACCGCAAAAAAAATAATTAAAAAATTTGGTGGGTTTTAAGTCATAATGTGCTAGTATGCACTGCACACTAGCACA
Organism: Lithobates septentrionalis; assembly: GCA_037952835.1. Taxonomy (NCBI): domain Eukaryota; kingdom Metazoa; phylum Chordata; class Amphibia; order Anura; family Ranidae; genus Lithobates; species Lithobates septentrionalis. The sequence continues at coordinate 2,642,198 of JBBDGP010000459.1, forward strand.
TTATGACAGACTTACCTGAAAACGAAGCTCTCCAGCGGCGCGCTGTCACCGTTCTAGGAACTTCCATCTTCACCCGGTCTTTCTTCCGGGTCTGCGGGCTTTGGGTGCTTTTATGGCCAAGCCGTGATGAAGTCCCTCCTGCACGTGCGTGAGGGAGTCACGGCCGCGACATGGAGATCTGAATACATGGCACAATCCATTCAGAGCTCAGCACGCATGTGCTGGTGATGTCACCGGCTGCTGCTAAAGTAAATATCTCCTAAATAGTGCTCATTTATACATTTTATACGTTTTATTATAGGCTTACCTATAGGTAAAAATCAACCACCTGACCTTACTACCACTTTAACCACTTGACACCAAATCACGTAAAAAAGGAACATTATTTGGCTTCAAGTGGTTAAACCGGAGTGATGCCTGCAGCCACAGCTGCGAGCATCACCTCTGTACCGTTTATTAGAGCCGACAGTCGGCTCTCTTGTAATAGCAACGCAATGTGGCTAAGCAATCGCTCAGCTGTTATTACAAGCAGCGGGAAGGGACCCCCGCCTTCCGCTGCTCGCCCGGGCTCTCCTGTCCCACCCTGATACCTGAGCGATCAGCCCGCACGTTCGTTGGCTGGCCGGAGACCCGAGCTAAGCCAGAATCTGCTTTGATCAGGTCTCGGATGTGGTAACACAGAAGCGACGTCATGAAATCACTTCCGGTTTACTGGCATCCTTTTTTTGAAGATTGAAAGTATTCAAAACGCAGATCTTGGCATTTTAAATGCTTTTAAGTGCAAAGGAGGGATTTGGGGTCTTATAGACCCAAGATCCCTCCATAAGGAGTATCCGATCATGAGCAGTAATTCTAGCACTAGACCTCCTCTGTAAATCTGAAGTGGTAACCTGTAAAGGCTTTTAAAGCGTCGCATTCCAATTTACGTAGTTTGCCGCCGTTTTGCTGGCGTTTGCAATTTTAAAGCGTGACATATGTTTGGTATCTACTCGGCGTGACATCATCTTTTATATTTTACAAAAAAACTGCATTAAGTATTGTGGGGGTTTTTTTGCATTAAAATTTTAAAATGTTTTTTTTTTTTCCCCAAAACTGCGTTTTGAAAAACCGCTGCACAAATACTGTGTGACATAAAAAATTGCAAAACCCACCAATTTATTCTCTAGGACCACTGCTTTAAACTATATATATATATATATATATATATATATATATATATATATATATATATATATATATATATATAATGTTTGGGGGTTCTAACTAATTTTCTAGCAAAAAAAGAAAAACTGATTTTCACATGTCAACAAAAAGTGCCAGAAAATGCCTGGCCTTCAACTGGTTAAGAACGGTTTGTAGTGTACTTTTAAAATGTTGTTTGCTTTAGGTCAGGCACATTTATGCTGGTCTTTAAAAGAAGTATACAGTGGATATAAAAAGACTACACACCCCTGTTAAAATGTCAGGTTTCTGTGATGTAAAAAAAGAGACAAAGATAAATAATTTCAGAACTTTTTCCACGTTTTAATGTGACCTATAAACTGTACAACTCAATTGAAAAACAAACTGAAATCTTTTAGGTGGAGGAAAGTAAAAATAAAAAACTAAAATAATATGGTTGCATAAGTGTGCACACCCTTAAACTAATACTTTGTTGAAGGACCTATTGATTTTTATTACAGGACTCCGTCTTTTTGGGTACGAGTCTATTAGCATGGCACATCTTGACTTGGCAATATTTGCCCACTCTTCTTTGCAAAAACATTCCAAATCTGTAAGATTGTGAGGGCATCTCCTGTGCACAGCCCTCTTCAGATCACCCCACAGATTTTCAATCGGATTCAGGTCTGGGCTCTGGCTAGGCCCTTCCAAAACTCTGAATCTTCTTCTGGTGAAGCCATTCCTTTGTTTTTAATTTGGATGTATGTTTTGGGTCGTTGTCTTGCTGAAAGATGAAGTTCCTCCTCATGTTCAGCTTTCAACCAGAAGCCTGAAGGTTTTGTGCCAATGGTGGACAGATCAGACACTTTTGACACATTTTTGGGACCATTGACATTTATACAGCGATCAGTGTTATAAAAATGCACTGATTACTGTGTAAATGTCACTTGCAGGGAAGGGGTTAACACTAGGGGGCGATCAAGGGGTTTCTCCCAGCAGAGCCGCTTTGCCAACGTATATCGATGCGAGCCATTCGGCAAGTGGGTAATGTTGCTGTAGGCCTCTTGGCAGCCTCCCTGACCAGTTTTCTTCTCGTTTTTTCATCAATTTTGGAGGGACATCCAGTTCTTGGTAATGTCACTTGATGATGGCTGTCTTCACTGTGTTGCATAGTATATCTAATGCCTTGGAAATTCTTTTGTACCCATCTCCTGACTGATATATTTTAACAATGCGACCCTCTGATGCTTTATAAGCTCTCTGCCGACCATGACTTTTGCTGTAGGATGCGACAAGAAAATGTCTGGAAAGACCTACTAGAACAGCTGAACTTTATTTGAGGTTAATCAGAGGCACTTTTAATGAGGGAAGGTGTGTAATGACTCCTATTTAACATGAGTTTGAATGTGATTGCTTAATTCTGAACACAGCTACATCCCAAGTTATAAGAGGGTGTGCACACTTATGCAACCACATTATTTTAGTTTTTTATTTTTGCTTCCCAACCCTAATAATAAGGGGCGTGTAGACTTTTTATATCCACTGTATTTTTGAGAATAATTAAATTTTGAATGTGAAGGCCTCTTCTTTTAAAGAAATTTATTATTTTTATTTTGTTTTGTCCGGCTTTTCACAGTTGGATTTCAGTGTTAACTAACAGCAAAGAAGAAGCTCTTAACATGGCATTCCGTGGAGATCAGAGTTCGGGAGAGAGCAGTTTAGAGGACTTGACTAAAGCCATTATTGAAGATGTACAGAAAACACCAGGAAATTATGTCTGCTGTGATTGTGGGTCACAAGGTAACATTAAAGTGATGGTAAAGTCTCTGTTATTTAGAAAAAAAAAAAAAAAACATGTTATACATCCCTCCTCTGTGCAGTGGATTTGCACAGGGTAGCCTGGATCATCCTCTTTTCGCGTCCCTCCCTGTTCCTGGCCCCTCCTTCCTATCAAGCAGCTTACTATGGGGGCAATCGAGCCGAGCTGCAGCTCCGTTTATCCATTAAGACACGGAGCTGCCGTTCGTCCCCCATCCTCTCTCTCCTGATTTGGCTAAATGACTTTGACAGCAGCGGCAGCCAATGCTGCCGCTGCTGTGTCTCAGCCAATCAGGAGGGAGAGTCTCGGGCGGCCGAGGGACTCATGGACATCATTGGAGAGAGATGGGGCTCAGGTAAGTGTAATTGGTTGGTGTTAGGGCGGCTGCTACACACAGAAGGCTTTTTATCTTAATGCCGATTTAATTTCCTGAAACTTGCAGAGGGCACTTTCCTAATGACAGCTTGTGGGTGGCGTCTCTCAGCTTTAGAGTTGCTGTACTCTGGGGTGCCTCATTCACAGCAGAGAACTGCTGCACCACGGATGCTTTGGAAGGAGGGGGAGAAGTATTCATTGCTGTGTTATAAGAGAAGTGTGGGATTTAAAAAAATTAAATAAACACATACTGACCTAGGTGGATGTAGCTTGGATCTGATCTGCATCCGTCCCCTCCACCTCTACCCTGAGGAACTGACTGTCAGTCACTGACTCTCTGCTCCGCCCTTCGAAATTTGGCCAGTTCTGCAGGGCCCCGCCAAATTTTGATCCATGTATGGCTGCCCCCATTCAACAGAAGTCAGTCGTTAGATTGCTTGTGGAAGGGGATGGTTGGGAAAAAAAATTTGAATCAGTGGCTGCAGCTGCCGATCAGTGTATTCTGACAACAGAGGAGTCCCGCTGTCTATGTGGGAAGGATTCCTCTATCCACATCGCTTGTGTGAATGGAGGAATCCATTCATTTTTTATTGATCAGCCTGAGTCTTCTGTGGCCTCGCTATATTTATTGAAGTGACATGTCCTTGCCAAAATGTATTTTTCTACATAACTGCAGCACCCATTACCACACTAAGTGTAACCTTTCCTAATGGATTCTCAAGAATTTAATACAGAGAAAAAAAAATTGGGACGTCCATCTACAAAGGAGTGACACCTTTAATGACACCAATCCCTAAAAATTCATATAAGCTTTAAATCTGAACTGTTAAAAAATAAATGCTATTAGGGTGCCTCCTTTATATCCGGGGGTTAATGCCTGTTTAGTGTAGAGCAGTGGTTCTCAACTCCTGTCCTCAGGACCCACCAACAGGCCAGGTTTGCAGGATAACTGAAATACATCACAGGTGATATAATTTGTTGCTCGGTGATTGCAGTATTCTAGTCTGCATCTCCGCAAGGTAATACATAAAACCTGGCCTGTTAGTGGGTTCTGAGGACAGGAGTTGAGAACCACTGGTGTAGGGGGTGTAATGCAGAGGAATTACCTGGTTCCTCTCTCCTAGAGTTGCCACCTCATCCCTTTAAACCCGAACACATATGAATTACACAGGTTCTGAGGCTAATTAAATGCAGATAAGGCACCAAGTGAGTTTAATTACCACCTTAAACAGCCACAGAACCTGTATAATTAATATGTGTTCGGGTTTAAAGGGATGAGGTGGTAACCCTACTCTGTCCTGATACAGCTGGCAAACTTTTTCATGGCTCCTCCAGCCCTGGAATGTTGGTGGGCCCTCAATGGCATCGCATATAAAGTAGGACCAGCCATTGCCGCTGGTACTACATTGTATGTTATGACATCAGTGAGGAGACAGCCACATGACAAGAAGAAGAGAAGCGGCTTTGAGGATTCGTTTGTCCATCCAGGAAGCCTGTGGGGACTGAGGAATAAGGTGAAAATTCTTTCTATTACATCCCCTATAGACTAAACAGCCCTCAAAGGTGCCTCCAGTAACTGTAATAAACTGCTTACTCCAAGGTTCATGAAAAGGATGCTCAGCCACAATTTAAGGTTTGAAGAAGGGAGGCTTAACCTTTTTATTGCATAATAGGGTTCTTTAATTTTAGAGCTTTAAAAATGTAGAACTCCATCCTCCGGAAGTGGTACTAGCTGAGAGTTTTAATAGTCTTGAGTTTTTCTTTTCTGCCTCTAAACGCCCCTGCATATTAGACTGGGGGGTTCATTTACTAAAGGCAACACCACTTTGCACTACAAGTGCACTTGGGAGGATATTTGGAAGTGCAGTTGCTGTAGATCTGAGGGGGACATGCAAGGAAAATTAAACAAAATTTTTGCTTGTACATGATTAGATGATAAAATCAGCAGAGCTTCCCCTAATTTCAGATCTCCCCCTCAGATCTACAGCGACTGCACTTGTAGTGCAAAGTGGATTTGCGATTAGTAAATCAACCCCTATGTATCCATGCACACACAGGCGTTTAGAAGCAAAAAAAAAGGAGCAGCTGCATTTTGGCAGAAAAAGCTCTTGACGCATGTAAACACTAGGCTCGTTTTGGTCTTGAGTGTTAATTTCAGTGCCCAGAATCAATGATGATAATCAATTATTATTCTGGCCAATGAAATTAAATAACACTCAAGCGCTTGACATGCCAAAAATGCAGCTGCCAGAAGGAAAGGAATCTAGAAGAGATGGCCAAAAGGCACGTGTGCATGAGGCCTTAAAGGGCTTTTTTCCCCCCAAGAAAAAAAAGTGAATGGTAGTTTGTTATTATTTATGCCTTGGACTTTATTAAAAAAAAAGATTTTTGGGTAAAACACTTTAAAGTAGAACTATAGGCAAAACGTTTTTTTTTTTTCATTGGCTAGAGCAAGGGAGAGTTATAACCCCTGTCAGATTTTTTTTTCCACCACCTGTGTCCCATTGTGGAGATTTCCCTTCACTTCCTGTCCAGGAAGTGAGAGGAAATCCCTGCAATTTAAGGAAATTCCTTGGAGACCCCCAGGTCACTAGAACTAGTGGAAGATTTACCCTCTATTACTTTTCTGGGGACAACCCAATTTTTGGGATTTTCACTTTCAATGATAATGATAAATGGGACAAATAGAGAGAGTGCATCTCCTTAACGGGAGAGCAGGCAGCAATAAAAACTGACAGATGTTCTTATCCCTTTCCCCTCTATCCAAAACTAAAAGAAAAGTTTTGCCTTTAGTTATGCTTTAATTTTATGAAACTCTCCAGGGGACCAAGTGCCTGTAGTAATTGGTCTTGTACTGACTGGTGACCCAATGTCCCCAAAACACACTGCATGCTGGCTGTACCTTCCTGTGGGGGGGAGCTCCAGACTGGCAGTACTGCTGTCCAGAGGTGTCTGCTTTACTACTTCATACAGAATGCAGTCTTCCTAAGACAGGAAGTGGGTCACTGGCTGGATCACCAGGTGAAATAAAGGAAATGAAGTATAAGAGCGGGTTCACACCTGTGCGAATTGGATGCGCATTTCTCCGCATCCAATTCGCATAGCAGGAGAATGTGACTGGCTCCCTATGGGGCCAGTTACAGTGCCGAATTCAGGCATAGAATCGGCCCTGATTCGTCCCTGAAACAAGGAAAAGGGACACACAGTGCTCCTGTGCGATCCGCAGTGGGTTACAGTGTGAACCCGGCCTAAAAAAATAAATGCAGCCACCACATCTAAGGACTGGCAAGCTGCTACCGCTTTAAGTAAAACGGTACTAATGAATCGCCATTATTTTCACAAATGGGTAGATACTGCCATCTGGTGGATAAATTATATAATGCATATTTCCATTTTTAATCCGTAGAAAGGTGAAAAATGTAGTTGTTTTTAGTCAGTTATATTCTAAAGCCTCCCTTTAGGCATGTGGCAGAAATGAATAGTGACAATGCACCCCTTCCCCATAATGCTCATTTTTTGTAGGGAGTGTCCTCATTTAGCTGCTTGCATTATAAATAATAATATTGGTAAGGGGGCAGCCACACAACCCCAAAAGAGGAGCAGCTTCAGAGGACTGGTCATCCGTCAGGGAGGAAGCCTGCGGGACCATAAAATAAGGTAAATAATACACTCTGGTAAGGCTGCCCTTGACTAAACAAGTAGTATATCCTGTATCTAGGGCAAGGTTTCTCATCTAGGGTTCCTCCAGAAGTTCCTAGGGGTACCTTGAGCAATAAGCAATTTCTGCCCCTCAGATAAGTTCCCACTGACACCATTGATTTTTGTAGCTATCTATATTCTTCTCAATGACCACAAGTGTATGGAGCATTCTTCCCACTGACCATCACACTAATGTGGCACAGGCTGCTTCCACAATACAGTTTTAACATTCTATAAGTGCAGCCCTGACTCTGCATTTAAAGGTCTTCTTAAGATTCCAGCACAAAATACTGTCCCTGCTGGCAGAGGGGGGAGAGAGAGAGGTGTGCCTTTTTTTTTTTATTGATTTCAAGCATAATCAGAACACATTCTAATTACAACATACAAGCCTGTTCACAACATATTAGTAAATTAACTTTTTTAAAACCTGGATTACTAGATTATTTATTATTCCCACTATCACCACCTGCAGACTGTAAGAGGCTGTAAGTAAACATGAAGATTTCATTGACAATATTACTAATCTACCTTTTTAAAAAAAGAAAAGCGTGTTTTCAAAAATGTAAATTATTGTCCCGATCATACATAAATCAGTAGTATACAGTATCTCACAAAAGTAAGTACACCCCTCACATTTTTGTAAATATTTTATTATCTTTTCATGTGACAACACTGAAGAAATGACACTTTGCTACAATGTAAAGTAGTGAGTGTACAGCTTGTATAACAGTGTAAATTTGCTGTCCCCTCAAATTAACTCAACACACAGCCATTATTGTCTAAACCGCTGGAAACAAAAGTAAGTATACCCCTAAGTGAAAATGTCCAAATTGGGCCCAAAGTGTCAATATTTTGTGTGGCCACCATTATTTTCCAGCACTGCCTTAACCCTCTTGGGCATGGAGTTCACCAGAGCTTCACAGGTTGCCACTGGAGTCGTCTTCCACTCCTCCATGACGACATCACAGAGCTGCTGGATGTTAGAGACCATCCGCTCCTCCACTTTCCGTTTGAGGATGCCCCACAGATGTTCAATAGGGTTTAGGTCTGGAGACATGCTTGGCCAGTCCTTCACCTTTAGCCTCAGCTTCTTTAGCAAGGCAGTGGTCGTCTTGGAGGTGTGTTTGGGGTCGTTAGCATGTTAGAATAGTGCCCTGTGGCCCAGTCTCCGAAGGGAGGGGATCATGCTCTGCTTCAGTATATCACAGTACATGTTGGCATTCATGGTTCCCTTAATGAACTGTAGCTCCCCAGTGCCGGCAGCACTCATGCAGCCCCAAACCATGACACTCCCACCACCATGATTGACTGCAGGCAAGACACACTTGTCTTTGTATTCCTCACCTGATTGCCGCCCCACACGCTTGACTCCATCTGAACCAAATAAGTTTATCTTGGTCTCATCAGGCCACAAGACATGGTTCCAGTAATCCTTGTCCTTAGTTTGCTTGTCTTCAGCAAACTGCAGGCTTTCTTGTGCATCATCTTTAGAAGAGGCTTCCTTCTGGGACGACAGCCATGCAGGCCAATTTGATGCAGTGTGCAGCATATGGTCTGAGCACTGACAGGCTGACCCCCCCACCCCTTCAACCTCTGCAGTAATGCTGGCAGCACTCATACGTCTATTTCCCAAAGACAACCTCTGGATATGACGCTGAGCACGTGCACTCAACTTCTTTGGTTGACCATGGCGAGGCCTGTTCTGAGTGGAACCTGTCCTGTTAAACCGCTGTATGGTCTTGGCCACCGTGCTGCAGCTCAGTTTCAGGGTCTTGGCAATCTTCTTATAGCCTAGGCCATCTTTATGTAGAGCAACAATTTTTTTTCAGATTCTCAGAGAGTTCTTTGCCATGAGTGCCATGTTAAACTTCCAGTGATCAGTATGAGAGTGAGAGCGATAACACCAAATTTAACACACCTGCTTCCCATTCACACTTAAGACCTTGTAACACTAGAGACTCACATGACACCAGGGAGGGAAAATGGCTAATTGGACCCAATTTGGACATTTTCACTTAGGGGTGTACTCACTTTTGTTGCCAGTGGTTTAGACATTATTGGCTGTGTGTTCAGTTATTTTGAGGGGACAGCAAATGTACACTGTTATACAAGCTGTACACTCACTACTTTACATTGTAGCAAAGTGTCATTTCCTCAGTGTTGTCACATGAAAAGATATAATAAAATATTTACAAAAATGTGAGGGGTGTACTCACTTTTGTGAGATACTGTACATGTAAAACTACTATATGGTCCCTTTAAAGTAGTATTCAGGTGTTAGACTTTCAGAAAGTCAGTATTTGCATAGAATTTCCAAGAACAGCAAGTGAGCATGGTAATGGTTAGACCACACTCCAGATACTGTATGTGGATCTTTTGGTGAATTGTTGGCTTCACTCGGCAATGATAATGGTAGGGATCCATAATGGGGTTTTTTTGTGACACCTAAAGTGATATTAAAGGCAATTATGAAGAAAATAACAAACCTGTTATACTTACCTGGTCTGTGTAGTGGTTTTACACTGATCATCCCTGATCCTCCTCTTATCAGGTCCCCCGCTGGCGCTCCTGGCCCTTCCCTCCTGCCGAGTGCCCCCAAAGCAAGCAGCTTGCATTAGGGGCACCCAAGCAGGCTTGCTCCCCCGTCCCCTCTCTTGTCATTGGCTCACTGGCTGTGATTGACAGCAGTGTGAGCCAATGGCTCCTTCTGCTGTCTCAGCCAATGAGCAGAGAGAGACTGAGCTCTTGTGCACATTGTTGTATTACGATGGGGCTCAGGTAAGTATTTGGGGGGTGGGGTTGCTGAAGGTTTTTTACCTTCATGAATACCTTGAGCCTTTAGAACAACTTTAATATTTGCTGCTGTCAGTATTCAGTAAGTTTTTATTGGTTTTCTTTTAACAACAGTTTAGTTAACAGGACAGTGCAATTAAAAAAGTAAAGCAGTTTAGAACATCAATGAAACAGTGAAAACATTTGGCATAGCGTTTACCAATAATGAGTATAAATATGTAAACCACATTGACATAGATCTAGAGAGAATGTCTCAGAAATGAAGTCCTTTTAATCATGGACCCTAAAAACATAAATCTGACAATATAAGGACCAGGGTGTGGGGTGGGGTCAGGATGGAGAAGAGGTATAGCCCTCAGATGTAGGAAAAGCATAATAATGTCACAGTCAAATTCAGGGACTCTCACTCATTCACACCAGGCACATGTATGCCATGTATTTTGTTACCTTTTATTGCATACACAAATGCCTTTACAGACAAATGTATGTTGTTTTCTATAAGACCTGTTTCTCTGTCTGGTAAAGTCTTTGGTCCCATTCATGTGGAATAGAGTGACGTGGTTACTTTTGCTTCCGTTTTTTTCTTGTTCTCTATTTTAGCCTTTTGTTTGACGCTCCTTTTTTTTTTGTCTTTTACAGATCCAACATGGCTGTCCACTAACTTGGGGATTTTAACATGTATAGAATGTTCCGGCATTCATAGGGAAATGGGCGTCCACATTTCTAGAATCCAGTCTCTGGAATTGGACAAATTAGGCACTTCTGAACTCTTGGTGAGCTTTGTCTTGTGGATTCATCATGGGAGTTGATAGGGGACAGTAAAAGCTGAGCTGCAAAGCCAAACTCAGCATGTCGTGGCTTTGCAAAGGGCGGGGGGGGGGGGGGGGGTTTGGGAGTGTGTGTAAGGTAGATACCTTTTATCCTTTTATGGGTTTATTTTGTTACTTTTGGGATATCTGCTGTCCTGGATATTTTATAGATAGGCAACTCCTATCCTCATATTGATTAGTGGTTCCAAATTAATAATAACTACTGCAGTAGGGAACAGACACAAAAAGATACACTCCGCATCTTTCCACAATAACTGTTCTGCTTTATTTTGATGCAATTGAAGGTTTTTATATACGTGATTACGTAGGTATCACATTATTATTACAATTGTACTTTCATGGTAACAAGGAGCGTAACATAGTGAGGCTAATTCTAATTCAGACTCGAAAGAATGCAAACATGTAAAGAAAACATTATTGGTGTCGTTTGCACAGTGAGGGCAGTGTGCTATGCATACAAATAGAATACAATTCTATACAGAACTTACAAATTTCCTTTACACTGCAATACTTTATACTTTTGACAGCCTAAAATAAACCACATTGGCACCGGGTCAGGCTTCAGTGGCATACAGCTAATTTCCAGTTCGAGTGAAGTTTGGTGCGTAAGCATTTACTTTGCTTTCATTGTTGGTTGCTGATGCTTTTAGATGCAGAACTTTTGTGGCAAGGGTGCGACCTTAGCTGATAGATCATCACACATTAGCAGAGAATGGACTTATAGGCAATGGCAGCACCACCCTTTTGATTCTAATGATTCCTAACCTCTACTGTTAATAAATGAGAGCAGGCTAGAGTGAGCAACTCTGTGGTTTTTGTGGATTTGAGGTATCTGTTGCTCTAAAATCTGAAATTGGGAGATTTGTGAATTGGCATGCATTTGTTATTTTTACTGCTGGTTAAGGAGACCTGTTGCTAGTCCAGAGAAAATATGACTCCATGCACAGTAAACCTGTGACAGCAATGTCAGTAAGTCCAGTGAGCCTCTAACTTTACCTCATGAGCTAACATGGGTGAGAAAACAGACCCATCAAGTGTGCAGGTAGATTGGCAGTATATATCTATTCTCTATAAAGTCTGAGCCCAGAATCTGTTTTGTTAGCCAAAACTTAGACCTAATGAGATCTAAAACATTAGCAGTGGTGGCTAAATTCCACTGGTGCCCACAGAAAATTGAGCTTTAAGGCTTGGTTCACACATAAGCGATGCGGGAACCAGCGTGATTCCAGTGCGGGGTCCCGTATCGCATGTCACTTGCCGGCGATTCACACTGTCGCTCGTGGTGTCGTCGTAAAGTTAATGACACCCCCAGATCAGTTTTCAGATCTCAGTGCGAACTGTCAAACGGGGTAGGAATCGGGTCGCATGGGTACGAACACCCATGTGATTCGATTCCAGTGCGGACCAATAAAAAGGGTCCTTCACCATTTTGGTGTGAGTGCAATGCGATTTCAGCCATACAATTTGTATGGCTGAATTCGCATCGCATGTGATCTGCGCTGCAATGCGGTATGAATCACATGCGATGTCTATCATCACACAAGTGTGAGTCCAGCCTTAGTCTTGAACGGACTAAGACTTTAAACAACCTTGGGTTCTATATATGTTCTCACTGTTGGTTTTGTTTTTTTAATTACAGCTGGCCAAGAATGTAGGAAACAATAGCTTCAATGAAATAATGGAAGGGAATTTACCCACTCCGTCACCAAAACCTACTCCTTCCAGTGATATGTAAGTATTAAGAAATAAGGTGGAAGTTTCTCTGCCTAGGTACCGTAAAGGCAGCCACTGTGTGCTCTGAGCCAAGGTAAACAGCGCCAGTTTACTAGGAACACGTGATACCACTAACAGGTAAATCTGAGCTGTTGAGACTGGTGCTTGCCCGTTTATCCACTTGACCTGCGGAAGATTTACCCCTTTTCATGACCAGGCCATTTTTTGCGATACTTTACTGCGTCACTTTAACTGACAATAGCGAGGTCGTGCGAACCGGTATACAAATAAAGTCTGTCATTTTTTTTCGCACAAATAGAGCTTTCTTTTGGTGGTGTTTGATCACCACTGCGTTTTTTTTTTTTTTGCACTATACTATAAACAAAACACTGGAATCTTTTTTTTTTTTTTTTTTAACTAGTAATGGCGGTGATCAGAGACTTATTGCGGCGGACAATCGGACACAAACTGACACTTTGCTGGATCCAGTGACACTAAGGGCACTTTCACACTGACATTCGGGGGCATCAGCGGTTTTAGCGGCGCTTTACTGTAGTTTTAGAGGCGCTTTTCGGCCAAAGCAGGGTGCTTTTAACCCCCGCTAGCAGCCGAATAAAGGGTTAAAATTGCCCGCAAAGCGCCGCTGCCCATTGATTTCAATGGGAAGGGACGCTTTAGGAGCAGTGTATACACCGCTCCTAAGGTGCCTCAAAGATGCTGCTTGCAGGACTTTTTTTAACGTCCTGCCAGCGCAGCGCCCAAGTGTGAAAGCACTCTGGCTTTCACACTGGGATTACAGATGAGGCATTTTTCAGGCGCTTTACAGGCGCTATTTTTTAGCGCTAAAGCGCTTGAAAAACACCTCCAATGTGAAAGAGGTCTTATACAGTGATCAGTGCTAAAAAATATGCACCGTCACTGTACTAATGACACTGGCTGGGAAGGGGTTAGACATCTAGGGCGATTATAGGGTTATCTGTGTGCCTAACCAGTGTTACCTTCACTAGGTGAAGAGATGGATTCTAGTCCTTGCTTTGCAGGAACACAGAATCCATCCCTGGCCCCCTGTCAGAACGGCGAGCTGTCTTTACATAGGCAGATCCCTGTTCTATGTGTATTCCAGACGATCCCTGGCACCCGCAGATAGGTTTTCGCTGTGAATATTCACATCAGAAGTGGCCCGCCAGCAGTGCTCGCTTGCTCCTTGCAGGCAGAAATGCAGAATCATATATAATATATGATTTTGCACAGGAGACGCCACCCTGTAGCAGTAAAACTGCTATGGGGCGGACAACAAGTGGTTATCCACTCTCCTTAATCTGTGGGCATATCAAAGTAAGCCTGTTACTTTTCCGCAAAGGTAGAGGTTCACTTCCCCTCTTCGTTGTAGGTACTTACCTTCACACACTGCCCCATTCTCCACCTTGTGCCCCGTGAAATATCTGGTACTTCCAAGTATGGGAGAGCATGTGATCCTTGCTCCGTCCTTCCAGGATGCTGTCCATTTACCAGGCCCAAGCAATATCGTATGGAGGGCTGGTCTTAAGAGCCAAGTAAGCTCAGAGGTCTTAATCAGGACTCCAGCAAGCAGGGCAGTCAGTAGCAGGTGTGCTATCAAGAGAACCTGTTACTTTCCCCTAAATCGTCAAAGTGGCAGGTTCAGTTAAGCCCAACAACACAATGCAAGGACCTAATTTGCACATGTATTTGAGGAATTCCTTACTATTTCCTTCATTACCTATAGAACATGAACAGATTTTTCCCATCAGCTCAATGACTGATTCTTTGTGTGAAATTTCTCTTCAACATGGTAATCACATCTACTAAATGGAATCAGTCCATCACCATTATTGCCATGCTGTATTTATTGTATGTCTTTTATCTTTAGGACTGCACGTAAAGAATACATCACAGCCAAGTATGTGGAACATAAGTATAGCCGGAAGATGTGCGCTTCAGGAGCAGAGAAACTCGGCGAGCTTCTGGAGGCTGTGAAATCGAGGGATTTACTTGCACTAATTCAAGTCTATGCAGAAGGAGTAGAGCTTATGGAACCACTGGTAGAATCTGGACAGGTACTGTCAGTATGATTATTATTACACTGCTTAAAGGATGAGTTCACTTTTCAGAGCATGCTACACATTACACCCATAATTCAGGTGCAACATGCTCCAGACCTGACATTCTTGCACTCACTGTCGCATTTTAAAAAAGCGTGGCGATGTGGGGCTTTGCCCACATGGCCATGTCATTCATTCACATCAATCTGTGAATAAGAGAACTATAAGTACCACCATCCATTGTGGCTGACGGCTTGTAGTTTCCAATGAACTGCGAGGGTGCTGATAAGCAGGTACAGGCGGAAAGCTGTAGGGCATGTCTGCAGGATCCTGACATTGCACCACTGATCTTGCATGAAATGCTCTCTAGGCTCCTTTACGAAAAAATAAATGCACATTTTTTTCCCTGCAAAAATGTGCATTTATTATTTTTTCCCAAAAGATGGACTTAGCCTTTAAAAGTAACCTTTGCTGACAGAAATACAGATTCTGCTATTGACTTCTTCTGAATTTGCTACTTGCCTGGCTGTCATGCTGATCTAGTGTCTTTAGAACTGACATGCAATAAGCATACTTGTTGGTTGGTGACTTGGAAAGTACTGAAGACATTGGCAGCTAGGAAAAGTGAACTATGCCAGCCTCCATGCTTCCTCCAGTATAGGTCTCCTAATAGTGGTTGGCCAATAATTCCAATATGCCTGATAATTAGTGTCCCCCTGGTCAACTGGTAATAACTGGTGGTCATCTGCTGCCCTTAAATAGAAAGCATAATGCTCTGTCTGTCCAAAAATCTGATTTTCCTGTCCAATTCTACTGCATTAAAGTGCTCACGTATTCTTGGTGATTAAGCCAAAGTTGAAATTGAAGGCATATATGCACAGATTTTGATATAAAGGAGAATGTCTCTAAAGTAAAAAAAAAAAAAAAACAGTCATCCACTCTCTGAGCACCTTCAATTGACACATTGGGTGTTGATTTACTAAAACTGGTGCACACAGAATCTGGTTTAGCTATGCATAGTAGCCAATCCGCATCTAACGTCAACTTGTTGAATTAAGCTTTGACAATAAAACCTAGAAGCTGATTGGCACACTACAGCCGATTGAAACATGGCTGCGGTGTCGATATCGCTGGATTCCAGGACAGGTAAGTGTCCTAATATTAAAAGTCAGCAGCTACAGTGTGTGTAACTGCTGATTTTTAATTTTTGTAGGGGGAGGCCGGAACACCGCTTTAATTACGCATTAACTGACATCTCAGGGAAAGTTTTTGTCGTGTTGTGAACGATGACCAATGTAATTTAATTATTTTGTTTTTAAAAATAATTGTTTTCTGAATTTGCAGGAGCCAGGTGAAACCGCTCTCCACTTTGCAGTGCGCACTGCTGACCAGACCTCCCTGCCCTTAGTTGACTTCATAGTACAAAACTGGTGAGGATTATTAATATTTTTTTAATTATCGTACATGTATACACGCACTCCTACATGTAGAATCAGTCTCATGCCTGAGGTTTCAAACATTGTTACATTTTAGTTTTCTCCATATTTTCTGCATCAGTAGTGGCTATACAGGTACAAAGGTCTATGCTACAAAGATTCCATTTGTTATGATGCTTTTACTTCATTTGTGGCCATTGTATTACTTGCCCTAGTTTCTATCTTTTATATTTTTTTAAATCGTGCTTACATTTTCTTAGTTATATTAAACATACTGGAGATGTTAGACCTAAGCTGTGGAAGTTTTGCCTAAAAAGGGCAAGTGAAAGGGCAAAGGACTAGTCACTACTATTGCCTTTATTGCAACAAGCTGTTTCCCCATTACTGGCTTGTTCTGCTCCCCCTGATGACTGAAAGAGGAATATTCATGAAGCAGCAGGAGAAATACAAATCCGCAGAATGAAAGAAGCAGGGAGATTCTTACAATGCATATCCTCAGGTACACCTTCCACTCCAGCAAGAAGAGCAGTAAGCAGCGCAGTAGTGACATTGCCATTTCTCACGCTAAGAGTTTGTCGTGGTACACTTTTTTGTCAAATGTTGCATGTTCCATTCAAACGTATGCAGCTGCTTCCAAAGGTTGGAAAACACAAGAAGAAGAAGAGTAGGTCAAACGCAGTTTCAGAGCTGCCACTTGTACTGCCTAATTAAAGTAAATGGGTTTTGCTAACCTGCATTTGATGTGTGTTGCAAGAAAACAACGCCCATCGACATAACTCCTAAATCTAGTAAGACTAGTGGTCAGAGGCAGCAGTGCAATAGATAAATCCACACTGCAGATATACAGCTGAGTCTGTAGGTAAAGAGGTGCCTAGGCACAGGAAGTTCACTGCTATTTTTAAGGGGGAATCCAAGATCACATTTTTCAGGGTATTGCAAAGGTAGAATTACCATTTTTAGAGTTCAGGTTAGTGTTAAAGCAGTAATAAACCCCCCACAAAAATGTTATATATTGCAGTTTACCAATACTTAGATGTAATAACTGCATTCGTTTTTTTTTTTAAGTTTATTTCACCTAGTAATCCTGTAGCACAGGGGTCATCAACCCTGTCCTCGGGGCCCACTAACAGGCCAAGTTTGCAAGATAACTGAAATACATCACAGGTGATATAATTTGCTGCTCAGTGATTGCAGTATTCTAGTCTACATCTCCCCAAGGTAATACATAAAACCTGGCCTGTTAGTGGGCCCTGAAGACAAGAGTTGATGACCACTGCTGTAGCACACTTCTGTTTTGGGGTGTCTGCTTTCTGGATGAAGTGGCAAAGCAGACACCATTAGAAAGCACATGAAAAATACATGTACATGCATTTTTGGTGTGTGTTTGTATTTAACAACCAGTTTCCTCCTACAAAAACAAACACATGAGGCCACATCAAAAATGTAGAAATGCGCAAAAACGCGCTTCAAAAGCTCACTAAAATACACATGATTATGCAGCGGCACTAGTGTGAACCTAGGCTAACTATGAATTGATAACATGTAAAGGATTTAAAATCATTGCAAATGGACAGTTTTTGTGTGTCACGGTTTTTAGACATTTCACAGGCATGCAGGGTGTTCATGTTTGGTATATATTTACTCGAGACATCTTTTATATTTTACCAAAAAATTGTGTAATATAATGTGTTTGTTTGCACTAAGTTTTTTATTTTAGTGCATTTTTTTTTTTTACTGAAAGTATGTAATTAAAATAAAATTGCAACTGATACCATTTTATTCTATGGGACCTCTGCTTTTAAGAAATATATAATTGTGCTGGTAGAAAAGTGGTTTCATATGCATGGTAATTTTGCTATTGTCTTTTCTATATTTCTGTGTCCGTAGTGGAAACTTAGATAAGCCGAACAGTAAAGGCAACACGGTTCTACACTACTGCTGTATTTATAATAAGCCTGAATGTTTGAAACTGCTTCTGAGGGGAAAACCTACTATTGACCTGGGTGAGTGCTGCCTTCTTGTTGCCTTTCAGTTATGTCTCAATAACTCGTTCCATGCAAATCTATAAAAAAAAAAAAAAGTTTTTTAGCCTGCTTATGTATTCCACTTTAAGCCATTAAATTATTTTCCAGTAAAGTCAGGGTAATAATTGAAAATACTTTTACATACTGAATTGCCATGATCCAAGTGAACGTTGAAATCTTATTGAAGTTTATGATGTTCTGTAGGCTGATTGGTGATAGAGAAGATACTTAGATGGGCACACAGGAAGGGGAGATTTTGTGGTCCCCCCCCCCAAATTGGGTAGTGAGGCAGCCCATCATAGTAATAGACCAGTAACAGTGCATGGGAGGGTGGGAGAAAGTAAGCCAACTCCATCAATACCAAGAAGCATGGGAACCTTGCCCAATCAGAACTTATTGGCGTTCAGACAGAGGTGGAACACTGAAAATACTGCTGGTTCTTGCTGGGAACTTTTTATACTGGTAAGCAGCTGTTTATATATTTTTTTCTTTATAAAGTGATAGGAATCTCAACAGGGAGGACACCAAAAACAGGGGGACTGCCCACCCCTGCCAGAATACACCGGTCAGCGCTTGGAGCCATTGCCTTTCCAACATGCCTGTTCAACAGAAGCCGGCCAGGCTGGTGTACACACGTGCCGAATCTCAGTCGGCTTAAAGCTGAATTAGCAGCTTTTCTAAGGCTCCAGTGGTAACATTTTGCAGAATTATTTGTGTAATTTGGTGATTAGCCAACTTGGAATGCCCCTCTGGATGATGTTTTAAGTCTTGAGACTGCCACATGTGCCTGCAGTACAGTTTAGGTTGATGACCTACCATATAGCAGCCCCCTGGTAGTAAGTTGCACCAGCTGACCTGTGCGATGTGTGGTTCCTTTGGCCAGTGATGTCATTAAAGCGGTTGTATACCCCTCTTTGTGACTTTTACCTACAGGTAAGCCTATAATAAGGCTTACCTGTAGGTAAATTCAATATCTCCTAAACCTGTACAGTTTAGGAGATATTCACCTTGCATGCTGATGTCAGCGGCACATGCACTCTGAAGGTTCGATGGATACTGCCAGAAAATCAAACCCCCTTGCCGTAATGGAGGACTCCCACACATTTGCGGAAGTGACGTCATCCCAGCTCTGGCCACTCACAGCACCAGACCTGCGAACCCGGAAGAAACACAGAGGGAACATGTCAGATCCCTCAGCGATGACCGGGAGGCGGTACGGGGGCTTCGTTCCAAGGTGTGTATTTTCTAATGAGCTAATATGCGATGCATACTAGCTCATTATGTCTTTGCCTTACAGATTCTTTTTTTTTTTCTTTGGTCGGGCATTACAGCCGTTTTAAATTGGCTGGCCCTGAAGAGGCTCCCATGACCAAAGTAGGGGTTGCTGCTCTTTAAAGCAGAACTCCAAGAAAGTCTAGAAATATTTCTTCAAAATTATATAACTGTACATTAATATTCTGCTAGTGCAACTACCTGCTATCTGTTTAAGATTTCACTCCCAGTGTTCTAGTAGTAGAGCTGCATGATTCTGGATAAATCGAGAATCACAATTTATTTGCTTAGAATAAAGATCACGATTCTGAAGAACTTTTTTATTTTAAAGATTTACATAATACTCTTTACTCCAATCAAATGTAATGAAAAATTATGTAATGTGTAAAGAAATAAAAAAATGACCATTAAGTTGTATTAGGGTCTTTTTTTTTTTTTTTTTTTTTTTAGTACTCGCTGCTATAAATTACCGATACCTACCACGACTTTTTTTGTTTACACTTCAACTGCCAGCAAATGGTACAAAGCAATGAAAAGTTATTTTACAAATGAAATAAAAAGATTTAGTTTTATTTAATATTGCGCTTTTTTCAATGTGAAAAAACTATATGTTAAAGGTGTAAAAATATTAATGAACACAGCAAACAACAAAAAAGTTATAATTATTAATAGTTTATAAAATAGAAGTAAATAAAAAATCAGCAGGAAAATAATAATTTAATGGAGGAGGAGAATAAAAAAGGAGTTAATAAGGCTGATTAGAGTAAATTAAGGGTTAATTAGGGGTTAAATAGAGGAACAATTTAACCAAAGAAAATATTTTTACTTGACAAGGTTGCTTTAAACGGACTTCCTTTGCAGACTAAAGTTCATCCCTTTTGATCTGTAAATAAACAGAAGGATGGATAAGAAGATGCAATGTTTCTTTTTATTTGTCTCTTTTAGCCCTGAGGATTGTTGATAATCATTGGCAGCTTTTTTTTTTTTTTTTTTTCCACAGCTGTGAGACCCCCTCTTTCACACTGGGGCGCTTTTCAGGCATTTTAGCACTCATAATAGCCCCTGTAAAGCGCCTCTAACGTCTCCTCAGTGTGAAAGCCTGAGTGCTCTCACACTGGGGCGGTGCGCCTGCAGGACGGGAAAAAAAGTCCTGCAAGCAGCAGCATCTTTGGGGCAGTGTATACAGCGCTCCCAAAACGCCCTGCCCATTGAAATGAATGGGCAGCGGTTCGGCAGCGCCGCAACATGGGTGCTTTTAACCCTTTCTTCGGCCGAAAAGTGCCGCTAATGCCGGCACCGCCCCAGTGTGAAAGTACCCTGAGCAAGGAACGGATTGCTGGATTAAGATCATGTGGGGGTCAAATAGAGATCACGATTGTTGAACGATTAATTGCACAGCTCTAACTTGAAGTTGGGTTGTGAATTGCACAGTACTATAATTATGTGCAGGAAGTAGATAACAGGAAGGCGAGGGCACAGTGTTAACCTCTTTAAAGTGGAACAGACTGAGTAGTCAGAAAATAAAGTCCTGCTAGATCACTTCAGGCTGGCCCCTTTTGCAGGTATAGCTATGTAAAACATTCAAAATGCCTATACTGTTTAAAATCCAGTAATATTCTGTCTCGCCCTGCTCTGCACATGCTCAGTTGCTCTCTATTTTTACGCACTCCCGAGTTTGTAGAGGCTGATCTACTGACAGCCTTAAAGCAGAATTAAACCCTCTTATCCTTTACAGCCAAGGAAGCTGCTTTTGTTCCATCTGCAACTGCCATGGTGCTGCACTTGTGATCAGCTATGACTCCAGCCATTTGATGGTTTAACAATTTGGTTGAGGAAACAAGCAAGTGGTGACAGTTATGGTCGGTTCACACAGGGGCGGCACGACTTGCAGGTCGCCTCACCGAGGCGACCTGCACACGACATGCACGGCGACTTGCAAAACGACTTCTGTATAGAAGTCTATGCAAGTCGCCTCAAGTCGCCCCAAAAGAAGTACAGGAACCTTTTTCTAAGTCGGAGCGACTTGCGTCGCTCCTATTAGAACGGTTCCATTGTACAGAACGGGAGGCGACTTGTCAGGCGACTAGGTCGCCTGACAAGTCGCCCCTGTGTGAACCGGCACTTAGCAATCTCGGCACTCCAGGAATGTAACTGTTTTTTGAAGTTAAATTGACTGGTTTAGTTCTGCTTTGTGTTTTACTGCAGCTCAGGAGCTCTGGGCATTAGGCCCCTTTCACACTGGGGCGGTAGGGGGCGTCGGCGGTAAAACAGCGCTATTTTTAGCGCTGCCCATTGAAATGAATGGGCAGCGGTATTTGGCCGCTAGCGGTGCGGTTTTAACCCCCCGCTGGCGGCCGAAAAGGGGTTAAAACCCCTCGTACAGCACGGCTATAGCCGCGGTATTACCGCGGTATAGCCGCGCTGTCCCATTGATTTCAATGGGCAGAAGCGGTGAAGTAGCGATAAATACACCGCTCCTTCACCGCTCCAAAGATGCGGCTTGCAGGACTTTTTTTACCGTCCTGCCAGCGCACCACTTCAGTGTGAAAGCCCTCGGGCTTTCACACTGAACAAACAGCGGAGGCTGTTTAGGGGCGGTTTGCAGGCGGTATTTTTAGCGTAATAACGCCTGCAAACCGCCCCAGTGTGAAAGAGGCCTTAGCAAAATGGCGGCTTCCAGCAAGAAGAAACGGGAGCAATGCTGGAGACAAATTATAGCACACACTAATTTTGGTGGCATAATTAGTAAACATGGAATGTTTGTAGTGACTGCATGTCACTCCATCGGACTGTTGGAATCATTTGAGGTGCCACTTAGTTTATGATCATTAGTCATGCTTTTATGTAAGATTTGCACTACTTGTATGTTTTTCCTTGTTTATAGGAGTTCTAGTTTGCTCACTATGTCAGACAGATTTAGAAAGTTGTAACAATTACATGTCTGCTTTTCTCTTGTAGTAAACCAGTTGGGGGAAACCGCTTTCGACACTGCAAAGAGATTAAAAGCAAGCCAGTGTGAGGAGCTGGTGAGTGACTGCCTCCTGACCGTATTAGTATAATGAAAATTGGTACAATCAGCGTTATCCAATAGCAGCCAAACAATATTCAGCTGTCGATCTGTCCTTCTGTCTGGTCCATTACTTGGCATTACTGGACATGCTTTAAACCATGTTTTTTTGCATAGTTCTGTTAAATTAAGGCAGTCCATTCATTTTGAATGGGCTGCCAATATACCTCAACAACCTTTTTTGTAATACGGTGTGTGAGCTGCGTTTCCTATTACTGTAGTTGTGCCATAGGGCTCATGCACACTGCAGCTCAAAAAAAAAAAATGCTTTTACAGGCATTTGAGCTTTTATTGTTTTGGGCTCTTTTGCAAGTTTCTATTGAGCTTTTTTGAGCATATGCGTTTTTTTTCACCAACCCCCCTCAGCTAATTTTTCCTATTTTTTATTTTTTTTTGTGTGTGTTTTTTTTTTTTTTTTGCTTTTCCTTGCTCTTTTGCGCTTTTTCGCGCGTTTTTGGGCACTTAGGTGTTTTTTCTGCCCAAAAGCTCCTGCAAAAACGCAAGTTTTTTTTCTGCCTGTTAGAGCATATGCCTGTAAACTCCTGAAAAAGTCATAGTGTGCATGGACACATTGGTTAACATGGAGGGGAGTTTCCAGGCAGAAAAAGAGCTCAAAAGCCTGTAGGAGCGAGCAGATTCTTTGAGCTGCAGTGTGCATGAGCCCTTAGGGTGTCATTCTAACTGGTGCAAAGATTGCAAGAAAATCTATTATCTAAATATTTTGCAAGGATGTAGATTTAATTGTAATTAACTTGCTATTGGGGGGGGGGTTACTCATGAGGGCTCGCTCCTAAGCCGCACTGTGTGCATCTATTGACATACACAACACGACTTGGCCCTGATCCTTCTCCCTCATCACTGGATTTTTTTGACAGCAGAAGGAGCGAATGGAGTCCAGTGAGGTGGGAGAGAGAGCAGTGCCTCTTCTCTCAGGAACAGCTCTGGACCGAGATTGGGCTCAGGTAAGTATTTAGTTGGGGTAGGGGGAGCTGCACCTAACACCTTAATGCAGAGAATGCATGAAAGTAAAAAAACCTTTAGCCCTTACAACCACCTTAAATAAACAGCAAGCCTTCATTATAAATATCCTTAATCCACTCTTTATTGTCCTAATTTTTCCTGTTGGGTCCTCTCTTCTTGTCTGTGACCAGCGTTGCTGCAGTCCTGCTGCTGAATTTCCACTGTTGCTGGCCCAGCACACTTGTTTTCCTATTCAGCAAAGATTAAACATCATCACGTTGCCGCTTCCTCCAGAAATGTTGTCACCCTGGAGATGTTGCCAGAAAGTCCACAGGATAGGTAGTGTAAGGACGTCATTAAAGTCCACTCACTGCCCAGAGAGGAAGAAGAGCATGTAAAGAATTGCAGTTGCGTTACCAAAATAATATAATTAAATAAAACTATGTATGGCCAATTTTAAGGTTTGGGTGATGGATTGAAGAACAGGGCTAATGATGAAGGACTTATTAATATTCTTTTTGTTGAAGACTTGCCTAATAAGTTAAAGTACAAATAAAGTCAAGCTGGCCCAAACAAACTGTTTCCTCCCCTAACAGGTGCACCCGCTGGGCATACTATATAAACTAAATGTAGCCTCAGCTGCATACAGTATACAGTACAATACAGTACAATATTGAGTCAGGCCGACTGCTGCTCAGCCATTCATAGGCAACTTTGTATTCTCTGAATGAGGCAGAGATCTGTAGTAAAATGCTGGTAGGTACTTTTCACAGAATATTTGGTCCTTGGGTGTTTTTCTTGCAAAGGCAGCGCAGTGCAGTACAGGCAGTGCCACAGTGAAGAACTCAGGAGAGGGGATAAAGGTAGGTATCTTAGTGTGCAGGTTGCACAGAGGAAAGGAGGTACATTTAATGGACAACTTCACTTAACGACTAGACCTCCGAAAGGTTTATCCCACTTCGTGACCAAGCCATTTTTTGCCTTTTAGCACTGTTACAATTGCGCGGTCATGCAACGCTGTACCCAAATTAAATTTGTCATATTTTTTTTTCTCACAAATAGAGCTTTCTTTTGGTGGTATTTGATCACCGCTTGTTTTTTTTATTTTTTTCGCTATAAACAAAGAAAAGACCATCAATTGTGAAGAAATAACAATATTTTTCACTTTGTGCTATAAAACATATCCAAAAAAAATGTAAAAAATCTAATTTCTCCATAAATTTAGGCCAATATGTATTCTGCTACATGTTTTTGGTAAAAAAAATCCCAATAAGTGTATATTGATTGATTGGTTTGCGCAAAAGTTATAGCATCTACAAACTATGGGATATATATATTGGAATTTATAATTTTTTTTCCTATACTAGTAATATCGACTTATAGCGAGACTGCGATATTGCGGCAGACAATCTAACACTTTTTTGACATTTTGTGGGGAACCAGTGACACTAATATAGTGATCATTGCTAAAAAATATGCACTGTCACTGTACTAATGACACCGGTTGGAAGGGGTTAAACATCTAGGGCGATCAAAGGGTTAAATGTGTGCCTAACCAGTGTATGTTTTTACTATGTGCTGTTTTTACTAAGGGATGTGCTGGATTTTATTTCCCTGCAGGGAAAAATAATCCAGCACATCCCTGCTGACAGGACAGAGCTCTGCCTTGTTTACATAGGCAGAGCTCTGTCCTGTGTTCCTCCTTGCTGATCAGCAGGTGCCGGCAATCGCAGATAGGTTTCTGCTGTGGCTAATCACAGCAAAAAGACCCCCTAACCGGAAACGCCAGATCATGTACTAGATACGTGATCCGGCACAGGAGAGCCACTTTGCCGCTGTATAATATCATTATATGGTCAGCAAGTGGTTATAGGGTCAACTGTCATCATTCGTTTTATCTCTTACAGCTTTCCCAAGCTATGGCTGGTAAGCTGAATCCACACACCCATGTAGAGTATGACTGGAACCTGCGACAAGAAGAAATTGATGAGAGTGATGATGATTTAGATGACAAGGTGAGATTTACAAGTTTAGGTGTCTGTCTTGCATGCATATATTTTCATTTAAGTATTGATTAAGAAGCTGTGCCTGTGATGAGAAATAATACAGTCTAATCCCACAACATCTCGAAAATTGCCGTCACAGAAAGATTTGTTCCCACCACTATAAGACGGAAGGATTAGTCCACCCAAAAATAACATTTCACTGGAAAAGCTAGTTGCTTGCATTTAATGCTAACCTTCTGAATTTAAAGCGGAGTTCCAACCACACATTTCGTTTTTTTGTTTTTTTTTAAATATATCTGTTACTATCATGATATTGCTTTTGCATTGGCTTGTGTTGTAAATAGCGCCGCTTTAGTTATTGTTTTTAAATGAAAAACTCACCTTCTATTCCTTATGATCGGGCGTTCCTATCTTGCTTGTGGGCAGGCGAAGCCCACAAGCATAAACTTCCGGGTTTCGGTGCTGCTGAATAACCAGCATGCACCGCCCGTTCTTGCGCATACGCAGTAAGCTAATTTAGCAGCGCAGGAAACCTCTCGGGTTGCCATAACAACGGGCGGCGGAGGCAGAAGTGCCCGCCCTGTTGTGATGGCAACCATGATAAGCCTATCAAATACCGGGATTCTAGCCCTCGGCGCTCCCCAGTGACTCCTGGGAAATGATGACGCACATCTCCCAGAAGCACTAGTGAA
Source organism: Lithobates septentrionalis (assembly GCA_037952835.1). Taxonomy (NCBI): domain Eukaryota; kingdom Metazoa; phylum Chordata; class Amphibia; order Anura; family Ranidae; genus Lithobates; species Lithobates septentrionalis. The sequence goes on from JBBDGP010000459.1 coordinate 2,668,105, forward strand.
CACAGGCGCCGAGGGAAGTGACGTCAGGCACCGTGGAATGGAAGGGGGCAGATTACAAGAGACCCCATAGAAAAGCCCTGAACAAGTATGTACAAAAAAATATATATTTTTCCAATGTTTTTTCTGATGTTTTTTTCCAGTTAATTAATGTAAAGTTAATTTTGTGGGTGGAACTCCACTTTAATGTGTATGTCAGTGCAAAATGTAAAAAAAAGTACATCTTTTCAATACTTGCACGTTCTCGTGCAAGTTTTTTTTTCTTTAAAAACACTGCAAGTGCAGAAAAATACCTGTTAATCTGCCATAAAATCCAGTGAGCTCCTAACTTCCAGTTTCGACTGACAACACAGTGCCTTTGCTGCACTGAAATCTCAACCAGCATCGTCAGTCCTGCCTGCTTGACAAAAGAACTCTGCCAGTTCCCCCACCCCCTTTCCAACCCTCTTCACATGCATACATTGATTTCTTCCCAAGCAAAACAATGCTACCACCTTGACTTCCAAGTAGGGTTGCCACCTCATCCCTTTAAACCCAAACACATTTGAATTACTCAGGTTCTGTGGCTGGTTAAGGTGGTAATTAAACTCACTTATCTGCATTAAATTATCCTCAGAACTTGTGTAATTCATATGTGTTTGGGTTTAAAGGGATGAGGTGGCAACCCTACTTCCAAGAGCCTGCCTACACACTGGGGGAGATGTACTAAAACTGGAAAGTGCAAAATCTGATGCAGCTCTGCAGAAAAAACAACCAGCTTCCAGGTTTTATGGTAAAAGCTTAATTGAACAAGTTGAAGTTCAAAGCTGATTGGCTACCATACACAGCTGCACCAGATTCTGAGTGCACCGCTTTTAGTAAATCTCTCCCATTGTGTCTAGGGAAAATGGCACTTGAATGCCTTCATGAGTAGGAACTGAGTTGCCCAGTGTTTCAAGAATTTTGATGATGTCACAGGGTGTAATAAACACCGTTTATCACTATAAGAACAAGGTACACTAAAAAAATAATGCTGGGGGAGGATTGGGGGTACATTTTGGTTCCTACCTGGAAATGCACGATTTAGGTCCCTTTCAGACGAAGCAGATCTTTCCACTGATCCCCGCTGAGCAGACGGATGACAGGTCCGTGTTCGCTCCGCTATGCAGAGCAGACACGGACATGGCCGGCTCTCCTCTATGGGGCGGTTAGAAACGGGACTGCATTTCTGTTTCCATCCGATTGTCATCCAATCTGATCCACCAGAGGGATGGCAAACATATCACCAAATGTCTGTTTTTATCAGATCTGATGCCCAGTGGGTGTCAGTGGACACTTCTACTGACATCCGCTGCCCCATAGAGAGCAATAGGTGGTCCATTCAGCCTGAAAAACGGACAGGCGGACCCGATTGGTTTGCTCGTGTTGAAGGAGCCTTATACTTCAAATTGTGCCCAGGAAAATGTATGCAGATCAGAAATTCACTTTACTGGCTGCATACTTCTTCCAGGTCAGAGACACAGAATGTATTGAAGCCAGGAACAGCCAGACAACTAGCATTTTCGGTAGGAGGTGAACAGTGGCAGTTCTTAATATCTCCTTCATGACAGGTTATTAATTCTAATTAAGCCTAGAAAAAGATTAGCTCACAGTCAGCAGTTTGATCAAGGTCTCCCTTGATCACAAGGAATGAGGAGATATCATAAGGTGCCCCTTTTTAGGCTTTTTCCTTAGGTAGTTGCCATATATATATAAGCCAAAACTGGCAATCAATGGCAGTCCAAGCCCAAACAGCCACCTTGGAAGAAGGTGTGAAAGGGTTGTATCTGGGTCACATCAGCATGTATCCAGTATGTAGTATCTATACAACCACCAGAATTGTGTAACATTCTACTTTATAATGAATGTTGACTATACGTGGTAACCTTAGCTCCATGAAATCTGGGATAAATCACAGTGATTAAGTGATATTGTACAGACTTTAGTAATAGAATCTCAACAGTGTGTTTAACTAGCTTTTCTCTTCTTCTTCTTCTTCATCCCAAAAGCCTAGTCCAATCAAGAAGGAGCGCTCACCAAGGCCGCAAAGCTTTTGCCATTCATCTAGTATTTCCCCCCAAGACAAGTTGTTGCCTGGGTTCAGTACTCCACGGGATAAGCAGAGATTGTCTTACGGAGCCTTCACTAACCAGATCTTCATGTCCACCAGCACAGACTCGCCAACGTCTCCCATAACCGACGCACCACCACTCCCGCCTAGGAATGCAGGCGGAAAAGGTATCTTCAGAACTTTTCACTGACGTCTCTATAATTGGAATAACGTTAGCAAACTATGAACCTGATTGGTGTAACATTTTGTTTATTAGTCCATTTAGTACTATACTCCAAAAATTAAATTAATTTCTGCCTCCTATTTCTTAAAGATTGATTCCGGTGGTGAGGTAGTTTTAGTTTTGGGCGAGTGTTATGCCCATTTCAAAGCCAAACCTTGGGTTTTCATTAATTTAAACTTTACAAATACCGTTGCAAAATGTTACCACTGGAGACTCTGAAAAATGTATGATTCAGCTACAGTTTGACTTTAAAGCAGCACTCCATCTTCTGTTTATGTAACTAAACTACATGTAATTTACCTGACAAAATGTTATTCCTCTTATAGCAGTTCTGCTGTCATATATTCAAGAATTACCGTGATATTTAGAATCTGCAAGGCTCATTGTTATAGTGGAACTTTACTCATAACAACTTGATTAACCACTTATGGGACCGAGCCTCTTTCTGAGATTTGTTGTTTACAAGTTAAAAACAGGTTTTTTTTTTTTTGCTAGAAAATTTACTTAGAACCCCCAAACATGATACATTTTTTTTCTAACACCTTAGAGAATAAAATAGCGGTCGTTGCAATACTTTCTGTCACACGTATTTGCGCAGCGGTCTTACAAGAGCACTTTTATTTGGAAAAAATACACTTTTGAATTTAAAAAATAAGACGACAGTAAAGTTAGCCTGATTTTTTTTTTTATATTGTGAAAGATAATGTTACGCCGAATAAATTGATACCCAACATGTCATGTTTCAAAATTGCGCCCGCTCGTGGAATGGCAACAAACTTTTACCCTTAAAAATCTCCATAGGCGACGTTTAAAAAAATTCTACAGGTTGCATGTTTTGAGTTACAGAGGAGGGCTAGAATTATTGCTCTCACTCTACCGATCGCGGCAATATCTCACATGTGTGGTTTGAAGACCGTTTTCATATGCGGGCACTACTCATGTATGCGTTCGCTTCTGCACGTGAGCTTATTGGGACGGGGCGCGTTAAAATTTATTTTTATTTTTTTTCTTATTTTACCTTTTATTTTTTATTTTTACACTGTTTAAAAAAAAAAAAATTGTCACTTTCATTCCTATTTCATGGAGAGTAAACATCCCTTGTAATAGGAAAAAAGCATGACAGGACCTCTTAAATATGAGATCTGGGGTCAAAAAGACCTCAGATCTCATATGTACACTAAAATGTACATTTGTCATTTGTCATTTTAAAAAAAATGGCCCTTTAAGAGCTATGGGCGTAAGTGACGTTTTGACGTCGCTTCCGCCCTGCATTGTTATGGAGACGGGTGGGGGCCATCTTCTCCTCACTCGTCTCCATGCCCAGCAAGGGTGAAGATCCAATCGCCTCTGCCGACGTCTCCGGTAAGCGGCGGAGGGTACCGGAGCGCGGCGGAAGGGGGGGGGCCCTCTCCCGCCGCTGATAAAAGTGATCTCGCTGTGAATCCGCCGCATAGACCACTTTTATCTGAAACTGGACCACCCACTGAAGAAGAGGATACTGGGGTTAAGGCAGCTAGTTGCTGCCATAACAATGATAATCCTCTTCAAACAGCCGACGTATAATGACGGTGGGCAGTCCGGAATTTTTTTTTAAAAATTATGTTCTTTAGCAAGGAACATACATTCCATATTAATAATTCTGCTACCAAAATTAATGTGTGCTGTAAATTGCCTCCAGCAGTGCTCCTGTTTCTTCTTGTCAGAGTCTGCCATTTTGCTGTTGCCCAGAGCCCCTGAGCAGCAGTAAATATTTAACAAAAGAATAAGGCCTAAAGGTCCAAAGGATAGTCACCAACAAGGTCACGCCAGCTCTGCCTGCTGCCCCTCCCTCTTCTAGTCTTAAGTGCTTTTGTGCAGGGAATTACAGAACACAGATAATCAAGACAGATTCAGATACTTTTGCTAGATATATGTAAACATGCATTTAAATCTTTTCTTGTAAAAAAAAAAAAACATGCATTTAAATCAATACTTATTTGGATTAAATGGTTTTTATATTGGCCTGGTGTCCCTTTTATGAACCCTTTATGCCTTTTCCCTAGTGCACACAATGAGAAAATTGGACAAAAAAATACTGCTCATTCGTACACAGCTTTTGAGAGCCAATTATGACAGCTCATGCAAAAATATCTGAAGGGATGAGCACGAAAATGTTTCTCATACAATAACAGAACAGACTATTTTCATGTAATTGGTATAGTATTTGTACGAAAAAATATTGTGTAACCAAGACCACGCATGCTCGGAAATGAAAGAATACATTACAATACAATACATGACATCACTTCCGAAGTTGTATTCTATCATACAAGAATTTCCGTAACTTTAGTAATCTATTGGTTTTTGATATGAGACTAGCAAGCAACAAAAAACGGATGATCATTTGTCCAAGATTCTTATCGTGTGTACTAGGTATTTGACGTTGCAGAATCGGGGGCTTATGGATGAACCCGTCATTTTTATTTGATTAAATAGGTTGTCCAGAAGTTAAACATTTTCCATTTGTTTACAGAGGAAGACTGTTCATTAATTTAGGGAGGCCATAGTAATCTATTCACTATAGTACGGCAGTGCTTGAGGTATTTCTCCTTCCTTGAACAACTAGGAAAACATCAAAACACCCAGACTGCAATCTTTCTTCCCAATTAACCTGACAGGCTAAAGCCACCCATAGATGTCTCGGCAGTTCAGCAGGGACCGGCCGAGATTTGATCGATGTATGGACAGGCTGAATATATCCAAGTTGATCCATCGATCAACTTGGGTACAACCAGCATGTCGGATTTCCTGCTGAACTGTCCGAGACTCGAACCATCTATGGCTGACCTTGGTCTGATCAGGGGATCACGGGAAAGCTTGGGACCCCAAATTTTTGAGAAGAAGCTCCAGCACTTTGCAGTAGTGCATTTTTGCAGACTTAAGATCCTCAGCTTTCTAAGGACCCCATGATGAGGCCCATTGACATTATCCTCATCTAGGCAAGCACACCAGATGTTGGGGTGTAGGGTGAGTATTCTACCCCATTCCACATAGGGGGGAGGCTGCAATATAAGCAAACCTTGCATTTTGTATTCCAAAATTTGCTTTAAAGGCTCGTGTATACCACTGTTAACCGCTTCAGCCCCGGAAGGTTTTACCCCCTTCCTGACCAGAGCACTTTTTGTGATTCGGCACTACGGTTGGGGTGTTTCTCTCCAAGGTTGTAAGTTATGTTTGAAATCTACCTTAAAGGGCTTGGGGATGTAATGGACATGTATGGAAATAGTTTTGCCTTTGTGAACCTCTTTAACTTGCCGCCCGCGTAACATCAAATGACGTCATTGACTTTGAGCGGTGATATCTGAATGATGGGTGCAGCTACAGACATCATTCAGATATTTTCTTTTAGCGCCGGCCATTCCCTACACCATAAGAATGATCATAGCGGCCGCTTGATCGTTCTTACAGGCGGCGGGAGTAGGGTTGCCACCTCATCCCTTTAAACTCGAACACATATGAATTACACAGGTTCTGAGGCTAATTGAATGCAGATAAGTCACCAAGTAAGTTTAATTACCACTCTAATCATCCACAGAACCTGTGTAATTAATAGGTGTTTCGTTTTAAAGGAATGAGGTGGTAACTCTAGGAGGGAGGGGGCGTCCCCACCCTCCTGCTGCCCTCCGGTGCTTCTACCGACTCACCCCTGCCATCGGCGAATCAGAGAAGGCAACTGCTGGCGCCAGATGCAGACCATAGAGATTCCCGGTGGACCAGATGGTCCCCGGAGTCTCTATGATCGTTCGGAGGCCGGGCGCGATGTTATGACGTCACGCCTGGCCCCTGAATTTGAAAAAATGGCTCCGCCTTGGCTGGGAAGCTGAGATCCATTTTCTTTTTTTCTTTTTTATTTCAGGCTTCCCAGCCTAGAGGTGAGATGTGGGAAATTATTGACCCCAGATCTCACTGTAAAGAGGACCTGGCGCGCACTATTCCTATTACAAGGGATGTTTACATTCCTTGTAATAGGAATAAAAATGATCAAAAATAGAAAGTGTCAAACTAGAAAAATTAACAATAAAAAAAATAAAAAAAAATTAAAGTGCCCCTGTCCCCGTGTGCTCGTACGCAGTAGCGAACGCATACGTAAGTCGCTCCCACATATGAAAACGGTTCAAACCACAGTGTGAGATATTGCCACGATCGTTAGAGCGAGAGCAATAATTCTATCCCTAGACCTCCTCTGTAACTCAAAACATGTAACCTGTAAAAAAAATTAAAGCGTCGCCTATGAGGCTTTTTAATTACCGAAGTTTGGCGCCATTCCATGAGCGTCTGCAATTTTGAAGCGTGACTTGTTAGGTATCTATTTACTGAGCGTAACATCATCTTTCACATTATGCAGAAAAATTGGGCTAACTTTACTGTTTTTTTGTTTGTTTTTTTAATGCATGAAAAGTTTTTTTTCCAAAAAAAAAGCGTTAGAAAAATTACTGCGCAAATATCGTGCGAGATAAAAAGTTGCAACGACGACCATTTTATTCTCTAGTTTTTCTGCTAAAAAAACATATATAATGTTTGGGGGGGGTCTATGTAATTTTTTAGCAAAAAAATGATTATGATTACATGTAGGAGAGAAATGTCAGAATTTGCCTGGTAGGCAAGTGGTAAAAAGGATTAAAAAAAAAATTGAAACGCGTTCTGCACTTTATTTTTTTTATTAAGGTGCCAAGGTAATGGCATAAGAATGATACTGCAAAATATTTAGCCACAGAGTTTTACTTTCACTCGTTTGCTGACCCGGCAGATGAACTGAATGTTGGTAGGTGTGTATGTAGGACCCTGGTGTGCTACTCAACCATCATAAGTAAGATGTTTTGTATACTTTTCCAGTTACATCTGGTCCTACTTCAACCCTCCCTTTAAGCGCCCAATCCCCTAGTGGCAGCTTCACATTATCCAAGAAGAAAGCTCCTCCCCCACCCCCTGGACACAAACGAACTCTCTCCGATCCACCCAGCCCTCTACCTCACAGTAGGGGGTCAGTCCCTTGGGGTGAGTTGTCACATTTTTAATTGGCGGGGCTTTGTGTCTCTGATCTCCGCTTTACTCCTACTTCCTGTATGCAGCACACACCTGTCCCTTTACTTTACTTTTATACCTTCCTGCTCCTATGCAACTACTGCTTCAAGGGTTTATACTTGACGGTAAATGCTTTAGGCATACGAACAGCAAATTTTTCATAAAGTGACCCCCTTGGTGTATTTTATACCCAGGGCCACTATACAGCAAAATTATTTTCAATAATTCTAATGAAACAGATTCTAATAAAAGTGGGCAGAAAGGAAATGCCGACAGTGAAAATTGTTACATTTTCCCACAATTGTGGTCAATGTAACTCCCCTTACCTTGGTGATCGGTGGGACAGGTGCTCTGTTAGTGGGTCCCCCTCACATTGGTAGCAAGTACAGAAGGCTGGTATTGGCTGTCTTTGGGGGAAGGGTGACCTTAATGGTTGCCTTATACTGATTAGTGAGAGATTACAATGGCAGTATGTGGGAAAAATGCCCCCCTTACACAGGAAAAAAGAAGATCATTGGTGTGAGTGGTAGCTTATCTGAGAGTCAGAAATTTCTCTGTAAACCCCTAGCAATCTTTGGAGTAACACTAGGGCTCCACAGAACCCTGGTTGAGAAAGATTGGACTAGCGGGTAGTAATAAAATTTGCAAATAAAAAAATTGCAATATGTGTAATATACTTTGTTTGAGTTTGGCTGCCATGTTAACAGTCACATAGAGGACAATTTAAAAATGTTCCAACTTCTTCCTTCAAAATATGATAAATCCCCTCCATCTGGTTATTTATTTATTTATTTGTATTTGGATTAAAATGCTGTTAATTTTTTTTTTCCAATGCACTTTGCCCTAGAACTACTGCAGCTTGGATAGCAGAGTAGTAGCAGACTGTATTTTAACTAAGCTACTCCAAACATTTACGAGAAATTGAGTGCATCCCTTTAACAAGAAAAACTTACAACAAATCCTAGCATTTGTCTTTCAGAATAACATCCCTTTAAATGTGACTACATACTACAAATGCCCCTTTTGGTGGCAGTAGATAACTGCTAGCATTGCTTGTGAACCTTCTTATTTTCCCCTGCACTTTTCAGTCTTTTATCTCCTTTACTTTAGGGGCTTCTTTGTGTTCCCTGATTATTTTTTTTTCTTTTCTTTTTGGTAACAATTTTACTTACATTCTGTTAACTGTCATTAGTTGTGTACATTTTCTCACCAGGTAATGACACAGGCTCTACCCCACTGGATAAACCCATCAACAAGTTTGAAAGGCTTTCCCACTCTGCCAGGTACGTGACAAGGACCACCAAAGGGGGATATGAACTAAAATTATCTTTCCATTTTTATTAGAAGAAAAATGTTTAATGCCAATTTCACACTTGCAAGTGTGCCCAACAGTAATTGACCCACAATGTTTTTTTTTTTGTCCTTAAGACGTGGTATGCTTACTTGAACCTCCAATTTTGGGGCTTCTGGCTCCTTCTCTTCTGTGTGTGTCCATAGCAAGCTGCATACTATGGGGCCAAATATGCGGGTGTGCTCCCTGGCCCTGCTGTGTGCCTTCATAGACACTGCTCAGCCTCTAATTACACCCCCCTTTTGTGTCAGGTTTACTTCAAAGCACAACTAAAGTTGTCCCTTGTGCTTTAATTGTCCTATAATGTGCAGCCTGATTGGTATGTACTTACCTACATCCCCATTCCAGCAATCTTCACTGTGCAGCCCTATCTGGCACTTCACAGCATTTGCTCTGAATAAATATCCCTACTAGGTGTTCTAAGTACCCTGGTCAGTACACTGGAATATTAAGGCCCATCTTACCGTCATGTACATCTACTGGTAATTCCATCAGGTTAAAAAGAGGGCAATTTATTGATGTTCGCATTTGTTTTAGCAGTTTCCAGCGGTGCCATATGTCAGCCTCATCAGTTTCCCATCATAAATGGAAAGCATTACCATAATTTAAAGTGTACATTAGGGCAAAAAAATAATCATATGCAGTACATGCATATTTCACATGGTTTTTCTTTGTCCCTTTAAAAAACCTTGCAAGTACAGAAAAATCAGTTTTTCTGACAGAAATGCACTTGGTTCCTAAAGTGGAAGAAAAGCCTACGGCATCCCATAGATGAGTCAATTTTTTTTTAACAGTTACGTTTTTATTTATCTCCAACGGAGAAAAGTTTCAGTACAAACATAAAAAAAAGAAGTATTCACAAATATATATTCACAAATATATATATAAATATACATATATCCATACATATACATAAAAATATAAAAACTCCAGTATTACATCAAAAAGCAAGGCACATCAGTTCACATCCTAGTTACAAGTATTCATATCACTGCAAAGTTATATTTTAGGAGCAATACCTCCTCCTCAAAGAAAAAAGGTATATTTTAGTGGTAATTTTAAGTGTATTCTAAATATTTCTTAACCAAACTGGTGGTGTATAAGTTCAGCGAGTTCTCCCGGGGGGGATCCGCATCAGTAGCCATTCATCTAGAAACCCATGCACCCCAAATTTTTTCAAACTTTTTGGGACATTTCCGGCTCATAAATGTGAGCTTATATAGAGGGAGGGTCTTATCAATAAGTGTTTTCCACTGTCCCACTGTTGGGGGGTCTGTCTGTTTCCATTTAAATAAAATGGTTTTCCTTGCATAGAATAGAGCGTAGAAAACGAATAGCCTCTTATGGGTGTTTGCGATAAGGGTATCACAGATCCCCAAGAGAAGGACTCGGGGATCCAGTGTAAGTGTCAGGTTCCCAATTAAATTGATGTACTGCACCACCTCCCTCCAGAACTGTTGAAGAAGGGGGCACAACCACACCACATGTAAGAAAGTACCTATATCCGTATTGCATTTTGGGCACCTATCAGAGTGAGAGGGATATATTTTAGCAAGCCGTTGGGGTGTGTAGTATGCCTGGTGAAGGAATTTTAATTGGATGTACCTATCCCTGGCGGATATCATTAAAGGAATATATTGTTGAATTCCCTCTTCCCAGTCGTCATCCGTCAGGGAGGGCACAGCCAGCTTCCATTTGTTAAATAGCCTAGTCCCCTGGTTATCAGTTCCCAGGGACACCCGGAGATACAAAGAGGAAAGGATACGGTCCACATGTTTGGAAATAAGGAAGCGCTCCACCATATGTGATTGTAGTTGAATTTCTGAAGGGAATTGAGCCTGAATTGCGTGTCTCAGCTACAAATAGCGGAAAAACATTTTGGTAGGGAGTTGGAAGGTATTACGCAATTCGTCAAATGTAAGGAGTTTACCCTCTGGCATAATATGCTGTAAGATTTTAATTTCATATTTAGCCCAGACTGCTGGGTCTGGGATCGTTAACAGATGTGGTAGTTTAGGGTTACCCCAGAGTGGTGTATAGGGTGAATAAGTTTGTGATGGGTTGAGCTTAGCTGTCAGCTGTTCCCATATCTTGGCGGTCGTGCGCATGGGGATGGTCATATTATCTTGTGCTTTTGGACCCCTGAATACCAGGTTGCTCAATGCTGAATACGACCCCAATATGGCTGCTTCTAAATTAACCGCTGGGTTATGTCGAGACTGAACAAACCACCAACGTACCGTCACCAGCACCGCTGCCCAATAATATTTCCTGAAGCACGGCAATGCCAGCCCGCCCGCAGATAGGGGAAGTTGCAGGCTTGTTTTGGCAACCCTGGGGGTCTGTCCCGCCCAAATGAAATTGTTAATCACCCGATCTAATTGCTTAAAAAATGATTCAGGGATAGGTACTGGAGTGTTTCTAAATACATACAGGAATTTGGGGAGGAATATCATTTTGAGGAGGATTATCCTACCCACCGGTGTCAGGGAAAGGGACTTCCATGTTAAGCAGCGTCTTATTAGTTGCTGTAGAATGGGGTATACATTATCTGTCAGATAACAAGAGAGATCCCTTTGTATTTCAATGCCCAGATACCGAAACTTAGTGATCGTTTGCAGAGGTATATGGTGGGGAGGGAGTAGGGGCGGCTGGGAGATCGGGAAAAGCATGGATTTGTTCCAGTTTATGCGTATACCTGAGAAGGTGCCAAATAAGTCTATGATCCTCAAGGTCTCCTCGAGGGAGTAGGAAGCATCTGGGAGATAAAGAAGAGCGTCATCCGCGTAGAGGGAAATCTGTTCCCGTAGAGGGCCCACCTCCATCCCCCCTGCAGCCACGGAAGACCTAATAAGGATAGCAAGAGGTTCAACAGCTAGGGCCAACAAACCCGGGGATAAAGGACATCCCTGTCTAGTACCCCTATGTAATCTGAAGGGGATAGATGAGTCAATTTTATTCCTTTTTGTTCAGCCAGCGGGTTGACCTTAAAAAAAACAAACTGACTCAATCCCCCCCCCCCCCCATACACACACTCAATGTGGATGAGCTATTGTATTTTGACAGCGGAGAAGACTGATCAGCGTTGCAGGCTAGCCTGCAGCGGGGAGACTGATCAGTGTTGCAGGCTATAGCCTGCAGCGCTGATTGAGCTGGGAAAATCCGACTGAGCAGTTGTACCGAAGTCAATTGGTGTCCCTCCCTGCTGAACTAGCCAAATTTTGGTCCATGTATGACCAGCTTAAAATGTTACTAAACCCACGCTACCACCGTGCCACCTCACCCCACCTCATGGAATTATTTATAGAGAGACACTTTAAATGGTATAGTTAAAGAAGAAGTAAACTCTTCTAAAAAAAAAAACCCTAAAAAAAGACAACCTGCAAGACAAAAGCATAATGAGCTAGTATGCATAGCATACTAGCTCATTATGTATTACTTACCTCAGATTGAAGCCCCCAAAGCCGTTCTCGTCTCCCCCTCTGGCCGCCGACATGTCGTCCCGGAGGTACTTCCGGGTATCGCGGCTCCGGCGCTGTGATTGGCTGGTGATTGACACAAACGGCTATCAAAAAAAAAAAAATGACAGAGGTTCAGCTTGCTCTCTGAACAAAATGGATTGGATATGTTTTCAGAAAAAAATCTATTCTAATATTTTTTTTCCTATTTTTGTTTCATTTTCTTTTTTAGTACGGGACCAACAAAGACTGCACTAGGGCCCAGAGTTCTGCCAAAACTACCTCAAAAAGGTAAGCTGCAGTCTTCATGTATAAAAACGATGTACCTGATCACCTCATTGGTATATACAACACATCTGCCACTACCATATCTTTCTTACCTTTTCCACACTATGTGGACACCTGACCATCGCACCTATATGAGCTTGTAGGACATCCCATTCCTAAACCTGCGTGTTTTAATATGGAGTTGGACCTCCTTTGGCAGCTATAACATCTGGCAGTCTAGGAAGGCTTTCCACAAAAATTTGGGGTGGGAATGTGTGTTAAAATGCCAACGCGCAAATGTAAGATCAGGTACTTGGCTCGCAATCGGTTTCCCAATTCATCTCAAAGGTGTTCAGTAAAGCTGAGGTGAGGTCCCTGTGCAGGCCAGTCACGTTCCTCTACACCAGTGTGTCTTTAAACTATGGGTTGTAGATTTAAATTAAGTCCCGGAAGTGTTAGAGATGAGTGGCCACTTAACTTTCTTCCCTAGCAAGAAATTGACAGATCTATGATTAACAGCACAGGCGCACATGGGGAGCAAGAGAGCATACAGGGAGGGGGGTATGGAGGCAATTACCCAGGCAGGCTTGTGAGGTGAAGAGACCCTGTGCTAGTTTGAAATGTCTACTACTAAAAGAAGAGAAATCAAAGGTTTACAGAAATGAAGAATGTGGTCATGTGTGGAAGCTTTTAGCAGTAAAAGCCTTGAATTTAACTTCTTGGCACCGACAGCATGCAAATATGCAGCTTCTCGGCGGGTGGGCCTTGACGCCGAGCGCCCGCGTATTTGCGTGCAATATTGCAAAAACGGCTGTACTGAGAGTGCACGACCTGCGCGCCCCCTGCATAGTTACCGGCAGGTAACGAACAGAACTCTCCGATTATGTGACAGCCAGTCACAATGGTCACATGATCATAATACCCGCCTCGTGGCATCTTAAAGGGACGAAAGGCGCCGGTGCAAAGGGGTTATCAAGCTAAAATTGCTTTTTTTTTTTTTTTTTTTTTTTTTTTTTTTTACAAAACCCCCAGGGCATGACAGTACATCCAAGTAATTTAGAAAAAAAAAGCGTTTTTATCATGATAGGTAGTCATTTCAGGCAAAATCTATGGCAGCTTTCTATGAGGAATAACGAGCTTGTAGGACAGTAAGTGTGGGTACCTAGCTAGTTTAGGTAATGTAGTTTTCACATGCAGTCCTATCCCCTCTATTATATATTGTAAATACAGAAGCTGCATTAAAGTGGTATTAAACCCAAAACCAAACATTTTATATATTGCAGCTTACCAATCATTAGATGTGATTGGCTTCATTAGATTTCCTATTTTAAGCTTTTTTTTTCCCCCTCTGTTTTCACCTGGTGATCTGGCCAGTAACACACCTCCTGTAATAAAGCACCTCCACTCTGAATGAAGGAGCACGGGGGGCACCTTTGGGCAACAGTATTTTCAGTCTGGGGGGAAGGGAGTGTTAGATGTACTAGCAGATTTGGATGCACTAACAAATCAAAGCCAAACTCCAGCTCACACTTTATAATCAGTTACAGTAAACATTCTTTTGGGATAAAGGTTTTACATGAATGAATAAAACTGATCATTGTAAGCACCCTGTCTGTGGTAAATAGTTTGCCTCATCCCTCTGACTGCTACATCTGCAGGATAGTTTGTTCTGTGTGGAAACAACAGACTTACTGATAGGATCACCAGGTGAAAATAAAGTAAAGAAAGTTTAAAAAATAAAACCAATGCAGCCACCACTTTAAAGATTTGGTAAGCTGCAATATAATAAATGTTTGCTTTTGGGTTTAATCTTGCTTTAACCACAGTTTGTGTGTTTGTTTTATTATATCTTCATTATTTTTCTTTGTATGGCTTTGCTGGCATGTTGGTAGGGCTGGGGAAAAATTCGATTCAAATCTTTAATCGAGTTTAGAGGTCAAATCAATTCAAAATTTAAGCAAATCGATTTTTTTTTTTTCTTTTCACTGCGCCGGTCCTGAGGAGCTGCGGGCAGGGGTTTTTAGGTGAGGCCGCAGCTTCGGCCTAGTCTGCAAGGCCGGATGCCGCAGACTAGGCCGAAGCCGCGGTCTCGCCTAAAAACTCCTGCCCGCAGCTATTCAGGACCGGTGCAGTGAAAAGAAAAAAAAAATCGATTTGCTTAAATTTTGAATTGATTTGACCTCTAAACTCGATTAAAGATTTGAACCGAATTTCAAATCCAAAAAAAAAAAAAACCTTGATGTGAATCGAGTTTTTTTTTTAAATCGCAGATTTATTTTTTTTTTAGAAAATCGCCCAGCTCTACATGTTGGTAAGAATTCTCTTCTTGGGTCACAGCACAACAATTTTCTTAAGCCTAGTACACACGGGCCGAATGTTGGGCAACATCGGGCGGTTCAATAAAAAACGGCTGACATTTGGCTTGTGTGTATGGCAGCCGGTCCGACACAAGCCACCTGTTTGGCCGGTTTCTGTCGGACATGCATGCTGGAAAACCATCAGCCGACCGGCTCCTGATAAGTGCTCTCAGCCAATGAGAACGCTGAGTGGAGAGTTCTGGCAGGGAGGGCTGTCTACCCTGTCAAAACACAAAAACAGCAGGGGAGATCACCGTACTAACATTGGATGGTTAGTACATCGGCTCCGACCAAAGATGGCGTGTACTAGGTTTTCTTTGGGTCATGCGATTAAAAGGTTTAGGCCCCTTTCACACCAGCAGACTGATCGGATCTGCCTGTTCGTTTTTCAGGCAGACTCGATCAAACCACCTATTGTTCTTTCTGGGACGGCGGATGTCAGCAGATATGTGTCTGCTGTCCCCACCGGCATTAGATCAGGTCTGCTGAAAACATATGGATAGGGATACCTTTTGCCATCCGTCCGGCAGATTGGACGGAAGAGGACTTGCAGTCCGTTTCCATCCGACCGCCCCATAGGGAACAGTGGACTGTGTCCGTGTTTGCTCTGCATAGCGAAGCTGACACAGACCTGTCATCCTCCTGCTCAGCAGGGGTAAGCAGAGCAGGCGGATCCGATTGGACAGCTTCTGCTCCGTCTGAAAGGGGCCTTAAGGACAGCTGCTCTACACCATTCTCGCCAAACCATGTCTTTATGGATCTGACTTTGTGCCTAGGAGTACAGTCATACTGGGACAGAAAGGGGCATTCTCCAAACTGATGTCACAGGACTGGGTGGGAGCGCACACTTGTTGAAAAATATACTGTAGCATTAACAGTACCCTTCAGTGAAAACACTTTAACCCTCTAAATACTGGAGGGGTGTCCACATACTTTTGATAATATAATGTAGGTGTGATTGTCAGGCATCCACAAACCTTTGCCCACATAGTGTGTATGTCACTATCTCTTTATAATAGTAATAATTACATATTTGTCCATATAGGAATTATGACTTGCACATTCCATACACATAAACATATGAACCTTCTCTCTAACTGTTGCAGTCACAATGATATTTTAAATTCTATAGACTGATAATTGTGTCCTTTGACTCTCTTTCAAGTGGCACTTAGAAAGATTGATACCACTCATCATCTCTCGATGGACAAATACAACCAGCAGCCAGAAATCTTCCAGAAATCTCCACAGCCAGGAGACCTGCCACAGAAACCGCAGCTCGCAGATCTTCCTCCAAAACCACAGCCTTCAGAATTCACACAGAAGCCACACATGGGAGACCTACCACCAAAGCCAGGAGAATTGCCTCCTAAGCCTCAACTGGGAGACCTGCCACCAAAACCACAGTTGGGAGACCTGCCTCCAAAGCCACAGCTGAAAGATCTTCCACCCAAACCCATCCTGGGAGACCTGCCGCCCAAGGTACCTATAGTAGAGACTTCTCCTAAGCCTCATACACCAGAGACGAACCAAAATTCTCAGCCACCGGAGGTGGTACAAAACTCCCAGCCAGCAGATCATGCACCTCTGCAGAAGCAGGCTTCCGAGGCTTCCAGCGACGGTCCGCCACCTCTTCCAGAAATGCCAGTGCCACTTCCTCGCAAAATCAATACGGTGAGTTTTTCCTGACATCTACCATGTGTTCTGGGTTGGTTGTGCTTCAGACTAATTATAAAATGGCAGATTTCTTCCCAAGCATGATTTCCCCATTTTCACAACAATCACAAGTTTAACCACTTGCCTTCCGGAAGATTTACCCTCTTTCATGACCAGGCCATTTTTTTTCCAAATGGCACTGCGTTACTTTAACTGACAATTGCGCGGTCGTGCGACGCTGTACCCAAATACAATTTGTGTCATTTTTTTCCCCACAAATAGAGCTTTCTTTTGATGGTTTTTAATCACCACTGCATTTGTTATTTTGCTTTCTGCTTTGCAGGGAAAGAAAATCCATCACTTCCCCCGTCTGGACGGAGCTCTACCTGGTTACTTAGGCATAGCTCCGTCCAGCCTCTCTTCCCGAAACCGGCGGACATCCATTGGCCGGCACGTGCTGATCGGCTTCTGCTGTGACAAATCAACAAATATAACAGAACTAAATTATGTATTTTTACGAATGAAAATGAAACAAAATTTTCCACCGTGCACAAGTCTACTTTTCACCACTGCCATCTGCATGGCTTTATTATGATGTACTCCTGTATATTGTTGTATGCTCCATAAAGTATATGCTCAATAATTATTTCCTTTTCTATGTTGATCTGTGTCTTGTTATATCTAGTACTTATAAGGGATGAAAGACTCTCTAAGAGCCCTTGCACACTGGGGCGGTTTGCAGGCACTATTGCGCTAATAATAGCGCCTGCAAACCGACCCGAAAGTGCCGCTGCTGTGTATCCAGTGTGAAAGCCCCGAGGGCTTTCACACTGGAGCGGTGCGATCGCAGGACGGTAAAAAAAAGTCCTGCGGAGTGTATACCGCTCCTTTACCGCTCCTGCCCATTGAAATCAATGGGACGGCGCGGCTATACCGCCGCAAAGCGCCTCTGCAGAGGTGCTTTGCGGTGGTATTTAACCCTTTCTCGGCCACTAGCGGGGGGTAAAACCACCCCGCTAGCGGCTGAATACCGACGGTAAAACGCCGCCAATAATAGCGGCGTTTTACCGCCGACGCCGCCCCAGTGTGCAAGGGCTCTAAGACATTTAGCCATATTATTGTCAACTTGTACGAAGTTTGTTTCCTCGTATATGTACAATTATCAATAAAGGTTACTGTTTAAAGTAAAAAAAAAATGGTGCACATGGAATCTGGTGCAGCTGAGCTCAGTAACCATTCAGCTTCCATGTTTCTTTTGCCAAAGCTTAACTGAACAAGCTGAAGTTAGAAGCTGATTGGCTACCATGCACAGCTGCACCAGAATACACACTCTCCAGTTTTACTAAATCAACTCCTGTATGTATGGGAGGTCTTTATGAAGGGTAATCTGTTTTGCCCAGCCTGGGAAAAGCACAGATTAACGTTACGCATTACTTTGGTTTCTTATTTCAAGTGACACGTTTTTAGATTACTTTCTATTAAAATAAAAATGCCAGAATAGTACGAAAACCCCCAGATGATGCTTTTTTTTTTTTTGGAATGTAGACCCCCCACCAAGGTGATCAAATTATTTTTTTTGCCACATTGTTTTGAAAAAGAAGAAACATGCTGGTACTGAGGGGGCTTAAACATGAAGCTTGAGAATGGTGCACCAGATACAGTAGTGAAAATAATTATTTGATCCCCTGCAGATTTTGTAAGTTTGCCCTCTTACAAAGAAATGAAGGGTCTATTTTTATCATAGGTGTATTTTAAATGATAGAGACAGAATATCAACCAAGAATCAAAAAAAAAAAAAACACGTGATAGAAATGTTATAAATTGAGTTGCAGTTCAGTGAGTAAAATAAGTACCGTATATACTCAAGTAAAAGTCGAGGCCCTAATTTACCACAAAAAAAATGGGAAAAACTTATTGACCCGAGTACAAGACTAGGGTGAGAAATGCACAGCTACTGTAAGTGGAAAAGCGGGTCAACAATGCCCATTTGCAACATCAACGTGCCCATTTGCATGCCTCACTGTGCCCATTTGCAGCCATAGGTCCCCTGAACTTCAAACTCGGTAGTTAAGCGTTCCTAGATGCCCCCTAGCTGCAGCCAAAATTTGGGGTCTCTGAACCCAAAGGGTCCCGAAATGACATTGCTGCTGATGGACACAGTTGACCGATTTTGGGACCCTGTATCTCGGGGCCACTTAGTGCTAGGAACCCCAAATTTGTTGTGCAAACCCAGTAGAACTAGCACTATAAAATATCCAAAGCTGGAGTTTCTAGCAATAAGTGGCCCTGAGATACAGGGCCCCAAAAATTGGTTCAGAAAATGTCAAGCACTTTTCTGCAGCAGAGAATGAAATTTTCCGAACCTACTTTGGGGCCCTGTATCTCGGGGGTACTTGGTGCTAGGAACCCCAGCTTTGAATATGTTATGGTACCAGTACCACTGGGTTAGCACACCAAATTTGGGGTTCCTAGCACCAAGTGGCCCAGAGATACGGGGCCCCAAATTCGATTTGGAAAAGGAAATTGTTTGCTGCAGAAAAGTGCTTAACTCGAGTATAAGTCGAGGGGGGTACTTTCAGCACAAAAAAAGTGCTGAAAAATTCGACTTATACTCCAGTATATACGGTATTTGATCCCCTACCAACTAACAATAATTCGGGTTCCCACAGACTGGCTACAGTATGTTCTCATGTGGTACACAGATTAGTCCTGTCAATGTAAGAAGGTGCTCCCAATGACAACTTGTTATGTGTATAAAAGACACCTGTCCACAGAATCTCTTTCATCCATTCAAACCTTACCATCATGGGTGAGACCAAAGAGCTGTCAAAGGACATCAGGGACAAGACTGTAGACCTGCACAAGGCTGGAATGGGCTACAAGACCATCAGCAAGAAGCTTGGTGTGAAGGAAACTGTTTGATTATTCGCAAATGCAAGAAATACAAAATAACGATCAATCTCCCTCAGTCTGGAGCTCCATGCAAGATTTCGCTTCATGGGGTAGGGATGATCATGAGAAAAGTGAGGTATCAGCCCAGAACTACACAGGAGGAGCTTGTGAATGATCTCAAGGAGGTTGGGACCACAGTCACCAAACAAACCATTGGTAACACAATACGCCGCCATAGAGTGAAATCCTGCAGCGCCCCCAAGGTCCCCGTCTTCAAGAAGGCACATGTACAGACCCATCTGAAGTTTGCCAATGAACATCTAAATTAGTCAGAGAAGGATTGGAGGAAAGTGCTGTGGTCAGATGAGACCAAAATTGAGTTCTTTTGGCACTAACTCAACTCTCCGTGTTTGGAGGAAGAAAAATGCTGACTATGACCCTAAGAACACCATCCCTACAGTCAAGCACGGAGGTGGAAACATGATGCTTTGGGGCTGTTTCTCTGCTAAAAGTACAGGATGACTTTGCTGCATTGAGTGCCCAATGGATGGGACCATGTATTGTAAAATCTTGGATGAGAACCTTCTTCCCTCAGCCAGAACACTGAAGATGTGCCGTGGATGGGTCTTCCAGCATGACAATGACCGAAAACATACCACCAAGGCAACAAAGGAGTGGCTCAAGAAGAAGCAAATTAAGGTCATTGAGTGGCTTAGCCAGTCTACAGACCTTCAATCCTATAGAAAACTTATGGAGGGAGCTGAAATTTCGAGTTCCCCAGGATTTAGAGAAGATCTGTAAAGAAGAGTGGACCAGAATCCCTCCTGAAATGTGTGCAAACCTGGTCACCAACTACAAGAAACGTCTTATCTCTGCGCTTGCCAACAAGGGTTTCTCCACCAAGGACTAAGTCATGTTTTGCTTGGGGATCAGATACTTATTTTACTCACTAAACTGCAACTCAATTTATAACATTTGCATCATGTGTTTTTTCTAGATTTTTGGCTGATATTTATTTCTTTGTAAGTGGGCAAATTTACAAAATCTGCAGGTGATTAATTATTTTCTCCACATTTTATACACAGAGAGAGGAGGTGGTTATGGGGTTAATGTTCAGTTGTTCAGGATGAGGGAGGTGAAAGGGTCACATGTAAACAGCATTGGAGCTAGTATGTGTAGGAGAGGAGGGGACATGAAAAGGTTAATTAATGAAAAGGTGTTTCATGTGTCACTGAAACAATGAATAGATCTGCATTTGCTGATCCATTTATTCTGACCCTTTACAAATTCTCTCTCCTTACACTGTTGTAAAGGGAAGGGGAGGGATCATCACTGTAAATAATGCCATGTGATTGCTGAGGTGACCAATCACAGCGATCACATGGTACCCAGTCCCTCGGATCAGCTGGGTACAGGGTCTGTGCGTCTCAGCTGTCTGCTCAGAACACAGCGATCACCAGGCGGATCCGTCGCCCGACAATTATTTATCCAGCGCTGTTCATAAACAGCGCTGGATAAATGAAAGGCTGCCATCCGTAGATAGGTGGTTAAACTAGAAATTCAATTGTTACAAATAATACGGCTTTTGTAAGTCATAAATTACTTTTATGTTCTTTAAATTCTAGTTATTGCAAGACTGGAAAATATCTGTGAAAAATTCTCTTCCTTTTCCTGCAGAGAAAAGAGAGCAAGACTCTCACCTTGAGAAAGCTCCTCTTGTCATTGTTATAGTTCAATTACCAGTGATGTAAAATAGAGAAACTACAATACCATTTACAAAGCAAATGTTGGAGATAAAATTGTATATGTATATCATTTCAAAATGTGAGAGGAAATCCGTTCCATAGCAGTTAGTAAGAATCGTCCATTTATTTTCAAGCCTGCTCTATACATAGTACAAGCCGGAATCTGATTGGGTAATACAGACAAGAACACTTATTGATGACTTTCCTTTTTTATTTTTTTTAAAGTTGGCATTTTGTGGATGATTATATATACACTAGGGGTGCAACGAATCAAAAAACTCACGGTTCGGATCGTTCCTCGGATCAGGAGTCACGGTTCGGATCATTTTCGGATCAACAAAAAAAAAAAAATCTCCCCCACTGTAATATCCACAATCTCCCTATTGGCAGGGTGTGGCAGAGTATTGGCGGGTATATTGACAAGGTATATTGGCTGAGTATTGGCAGGGTATTGGCAGGGTATTGGCAGGGTATGGCAGACGGTGTCCCGATCCGCGTAGCTTGACCCGTACGGGTCACGGATCGATGACGATCCGTTGCACCCCAAATATACACTATATTGCCAAAAGTATTGTGGCGCTTGCCTTTACATGCACATGACCTTTAATATCATCCCAGTATTAGTCCGTAGGGTTCAATATTGAGTTGGCCCACCCTAGCTTCAACTCTTCTGGGAAGGTTGTCCACAAGGTTTAGGAGTGTGTCTATGGGAATGTTTGACCATTCTTCCAAAAGCGCATTTGTGAGAGAGTTTGGGGTGGAGGAACTTGACTGTCCTGACCTCAACCCGATAGAACACCTTTGGGATGAATTAGAGCGGAGACTGCCAGCCAGGCCTTCTCACCCAACATCAGTGCCTGATATCACAAATGCGCTTCTGGAAGAATGGTCAAACATTCCCATAGACACACTCCTAAACCTTGTGGACAGCCTTCCCAGAATAGTTGAAACTGTTATAGCTGCAAAGGGTGGGCTAAAGCAATATTGAACCCTACAGACTAAGACTGGGATGCTATTAACTTTCACATAAAGGCAGGCGTCCCAATACTTTTGGTAATATAGTGTATGTGGAAATTGGTGGTGGGAGTCACTTTGGGTGGGGGGCTTGTGGAACCCAGTTTACCGTGGAGAGCTCTGGAAACTCCTTTTCCAGCTCCTCTGACCCCTCCTGAATGTAAGGTACCCTGTGTCTCTTAGGGGCACAGGGTGACCGAGAACCCTAGTCGGGTCTGCCTAACCCAACTCACCGCACAACCACACCGGACATTTCCTTTTGCCCCTGTTATCCTGCATTCTATATGTGTGGTTTGTGAATGAAAAAGGAAGGGGCTCTTTCACTTGGGGCTTTAAGATTTCTGAACAATATCCCTCAAGAAAATATGAAGATAAATAATTTCACCTTTCAGACTGCTGGAATATTGTATATTGTATATTGTGTGTGTGTGATATATATATATATATATATATATATATATATATAATTGTCCCATATACTGTTGAAGACTTTTTACTAGATTGTTTGAGGTGTGGCTGTATCCCATTGTTCAATTGTTTCTGGGAGCAACCTACTATGGGATGTATATGTGTATTAGCTGGGAGGGGGAGGGGGGTTTCTCCTGCAGCCCCTCCTGTCTGTGTGTCTCTTGTTACTGAATGTAGTTTACCCCGCCCTGTGTCATTATGTAAAGGAGGGGGGAATTCCTCCAACAGCACCCCCAGCTGGTAAGACTGTCTACAGTTGGAATTATATACCTGTGTGTCTTGTTACTGGAGGAGGTAAAGTTTACCCCACCCTATGTCATTATGCAAAGAGGGGGGATTGTCCTCTGAGGGTATATCTCTCTGTGTTTGAATAAAGAGTTTGATGTTTTCACCCTACACTGATGCTTCGACAAGTGACTGGGTGGGCTAAGGGACCTTGGATGGTGCTGGTATCAGGGCAAAGGAAGCTTGTACAGCGGACATAATGCTGTTGAGGATGATGGTCGGTGACAGGTGGCAGCCTATGTTTACCTTTCATTCTGTTTCATGACAGGAAAAAAATATGTGTTCTGGTGTTCTCTTACATTTGGTAATTGTCTTTGTGTCATCCTCAGGGGAAACTCAAGCTGAAAAGGGTAAAGACAATCTATGACTGCCAAGCGGACAATGATGATGAGCTGACGTTTGCAGAAGGAGAGGTCATCATAGTGACAGGTGAAGAGGACCAGGAGTGGTGGGTAAGTGGCATTAATCTTGCAGAACTGGTGCAGAGGGCTATATACACTGATCAGCCGTAACACATTATGACCACCCACCATAACCCATCGAGACATAGATTTCCGAAGGTATGGTGTGGTATCTGCCACCAAGCCGTCAGTAGCAGATTCTTTAAGTCCTATAAGCTACGAGGTGAGGCCTCCATGGATTGGACTTACACTTTCCAGCACACCCCACAGATGCTTGCTTGGATTGAAATCTGGGGAATTTGGAGGCCATATCGACACCTTAAACTGGTTGTTATGTTCCTCAAACCATCTTTGAATTCATCAGACCTGATCACTATCTTCTATTGCTCTGTGGTCCAGTTCTGATGCTCATCTGCCCATTGTAGGCGCTTTTGGCTGTGGATATGAGTCACCATGGGCACCCTGACTGGTCTGGAGCTAAGAAGCCCCATACACAACAAGCTGTGATGCTCTGTGTATTCTGACGCCTTTCAATCGGAACCAGCAATAACTTTTTCAGCAATTTGAGCTACAGTAGCTCTTCTGTTGGATTGGACTACACGGGCCAACCTTCCCTCCCCACATGCAACAGAGTGAGCCATGGCCACCCATGACCCTGTTGTTGGTTTGTCTTCCTTGGACCACTTTTAATAGGTCCTGACCACTGCAGACCGGGAACAATCCCACAAGAGCTGCAGTTTTGGAGTTGCTCTGACCCAGTCATCTAGCCATTATAATTTGGCCCTTGTCAAAATCACTCAAATCCTTTAACGCTTTTAACACATTAACCACTTCAGCCCCGGAAGGATTTACCCCCTTCCTGACCAGAGCACTTTTTACAATTCGGCACTGCGTCGCTTTAACTGCTAATTGCGCGGTCATGCAATGGTGTACCCAAACGGAATTTGCGTCCTTTTCTTCCCACAAATAGAGCTTTCTTTTGATGGTATTTGATCACCTCTGCCGTTTTTATTTTTTGCGCTATACACGGAAAAAGACCGAAAATTTTGAAAAAAAATGATATTTTCTACTTTTTGTTCTAAAAAAAATCCAATAAACTCAATTTTAGTCATACATTTAGGCCAAAATGTATTCGGCCACATGTCTTTGGTAAAAAAAATGTCAATAAGCGTATATTTATTGGTTTGCGCAAAAGTTATAGCGTCTACAAACTAGGGTACATTTTCTGGAATTTACACAGCCTTTAATTTATGACTGCCTATGTCGTTTCTTGAGGTGCTAAAATGGCAGGGCAGTACAAAACCCCCACAAATGACCCCATTTTGGAAAGTAGACACCCCAAGGAATTTGCTGAGAGGCATGTTGAGCCCATTGAATATTCATTTTTTTTGTCCCAAGTGATTGAATAATGACAAAAAAAAAAAAAAAAATTACAAAAAGTTGTCACTAAATGATATATTGCTCACACAGGCCATGGGCATATGTGGAATTGCACCCCAAAATACATTTAGCTGCTTCTCCTGAGTACGGGGATACCACATGTGTGGGACTTTTTGGGAGCCTAGCCGCGTACGGGGCCCCGAAAACCAATCACTGCCTTCAGGATTTCTAAGGGCGTACATTTTTGATTTTACTCCTCACTACCTATCACAGTTTTGAAGGCCATAAAATGCCCAGATGACATAAAACCCCCCCAAATTACCCCATTTTGGAAAGTAGACACCCCAAGCTATTTGCTTTGAGGCATGTTGAGTCCATGGAATGTTTTATATTTTGACACAAGTTGCGGGAAAGTGACAAATTTTTTTTTTTTTTTTTTTTTTTTTGCACAAAGTTGTCACTAAATGATATATTGCTCACACAGGCCATGGGCATATGTGGAATTGCACCCCAAAATACATTTAGCTGCTTCTCCTGAGTATGGGGATACCACATGTGTGGGACTTTTTGGGAGCCTAGCCGCGTACGGGACCCCGAAAACCAATCACTGCCTTCAGGAATTCTAAGGGCGTACATTTTTGATTTTACTCCTCACTGCCTATCACAGTTTCGGAGGCCATGGAATGCCCAGGTGGCACAAACCCCCCCCCAAATGACCCCATTTTTGAAAGTAGACACCCCAAGCTATTTGCTGAGAGGCATGGTGAGTATTTTGCAGCTCTCATTTGTTTTTGAAAATAAAGAAAGACGAGAAAAAAAAATTTTTTTTTTCTTTTTTCAATTTTCAAAACTTTGTGACAAAAAGTGAGGTCTGCAAAATACTCACTATACCTCTCATCAAATAGCTTGGGGTGTCTACTTTCCAAAATGGGGTCATTTGGGGTTTTTTTTTGCCACCTGGGCATTCCATGGCCTCCGAAACTGTGATAGGCAGTGAAGAGTGAAATCAAAAATTTACGGCCTTAGAAAGCCTGAAGGCGGTGCTTGGTTTTCGGGGTCCCGTACGCGGCTAGGCTCCCAAAAAGTCTCACACATGTGGTATCCCCGTACTCAGGAGAAGCAACAGAATGTATTTTGGGGTGTAATTTCACATATTCCCATGGCATGTTTGAGCAATATATCATTTAGTGACAACTTTGCGCAAAAAAAAATAAAAAAAATAAAAAATTGTCTCTTTCCCGCAACTTGTGTCACAATATAAATTATTCCATGGACTCAACATGACTCTCAGCAAATAGCTTGGGGTGTCTACTTTCCAAAATGGGGTCATTTGGGGGGGTTTTGAACTGTCCTGGCATTTTATGCACAACATCTAGAAGCTTATGTCACACATCACCCACTCTTCTAACCACTTGAAGACAAAGCCCTTTCTGACACTTATTGTTTACATAAAAAAATAATTTTTTTTTGCAAGAAAATTACTTTGAACCCCCAAACATTATATATTTTTTTTAAAGCAAATGCCCTACAGATTAAAATGGTGGGTGTTTCATTTTTTTTTTTCACACAGTATTTGCGCCGCAATTTTTCAAACGCATTTTTTGGGGAAAAAACACACTTTTTTACATTTTAATGCACTAAAACACACTATATTGCCCAAATGTTTGATGAAATAAAAAAGATGATCTTAGGCCGAGTACATGGATACCAAACATGACATGCTTTAAAATTGCGCACAAACGTGCAGTGGCGACAAACTAAATACATTTTTAAAAGCCTTTAAAAGCCTTTACAGGTTACCACTTTAGATTTACAGAGGAGGTCTACTGCTAAACTTACTGCCCTCGATCTGACCTTCGCGGCGATACCTCACATGCATGGTGCAATTGCTGTTTACATTTGACGCCAGACCGACGCTTGCGTTCGCCTTAGTGCGAGAGCAGGGGGGACAGGGGTGCTTTTTTTTTTTTTTTTTTTTTTTTTCTTATTTATTTATTATTTTTTTATCTTATTTTTAAACTGTTCCTTTCATTTTTTTTTTAAATCATTTTTATTGTTATCTCAGGGAATGTAAATATCCCCTATCATAGCAATAGGTAGTGACAGGTACTCTTTTTTGCAAAAATTGGGGTCTATTAGACCCTAGATTTCTCCTCTGCCCTCAAAGCATCTGACCACACCAAGATCGGTGTGATAAAATGCTTTCCCAATTTCCCAATGGCGCTATTTACATCCGGCGAAATCTAAGTCATAAAATGCTCGTAGCTTCCGGTTTCTTAGGCCATAGAGATGTTTGGAGCCACTCTGGTCTCTGATCAGCTCTATGGTCAGCTGGCTGAATCACCGGCTGCATTCTCAGGTTCCCTGTTGAGACAGGAGAGCCAGAGAAAAACACGGAAGACGGTGGGGGGGGGGGGGCATTCCCTCCCACTGCTTGTAAAAGCAGTCTAGAGGCTAATTAGCCGCTAGGATTGCTTTTACATGAAAGCCGACCGCTGGCTGAAAAGAATGATACCAAGATGATACCTAAACCTGCAGGCATCATTCTGGTATAACCATTCAAAGTCGTGAATGGCGTACCTGAAGACAAAAAAATGGTTAACAATAAAGCACAGTAAACGGTAAAGTATAAAAAATTGCATACCTGAAAAACAAACATGATAAAACATAATAACAATAAAACATTGCAGAATAGAATACAGTAAAAAAGAGCAGAACAATAGAGAGAGAGAATAGAGAGAGAAAGAACAATAAAACGACAACTATTTTTTTTTTATTTTATATTTTTGTATGTGTTTTTTTTTGTAACTAACTTTTATAACTGTACCCGGTTCCAGGTTCGGGTCTCTCAAAATGCGATGGCATCTTGGGAGACCCTGTGAAAGTGTGCCTAGTCTGTGGAATGCTGTACCCTACGCTAATAGTCAACTAGTGAATGGTAGCGTTCAAAACATTCACCAATGCAAAGACCAGGATTGTCAGGACAGGAGGGACAATAATAGCGGGTGTCACGCCTATATCCGCGCTTGCTGCAGACACAACATCTTTTTTGGGGGGGTTCGCTGGGTAGGGGTACTCGGGAGGACATAAAGAAAATGCCTCTCATGCAGCCGACTGCATTTGGTTGGGGATGTGAATGGGGGAAGTACGGGCGCTGCAGAAGCGGTGGGTTCCCAATTAGGATTGGCGAATGCAGCAGGAAGGGCACTATGGGCACGACGGGCCTGTGTTTGTCTTTTTGGTGGCAGCGGGACACTACTTGTGCTTGCCACCTCACCAGCTTGAACTGCACTTATGGGACTCGCCACGTCACCAAGTGTTACTGCAGTGCTGGTTTGACTACGACCGGGGTGTACTACGCCGCTGGTGCTTGCCAGTTCACCAAAACGCTACCAAAAAATCTGTTAGCGATCGCAGGGATCAGGCCTGACTCTGCGAACGCTGCAGTTATGCGTTCAGTGTTCTGTAAGTGACAGTGATCGATCGATACTGCACTTGGGTGGGCTGGGCTGGGCCGGGCGGAGGGGCAAAACGCAGGTGCTAGCAGGTATCTGGGCTGATCCCGCTAACACTGCGTTTGTGGGAACCCTAAACTGCTGGGGACACTAGTATAGATCTGATCGGATCAGATATTGATCCGTTCAGATACTATACCACTAAGGGAGGCGTATGCTGCGTGCGTGGGTGTTAGCGGTACTGGCGCTAATCTGACGCTGCCTGGGGCTGGTGCTTGCCAGTTCACCAAAACGCTACCAAAAAAACTGTTAGCGATCGCAGGGATCAGGCGTGACTCTGCGAACGCTGCAGTTATGCGTTTAGTGTTTAGTAAGTGACAGTGATCGATTGATACTGCACTTGGGTGGGCTGGGCCGGGCGGACGGGAAAAACGCAGGTGCTAGCAGGTATCTGGGCTGATCCCGCTAACACTGCGTGTTTGGGAACCCTAAACTGCTGGGGACACTAGTATAGATCTGATCGGATCAGATATTGATCCGTTCAGATACTATACCACTAAGGGAGGTGTACGGTGCGTGCGTAGGTGTTAGCGCTACTGGCGCTAACCTGACGCTGCCTGGGGCTGGTGCTTGCCAGTTCACCAAAACGCTACCAAAAAAACTGTTAGCGATCGCAGGGATCAGGCCTGACTCTGCGTACGCTGCAGTTATGCGCTTAGTGTTTTGTAAGTGACAGTGATCGATCGATACTGCACTTGGGTGGGCTGGGCTGGGCTGGGCCGGGCGGAGGGGCAAAACGCAGGTGCTAGCAGGTATCTGGGCTGATCCCGCTAACACTGCGTTTTCGGGAACCCTAAACTGCTGGGGACGCTAGTATAGATCTGATTGGATCAGATATTGATGCGTTCAGATACTATACCACTAAGGGAGGTGTATGCTGCGTGCGTGGGTGCTAGCGGTACTGGCGCTAATCTGACGCTGCCTGGGGCGACGCATATCACCGCCGGGCGATCAGGGGGCTAAACCTTTATTCGGTAATAAACGGCGGGTGCCCTGACACTATAAAAAATAAACGAACTAACCAGCGTCACCCGTAACAGTTATACGGTGATCAGTGGTGAAAGGGTTAACTAGGGGGCAATCAAGGGGTTAAAACATTTATTAGGTAGTATATGGGGGTCCCTGTCGCTATAAAACGCTGACGGCGAACCTAAATATTTATGTCCCTAACTAGCGTCACCAGTGACACTAATACAGCGATCAGAAAAATGATCGCTTAGTGACACTGGTGACGGAGGGTGATCAAGGGGTTAAAACTTTATTAGGGGGGGTTAGGAGGGTACCCTAGACCTAAAGGGGGCCTAACATTCACTGCCCTAACACACTAACTGTCACAAACTGACACCAATACAGTAATCAGAAAAAAAAAAAAAAAAAAAAAAAAAACCTGCTTTGTGTCAGTTTGTGACAGGGGGGGGGGGGTGATTGGGGGGGGATCGGGGGGGGGATCGGGGTGTAATGTGTGCCTGGCATGTTCTACTGTGTGTGTGTGTGTTGTGCACTCACATTCCAGTCTTCTCTCCTCGGCCCGGAACGGAAAATACCGAGCCGAGGAGAGATGACATCATTTCCTCTGCCTCTGTGTACAATACAGAGGCAGGGAAATGATCCCATTGGCTGGGAGCGATCGCGAGGGGGGGGCCACGAATGGATGGCCTCCCCCTCACCACCGATCGCCGGGGGACATTTGCCGACCGTCGCAGGCACCGGGGGGGGGTCCGATCGGACCCCCCACCCGCGGGCAGGCAGGGACGTACAGGTAAGCCCTTTTGCCTGCCCGTGCCGCTCTGCCGACGTACATCTGTGTGCGGCGGTCGGCAAGTGGTTAACTTCAGGGACAACAGATTCACTTGCTGTCTAATACACTGCTCCAAAAAATGAAAGGAACACTTTGAAAACACATCAGATCGAAATGGGGAAAAATATCATGCTGGGTATCTATACTAATATGGACTGGGTAATGGGTTAGGAATGCAAGGATGCCACATCGTTTGATGGAAATTAAAATTATCAACCTACAGAGGGCTGAATTCAAAGACACCCCAAAAATCAAAGTGAAAAAATGATGCAGCAGGCAATTTCATTGCAGCAACTCAAAATGATACTCGGTAATTTGTATGGCCCCCACGTGCTTGTATGCATGCCTGACAATGTCGGGGCATGCCCCTAATGAGATGACAGATGGTGTCCTTGGGTATTTCCTCCCAGATCTGGACCAGGGCATCACTGAGCTCCTGAACAGACTGAGGTGCTAACCTGGCAGCGTCGGGTGGACCAAAACATAATGTCCCAGAGGTGTTCTATTGGACTTGGGTCAGGCAGCGTGGGGGCCATTCAATGGTATCGGTTCCTTCATCCTCCAGGAATTGGCTGCATACTCTTGCCACATGAGGCGGGGCATTGTCTTGCACCAGGAGGAACCCAGGACCCACTGCACCAACGTAGGGTCTGACAATGGGTCCAAGGATTTCATCCTCATACCTAATGGCAGTCGGGGTGCCATAGTCTAGCCTATAAAGGTCTGTGCATCCCTCCATGGATATGCCTCCCCAGACCATCACTGACCCACCACCAAAAACCAGTCATGCTGAACAATGCTACAGGCAGCATAACGTACTTCACGGCTTCTCCAGACACTTTCAAATCTGTCACATGTGCTCAGGGTGAACCTGCTCTCATCTGTGAAAAGCACAGGGTGCCAGTGGCGGACCTACCAATTCTGGTGTTCAATGGCAAATGCCAATCGAGCTCCACGGTGACGGGCAGTGAGCACAGGGACCCCCCTCCCCCGATCCCCGCTGTGAAAGCAGACTTCGAACCTTCTCTGTGTCTGCTGCCAGGATTAAAAAAAGACGCGGCCGTGCGGGTCCCTGACCATATCACTCATCCACAGTCCTCTGTGATTGGGAAACTACAAGGTTTGGCTGCCTTTGTGGCTGTCTAGTTGTAGTTTTTATTGAACTACCACAGTGCTGTGAGTGCTGCTGTAGTTTGAGTCTTCCAGTCAGAATGTATCAGCTTCCTCATACGAAGTACAAGCAAGCCAATACACTAAAAGATCTGCAGGAGACCTGCATGGCACCAGCGATCTGCTGATGCCTTACGGGATCCTGCATGAAAAAAGGCATATTTTTTTACCTGCAAAATAAATGTGCATGTATTTTTTTTTTTTAAGTGCTTTAAACACATTAGTAGATGTGTAGGTGCAGGCTGCTAAAGTTGTATACACAACTTATTTTTTCCTGTGAAAGACCCAAACGCCTCCCCCTTTAAGCAAAAAAAATATCATAGGAGTACCCAGGGCATAAGTAGCACACCCTGTTCTTCTGTCCCGCTGCCCCTTGCCAGCAATTCCCTACTGTCAAACTGACAGCTGGGAGATGTGTAAATACAGGAGCTATAGAAGCTGTTGCTGTGGGGAAAAAAAAAACGTGGTGCTAAAATTTGTTCAGATGCAAAATAATGATACAAAGTAACAATTTTAGATTTGTAGCTACTGTTTTATCCATCTGTATGCCAAATGGAGCTTCAATTTGTACTTGTCATTTAAAAAAACCTGACAAGTTCGGCCCCCCTCTCTTCAATCTGAGCTTTCTGGGACACGTCACAGGTCCCAGAAGGCTGCAGGACCTTTCACAAAGTGCAGCTCGTGTATGCGCAGTAGGAAGCTGGCTGTAAAGCCACAAGCTTCCCACACTAAAGATGCTGGCACTGAGGACCCGAAGACTAGTGATGAACTAGCCTGGGTGAGGATGGCGCTGGATCCCTGGACAGGTCAGTGTCTTTTAAATAAAAGTCAGCAGCTACAGTATTTGTAGCTGCTGACTTGTATATATGTATATATAGAGTGAAGGACTGCTTAAAGTATAACTAAAGAAAACACTTTTTTTTAGTTTCGGACAGTGGAGTGGAGAGGGATTTGAAACACCTGTCAGTTTTTATTGCTATCTGAGCCCCTGTTAAGGAGATTCACCCTCTCGATTTGTATTGTTTACTATTTTTATTGAAAGTTAAAGTTAAAAAAACAAATTTTGGGTTGGTGTTCCATCTTTTTACACCCATTCAAGTCTTGCATTTCACACTTGTTTTTACCTGTAAACTGAGCTTATTTAGTGAAATACAGTATTTTGAAATCCGTGACACTGTTTTTATGTTGAATTTTAAAAGCAGCGGCAAGCGTGCTGATGTCACAGGTTGACAGAACACAGCTGCTTTTAAAATTCAACATCAAAACAGTCTTCTGGATTTCAAAATGCTGTTTCACTATATAAGCTCAGTTTACTGGTAAAAAGAAGTGTGAAATGCAAGATTTGGGTGGGTGTAAAAAGATGTCCGCTGCCGCCTTATGACTGCAGGTGTACTGCGGCCGAGTGTGGGGTTTACCAAGATGGCCGTCACGGTGTAGTGACAGGACGTCACTTCTGTTACCTAATCTGAGAGGGAAAGAGAGGAAATCTTTCAATCGGGACACTAGTTCGGGTGACCTGGGGGTCCCCAAGGTATTCCCTTAATTTGCAGGGATTTCCTCTCACTTCCTGTTTGGCTATGGAACCGGAATTAAGGGAAATCTCTGCAATGGGACACAGAGGGCGAAAAAAAATCTGACACGGATTATAACCTGACTTTACTCTGCGTATAGTTCTACTTTAACCACTTGCCGCCCGCCCACTGTCAAATGACGGAGGGACGGTGCGACACTCGTTCTGGGAGGACGTGCTATGACGTCCCTGCCCTGATTACAGGAAAGCCCCAGCAGTGCCACCAATCGGTGCCCATAAGTGATGCCAGTCAGTGCAGCCTTTCAGTGCCTGCTCATCAGTGCTGCCTATCAGTGCGACATATTACTGCCTCCTTACAAGTGCCACCTAATCGGTGCCACCTCATCAGTGCCCATCAAAAGCTCTATTTGAAGAAAAAGATTAAAAAAAAATAATATGGGTACAGTGTTACATGACTGCGCAATTGTCATTCAAAGTGCGACAGCGCTAAAAGCTGAAAAATGGCCTTTGCAGGAAGGGGGTGAAAGTGCCCTGTATTGGGGTGGTTAAGTAACATTTTGTTAATTTTTTTACCATTTGTTCATTTTAATTGGTTTACATTAAACTTGAATCGCTTTTGTTTGTTTCTCCATAGATCGGCCACATTGAAGGACATCCAGATAGGAAAGGTGTCTTCCCAGTGTCTTTTGTACACATCTTGTCTGAATAGGACTTCTGATGTCACAAATCTACCGTTGCCCAAGCCCAGGCTTGTAGCCAGCTTGCTGCTCTATGTCTGCTTCCTTGTACTGTATATAAGCTACCATCACCACTTCATCCAGTACCTTCCATTCTGTGTATTGTAAACGTGCTATCTTACACCAAATTCTGTCAGTATTACAGTAGCTGAACAAGCCCAGTTCCTCGGGTACTATAGAACCATTTCCTTGGCCTTCAGCACTTTTCATGCCCTACTGTCAGACTGTGCTGTTCCAGCTCTCGTCGTGTCCAAAATATTTCTGCCCCGTCCCGTCTTGCGTTTTAGTTACAGTACTAGATGCCACAACAAGGGCAAGGAAAAATTAAAACACAACCCGCAACCAACCCGTCACTTCACCTTCCACAAGCATTTGAGCCGCCGTGTTATTTATTGCAGAAAATAACATCTGAATAGTTTTCTCGAAATCTCAAGTATTGACCGTGTTTCTGTGCTCTGTATTCATTAGTTTGGAACTTTCGCCAACATCCTTATTGTCACTTTGCTACAAGTAGTTTAAAAAAAAAAAAGATATATTTCTATCTAAAAGCTTCTTTTATTAGAAGTATATACATATATATATAAATACTATACATATATATAAAAATACGACAAATCCGGTTGACTTCATCGGACTTTAATGACTGCTAAACAATATTAGTCTGTTTACATTATGCATGATTTCTAAACCAACAACAGCAACAACAAAAAGAATTCTGGAATACTTGAAACAGGAATATAACTGTAAGGCCTATACTTTGTTCTGTAGCTGAAAAAAAAAAAAACAGATGGAGGGGAATATTTTTCCAGTAGAGAGAATTTATTTGAAATAGACAGTATTACTTATTACTAACATGGATCAAATCAGGGAGGCGGTCAGCCTCGCGGAAATAAATATGAACGCCTGTGTATAAAGAAATCTTTTGTTCTTATTTTATTTAAAGTGTACCATAAATTATTCATAGATGTTGAAATTGACTTCTGTGTATTGTCGGTCATCTAGAAAGTTATTGAATCGTAAACAAAAGGTATTAAATTCCAATACTGGTGGGGTCTCTAGTTTGTTCTAGTCTCAATTTTTGTGTTTCCGTGGATAGGGGTGCGTTGTCCTTTGATGGGAAAGCATTGGTTTCAGCCATGCAATCATATGAACTATTGCAAGGTTTCTACAGCCCAGGGCAAGTTGTCGCATTACATACAGAGTTTGGTGTCAGTTTCCTAGTGTTAAGTGACCCATTAGGAACATGTAAGAAAACATTTTTTTTTTTTTTTACTTTTTGCATTAGGAACAATTATACAGTGGAAGTTGTTGCCATTTTTTTATATATCTGCATTCGTTCCTTTTTGTTTTAAAGCCTTGTTGTACATATTTTAGTTTTGCTGTTTTTTTTTTTTTTTTTTTCTTAATTTGTTTTTTTATTGCATTTAAAGATCCGTACTGGAAGTCTGCAGTCTCTAAAAAAAAAAAAAAAAAAGTGCACATACAACAAAATTATCACATCATTCTTTTTTGTGTAACCATTTACTACATAAAAAACAAAACATTTATTTCATAAATTTTATTTTCTTTATATTTAGTTAATTTTTTTGTAATATTGGCGAATCACATTAGTAACTAATCTTTCGGTGTCTTTAGTGTAACTGGTTAGTTAGGATTTTTTATTTTTTTTTTTTTAAATCCGCACATCAAATTTATCACTTTATTCCTTTTTTTTTTTTTTTTTTGCATTAAGTGTAATGGTATGTGGGAATACATTGGCAGCTATTTTTCTTACCTTTTCTGTCATTTCTTTTGTATTTTACACATTAGTATTTAAGGCACATCATTTCTGCATGTAAAAACTTTTATTTATATTTTCTAGTACTTTTTTTAAGCTAGGGCTTTGAAGAATACTCAGAACAACAGTGTAAAGCATCCAGGAGTGACCAATTTAGACTTTTTATTATTTATTAACAAAAATATTAGACATATGTTAGAGCAGTGATGTGCTGAATGTGAAGTCTCCCTTGCAAAGAGTTTAAAAATATGGTACAGTATTCACTATTTTCAAGTTGCTAGTTTATTTTTATTATTCATTCCATATTATAAATAAAATGTATAAAGTGACAACAAACAAAACCTGTTTTTACATTTTTCTTATTATAACAAAGTTCATGATGCCCTAGGCTAAAACATTACACAAGTGCTCCATTTATTTGCGACAGTTGTTAACCTTTTCACATCACCTAAGCACGTGTCAAACACACTTGTCCGGTCCACCAGGCCATTTCAGGTATCCCTCACCACCAGGGGGAGGGGTGGAGGTGATCTGAACCTAGCACACCCCTACACCCTGCACTCCGTATGTAGCGCACTCCTCAACACTGCACACTGTGCATAGCGCACCCCTGAACTCTGCACATAGCACATCAATCACATAATGCACTCCTAGTATTTATTGC
The DNA here is from genome assembly GCA_037952835.1 of Lithobates septentrionalis. Taxonomy (NCBI): domain Eukaryota; kingdom Metazoa; phylum Chordata; class Amphibia; order Anura; family Ranidae; genus Lithobates; species Lithobates septentrionalis. Next base: position 2,703,941 of record JBBDGP010000459.1, read on the forward strand.
CTCTTTAAGATCCTCCCACTGTAAGTGCACATTTGGCCACAACCACTGTTCGATAGGGTGGGGGGGTGGGGGGCAGGCGGGAATGGTTGAGTTTCTGAACTTATTCAGTGAGGAAAAAAAGCCCTGCATAAATTTCTCTAGTCTTAAGCCTTGTACACACGGTACGTCAGGGGATTTGTCTGTTGACAGACTGTTGTCCTAAAATCTTACCGTTAGTACGCTCCTTTTGACAATTGTTGTCCAACTTTTGACCAACAAATGTTGGATGACAGGCTAGTACATTTTTGGCGGACAATGGTTGATTTTCATATAGTCAGTACACAAATCCGTCACACAAAAGTCGAAAGTACAAACACACATGCTCGGAATCAATGCTCACTAAACACTAAATTAGCAGAAGGGGCCCAAAGAGTGGCGCTTGAGCTGAAATTCTTCTTAGTATGTCACTATGTTTGTGTTTGTGGCACGCCAATTGTGTACCGTTAGTATGCAAGACAAGATCCTGGCACACGCCCTTTTGACAAAAATCAGGCGCTCGTTTGGCCAACAATCATACCGTGTGTACGAGGCTTAACTGATATAACCGGCCCTTTGAGGACAACCATGATGCTGCCCCACAATGAATTGGAGTTTGACACCCCTGATCTAAAGGGATTCTTTTTTTTGCTCTGTCATTCGAAGAGCCTCTGTCAGGACCAGATTAAGAGCATCATGGGCCTGGTGCTGAGGATCTTGGTGGGCTTTTTTGGGATTAAATAAAATAGATGGTACCTCAAGCAGAGTAGTAATGTGGCGCATGTAGTGTGCTACAGCAAACTGTGGGTGGGTCCACAATCGGCTAAGAGTGGGAGGGGCTTAAAGAGGCATGGTTAAACACAAAAAGCCTCCTTGTACTCGCAAATTATCCTGAAATTCCTGTCCTGCAAGCCAGAGTAGAAAAGAACAAGAAGACCTGGACAGCCGCACACCGGAATGGATAAATCCGTCTTTTATTCAAAATACATGATCATGGGGTACACAAAACACGACTGTGGGGTGGTACAAGAATATCTGACGCATTTTGCACTTACACCAAGTGCTTACTCATAGCAGCTATGAGTAAGCACTTGGTGTAAGTGCAAAACGCGTCAGCTTTCTTGTACCACCCCACAGTCGTGTTTTGTGTACCCCATGATCATGTATTTTGAATAAAAGACGGATTTATCCATTCCGGTGTGCGGCTGTCCAGGTCTTCTTGTTCTCTTCTACTTGCATTAGCATTTAGCCAGCACCTGGGGCTATTCTCTTCCTGGAGGTAATGAGACACAAGCACTCTAATGGTTTAAGCCCCTCTTTGAGCGGAGGATGGCACATTTCATTTAATTTCTGAACTTCTGCAAGCCAGAGTCTCGGACATATACAAACCTCAGCACAATCATTATTTTAAAATGAAACACTTCAAACCATCATCCGATTGGTTGAAACAGATTGTGATATCATCCACCTAAGTCAGAGCAAGCTTTGTATTTATCCAGAGAATACAAAGCTGCCTGTGAATGGCTGAGCACCACTCAGCCCGACTTTCTTTTGTTCCATGCATGGAACAGGATGTTGGCGTCCCATAGCTGGAACAAAGTGTTGTATACTGGAAGTAGCTGAGGCTATATGTTTATACAACACACACCTTTTAGTGTCAGAAATTTTTTTAACTTGGGCCAACTTGGCCTAAATGAACTCCAGTTTTACTTTCACTTTAATTTGATCAGCTTTAAAGCAGATGATGTACCCGACAATGCTTTCGGAATGATCTCTGAAGCATTTCAATCGATTTAAATTTTTTATTTTTAAAAAAGCCTATCACCAAAAGCGCTTAAGAGTGTCATATTTTGATCTTGAATGAACACAACTTTATATATCTCATAATTATCTTAACCCCCTTATTATAGTCTAACATATGCATGATAGTAAAAGGGTGGACTTTAATGCCCGCATGTGTTGCTGTGTGTCTGATATTTATGTGTAAAGAGCGCACGCCTGGTCTAGAAATCGGTAACTAGCTTGTGATCAGGGGACAGTGGTCACCAATTCTTGCTCGGCTGGAATGGTTACGTTTTCCACTTAAAATCATTCAGTATTTAAATGGAGAATGGTAAGTAGGAGCGCTTCTGCTAGAACAATCCTCCAGGTGCTATATACATTCAGGACAGCAAGCTGACAGGCACTCGAGCAGCAGCCTCTGGATAGACAAAGATATGCAGAGACAGGTACTTCTAAGTGCAGTATGTCAGCAATTTTATTAAGAGGAACTCCTTGTACATGCTCTGAAACTAGTGGCTGCCACTTGATGTCGCTTCTGCCCCGTGTTACACTGTGGCAGCCATCTTGCTCCTCAGTTCCTGCAGCTGCTGGCCAGCACAGTAGCAGGGCATACATCCAGGACTATATACACAGGGATGAGCCTGTTTATGCTGTAATCATGCTAGTGTTTCTAACTGTTGCCCTTTAAGAAAATTGCTGAGATACTGCACAGCTTCAATATTTAACAACTTTTTTTTTTTTTGTAAATGCTTACAGAGCAGAAGAGGAGCTGTATGACATTGTTAAAAAAAAAAAAAAAAAGGTAAACGTGTGTGTCTCAGTCCCAATTACATGCTTGCCTGTCCCCCTACCATCAATAAATTTTGCTCTTGCAGATGTACAGTCCAAAGAATCTTCAGCATCCCTACTGTTATGCATTTAGTGGTGACATTGCATGTGGAACCACAGTAAGCAATCAGGCATCTGAAACACGCTTAAGTGTGTCAGATGCTAAATATTCTTGGGCTATTGCAGCTATGCAAGAGTAGGGATCACACATAGTAAAAAGAAATAGGGGGGCAGGGGATGAGAAGAACCCCCCCCCCCCCCCCCACATTAGAGCAATTTGGGTTCTTTAAAAGAAAGCACATGAGTAAGACCAGGTTCACACGGGAACTACACTCCAGTTGTACCACTTTGGCTCTGACTTTGATCCCCAAAAATATCAGGCACTGTGTCTGGTATGAATCCTTAGGGGGAACCATCATGGGTTCCCCCTCAGAGCATACCAGGCCCTTTGGTCTGGATCTTGGGGGGACACCAATGCAGTTTTCAGCATTGGGGGTTCCCCTGAAAATCCAGACCAAAGGGCCTGGTATGCTCAGAGGGGGAACCTATGCCATTTTTAAAAATTTGGCTTGGAGCGCAAGTCACATGCCAAAGTCGGGCAAGTTAAGACAGCGATCCGACTTCAGTGATAATCAATGGGCTGAGGCAGGATCAAAGTCGGACCAGTTAAGACGGCTCCCATAGGGAAACATTGATTTTCACACATGAGCTCCCAATGTCAGAGTGTTTGTCATACAAGTGTGAATCCAAGCCAATTTATACTTTGTATGGAGCCTTCTGAGTGGCTGCAGGTGGGAGTCATTTAGGTGTGTTTGAGTGCCTTTAGGCAACTGGCTTTTTGCTGTGGTTGTATATTTAAGATTTTGCGTTTACCTGGCAAAAGAAAAATAAACACTTTTCCTATGGTAGTCCGGGCCATAATATATACATTCCCTCTGAGTATTTTATGATAATTTTGATAAAGAACAAATTTAGTGAATGGAGATGGTTACTATCCATTATTTAAATAAATGTGATCAGTATGGACCTGGTCATATCAGCACTGTGGAAGATCAGTTTAGATTGGCTGATGGAGACCATGTAATTAAATGGCCAGCACCTAAGTGTTACTAAACGCACAACCTGAAATTTTAAAATTTTGTATCTGCTTGTGATCTGTTGAAAGTGCATGTTTTGGTAGTAGTTACTTGATGATCCTGGTAGTTTTCTATTCAGAGTGGCTACACGCTTCCACTCTGTATACTCCCAATTCTTTCTATAGAAGCCAAAAACAAAAAACTTTCCTCCACATGAGGCACTCCTGCAGGGCAGCTTTAGGGATTGGCAGACAGTGGAGCTGTGCAGTTTATTATTGCTGTTTAAGTGGTCAGAGTGCTGGTAGTTAAGATTTTTTTTTTTATACACGAGCTAAATGTAAACAAACACATGCAATCATTGCTTGCTTTTAATGAGTTTTGCTTGAGATTTATTTTCTTCAACCATTTAACTGCCAGAGCTCCTCCCACTTATGCAAATAGACAACAGTGGACCTCTGAGCCTCCCTGCAGGAGTAGTCATGTCCACAAATGAACACAAGCATTGCTTTCATGTTTAAACACACCTAAATGAAGTGTACATATTTCCACCACCCCCCATTTAGTCACATGACTGCATGAGCTCCTCCTACAGATCACACCCTTAGAGGAAAAAAAAAAAATCCTATGACTCAACCACAAGTGCTTTAAAGCCCTTTACAAGAGTTTTAAAAATTTAGCAATACATGGACCTAGGATTTTTGTATAATGCACGTGGGTTAAATGAAACTTTAAGGGATCCAAAGTATTCTCCAAGACATGAATTGTTACATCTGTTCAATTCCAAAACTGCTGATTAAAAGACCACCAGGCATTGGCATGTGGCCCAGTGCAACTCTGTATATTGACATTTGGTCAAAGCTACTGGAACTGAAGTAAACCCTGCCATTTCAGTGGCCTTCACTTACTTCTGGGTCACATGCTGGTCAGCTGCCATTGAAAATGACCAGTTACACTTACCGGTAACTGTGTTTCTGGGAAGTCTTCCAGGACAGCACCCTGAGAGATGACTGGTCCTCCTGACAGGAAACACAATCAAGAAAGAGGTTAAAAACCCTGCCCCTCCCTGCACTCCTCAGTTGTGCAAAAGTATTGACCCACACCAGTGCATGAAAGTGAAACAAAAACACCTCCAATGTACCACTATAAAAAATACAAACCGGGTGGGAAGTAGGCCTGCCGTCCTGGAAGATTTCCCAGAAACACCGTTACCGGTAAGTGTAACTGGTCATTTTCTCAAGTCGTCTTCCAGGACGGCACCCGGAGAGAAGAGCAAGTAGCTCAGGCCTACCTTAGGGCAGGACAACCGCTTGCAGGACCTTCCTGCCGAAGGCCAGGTCCTGGGGTGACAGAAGTTCCACTCTGTAATGTTTCAGGAACGTGTTCTGGCTTGACCACGTTGCTGCCTTACAGATTTGATCTACCGATGCTCCAGCTCTTTCTGCCCAAGAGGTTGCCAGAGACCTTGTAGAGTGAGCCTTAAGATTAGTTGGAGCCGTCTGACCTGAATGCTCATAAGCTATGGCAATAGCCTGTCTAATCCATCTAGCAATGGTCGTTCTAGAGGCCTGTTCGCCTCTTCGAACTCCACAAAAACTGATCAACAGATGCTGAGTTTTCCTAAACTCTTTAACCTTTTCTAGGTAAAGTAACAGACATCTGACATCTAACGTATGGAAGGCCCTTTCCTTCTCGTTCTGTGGATCGAGACAGAAGGAGGGTAAAATAATCTCTTGAGACCTATGGAAGCGTGAAGGTACAAAGGGTCCTGCCTGAGAATAATTCTGTCTAACAGGCGGAAAAAGGGCTCCTTCATAGAAAGAGCATGCAAATCGCCCACCTTTCTGGCTGTAGTAACAGCCAGAAGGAAGGCGGTTTTAAAAGAAATCAGTCTAACTGAAGATTAAGCCAACGGCTCAAAAGGTGCCCTGGTCAGGGCTTCCAAAACTAAAGATAAATCCCACGGTGGAAATTCCTTCATTTGCACCGGAGAAAGTCTCTCTAGCCGACACGAACCTCTTAATTAAAGGATCTAGAGCCAATTTAACATCCAAAAAACTAGACAAAGCCGCCACCTGAACCTTCAGAGTCTTTGTGGCTAAACCTCGGTCTACTCCCTCCTGTAGGAAGTCTAAGATAACTGGAATTTCTTTCTGGGGAACTTTTCTCGTTTCACACCAAACGGGAGAAAGCCCCCCAGACCCTAGCATAAATGTGCCTTGTTACTGGCTTTCTACTCAACAACAGGGTGTCAATCACTCTCTCTGAACACCCCTTGTTGCGCAGGCTCTCCCTTTCAACAGCCAGGCTGTCAACCTGAAGAAACCGGGGTTCGAATGATAGAGGGCCTTGAAGGAGAAGATCCTGACATTCTGGAAGCTGAACCGGAGGTAAAACCGCCCAGTTCCGCAACGTGGGAAACCAGGACCTTTTGGGCCACCAGGGGGCAATCAAGATCAAATTGCCCCTGGCCCGACTCAGTCTTTGAAGAATTCTTGGAATCAGAGCTAAGGGAGGAAAAGCATAAGCCAGACTGAAATCCCATTCCTGAGCTAATGCGTCCACCCCCTCGGACCCCCGTTCCCTGCAGAGGGAAAAGTATCTCTTGACTCTCCTGTTTTCCCTGCAGGCAAAGAGGTCCATCTCCGGTGTACCTAGCTGTTAACAGACCATGGAGAAAACTTCGGGGGTTCAACTCCCATTCCCCCTGTTGTACTGTCTGATGACTGAGGAAATCTGCCTTCACGTTTTAAACTCCCCTTATGTGCACAGAGGAAATTAACGGTATCCTTTGCTCCGCCCGTTCCAGAATCTCATGTGTCAAGTTCATTAGGGAAAGCGACCGTGTACCCCCCTGATGGTTCAGAAAGGCCACTGTCGTGGAATTGTCGGAGAGGATCTGAACTTCTCTCCCCCTGATCCTGCTCTTGAAGGCTATTAGAGCCTTCCTGACAGCCAACAATTCCCGGAAATTGGAAGACGCAGTTCTTTGTCGTGTGACCCACACACCCTGAGCTTGCAGTTCTTCTAGATGGGCCCCCCATCCCCACAAGCTCGCATCGGTCGTTATTCTGACCGGCTGGAGCTGGGACCAAAGATGACCTGCCCCCAATCTTTGGGGGTTGAGCCACCAAAGTAAGGAATTTCTTATTCCTTGAGGGATGGCAACCAGAGTATCCAGGGATTCCTTTTTTCCATCCCATGAGGACAGAAGGAAGTTTTGCAGGGGTCTTGAGTGGAGCTGGGCCCAAGGTACCAAAGTCATGAGACCTAGAATTCTCATGATCACTCTTCTGGACACTATCTTCTGTTGCCGGACTGAAGATACTGAAGCAATCAGTGCTCCTATCTTCTCCTGCGGGAGGATCAGTTTCTGCCTTACCGAGTCCACCCACAGGCCCAGGTAAAGCTTGGTCTGAGAAGGAATCAGAGAGGATTTCTCATGACTTATCAACCATCCTAGGGACTCCAAGGTGGATATTACCCTGTCCAGATCCCAGAGAAGAGATTCCCTGGAAAGGTTGTAGACCAACAGCTCGTCTAAATATGGTATCAGGGAGATCCCCTGAAGGTGCAGGTAGGAGATGACCTCTGCAAGGATCTTTGTAAATACCCTTGGACTGGCCCCCAGCCTGAAGGGTAGTGCCTGGAACTGCCAGTGCTGGGTACCCAGTTTTGTGCGAATAGCAAAGCGAAGGAATACCTGGTGTTGCAGTAGAATGGGAATATGCAGATATGCATCCTTCAGGTCTATGGTGGCCATGAAAACTTCCTTTAACAGAAGCTTTCTGACCGTGTAGACCGATTCCATGCGAAATCTTTTGAATCGCAGGAAGGTATTTAATTTCTTTAGATTCAGGATTAAACCTGAATTTCCCAGACGGTTTGGGTACAAAGACATGGGAATAAAAACCCTTTCCTTGCTGAGCCGCCGGAACTGGGAGAATGACTCTGACTCGCCAACTGCTTGATATTTTCCATGAGTCCTATGGCCTTTGGTTTTTCTCTGGGTAGAAAGGTCAGTATAAATGTCTGCGTAGGCCTGGAAGCAAACTCTAGCCTGTAGCCTTCCCTTATCCACTGAAGGACCAGAGGGCTGCGGGCTATCTGCTCCCACTGAGGTATAAATTGTGCTAGCCTCCCACCCACTCTGGTGCTGGCATCACTTAGGATCCTTGTCCGCGACTTTGGGGCCGGAGAAAAGAAGAGCTCCCTTCCGTTTGGCTTTTCCAATACCCCATTTCCTTCCTTATGGTCCTTAAACCGGTTGTTAACCTGGGGGCCTCGAAAAAATTTCTTGGCCTTCTCCGTAGATCTGGAGAGGGTCTGGTCCAGTCCTGTACCAAACAGGAGAGACTCCTCAAAAGGAAGGCCACATAACCTAGACTTAGAGGTATAGTCCCCATCCCAGGTCTTAACCCATATGGCTCTTCTGGCAGAATTGAGAAGAGCTGCTGTCTTAGCTGAAGTCCGCACCGACTCCACTGCAGCATCCGCAAGAAAGACTACCGCCTTACCAATTACCTCCAGGGAATCCAAAAGGGATTTGGAAGTACTTGCCACATGATCTGTCAACTTATTAAGCCACATGTTAGTATTTCAAGTTATACAAGCTAAAGCTGGACTTAATGTAGCCGCATTGGCCTCCCAGGCCCTGCGTAAAATGGTTTCTGACCTACGGTCCATTTGGTCCCGAATGTTACCTGCGTCTTCAAAAGACAGGTAAGACTTTTTAGACACCTGGGCCAGAGATGCATCCAGTTTGGAAAGTTTAAGAAACTTCTGCTCTTCTTCCTTAAATGGACACCTGCGTTTCCAGGTTTTAAACTTCTGAAGTTTATTTTCTGGCTCCTTCCATTCTCTTAAAACAATGTCTTTTAGAGACTGGTGGATAGGTAACACTTTGGACTGAGCCTTAGACAACCCCTGATATAGCCCATCCTGTACAGAAGTCTGAGCCTCTGGCTCCTGGATCTCCTCAGAAGCATAAATAGCTCCTAGGAGGCCCTCCATATCATCCGTAGAGAAGATATGTCGGCCTGGTCTGGAGCGTCCCTCCTCCTCCTGGCCATCCTGAGTCTTCCCCTTCCTCAAGGAGACTACGGCAGGGGTCTTTTACCTCCTCCAAATCCTGAGAAGATGGCGGTTTCTGCGGAATGGTGCTTATCTGTCTAACAGCGGAAAAGGCACTATCCTGGGAGGATGAACCTTCTGCTATGCTGCCTAGTATTGAGGCTAGCCTGAAAGGCTTTAAGTGTGGACAGCATTTCAGATTGTACTGAGAGAAAAATCTCTCATAACTTCTGAAGTCTCCTTCCCTGACAATTTGTGGATGCATTTATAACAGAACAGTTTGGTGTGCTCTGCAGCAAGTTTATCATTGCAGTACCCACACCTTAGTTCGGGAAGGATTTTTGGGTCTCGGTCTACTGGCAACACTCTGGGTTTCTGTGTCTGAAAAAACAAGAAGCCCATTAGCTAGTAAAAATAAAACAGAGATCCCTTAAGAGGGTAAGGCTAGAGGGCCACCCTCTCCCTCATCTCCTCCAGCCTGGTAGACTCACCCCCGGTGGCCTCCACAATAGCTGTAGACTCCTCCTGCTGCATTGCAGCCAGGTGAGTAGTGGATGCCTGCTCCTTGCCCATTTGTGTTGCTGCCTCTGCCGCCCAGAACTACCCCCCCTTATAACACAAAGGGTCCTGCGCAGCTGGTACCTGTAGTCCTTGTGGCTTCAGGCTCCTCATGGCGCTCCGAACGCCGCCGTCTTGCCGAGGTCTCGGGCAATCGTGCTCTAGTGTCCGGGCCGCCGTTACGTCATTTCCTCCCAGAAAGATCCACCGCAAAATGGCGCCGGACACACACAGCCACCAGCGCTGAGGCGGCCAGGAGACTCAGCATACAGCTGCATCTTACAGAGAAGACGCAGATATGGCAAATACTCTCCTAAAAACCATCAGGTAAGAAGAGGGGGGGGGGGGGGGGGGGGGGGGGGGAGCAGGAAAATGGTCCCTGGAGTTCTGGAGACTCTCAGTGCCCAGGGTCCTCCAGTTCTCATGGGGAGCTCTTCATTGCCCCCCTGAGAAATAGGGGCACTAACCCCCCGGGAAGGGCAAGCCCTACCAGACCCAAAGGCTTTCCAAAAACCTGCAGTCTGGCTCCCAGGGGGAGACTTCCAGCCCACAGCCTTTGGTCTATAAGAAAAAAAAAAAAAAAAAAAACAAACCGTTTCACTGTGGGGAAACACAATCAAAACATGTCACCACCCTGTCTCTGTACCTCATCCAATCAGGGCATGCTTTGCATTTTCTGAATGGCACCTAGGCCAGACAGCCAACTGTTCATATGGCATTAGGCTGGATGCACAGCATCCCAGAGATCACTGGAGTCTAGGGATTTCCAGCAGCCACGACAAGTTATTTCACATACATGCTAATGCCTGGAATTATTCTTGGAATACAACCTACCAAGAATTTTAATTCTGTGCAACCAGACAACGTCAGTTGGGGGTTCTGGCATTTCTGCTTTACTAGACAAAAATGGGTTCAAGCCCTAGGGAGTAGGTAATCTATAGCAAAATCGAACCACCATCCGCAAAACAGGATGACTTAATCTCTCTCCAAACCAACCATGCAGTTTTAATATATCTACCCCAGCACTTGGCATTTTACTTTAGCCACACAATGCAAAAGGATCAGGGCTTTTTTTCCCTCAAACTATAGGTGCTGGAACTTAACCATGGCCCCACAAACCCCTCCCCTACACACCCTCCAAATCACATCAAATAGTGGGATGTGTTCAGTCAAATGTCACAAAAACAGTAGGAGGGTCTTAAAGGGGCATTAAATACCAGGATTGCATTACATACAGAGTGCAGAGCTGTCACTTGTAAACACAGAAACCAGACTTCTGTGTTTACAAGTCATTGTGGTGAAGAGGCACCAAAGGGTCTGAGCCAAAGGTGGTGGAACCAAGTTCCAAGTTCCCCCTGAAAAAAAGCCCTGAAAAGGATTACCACCTGTTAATCCATCCTATGGTACCAAGATGCCTTTATGTAATCAGGGTGGTTCCATAAACTTTCATACCTCCCATCATGTTCTTGGGCATTCAATCTGCCTCAAAAATTCCATGGGGATTGGATTGAGACATAGGCAATTAGCTACAATAGTTCAACATTACACAATTTGAATGAATGTGACTTGACTAAAGCCTGGAATTTTTTTTTTTTAAATTCAGCTTGCCAGGAATAGTCTTTACTAGAGTGTTCAATTGCCCTTCCATTTGATGCCTTGTGCAAGCACAAGGTTGCCGAGAAAGAAACCTGCACACAAAAACACTTTTCATGACAAGACAGACCACATACTGCTTGCTGTGCATTTTATTAAATAAAAGGCTTAACATAAATTCAGAATATAAACAAAATAGTCAGTGCTACTACCCATACATCACATGTAAAGCAGAGATCCCAGGTGCTCGATCCACAGTCGCTGGCCGAGTAGGTAAACAAGGAAAAGATGATCCGCACTCCAGATCATCTTTTCCTCATTTAACATAAATTCAGTTTTGTCACTGTATTAGCAGCTTTATCTGCTGCATAAAAAGGAAAAAAAATAAATAAACCTTGACACAGAACAGTTTAATTCCTCAGTTGACTGGGATGGGTTTCTGGGCCTGTCTTCTTGCTAAAGTGCTTGCCTTCCTCTCCACAGATTTCACAACTCCCACAGCAACGGTTTGCTTCAAGTCCCGGGCTGCAAATCTCCCTGCAAACCAAATTGAATGCCATTACAATAAACCTACACACAATCCAGAAACACCACACTGTAATCCTTGGGCATTGAGATCATTTCATGGCCACCTTTTTTAAAAAGTGGAAAGCCAATTACCAGCTGGTGGTAGAGGCAGCACCATCTTATTGTGAAGGTCAGTGAAGAATGTTCTGATCGTGGTAGATTACCATCCATCTCAGAAGATCTGTGTGACCCCCCCCCCCCCATTCCTAGTTCAAAGAACTGAAGACAGACTAGTTTTGGGTAACCAATCCTCAAGTTTAGGAGTCAGTCTCAGTTAAAGGTTAAGAACACAACTGACGTCCAGATGAAGCTACACACGTTTGTTTTGTGAAACGCGTTGACGTCATTTCCGCCCGGACGTCACACCTGCAGTCATCCCCCGTTGGGGCTAGCCGGCTCACACACTGAGAGGGCGTTCCGCTCCATGCCGTGAACACACCGTACGGAAGGAAACAGATGCAGCTGCACGGCCGCTCATCCATCTCTATGAGCAACACTATCTGGCTCATGGTTCGTGAATAACCACACCGGGACAGTGCCCGATACAGCTTACAGTGGCAGTGGAGCAGCTCAACACAGAGGCTACTGCTATCCGGAAATATCCAAGAATATCCCAATCGGGACCCGGGAGTGGTAACGTACTTCGCCATCTGTTCTTGTAGCGCTGCTCATGCCAAGTATTGCCTATCCCTATCATAGGAAGACTGTGTATAAGTGCCTACACCACACTGGACCACTGTATATGATAGCTGCATATTATCCCGGACTTTGGTTATCAAGACCAACTCACTTTACGTGCAAGGCTGGCATATTCCCACCATCAACATGAATTGATATCCCATTACAGGACTCAATTCCGGCATCCCAGTCCACGGTTATCACCCTCTCCCTTTCCCTGACCCCTGCCCTCTCCCCACATCCCGGTTCCCCCCCCTTACCGCATCTTGAGCCGCCCCTCCCCCGGGGGAATTGATGTCTGCTTAGCGAAACCTTATTCAGCAATTGCTGCATACTCCTCATTGTTGGTTTGCGCAGACATCAATAGCATTGATGTCCGGACGTTTGTCTCTGTATGTCTTGTAATGTTACATGTTCCTCATGTCTGTGGTTTTTGTTTTTGATCAACCCAGGTTTTTGATCAAATTTTATTAGGGCAAGGTCACACCATGGTTATGCTGCTGCATTTTTCTTCATGTCTTTTCTACTGTGTACCAACAATAAATTATTCATTGATATACTATACATCTTTTTGGATTGCCTTCCCCATAAGCCCCGCTTTTCTTTTGGTCCCCACCTGTTTGGGACAACTTTTTGGTTAACAATAATTAGGGGTTGGTAGGCTATCATAGGCTCAGGTCACGGTATTCTGCGCATGTCAAAAACAAGCCTCTTTATATTTTTATATTTAAGAACACAACTAGCCTTAATTTCTTTATATAGTTCCATCCAATAAAATACTCATTCTCCAGCCTCAACTACCAATAGTTCATATGAAAAGACATGAAGTTGCTCATATTGAATATGGGCTTGGGGTAGAGAATGGACACGTTAGAGTAGTGACAGTTACCTGTCACAGGAGGCAGAAAATCATGGGAGGGGGGGGGGGGTTAGAATCACTGCCGTAGAGGGAGTGGCTATATTCTTTAAAATATGAACTCTCCAGGTAGTCCTCTGCTAATGAATGAGCTTGGAGAGAGACCATTGTTACGGTTTGAGAGCCATCATTCCTGGGCTCGCTGTGTACCTAAAGAAATTAAGGGTGCCGTATCAGGCTCCAGTAGGCCCCTATACGCTGACAACTGCTAGGAGGACACTGGAAGAATGCAACCCCACTCTGTAGAAGTCAATGAGGAAGGAAAAGTCACACATCATAAAACCCTCATGTATAGAGGGTAAGCAGCCTCAACTTACTCAGTCTAGGCGGATTCCCCTTTACATGAGGGTTGTGGCTTCTGGGACTTTCCTTCCTCGCCATTCCCAGGCTGTAATGGCCAGGGAAGTAGCCAACTGATCACAATCAGTGCTCAGTTACTTTGAAGGGCAGGGGAAATATCAGGAGTCAGATAAGTCCAGCACATATACCTTTAATATGGGGCAATCAGTTAATTTATTGCAAACATCTGTGAGAGCAGCAATTCTAGATCAACTCTAAACTGATAACCTGTAAAACCATTACCCATGTTGGTACTATAGTTTTACAGGCATGTGCAGTTTTTAATCTTGACATGGTATCTGACACTAGGGGGGTTGATTTACGAAAACTGGAGTGAAAAATCTGGTGCAGCTCTGCATATAAACCAATCAGCTTCCAGGTTGTCCAAGCTTAAAGGTGTTTTTGGGCCAACAGAGGGATCCTATTCCCTTAAAAAGGTGGTATGGATTTTCATTGTTTTGCCCATTCATACTTATCTAGGTGGATGCAGCATCGGTCTGTTTCTGCATCTGGCGCCTCTGCACTGAGAGCATTGCAGTAGGCTTGGTTCTCACAGCTGCTGACTGTCAATCAGCAGCTCTGCTCCTCCACACTCACTGGCACGCTGAGCTGTGGGAGGGGCAGGGAGCGACCATCTCAGCAGCTTGCTGAGACTGGCGTCACTCCACCTGGTGGATTCGGACTGTCCTAACGCAGTTCCTGGACAGATTCCTGTGATGTCAGAGAGCGGACTTCAGCCCACTCTGCTGAAAATGGTCACAGGAGTGCAAAACAAATTGTAGTCCTGTGACCTATAGGAGAAGCCCAGCCAAACAAGCTCAGGATGGACGTCTTTAAACCAAGTGCTGTGACATTTGGTCCCCTGTATCGCCTGGCTATGCCCTTCATCTCCACACACACCACCCCCCCCCCCCCCCCAGTAAACTGACCAGTTTATCATGGCTCCTGAGCCCTGACACCATGGTCAGTTTACATGCCTCGGTCAGCAGCTCCTCTGTCCTCCACCCTCCCCACCTGTCATCTCCGTCCACTCCATAGCCCTCCCCCCAGATGCCATAATACAATAATCTTGCTACAATCCCTCTGCTATATGGAATAATGTCCCTAGTGCATTTGTTTTTTTTTTTTTTTTTTTAATTCTGCTGTGTACCCAATTTCAGAGCGCCGACTGGCCACCTCTCCTCCCCTCAGGTCAGCAGGGGTTTCCCAGCACCACCCACTTTGCTTTCAGCTTGAGGAGAGAGGCAGCTGATTAACCGCTTCGCGGCCACCAAATGACAGCCAGGCAGCACAGCTCTCGTTCTGGGTGGGCATCCCGACGTCCTCCCAGAACGGCCGCTCTCGAGCCCCTGGAGGTGCGCATCGCGGTGGGCGATCAGTGGTTCAGCGAGTCTGACACTGCTACAACGATCTCGGTAAAGAGCCCTGATGGAGGCCCTTTACCTTGTGATCAGCCGTGTCCAGTCACGGCTGATAACGATGTAAAGAGGAGCCATTGATCAGCTTTTCTTCACTCGCATCTGACAAGACGCGGGTAGAGGAGAGCAGATCGGCTGCTCTCCTGACTGGGGGGGGGGTCTGTGCTGATTGTTTATCAGCGCAGCTCCCCCCACCAGGGATTGGCACCACCCTGGACCACCAGGTAAATGCCAGGCAGCTGCCTATTGGTGCCCATCAGTTGAGGAAACTTAATCATTTACAAATTTTAATATTAACAAACATTCTTCAAAATTTTAGGTCTTGTTTAGCAAAAAAATAACCCCAGGAGGTGATCAAATACCACCAAAAGAAAAACTATTTGTGGGAACAAAATGAAAAATTCTGTTTGGGTACAAGGTAGCATGACTACGCAATTGTCATTTAAACAGCGACAGCGCTGAAAGTTGAAAATTGGCTTGGGCAGGAAGAGGGTGCAAGTGCCCGGTATGGAGGTGGTTGAGTGTCAATTGGTGCTCTAAAATTAGGTACACAACAGCATTTTTTTTTTTTAAACAAATGCACTAGAGACCTTTAACATAGGAGGGGATTGTAGCAAGGTTATTTGTGTAGCTTAACCACTTTAATTGGACAAGCTAACATTAGAAGCAGATTGGCTACTATGCACAGCTGCACCAGATTTTGCACCTTCTAGTTTTAGTAAGAGCCCATTCACACAGGGACGACTTGTCAGGCGACCTAGTCGCCTGACAAGTCGCCTCCCGTTCTGTGCTATGGAACCGTTCTAAGGGGAGCGATGCAAGTCGCTCCGACTTAGAAAAAGGTTCCTGTACGACTTCGAGCGACTTGCATAGACTTCTATACAGAAGTCGTTTTGCAAGTCGCCCGGGCAGTCGTGTGCAGGTCGCCTCGGTGAGGCGACCTGCAAGTCGTGTTGCCCCTGTGTGAATGGGCTCTAAGTCAACCTCAACAGCCTCTATTTTACAAAAAAAAAAAAAAGTTTTTGGTTTGTGGACACGGACATTTGATTGAATTTTTCCTGAAAATTTGCATTAGATAAAGGGCTGCAGAAATAGTGTGAATTGCAACACCCACCATTTTATTCTGTTCTGTAGTTTTCTAGTAACTACATTTCACATCAAAATTGTCCTGACAATTACAATTAAAACCAGCATTTAATATAAAAAGTTAAAGCAATGTCAAGACGCAGTTTTGAATTTGCCCCTATAATAGCCCCCCTAAAGACTGCAAAACAGCACTCAAATGAAGTGTGATAGCAATAGGATATGTTTCAGTGTAAATTATTCAATCAGCAGGCTAGGTGTTTGTTCTTGACCTCAGTGCAGGTGAAGCACTATTATGCATAATCACATAGTTTTGTGCCAAATGCTTTTCCTACACCACAAGTTGGCAGTGTACAGAACTGGGTACTCACCTAGTGGAGGATAGTCATAAAATCTCTCCACACAGAATGGTTTGATGGGCTTCAGCTTGACAATGGCAGCATCTCCTGATTTCAGCATTGCTGGGTCATCTTCCAGTTTTTTGCCTGATCTACGGTCAATCTTCTCCTGCAACTCTGAAAACTGGCAGGTTGTGTGGGCTGTGTGGCAGTCTATGACTGGGGAGTATCCAGCTTTAATAAGACCAGGATGGTTGAGAATGATCACCTACAAGAAACACAATTTAGGACACGCTCAATGAACTAATATAATATAAAAATTGAGAGGAAAGTGGTTTGTGGGTTTATATAATGGAAAGATTAAAACCATTTTGTGGTCTGTATCCCTTTGGCAAGATTTCCTCTTCACTTTCTGTCCCAGAAATGCAAGGAAGTGGAAAGAAGCCAAACTTCTAAAAAAGGTCACCATTGAGAGATACTGAACCTGCTATGCAACATACTTTGAGTGGTGAAAAGTTACACTTCATTGTATATGCGAGGAGTCCAAGACAAAGCATTAATCTAGCCAGGCAGGAACAGGCACACACTTGGCAGCAGTTCTGTTGCTTTCAAACCAACCAACAATTTGGCTACACACCATGTTAAGTGTTCAAGTTGGGGGGGGGGGGGGGGGGGGGGTGTTACCAGGACCCTCCCTTTCTACCTTTGAAAGGCCCTCACCATTCCCTGCTTTGTAAGACCACAATCAGCACTTCCATGTACGCAGAACATGTGACCTTCACCCTTGTTACAACCTTGTAGACAATCTTTGGCCCAGAGCAGCCATTGACCAGGGAGAGATTTCCCCATTCTTGCCAATGCAGGTTGCATAGATACAAGGGGATCCTGGTAAGACAAATACAATGGAGGGGGGGGGGGGGGGTTCTAGGTTGTTGTGTTTAGATTTCGTTGATTTCTTTGCCCTTTAGTGTGAAGAGTACCAGGACAGTGTGAAACTTCCCAGGAGGGGCAGACCACAGTACAAACCTTTGAACCTTGCAGCAATCCAACTGATCCTTCCCAAGCAAAAATCTAATTAAAGGTTACACACCCAACTACTCCAGTTCCTGAAGCTACAGTGATCAGTAAAGGAATGCAGAAATTAGTAAAAATAAGGTGCAAAAATGTATTGATTCTCCATAAAAGACCAAATCCAGACAGCAGATGTTAACGCATTTCAGCCTTGTTCACAAGGCTGAAACCATTTAGCATTTGCTGTATAGATAGTGTCTTATGGAGAATCAATAAATTGAAGATTTAAGAGCAAGCAAGGAGTTGCGGATTATCCATTCACGATGGTTTTAAATTATATTTACAAAGTAATAATTGAATGAGTATAGCTTGGCTACCATGCTTTTTGCATTCTTTGTGAACAAGTTGTCTTTCAGTTTGGCATTTGCCAGTGTCTGCATGGCCCGAGGGAATGAAGCACCATGTAGTCCCCTTTGAGATCACACTACATCCATGCCTCTTGTCCCTCACATGGGTGTTGTACACAAACCATTGTGGGGTACCGGATAAAAGATTTGGTATTTGGGATACATTTTCAGGAACCCAACACTGCAGCATACCTGTGCTATGAAGCTGGTGGCCTCGGTAGGTGGGTCACTCTTAGAGTTCCCAGCAACATTTCCACGTTTCAGACTCTTCACAGCAACATTCTTCACATTGAAGCCAATGTTGTACCCAGGGAAGGCAGTCTCCAGAGGCTGGTGGTGCATCTCTATAGATTTCACTTCTGCAGTGAAGTTTGAGGGTGCAAAGGAGATGGTCATCCCTGGCTTTAGGATCCCAGTCTCTATTTTGCCCACAGGAACCGTACCAATGCCTAGGAGGAGACAGGAGTGCAAGTGTTTGATCTACAAGCAGTTTACAAAGGAAGCAGGTGCAAAAAAAATAAAACAAACCAAGATTTTTTTAATCATTCTTCAGTCAAGATATGATATACTGCCCATGTAATACTTTGGATACAAAGAGCTAACTGCCAAAAAAAATAAAAATAAAAAAAAAATAAAAAAAAGGCACCTTTAGAAATGTTTAGTATTGGGAATCTTTTGTAGATTACCAGAACAGCTTTTTTATGCACTACAAAGCTTACATTTTTCTCCCCATCTCCACCAAAAGGGCAGATTAATCTGTCTCTCCCCCCTGGAACTCTGGGTACTGGCAATTTAGCCAGAGGCCCCATTTACATCACCAGTGCCCCAATCAGGAAAACTAATTTTAAAGTAAAAAAAATAATTTCAGGATATTTCATATCCATATACAAAGATGTATGCCGATTTAATAAGCAAAAGTTCCGTTTAACAGACCTGCATAAGGGAGATCACATTGTACACACTGGAAAGTGGCAATGGACACAAACAAACCCTCTCCTAGCAAATAAATGCAATTGAATCTGCTACTCACAGGGCGTTTCCAAGCAACCAAGTTACCATTGGACTGAGTGGTTAAATTGAGGATCCTGGGGGCATACTGTATTAAATTCAACAGTTTCATATGAACTTTTAAACCACCCCAAAACTGGATTGGATTTTTAAAACCGACTGAGCCATTTGCAGCATGTACAAAGACGTATGGTTTGACCATATACCTGGATATGAAGCTGCACACAGTGCCCCTTCGCACTGCATTGCAATCAGAAAAGCAAAATATGAAGGAAAATAAATGGAGGGTGCAGCTGCTGCTTGTATCCTGGATTTTGTGGCTCAGCTAAAATTTATATTGCCGATTATATCAATGTTATTGGGACACCAATTGCCATTTAGTTATATGGATGTTATAGGGGCATGAATGCCCACTTGGGTGGGCCATTTCATCATTCAGTGGGAGATTTGTTAAAGCTTTGTAATTTGAGGGTAAAGACTCCAGTAGTCAGTACACTATATGGACCGAGGTTTGCAGATACCTGGCCATCACTCCTATAGGTTACACACCCAGTTTCAATACTATGGGCATTAATATAGAGTTGTCCCTTTTCTGCCTCCAAACTCTTGGAAGACGTGCAATAAGCTTGTGTGTCGATGGGAATTTGTGCCCATGCAGCCAAAAAGAACACTAACCTCACCATCATTTGTGCACAGACCTAGTAAAAAAAGGAAAATGGCCTTTCACAGTTCAACGCGGTTAAAATGCAATATTGTCTAAACATTTGTATCATTGGTTGTACCCTTCACTGTATACCCCCAAACTGAATTTGTAGTGGAGTTACATGCCTTTAGTCATAGTGTAGGTGTAGTGCCCGACGTCCACAGACATTTGACCATACAAGGCGCCCCAGGTTTAGTGGGTTTCAGTTTCTGAATACATGGCACAACAGACAGTATTTTTTGTTCCATATTTGTTCTGGATGGGAGTGTTGAAACTTTACTTTTGCCACACTACAAATCTGCATAGCGATCCACATTGTGACTGCCCCTAAATCTAAGGCAATGGTTAAGTGTGGAAGACGCCATTAATGGTAGCAATGATCCTACCCTATGCCAAACTGTTTAGGCAACAAAAGGTTTTGGTGCCCCAATTACAATAGGTCAGCCAGCAGCAAATCACCTTTGTTAAATTTCTGCACCCAAAAAGGCATGTAAAGAGTTTACAGAGTTTATGGAAACCCTGAAGACTCCTCAGGAGGCAAAGGCCTAAATTGTAAGAGCCTGGAGACCAATATGAACCTATTAGTGAAAAAGTATGGGCAGCCACTGTATTTGAAAGTGCTCAAGCTGGGGTCAAATGCCACATGTCTAGTACATAGTTTCCTTGTCTGACATCTCACCTCCTATTTTATAGACATCCTGTAGGGGTAAGCGGAGTGGCTTGTTGGCTGGACGCACTGGGGGAACAAGGGAGTCAATGACCTCAAGCAGAGATTGGCCTTTTGAAAAGCCGTCTTTTCGTTTCACCTTCCAGCCTTTGAACCAGACCATCTAAAAAAAAGGGGAGGAGAGTTAAATACAGCTACATGGCACTGAAGAATATCTAAAAAGACCAAGTAAAACATTTGAAACAAAACCGAGCACATTTTATTCAAAGATAGGACACTGATTGGGGAAAAAACCTGAAACATCAAGTCATTCCTACACGATCACAAAAAGCTTTCTGGCATTAGCTTTTGATAGGCCTGCTTAATTACATAGGTGGATAGCGCAGCTAGATTTACAGGAGTGTTGTATGGTAAATCTTCCCTACACAAAAAAAAAAAAAAAAAAAAAAAAAAAAAAATTTGTATTTACCAAGAATATTCATCAGAATCCCCATTGGCTATGTGGAGGGCAGAGGGCACACAAAAGCCAACCTACTCACCCTCCATTTGCAATCACACTTCAGATTCATATATTACCTTCTGACTGGGAGCAGATATGTTCTCTCCAGTCCACCCGGACACTGGAATAAATGGAATGGTGGCTGGGTTGTAGCCAATCTTCTTGAGGTAGACTGTCACGTTCTTGACCACTTCATCAAACCTCTTTTGGCTGTACGGTGGGTCGGTCAGGTCCATCTTGTTCACGCAGACAATGAGCTGTTTAACACCCATGGTGTAGGCCAATAAAGCGTGTTCTCTGGTTTGCCCTTTCCTGGAAACTCCAGCTTCAAACTCACCTGCTGCAGCAGAAACCACCAGCACAGCCACATCAGCCTAAAACCAAGCAGACCATTAAAATCTAAATTGATGAGGTGGCTGCATTAGTTCTTTAAAGCGGAAGTAAACCCATCCATAAAACAGCTACCTTTCCGGCATGTGCTGGAAATGTAACACTTCCATTGGTTGTGCTCAAAACCAAAACTTAGAAACCATCCAATGGCTGGTGTCATAACTGATCACATGTGCAGCATCATGGCAGTTGTAGATTAGAGCCCAAGATGGCAGCTTCCTTGGTTGAAAAAGATAGGAGGGTTTACTTCCACTTTAAGCAATTATGTAAAGGTACATTCTTTTAGAATGAATGAATGTTCTGCCAATGTACCACAATGGATCAAAACCACACATGACCCCCTTTACAAGGGAAAGGAAAATATACTGTATATGCTCTACTATTTAGTTCCTTGAATAAAAGCACAAATTTGACTGGGGCCCTAGAGTATCCAACACACACACACTTTTGGATAGGAGGGGAAGGTTTAGAACTTATCAGGTTTTACAGATGTTGGAAAGTTTGCCCTCACTTATTGTCCTAGAGACACCTTTTCACTAGACAAGTGAAGGTTGTAGGAGAAGGCTAGAACTCCCATTAGCTTTTTGCTGTTCTCATTTCAGATGTCCCCTCATTTCCTGTCTGGTAAACAAGTGAGGTGAAATCAATGGAGACCTAAACTGCACAGGGGTTCAGGGGTTCATCCTTTCCCCACTATTCAAAACTAAAAGTTTTGGCTACAATTGCACCTATACAAAATAAAAACTCACTTGTAACATCTGTTGCACAGTCACAAAAGATCAAGTATTTATATGGCCTCTGAATGAGATATTTAAGCTTTCGATCACCAATTCTGCCACAGCCCACTAGAATGTTTAAATGTATTTAGGTTTATTTCCAAAACTTTGTCAAGGAAGAATTCCAGGCACACAAGTTTTGATTTAGGGGGGAAAGAAGTGTCTGACACCTACAGCCAAGCCAGAAGTTCTTAGGTTTATGCACACTGGCTTAAATACCACTTCTACAGGAGTTGTGTTTTGCCTGTGTCCATGCACATTAGGACAACTAGAGGCATACATTTTGAGCTCAGCATTTAGAGCAGGGGTTGGCAAACTGTACATCCTAATCTACCAGTAGACTGCAGGCAGATTGGGAACATAGCCCTGCGTTCCTGGTCCTTCCTGATCTTATAGCCTCCGTGCCGTACACCCCCCAGTGGGACACAGTACAGGAGCTGCCGGAGTTAACTTTCCACATGCACCAGCAGGTGATTGGTTGCTAGGAAGCCGTCCTTGCAACCAATCACTAGCTTTATCATGTGAAAAGTTAACTCTTGCAGCTCCCGCCCTCCATCCAGTACTGACATCTTTTGCTCACTGTTCTGCTGCACAGATGTTTACCAGTGTAAGGTAGGAGACTGCCACCTACACTGGGGGGGGGGGGGGGGTGTAATGTAAAGGGGCAGAGGACACAGGACTGTTATAAGGGGGGGTGGGCAGAGGCCACTGCTATGAGAGGGGCTATGTGAAGGGGGCAGGACAGTGGTATGTGGAAGAAGACACTGGGGGGGGGGGGGATGTGACAAGCAGCAGAGGATACTACGCTGCGTTTTTATTGGAGGCTTAGTTTTCCAGGTTGATTTCAACCTCTTTTTTTCTTTTGAGGCAGGAAACACTTCCAGTTTGCTTTGACTGGAGCTTTCTGGCAGAAAAAAAAAAAAAAAAAAAAAAAAAGAAAAGAAACTCAAACACACCTAAAAATGTGTACATGAGCATTTTATTCTGACAAAGGGAACTTTTCTTTTGAAGCCCAGTGGGCATGGAGCCTGAGACATCAATGAAGACAACAAAGTTTTGCTAGCACAAGTGGAAGCATGCCATGTAGAGGGACTCAAGCATTGAACCGAGGACCCCAAAGCCTTTTTACCATGGAAACAAACCTGGGATGTGCCAGTGATCATATTTTTAATGAAGTCCCTGTGTCCAGGAGCATCAATGATGGTGATTGTATATCTGTTTGTTTGGAATTTCCAAAGGGAGATATCAATGGTGATTCCACGCTCCCTCTCCACCTTCAGCTTATCCAGGATCCATGCAAACTTGAAGGAGCTCTTGCCGATCTAGAATAGATTTTCTGGAGGTAATTACAAGAAAAAAGGTTGCAAGCATCCCCTACCCCCAATAAATTTAGGGACCCATTTACTAAGGAACACATACCCCACTTGTTCTCAGATATAAAGTTAACTCCCGCCCACCCCCCTTAAAAAGGATCCCGATTTGACATCTGTTATATTACGTCTGGTTTGAACGCTACTGATCTGTGCTTTACTATACAGGACTGAAAATCTTGAAGCCTGCCCAGGACAACCTTATTGCATCACTCTTTCAGAGGCCCAATTTATACCCATGGTTGGCCTTTACTGGATAGTTGGGGGGGGCCCTTCCAACAGACCACCCCTAGGATTTGATCCATAGAAAATTAAATGCCATGCCCTTAAGTCCCAAGAACAGGAAATATTGGAATCCAGTCGAAAGGAAATTTAGGACTTTACCCCTCATTACACTTTGTCTGCCACCCATCAGATGTTCGAAAAAAAAAAAGCTCAAACAGGTATACAAATCACTAATCTACAGAGATTGATAGTTACCACTCTAGAGCTACAATTTTAGTTTGACAGAGCGATACTGGGTTAGATCTGTTAAAAATCTGTCCCCACGCTTTATCACCATCAGTCAGACTGAAAAAAAGTATTAGGAGGTCACCTGAACAGGAACAGAGGGGAAATCTCATTGGGTCACCTGTTCTGGTGATCAAGAGGACACATAGCTTGCTTTAGAGAGATATTCTCCCTTCCAGTTGTGTCTACGGGACAGGAAATAAATGGAATCTAGCCAACAACCAGTTACATTCCTTGTAAAGTGCATATAATGCAGTTTATGCATAGAGTAGGGAAAGATTAAAACCTCATCAATGCCGTCTGTGTTCCCACCTTGGAACGTTCAGCCTCTACTTGCCCCAGTGACCAGAAAATGAGTGGAAAAGCCAAAACTAAAAAATTGTCACTGGAACAGGAATGTAAGGCTTACAATGGGAATCGTTCCAATGACAATCTTATTTTGGAGAGACTTTCCTGTGAAGTTAATTTCCCCACTGATACATACTGTAGAAACCAAAATAGTCCATTAGGTCGCAATTGAGCTGAACAGTCATTTTACTTTAGGTATAGCCAAAAAGGTTTTCACTTTGGCTGAAGGTTAAGCCCCCCACCCAGTTTTTTTTGCCACATGTGTACTACTGAGGAATCTTTCTGTCCCAAGGACATACAAGAAAGAGGAAACTCTTCAAAGTACAGGATTTTCCCATCAAGACAGTTGTACCTGGAATAGGTGTCTCCGGGTCAACTCACATTTTGGTCTGGTAGTAAGTAATGTTTTGAATTTTTCCCTTGACTTTCCAGGTGACAGTCACCAGTACCAGAATAAAAAGGGTGACAAACCAATATAAATTGAGTTTAACTGAAAGCAAAACAAACTTGGAGTATTACATAAAATGGAGGGGGGGGGGGGGGGGTTAGAAAACTTTTTGCTGTCTGTGTCCCATTTAGGGAGATTCACCCTCTATCTGTCCTGGTGGCCATTATCGCAGAAAGTAAATGAAAATCCCAAATTTTGCGTGGTCACACGACTAGGACTAGCTGGGAAACCTTCCCTTAGACACTAGTCCTGGTGATAACCAGGGATTTTGTAACTTCCTGTTTGGCTATGGGACAAGTGATGGGAAATCTCCCCAATGGGGGACAGATGGCAAAAATAAAAAATAAAAATCTGACAGGACTTAGAAAAGATACGAGGATCTAAGCCTAACTAACCAAATCAACAGTTTGGGCTAAACACTTTAAAGACTAGACAGTGGTTAGAAAGAAAAAAAAAAAAAAAAAAAAAAAACTCCCTAGTAAAAGACACTGGGTTTTGTATCCTCAGACAGATTGGGGAGATACACACAGCCTAGAAGCCAATTGGTTTCAATGCAGAGCTACACCAGATTTTGCACCCTCCATGTTTAGTGAATGTCTCTTTCCACCCCCCACCCCCCCATTACAAGCATTTCCATAGACAAACCTGCACTTTTAAAACTGAAGAGGCTTTCATAGACCAAATGACTAGTTCCATTTAGATAGCAGTCTAGAATCTGCCGCATACATCAGTTTGGACCCCCTTTAAAAACACAGACATGATAGGAGAATGCAGCATGTCCCAGAAATCTGTCACTAATGCCAACCTCATAAAAAAACCCCATAGTCTTTCTTACCTGGCCGGCAGCAGCTTCCAGCTTCTCCAGGGATCTGGGATCAAACCCACCACACTTGTAGATGAGATGACCAGTGGTGGTGGATTTCCCAGAGTCTACATGGCCAATAATGACAATGTTCAGATGGGCCTTTCCCTTGTCAGACATCTTCTCCGTTTCACTCTCCAGCCTCACAATACACACCTTACCTCTATTGTGGGACTGATTGCTGGTTACCTGGATGGCTTATATGGCATCAGCTGCTGATAATGGGAAAGGAAGATACCAGCTGAGACCTCCTGGTATGGGGAAGACCCAGGTTATTACGATTATCAAAATGATGACTATATGTTAACCCATTCAGTATGGACAGGGAAAAGTGTACTGAAGACTTTGCACTGATGAACGTTTGCTTGGCAACTCTGTAGCACTCAAACGCTTTCCCTATTGGGGCACCTGCTGGGTGAGTGATAGAAGTCAATGGGCCTGCGGCATCCAGCATGAGAAAGACATTGCAGGAAAGGTGGTGCTATACACCTCAAGGCTAAGGCTTCTCTAACATTTGGTATGTATTCAGTCCTTGTTCATACCTGTGCGATTTGTCATGCGACAAGAGGAAAACCATTATTGTCTATGGGGCCCATTCACACATATGCAGTTTGTTTCTTGGGAAATGGTACAGGTGCTTCTTTTGGCGCAACATTTCACCCTATAGATTTCAATGGGAGCACCTAAAAAAAAAAAATCTAAACCACATAAAAAATGCATGAAAATGCGGATGAACAAGTGTGAACCTAGCCTTACCCATATTCTCAATATGTCTTTTCACCACCGCTTTTCGGGCGCTAGCGGGGCGCTTTTAACCCCAAAGAAGGCGTTAAAAACTCCCATGTCGCGGCGCTTCCGAAGCGCTGCCCATTCATGCCAATGGGCAGGGCATTTTGGGAGTGCTAAATACAGAGCTCCCAACCCGCCCCAAAGATGCTGCTTGCAGGACTTTTCAGAACGTCCCGCAAGCTCACCGCCCCAGTGTGGAAAGTCACACTTGAATGAATGGTTTTCAGCAGAGGCTATTTCCAGCGCTAAAGCCACCCCAGTGTGAAAGGGGTCATACTGCAAATCACAGGAACATGTCTAAAAAGGCACCTCAATGCACATACACAATGCACCTGCACTGCAGTGCAACACAACTCAAGATGTGGTGCAACAATTTTTTCTGTGTTGGAATACAACCAAACTGAATAAATTGTACTGATACAATATGATGTGAATGGGCCCCTACAGGTAATGTCTGCCCTCTGCTGAGCTGCATTAACACAGCATAGAGATCATCAGTAATGCTGGGTTCACATATGCTGCGGCCACGGCTCACAGAAGGGGGTCCAGTGCGTCCTTGTACACCGTTTCAGGTGCGAATCAGGTCTGAATTTTTGGCTGAATTAGCACCTGAAACGGAGCCAAATACGCACAGGACCCTTTTCCAGTGCGCTCCACAACCGCCCCGGAGCTGTGTGAACCCACTCCATTAAGAGCCGGTCACAGTCTCTTATCAGGCCAATTGGATGCGGGGAAACCCACATCAAATTTGCATCAGTGTGAACCCGGCCTCACATATGATGCATGTGTCATGCTGGGATAAAGGGGCTCCCTATTCAAGTACTGATTTCCTAACAAGGAGAGGGCTAAGATTGCGATATGCATATGTGCACCTTTAATTCTAGCCCTCCAAACAGGACACTGTTTCTAAGGGCTAAGTCACACTAGTGCGTTCATCTGCATTTTAGCGTCCCTAAAATGTAGTGTTGGCCTGCATTAAAATGCAACATGTAGGCATTTTAACGCAACACATGTAAAATGCAGGTTAACGCAAGTAAAGACATTTTTTTTTACTGCCCTTCAACCAGAAGTGTAAACTAGGCCTTAAACAGCCTTCAGTTCCAGCGTGGGGATGTTGATACATCCTAATACTTGTGCTCAGGGCCGCTGATAAGTCAGTACAGACAGCCCCCCTGTACTGGGCCCAGGCCCCATCAGTTCAAAAGGGAGGGCCAGCTGTACTGTCTTATTGCAGACACTGATCCTCTTCTGCCTCCCCCTGCAGCGCTGCCAGCTTCTCCTCCTCTACCCCTCTCTGTAGGGGGATTGGTTCTAGCACATACGCTCCTCCTAACAGCTGTCCGTGTCCCCTGTGTGCCCCTTTCACCTTTCATCTGCAGCGCTTCCGGCTTCTCTCCTCTCACCGGCAGTGGGAGAGGAGGGAAGGGGGATGTTTCAGGTTGGAGAGCAGGGGAAGGGGCTGGTAAATATATAATTTACAGGCCCCATCATTTCCTAAATGAACACAGTGAGCAATTGGTACCAATCACTCCTGTGTCTATTCATCACTGAAGTAGTAAACTGTGTTTGTGAATGAACAGGAATGCTCACAGCACTTCCAATTCATTCATCTGTGCGTCTGAGGCTGTAGAGAAACGGATTGATAAATCTATGTCCTCAGTCACTTTCACCTGGGGGGAGGGGCCTTGTCAGGTAGGCTGTATGGGGCCCAGTGATTTCTAACAGCAACCCTGGTTGTTCTGGTTATCGTTGTAAAGGATCATGGCTGCGATATGTGCACCTCCCCCCTTCGAAAGGGTGCCTTTGCAGCTTGGAGGGGAGGGGGGGTGGTAAAAATGTGGCTCGGCCGCGTATTTGAGGCCTGTGTTCCGATGGCCAATTACTTGCATGCCCAATGCATGGCCGTGTTTTGTTATCACGGGGATGCAGAGGTGTTGCGTGCATCCCCATGTGGGCAGTCCCATAGGTGAACTCATGGTCAGGGCTGCCATTAGAAATCACGGCAATCCAATTTTTCAAAATGTTTTTTTAACAATTTTACATATATTTAAAAATAATAATAATAATTTTTTACATTTTTTTTTTTTTTACAACACTGTTAGGGGGAGAGGAGGGGGGTTGGATGAGATATCAGGGGTTTAAATAGTCCCCTGACATCTCAACTTTGAGACAGAGAAGGTGTCAGGGCTGGGCCCAGCCCCTCCTTCTCTGAGCTGGCTGCTCAGCTGTCGGCTAATTGTCAGCTCCTATCTCTCTCCACAGTGACTCACCTGTTGATGATATCCTGCTCGTCAGTCTTGCCTACTTAAGCCATCCAGTCCAGATGAGCTCTGCCTGCGCATTGGTCACGTCTCTAGAGATGCTCTCCTGTCTTCCTGTTAAAGAATTGCTTGGCTTACATTCCTTCTGGCTCCCTGACGTTTTGGCTTGTCTGACTATCCGTTCCGGTTCCTGAACTCTGGCTATGGTTTGACTACATTTACTCTGTTTACCTTTTTTTTATTATTATTAAACAAGCGTGATTTCTGTAAGAACTGTAATTCTGTCTCAGTCTGATTCGTGGTTTCTGATAGAAAGGAATTGAGGACACAGATTCTTCAATTCATTTCTCTGTAGCTTCAGCTGCAATGCAGATGAATGAACAGGAGACAGAGGCTTCTGTTCATTCATAAACTGAAGCAGAGTAAACACAATTTACTATGCTCAGTTATGAATGGGCACAGAAGTGATCTGTAGCGATCACTCACTGTGTCCAATTCATAAAAAGAAGGGGTCGGTAAATGGGCCCTTCCCCCACTCTCCATCTGTGCGCCTGCTGCAGCTGGCGGGAGAGGGAATCTGGCAGTGCTGTGGGGGGATGAGAGGGGCCGGGCACACAGGGGGAATCAGATGTGGGTAGACCACGGAGGAGGGTCAGTGTGGCTGCACGGGACTATGCGCTGTGTCTGTGTCTCTCCCTCCAGCAGCTGACAGCCAGCGTCATGGAGAGGGGGAAAACCATCTTTCAGCTGCTGGAGGGAGAGACATAGACACAGTGCATAATTTTGTAATTGTCCGTCTATACCGCTTCACCGATCACCCTGCTGTCTGGGCCTCCCTGTGTGCCCGGTCCCCCTACAGGATGCCGGGTGGTACCCCCCCTATCAGCCGCCCTGGTCATGGTTGCACAACACAGCTGCGTGTCCCCGAACCCATCTTGGGTGCATTTGGGGCCGTGCACCCCCACCTGCATGTATGACACTGTGTCCATGCAGCCTCCTGTCCCAAAAGACATCTATAGTATTGGACTGCCAGCACAGGGATGCTGTCAGAGAACTCATGCAGCAGGTGCTCATTTCTGTGCAGTAAGGGCTCATTCCTATTCAGCAGCTGCTAATTCCCGTTCAGTAAGTGCTAATGCGCATGTGCAGAGTCCCAGACCAAGACGAGCAAGGCCTGGAATGGGCATGCTCAATGGCGCATCCGTGCGCGTACACGTTAGCGTGTGCACGCATCCATAGATTCTGGCGCCCAGCAGCCTATTTAAACTGAGAGTCTGCCTGGCTTCAGTGCTGGATTGTCTTCAGCTTTGGTTCTTGTCCCAACTCTTATCCTTGTCTGCTGACCTTGTTCCTGACCCGGCTACGCCTGACAAACCTCTTGGATCACTCCTGCCTGCTATATCTGCTTCTTGCTTATGTTACCAACCCCGGCTTGGATATACGACTACGGCTCCGCCTCCTAATTTTGTACCCCACCGCAAGCACATTACTGACTTCTGCCTGTTCCCGACCTTGCAACTGATCCTGATTCTGCACCTGTCTGCTGGCTCCCGCTGAACAAGTCTTGTGACCAGACTTCACATCACCACTGGAAGGACTCCTGTGTCTTCAAGTTACAGCTCACTCCTACAGCTGCCAGGCACCTGCACCCTTCCAATGCCCTAGCAGTCCCTGTCTCCACTACCAGAAATATTGGTTTGAGCTACCTTTAGGTTGAGAACTGGAACCCAAGCCACATCCCAAATACAGAAAAAGAACAAAGGAGGTGCCCCAGGGATTTTATGGGCAAGGGATGAAACCAGATAAGAGAGTATGAAACGTGTAAAAAAGTAATACAAAATGTATTGGTTTACAATCATATGATTACATATAGTAAATAGGGATTAAAATCAAAATCCAATGGTCATACTACAACAATCTACAGCTAAGTTCAGAATCATGGGGTTGGTCTCATAGTAGGAGGACGGTCAATTTACATGAGTTCAGAAATCCCAACATGTTTCGGAATATGTTTGAATTGTTTAAATTCCTTCTTCAGGGACTGATTTGGAGCGAGCTGTATTATCCAATAACACAACAGCAGAAAAAAAATCATCAAAATCAGAAAATTGTATGTATATATATATATATATATATATATATATATATATATATATATATATATATATATACACACACAGTATCTCACAAAAGTGAGTACACCCCTCATATTTTTGTAAATATTTTATTCTATCTTTTCATGTGATAACACTGAAGAAATGATACTTTGCTACAATGTAAAGTAGTGAGTAGTGAGCTTGTATAACAGTGTAAATTTGCTGTCCTCTCGAAAAAACTCAACACACAGCCATTAATGTGTAAACCGCTGGCAACAAAAGTGAGTACACCCCTAAGTAAAGATGTCCAAATTGGGCCCAAAGTGTCACAATTTTGTGTGGTCACCATTAATTTTCAGCACTGCCTTAACCATCTTGGGCATGGAGTTCACCAGAGCATCACAGGTTGCCTCTTGAGTCCTCTTCCACTCCTCCATGACGACATCACAGAGCTGGTGGATGTTAGAGACCTTGTGCTCCTCCACCTTCCTTTTGAGGATGCCCCACAGATGCTCAATAGGGTTTAGGTCTGGAGAAATTCTTGGCTAGTCCATCGCCCTTACCCTCAGCTTCTTTGGCAAGGCAGTGGTTGTCTTTTGAGGTGTGTTTGGGGTCGCTATCGTGTTGGAATACTGCCCTGCAGCCCAGTCTCTGAACGGAGGGGATCATGCTCTGCTTTAGTATGTCACATTACATGTTGGCATTCATGGATCCCTCAGTGAACTGTAGCTCCCCAGTGCCGGCAGCACTCATGCAGCCCCAGACCATGACACTCCCACCACCATGCTTGACTGTAGACAAGACGCACTTGTCTTTGTACTCCTCACCTGGTTGCCGCCACACACGCTTGACACCATCTGAACCAAATACGTTTATTTTGGTCTCATCAGACCACAGGACATGGTTCCAGTATTCCATGTCCTTAGTCCGCTTGTCTTCAGCAAACTGTTTGCAGGCTTTCTTGTGCATCATCTTTAGAAGAGGCTTCCTTCTGGAATGACAGCCATGCAGACCAATTTGATGCAGTGTGCGGCATATGGTCTGAGCACTGACAGGCTGACCCCCCCCATCCCTTCAACCTCTGCAGCAATGCTGGCAGCACTCATACGTCTATTTCCCAAAGACAACCTCCTTGATATGACCCTAAGCACGTGCACTCAACTTCTTTGGTCGACCATAGCGGGGCCTGTTCTGAGGGGAACCTGTCCTGTTAAACCACTCTATGGTCTTGGCCACCATACTGCAGCTCCATTTCAGGGTCTTGGCAATCTTCTTATAGCCTAGGCCATCTTTATGTAAAGCAATTTTTTTTTTTTCAGATCTTCAGAGAGTTGTTTGCCATGAGATGCCATGTTCAACTTCCAGTGACCAGTATGAGAGAGTGAGAGCTATAACACCAATATTAACACACCTGTTCCCCATTCACACCTGAGACCTTGCAACACTAACAAGTCACATGACATCGGGGAGGGAAAATGGCTAATTGGGCCCAATTTGGAAATTTTCACTTAGGGGTGTACTCACTTTTGTTGCCAGCGGTTTAGACATTAATGGCTGTGTGTTATTTTGAGGGGACAGCAAATTTACACTGTTATACAAGCTGTACACTCACTACTTTACATTATAGCAAAGTGTAATTTCTTGTGTTGTCACATGAAAAGATATAATAAAATATTTACAAAAATGTGAGGGGTGTACTCACTTTTGTGAGATACTGTGTATATATATGCCCTTCTAGACTCTGGTGCCCAAGTGACTCTAATTTACTGTGATTTCTATGATAAACACCTGAAACACCTGCCCTTGCAGAGGTTATAAAGTCTAGAGATCTGGGGTATAGGAACTAAGAAGCTCCCCTATTACGGATATCTTCCAGTCAAGCTTGAATTTGGCCCATCTGTTGTAGGGCAGACAGACTTCCAACACATTGGCCATTGTATGTCCCTGCCCCCCGGTGGCTAATTGGAGTTCCGTGTTTGTGGTGACGAACGCTGACTTGGTTCGACGGTTACTCACTCCTCATGTCTCAGAGGGTGAGGATGCAGCTAAAAGTGTACATCCAATATTGCGCTCAGTGTACCAGCGATTGGTCCAGGAACAAAAGGCCCCAACAGAAGGAGTGGGAAAATTGTGGAAGTTGGACAAGACGGAAAAGGTCTTGCAGTCAGGTGAAGTAGCATGTCTGCGGGCTTCAGTCAAACTGAATTGGGATCAACCTGGTCTTTATGTTATCCTTGAAGGTGACCCATAAAAGACAAATTCAGGTTTGGAACTGATTCCGGAAGTAATTTCTATGAAGGCCTTCATGGTGTAGTGGGGGAAGCCTCTTTCCAAAAGGCTCTCCTATGACATCTGAATGGAAAGAATGGGCAAAAACACAACTCTTAAAGTGGAGGAAAATTTTCTCTAAAAAAGAGTTTGACGTGGGATGCGCAGAGAGTGCACAGCATCATATTCGTCTACAAGAGGATAAGCCATTTCGAGAAAGGTCTCGACAAATCCCATTAGCTGATTTAGATGATCTTAGAGAACCTATTGTGGAGTTGAAGAGGACGGGAATTATTCGGGAGTCCCTAAGTCCCTATGCTTCTCCCTCTCAACAAAAGAACCAGACCAGTACACCACTCTACGAATAGAAGATGCCCTTTCAGGAGCCAAATGGTTCAGCGTGTTGGACCTAAGGAGTGGGTACCGTCAGATCCCCATGCATCCAGATGACCGGGAGAAAAACGCTTTCATCTGCCCAGTGGGGTTCTTTGAGTTTGAACGGATCTCACAGGGTCTGTCTGAAACCCCTGCTACATTCCAACGTTTGATGAAATGGACTATTGGTGACATGAACTTAATTGAAGTGTTATGCCGCATACACACGAGCGGAATGTCCGACAGAAAAAGTCAGACGGAAACTTTTCATCATATATTCCGATCGTGTGTATGCCTCATCTGACTTTTTTTTTAGAAAATTCTGACGGACCTAGAAATAGAACATGTTCTAAATATTTCCGACGGAACCAATTCCTATCGGGAAAACCGCTCGTCTGTATTCTGTTCCGACGGACCAGAAATGACGCATGTTCTGAAGGAAGTACATAGTTACATAGTTACATAGTAGGTGAGGTTGAAAAAAGACACAAGTCCATCAAGTCCAACCTATGTGTGTGATAATGTGTCAGTATTACATTACATATCCCTGTATATTGCGGTCATTCAGGTGATTATCTAATAGTTTCTTGAAGCTATCAATGCTCCCCGCTGAGACCACCGCCTGTGGAAGGGAATTCCACATCCTTACCGTTCTTACAGTAAAGAACCCTCTACGTAGTTTAAGGTTAAACCTCTTTTCTTCTAATTGTAATGAGTGGCCACGAGTCTTATTAAACTCTCTTCTGCGAAAAAGTTTTATCCCTATTGTGGGGTCACCAGTACAGTATTTGTAAATTGAAATCATATCCCCTCTCAAGCGTCTCTTCTCCAGAGAGAATAAGTTCAGTGCTTGCAACCTTTCCTCATAACTAAGATCCTCCAGACCCTTTATTAGCTTTGTTGCCCTTCTTTGTACTCGCTCCATTTCCAGTACGTCCCTCCTGAGGACTGGTGCCCAGAACTGGGACAGCATACTCCAGGTGCGGCCGGACCAGAGTCTTGTAGAGCGGGAGAATTATCGTTTTATCTCTGCAGTTGATCCCCCTTTTAATGCATGCCAATATTCTGTTTGCTTTATTAGCAGCAGCTTGGCATTGCATGCCATTGCTGAGCCTATCATCCACTAGGACCCCCAGGTCCTTTTCCATCCTAGATTCCCCCAGAGGTTCTCCCCCCAGTGTATAGATTGCATTCATATTTTTGCCACCCAAATGCATTATTTTACATTTTTCTACATTGAACCTCATTTGCCATGTAGTCGCCCACCCCATTAATTTGTTCAGGTCTTTTTGCAAGATTTCCACATCCTGCAGAGAAGTTATTGCCCTGCTTAGCTTAGTATCGTCTGCAAATACAGAGATTGAACTCTTTATCCCATCCTCCAGGTCGTTTATGAACAAATTAAATAGGATTGGTCCCAGCACAGAACCCTGGGGAACCCCACTACCCACCCCTGACCATTCTGAGTACTCCCCATTTATCACCACCCTCTGAACACGCCCTTGTAGCCAGTTTTCAATCCATGTACTCACCCTATGGTCCATGCCAACGCACCTTATTTTGTATAGTAAACGTTTATGGGGAACTGTGTCAAATGCTTTTGCAAAATCCAGATACACCACGTCTACGGGCCTTCCTTTATCTAGATGGCAACTCACCTCCTCATAGAAGGTTAATAGATTGGTTTGGCAAGAACGATTCTTCATGAATCCATGCTGATTACTGCTAATGAAATCATTCTTATTACTAAAATCTTGTATATAGTCCCTTATCATCCCCTCCAAGAGTTTACATACTATTGATGTTAGGCTAACTGGTCTGTAATTCCCAGGGATGTTTTTTGGGCCCTTTTTAAATATTGGTGCTACATTGGCTTTTCTCCAATCAGCTGGTACCATTCCAGTCAATAGACTGTCTGTAAATATTAGGAACAACGGTCTGGCAATCACCTGACTGAGTTCCCTAAGTACCCTCGGATGCAAGCCATCTGGTCCCGGTGATTTATTAATGTTAAGTTTCTCAAGTCTAATTTTAATTCCGTCCTCTGTTAACCATGGAGGTGCTTCATGTGATGTGTCATGAGGATAAACACTGCAGTTTTGGTTACTGAAGCCCCCCGATTCACTTGTGAAGACTGAGGAGAAGAATAAATTCAATACCTTTGCCATCTCCCCATCCTTTGTAACCAGATGTCCTTCCTCATTCTTTATGGGGCCAATATGGTCTGTCCTCCCTTTTTTACTGTTTACATACTTAAAGAATTTCTTGGGATTTCTTTTGCTCTCCTCCGCTATGTGTCTTTCATGTTCTATCTTAGCCATCCTAATTGCACCCTTACATTTCTTATTGCATTCTTTATAAATACTGAATGCTGAGGATGATCCCTCAACCTTGTATTTTTTGAAGGCCTTCTCCTTTGCTTTTATATGCATTTTTACATCGGAGTTAAGCCATCCAGGATGTTTGTTCGCTCTTTTAAATTTATTACCCAATGGGATACATTGGCTAATGCCCTTATTTAATATGCTCTTAAAGCAAACCCATCTCTCCTCCGTATTCTTTGTTCCTAATATTTTATCCCAATTTATGCCTTTTAGCAAGGTTTGTAGTTTAGGGAAGTTGGCTCTTTTGAAATTCAGTGTCTTTGTGTTCCCTTCATGTTTCCTATTTGTGTGATTTATACTGAAACTAATTGACCTGTGATCGCTGTTACCTAAATTGCCCCGTATTACCACATCTGTTATCAGGTCTGTATTATTGGTAATCAGTAGATCTAGTAATGTTTTATTTCTAGTTGGTGCGTCTACCATCTGACCCATAAAATTGTCCTGCAAAACACTAAGGAACTGGCGAGCCTTAAATGAATGCGCGGTTCCCTCCGCCCAGTCTATGTCTGGATAATTAAAATCCCCCATTATGATAACACTTCCCATCCTTGCTGCTAATCCAATTTGTGATAGGAGATCCGTCTCCACTTCCTCCCTCAGGTTTGGGGGCCTATAGCATACTCCCAGTATTATTTTCCCCTTAGCTTCATCCCTTTGGAGCTCTACCCATAAAGATTCCACCTCCTCCCTAGCCCCCTCAGTACGCGACGGAAGCTATTGGCTACTGGCTACTGAATTTCCTTTTTCTAGTCCCGTCGTACGTGTTGTACATCACCGCTTTCTTGACGGTCGGACTTTGATCAGACTTTGGTTTGACCGTGTGTAGGCAAGACCGATTGAATGGAATTCCGTCAAAGTTCCGTTGGAGAAACCTTCGGAGTTTATTCCGACTGCAAAACCGGTCGTGTGTACAGGGCATTAGTGTACCTAGATAACATAATTGCCTCTGGACGGACTTTGGAGGAACATGAGGAGCGTCTAGAGAAGGATCTGAAGCAACTCTATGAAGAGGGGTTGAAGCTGTCCTTTAAAAAGTGCCAGTTCTACCAGTCATCAGTCACCTACCTTGGGCATGTTGTTTCAGCGGAGGGAGTGGCCACTGACCCCAAGAAGTTGGAAGCTATAACTACTTGGCCCAGGCCCAGAAATGTGCAAGAGCTGAGATCTTTTCTTGGGTTCTGCTCCTACTACAGGAGGTTTGTGGAGGGATTTGCCAAAATAGCCAGACCTCTCACTGAACTTTTGTGGGCTGGAGACGATGACTGAGAGCAAGAGGTCTCAGAAGTAGTCCGGCAAACTAGTGGAGTGAGAAAGTCTCGGGAGTCCATAGAGGGAGAGTGGTCTGATCAATGCGAACAAGCTTTCCTTCAATTGAAACGGAGCTTGACCAATGCACCAGTTTTAGCCTACGCTGACAACCACAAGCCCTATGAACTCCATGTTGATGCCAGCAGAGAAGGACTAGGTGGTGTGTTGTACCAAGAACATGATGGACGTCTGAGACCTGTTGCGAATCGAAGCCTTGCTCTATCTGAGAGAAATTACCCTACCCACAAGTTGGAATTTTTGGCATTGTCGTGGACAAGCTGAAAGAATACCTGTATGGTGCAGAATTTGAAGTCAAAACGGATAACAACCCGTCCACATATGTCCTTACCACGGCCAAGCTAGATTCCATGGGACATCGATGGTTGGCAGCACTTTCTAGTTTCCGTTTCAGCTTGAAGTACCAACTTGGAGTTGGAAATAGGGATGCTGATGGTCTGTCAAGGAGACCCTATGACACGCTAACTCATAAGGAAGGGTGGACTCAACTGACAACAGAAGGCATTCAGGCTTTGTGTCAAAGGATTGAGTAGCGAGCCAGTGGAGCGACAGGGGCCAAAGCCATTGGAGTCACCACTGTTGGGGTCCCAAAGCTCTACTGTGACTTAACCCAAGTGAGGGATGAGGGACTGCCTACCCTTTCCAAGAAAGACTTGAGAAAGGATCAAACAGAAGATCACCTTTGTTCTCTGACTTTGTTCTCTGACTTTGAAAGCCTTGGAGAGTGGTCGCCCAGAATTTCTACTCACAGCAGTCTCCCCAAAGGAGGCTTGATTGGTTCACAAGGAGTGGAATCGAATGCAGCTCTCAGACAGGGTGGTCTACCGAAGGGGCCCCTCGGATGATCCACAGGAAAGTTGGCAGCTGTTCCTCCCGGAGAAGCATAGGGGGACAGTGCTGAATGCATTATACGATCAACGTGGACACTTTTGCACCTGATAGAGCATTTAAGTTAGTTAGGGATTGTTTCTACTGGCCGTGTATGCGAACTGAAATCGAAAGTTACTTTCACTCCTGCCTTTGCTGCATCCAGAGAAAGACGTTGCCTTCCAGAGCTGCCCCAATGGGCCATCTACAGAGTCAAAGTCCTGTGTATCTGGTGTGCATCGATTTCTTGTGTCTGGAACCCGACATTAGTGGTCAAGGGAATGTGTTGGTAGTGACTGATCATTTCACCCGTTATGCCCAGGCTTATTAAACAAGAGGTCAACAAGCTACCACAGTCGCCAAAGTGTTAGTGGAGAAATTCTTCGTTCATTATGGATTACCTCAGAGAATTCACTCTGACCAAGGAAGAGACTTTGAAAGCAGGCTCATTAAACAGCTATTGGATCTTCTGAGCATCAAGAAATCGCAAACAACACCTTACCACCCTCAAGGGGATCCTCAACTAGAGAGGTTTAAATCTTATCCTCCTTGACATGCTTGTAACCCTTCCATCTGACAGAAAACAGCATTGGAGCAGGCACATTTCCACTGTGGTTCATGCCTATAATAGTACTGAAAATGACGCAATGGGTTACCCACCATATACACTGATGTTTGGAAGAGAAGCTCGTCTGCTAGTGGACTTGGCCTTCGGTGTCTCAATAGACAGAACTTCAGACAGGATAGTCTCAGAAAGAACCTAAAGGCAGCCTATGAGAAGGCACGAGAAGCTTCTGGTGTTAGAGGTCAGCGGAACCGGAAAAACTATGATTTGAAAGTTAGGATTCGTGATTTACAGCCGGGTGACAAGGTGTTTCTGAGGAATCTGGGTCTCTCTGGAAAGCATAAGTTAGCTGACTGGTGGAGTTCTCAACAATATGTCGTCTGTAAGCAACTACCTGGTAGACCTGGCATCAAAATCATTTACTGCCTCTAAGTGAAACCTCCAGGGTAGCTGTGAGAACTGAGATTTCATTACCCAAACCGTCTTCTTCCAGGCAAGTTCCAGTTACCAGGTCTCAACCTTTACTGCCAGATGAGGCCACAACAATAGAAGATGACAGTGATGATGATCTAGGGGTAGGATGGTTGTGGCCTTCTGAGCCCATGGATGCCACTCCCTCCACATCAACTGCTAATCAGCCCTCGAGTGATGCATCAGATTTTGTGCCCCAGGTGCAAGGCAATTCAGAGCTAGTAGAGCAAGCCTACCAGTTAGTCCGTGAACCTGATGAAGGGTTTCTGGATGGGAGTTCCTCTGAACTCGAAGAAAAACTGTTTGAGGAAAGCCACCTTGAACCTGATGGAGAATCCTGGGAAGAGACTAATCTTGAGCCCAAAGAACAGAGAGTTAAGAGAACAGTGAGACCCCCACTCAGATTAACATATGACACCCCTGGAACAGGCTCAGAAGAAGCTACTCCCACTGTTCGCAGACTTCCTGATTCTCAGGCACATTCTATGGTGGTACCAGTGACTGACCCCAACCCATCTCCCAACACACTTTGGTGGCAGTTCTCCCATTACCTAATGCATTTGTTAGAAAATGTCATAAAATCAGCCTAAGATCACAGGCCTAAGTTGTTGGTCCATGTGTAAGGTTACTGTACAAATGCCATGTTATTATTAACTGCACTCATTATTCTCTTTGGGGGACCAAAGATTTTTTGGAAGTGGGTGGATGTAGCACCGGCTTAGTATTGCCTCTGTAATATATGCAGAGTATTGCTCTCTGAAACATTGCATTGCATTTTCTGGCTAAACTGATAGCAGGAGGAGAGACTCTATTGGGTACAGCTGCAGGATTGAAGGCTGATTGGTTACTGCTGTAGCCAAGAAGGAAGCCCACCTCTAACAACAAAAACAAGGAAGGACAGGATTGGATAGCAGCCCAGGAGAGCTGTGATTGGGGGAGAGAGAGGAGGACACAGGAGGAGAGACAGACTGGCATTGTGGCAGCCAGACAGAAAAAAGTGTCCCATGTGCCTGTCTCCTGAGCACTTCCAGAGCCTGTGATGCTGTCCATGACTCTCCTAAAGGGAGGTGCACACTTGAGGAGAGTTTGCAGTGAGTAATTCTGCCTTTCTTTGCCTGGTTACTGAAGATGTGCTAACAGTGCAGTGAAATCTAGAGACAAATTTCAGTACTGCAGCAATCATCATCATTATCCTGTTTGGAGAATTCTGCGGCCTGTGTTGTTCCCATCACCATCCAATCGACTGAGACAATCAATCTACCAATTGCTGGAAGGAAGATATATCAAGTGCATCTAATGGTGAGAGATCTTCTGCCGAGGACAGTGGGAGAGAACACTTCTAAGAGTCTCCAGGGAGGACTGCTGGTCGCAGCCAGGAGGGCTGGTGAGTGAGTACAGTCGGGAGAACTGGGGAGACACGCCTGAGAGAACTGGGAGATTGCAATTTGAGAGATGGGTGCAGAACCAGTGGAGAGAGGACTGTGGAGAAGGGCAATGGAAAGAGGTCTTTGCAGCCAGGCTGGCTGGCGGGCCTGAAGAGAGCTATCTGGGAGTGGTAGCCAAGTAGAGGATAGCTAGCACCTGAACTATTTCTATACCCCAGGGGCCTGAGATCCCTGCCCGCAAAAGGCAATTAATTGAGGCCTGGCTGAAGTAGTGTCAGGCCTACCCATGCAGTGCTAGCTAGTCTGGAGGAGTAACAGTCTGTAGCAAGGGAAGTGCTGGAGGAGGAAATGGTGGCTGAAGTGGGAGCAAATGCCGGGATTAGACAGGTATCTGCTCCCCCTCTCCCCCCTGAAAGGTGCCAATTGTGACACCGGAGGGGGGGGGGGATCCGATCAGCGAAAGTTCCATTTTTGGGTAGAACTCCGTTTTAAGTAGTTGCTTGGCTATCAAGAAAAACGGCCGTAATTTGGGTGATGTTTACTTACTATTATCATCGGCTCCATCTAGTGGCCACAATGCAATATTTTCTTGATTGAGGTCATTCAGATGTAATTCAATGGAGCTGAGAACATAAGAATATTACACAAATTATGCCCATTATTAGGACCCCTTTCACACTGGGGCGGTTTGCAGGCGCTATTGCGCTTGAAATAGCGCCTGCAAACCGACCCCGAAACAACAGCCGCTGCTGTGTCTCCAGTGTGAAAGCCCCAAGGGCTTTCACACT
Source organism: Lithobates septentrionalis (assembly GCA_037952835.1). Lineage (NCBI taxonomy): Eukaryota > Metazoa > Chordata > Amphibia > Anura > Ranidae > Lithobates > Lithobates septentrionalis. Next base: position 2,744,779 of record JBBDGP010000459.1, read on the forward strand.
GGAGCGGTGCTCTAGCAGGTCACTGAAAAAAGTCCTGCTAGCAGCATTTCAGAGCGGTGAGGGAGCGGTGTATACACCGCTCCTTCACCGCTCCTGCGCATTGAAATCAATGGGGCAGCACGGTTTTACCGCCGGCAAAGCGCCTCTGCAGAGGCGCTTTGCGGTGGTTTTTAACCCTTTCTCGGCTGCTAGCGTGGGCGGGTAAAACTGCCCCCGCTAGCGGCCGAATACTGCCGCTAAAACGACGGTAAAGCGCCACTAATAGCGGCGCTTTACCGCTGACGCACCTCCCACCCCAGTGTGGAAGGGGCCTTATAACAGTTGTGCAAATACTTGAGACATTTACACAGCATTTTTTTACACCAGGGATAGGCAAACTTCGGCCCTCCAGCTGCTGCAGAACTCCAAGTCCCATGAGGCATAGCAAGACCCAGGGCCAGAGGCATGATGGGATGTGTAGTTTTGCAACAGCTGGAGAGCTAAAGCTTGCCTATCCCTACCTTACACTTATTTTGCTGCCATGTAAGCATTTAAAGCTTGCCAGTTTTAAAGAAAAATCCCAAGCATTTAAAAAAAGGGGGGAAAAAAACTGCCCCAGCGACCATACTCACCTCCTCCCTGGCTCTACCCCCTGCAATAGATGGCGCTCCTCATTCAACCCACATACAGTGAGCTTCGAGGACCTGTCCCCTTGGAGCACATCACCAAGGTTGCCTTGGATTCACAACGCTGCATTGGCGGACTGAAGACGGCTGAAAAAAAAGGAATGTATGCAGTTTTTTTTTCACATGGAGTCTAAAATAAGATATGCAACCAACAAGGAAAGGCTTTATTAAAAACTGTCATTAGCATGTTGATTGGAGGGAGACTAGGAAATTAAAATATAAACAGATTAACCTCCAGCTTCAATTTTTGGATAGCATAAGGAATGGTAAGGATCCCAGCAGATCGATTTCCCTATTGGAAGATTTCCCACATCCATTGCATGTATGTTTGATCTGTGTGAATATGGGGGAAACAAATAAAACGTTTTTAGGCTATATTCTGTTTGAATGTAAATTATTGGTTTAAAATGGAAAATACCGCATTTGGCCACTAGATGGAGCAGAGTATTGTAGGAAATTCCTATTATTCTTAGCTCCATCTAGTGGCCATATGCGGTATTTATGCTTTGGTAATGTGAATTCTCTACAAATCATCCCTAAAGATTCTGATTAAACACACTGAACGTCATAGTGAAGATCGCAAGGGATCATACGTTTACAGCACACACACACTACAATCCAGTTGGAACCAGCAGAACATGTTTCCAATGTATCTCCTTGGATTTGGATACAGCTGTATAGTTGTAATCACGCTGTATCCTGTATTGGGGCCCACACACAGGATTTGTGTAGGTTTGATCAACAATCTGTACAATCGGATTGTAAGGGCAATCCTGCTGATACTGAACAATAACTACTAACTAACTAGCCCTCATCAGCATGTTCATGTCATTTTTAGATAAAATCTTTCCTTTTTCATGGCACAGCTTATTTTACACCCAATGACATTATCACTGGGTCTCTGTGCTTTGCTATGCAATGCAGGCAGATCATGGCTGGTGGGAGGGGCCAGCGGGGTATTGTACGTAGCCCCTACTGACATTTCAGCACCCTCTGTCAGTACTCCTCTCAAGAGCACCCAGTCCTAATGGGAGTAGTGGGAGGAGTTATGCAAATACCTTGACTGGTGGATGTTAGGGTGGAGGAGTGGGCGTTCCTAAGCAGGATTCATTTGCATATGCACCGCCCACATGTGATGCTGAGCCTCCTTGACTGAAAGGACCTGAACCCAGTGACTGAAAGGGGTGGGGTCAAGGACAGCCAGGCGGAGTAGGAAAGAGCTATATGCCAGAAAATGAGGCGGGATCTATCTGAGTTGCTGCAGTTTCCAATGCACATTGTGGGAAGCTCACAGTGTGCAGTGAAATCAGAGTAAGCCATTTCAGTACAGGAGAGGTGCAGGACTGGAAAGGCTGGAGTTCCACTTTAACTTGGCTCCGCCCAAAGCTGGAATAATCAGTTCTGGCTGGAGTACCGCTTTAACCCTTCAGGTGTCTTGTGTAGCACACATTGGGGGGGGGACGGGGACGATTGAAATATGTAACTGAGGGTATTGCTGCTTGAGCTTCACCGAGAACGAAATCGCCAATCCTCAAATCGACACGCCAATCCCGATGATGGATGTACGCGGTGCACGCTCGGAAAAGGCTCTCTCCCTCCCCTCCCCCCAATATCGAAGTGAGCGATGGGCTGTAAAGGGTTGATGTGTGATGTTGAAGGATCTCTTTGTTCACTAACGATCTCTTCTGATAATTAGAGATCTGTCGTTATCGTTCCTCGACGTGACTCGATCGACCGCGGCTCAGCGCGGCCCGGCGTGCTCCTCTCTGGTGTGTGTGGGCACCGTGTATTGCAGAGCAGCAGCAGACATCAGCAGACCATCCTCTGTAAGGTACGCTTCCTGTTCTTCAGTGTCTCTTCCTTTTATAGAGATATTTCACAGTAGCTGCAGCAGCTCGGCAGACCTGAAGCTGTGACGCTCTCATTGACCAACCCGGAAGCGTCTGTTGCAGAAATCAAGAGAGAGAGAAGAGACGGCTGACAGCCTGCAACCCTGAGCTCCTGAATCCAGGTACTGATCCCCATCCCCTGCACACCCTGAGCTCCTAAATCCAGGTACTGATCCCCATCCTCTGCACACCCTGAGCTCCTGAATCCAGGTACTGATCCCCATCCCCTGCACACCCTGAGCTCCTGAATTCAGGTACTGATCCCCATCCTCTGCACACCCTGAGCTCCTGAATTCAGGTACTGATCCCCATCCTCTGCACACCCTGAGCTCCTGAATTCAGGTACTGATCCCCATCCTCTGCACACCCTGAGCTCCTGAATCCAGGTACTGATCCCCATCCTCTGCACACCCTGAGCTCCTGAATTCAGGTACTGATCCCCATCCTCTGCACACCCTGAGCTCCTGAATCCAGGTACTGATCCCCATCCTCTGCACACCCTGAGCTCCTGAATTCAGGTACTGATCCCCATCCTCTGCACACCCTGAGCTCCTGAATTCAGGTACTGATCCCCATCCTCTGCACACCCTGAGCTCCTGAATTCAGGTACTGATCCCCATCCTCTGCACACCCTGAGCTCATAAATCCAGGTACTGATCCCCATCCTCTGCACACCCTGAGCTCCTGAATCCAGGTACTGATCCCCATCCTCTGCACACCCTGAGCTCCTGAATCCAGGTACTGATCCCCATCCTCTGCACACCCTGAGCTCCTGAATTCAGGTACTGATCCCCATCCTCTGCACACCCTGAGCTCCTGAATCCAGGTACTGATCCCCATCCTCTGCACACCCTGAGCTCCTGAATTCAGGTACTAATCCCCATCCTCTGCACACCCTGAGCTCCTGAATTCAGGTACTAATCCCCATCCTCTGCACACCCTGAGCTCCTGAATTCAGGTACTGATCCCCATCCTCTGCACACGCTGAGCTCCTGAATTCAGGTACTGATCCCCATCCCCTGCACACCCTGAGCTCCTGAATGCAGGTACTGATCCCCATCCTCTGCACACCCTGAGCTCCTGAATTCAGGTACTGATCCCCATCCTCTGCACACCCTGAGCTCCTGAATTCAGGTACTGATCCCCATCCTCTGCACACCCTGAGCTCCTGAATTCAGGTACTGATCCCCATCCTCTGCACACCCTGAGCTCCTGAATTCAGGTACTGATCCCCATCCTCTGCACACCCTGAGCTCCTGAATTCAGGTACCGATCCCCATCCTCTACACACCCTGAGCTCCTGAATTCAGGTACTGATCCCCATCCTCTGCACACCCTGAGCTCCTGAATCCAGGTACTGATCCCCATCCCCTGCACACCCTGAGCTCCTGAATCCAGGTACTGATCCCCATCCCCTGCACACCCTGAGCTCCTGAATCCAGGTACTGATCCCCATCCTCTGCACACCCTGAGCTCCTGAATCCAGGTACTGATCCCCATCCCCTGCACACCCTGAGCTCCTGAATCCAGGTACTGATCCCCATCCTCTGCACACCCTGAGCTCCTGAATCCAGGTACTGATCCCCATCCCCTGCACACCCTGAGCTCCTGAATCCAGGTACTGATCCCCATCTTCTGCACACCCTGAGCTCCTGAATCCAGGTACTGATCCCCATCCTCTGCACACCCTGAGCCTCTGAATCCAGGTACTGATCCCCATCCCTTGCACCCCCTGTACTGAGCCTCTGTACCAGGGCTGAACCTGTACCATGTGTCATTACTCTATGATGAATGATCTGCGGAAGCTCTTCTCTTAATATGTGTGCATGGATAGGCATCCATGCTGTATGTGCATGGCGTGTTATATGTGTGTGTGCTGCAGATATATATACTGTACATCATTAAATCTGACATGCTACATTCATTTCTGCACATACACTGTAAATATGTTTGAATATAGACACATGTATAGGTCTATGAATGTATACATGGGGTGGGGGGTTCTATAGGTGCACATGTACACTATCTGTATATATGTATACATACACTCATGTACATGTCTGTGAATGTGTACAAAAGTGGGATGTACAGGTGCATGTTACTGTATATATGTTTCCTTTCTTATACAAATATTATTGTATTGTTCATTCTATACAGCCTATACATACAGAATCATATAGCGAATATATATATATATATATATATATGTGTATGTAAAGATATATATATATAATACAGTAATATATACTGTATATACACAGATTATTATGTAGAGGTGGTCGCTGTATGTGTTTATGTGCATATACAACTCATTTGTAAAGCAGTTAATCTGACATGAACTGCAGGTGAATCTCCCTGGTGCATGTGTTTCAAATGACAGTGATTGATTCACCACCAGTAAAAGTCACATTCACTACTTTATAGATATACCCCAGAGTATTTGTGTGTCAGTACATGTGTGCATCTATGCAGGGCCGATCCTGGGCGGGTGTACGGGGTGTACTGTGTCCCGGCGCTGCAAGCTGCTGCAGAGGAGGGGCGCTGAAGCTGTGGAACTCACTCGACTTGCTGGCCGCCTCACCTGTGCGCTGAACTGGTTGCTATAATCACCTGCCGCCCGGCGTCTAGCAACCAGTGACGTTAGAGGCTGCGGCCGCCCCAGCATTCAGAGCGCGCCGCCTCCGCGGCTAGTAAACTAGCTCCACCCACCTCTGCCATGTTCTTCAGACAGCGTGGCTCAGAGGGAGGGGAGCGGAGCACATCTGAAGAGAGCTGCCTGAGCCTGCCTTGCTGTGAGTGACTGAGCTCAGCTGAGAAGTTGTCCACCTGCACTGCACCAGCATAGCACTTGCCGCTGCCTGACACTGTGTCTGTTCTGGAGGCTCGGAATTGACCCTCAGCCTCACCCTGTAAGTAAGTTGTGCCATCAAATGCAGCCACTGTGCCCAACCATCAAACGCAGCCACTGTGCTGAACCATCAAAGGCAGCCACTGTGCCCTCAAACGCAGCCACTGTGCCCATCAAACGCAGCCATTGTGCCCATCAAACGCAGCCACTGTGCCCATCAAATGCAGCCACTGTGCCCATCAAACGCAGTCACTGTGCCCAACCATCAAACGCAGCCACTGTGCCATGAAACACCGCCACTGTGCCCATCAAACGCCGCCATTGTGCCCATCAAACGCCGCCACTGTGCCCATCAAACGCCGCCACTGTGCCATCAAATGCAGCCATTGTGTCCATCAAACGTGGCCACTGTGCGATCAAATGAAACCACTGTGCCAATCAAACACAGCTACTGTGCCCATAAAGGCCGCCACTGTGCCCATAAAAAGCCACCACTGTGCCATCAAACGCAGCCACTGTGCCATCAAACGCAGCCACTGTGCCATCAAATGCAGCCACTGTGCCCATCAAACGCAACCATTGTGCCCATCAAACGCAGCCACTGTGCCCATCAAATGCCGCCACTGTGCCCATCAAACGTCGCCACTGTGTCATCAAACACCGCCACTGTGCCCATCAAACGCCGCCACTGTGCCCATCAAACACAGCCACTGTGCCCCATCAATTGCTGCTACTGTGCCCATCAAATAGTGCCACATCAAATGCTGTCACTGTGCCCATCAAATAGTGCCACATCAAATGCTGTCACTGTGCCCATCGAATAGTGCCACATCAAATGCTATCACTGCTATCGGTCCTGCATCTATGGGTGACAGTATATGAGTGCATCTATGGGTGACAGTATGTGAGTGCATCTACAGTATCTCACAAAAGTGCCTTAACCCTCTTAGGCATTGTACATTGTAGCAAAGTGTAATTTCTTCAGTATTGTCACATGAAAAGATATAATAAAATATTTACAAAAATGTGAGGGGTGTACTCACTTTTGTGAGATACTGTATGGGTGACAGTATGTGTGTGCATCTATGGGTGACAGTGTATAAACATGCACATTTTGTAGTGTATACCGAGTTGTATAGTGCGGATCTATAAACATGCACCCTTTGTAGTGTATACCGGGTTGTATAGTGCGGATCTATAAACATGCACCCTTTGTAGTGTATACCGGGTTGTATAGTGGGGATCTATAAACATGCACCCTTTGTAGTGTATATCGGGTTGTATAGTGCGGATCTATAAATATGCACCCTTTGTAGTGTATACCGGGTTGTATAGTGCGGATCTATAAACTTGCACCCTTTGTAGTGTATACCGGGTTGTATAGTGCGGATCTATAAATATGCACCCTTTGTAGTGTATACCGGGTTGTATAGTGCGGATCTATAAATATGCACCCTTTGTAGTGTATACCGGGTTGTATAGTGCGGATCTATAAATATGCACCCTTTGTAGTGTATACCGGGTTGTATAGTGCGGATCTATAAACATGCACCCTTTGTAGTGTATATCGGGTTGTATAGTGCGGCTCTATAAACATGCACCCTTTGTAGTGTATACCGGGTTGTATAGTGCGGATCTATAAACATGCACCCTTTGTAGTGTATACCGGGTTGTATAGTGCGGATCTATAAACATGCACCCTTTGTAGTGTATATTGGGTTGTATAGTGCGGATCTATAAACATGCACCCTTTGTAGTGTATACCGGGTTGTATAGTGGGGATCTATAAACATGCACCCTTTGTAGTGTATACCGGGTTGTATAGTGCGGATCTATAAACATGCACCCTTTGTAGTGTATAACGGGTTGTATAGTGCGGATCTATAAACATGCACCCTTTGTAGTGTATACCGGGTTGTATAGTGCAGATCTATAAACATGCACCCTTTGTAGTGTATACCGGGTTGTATAGTGCAGATCTATAAACATGCACCCTTTGTAGTGTATACCGGGTTGTATAGTGCAGATCTATAAACATGCACCCTTTGTAGTGTATACCGGGTTGTATAGTGCGGATCTATAAACATGCACCCTTTGTAGTGTATACCGGGTTGTATAGTGGGGATCTATAAACATGCACCCTTTGTAGTGTATATCGGGTTGTATAGTGCGGATCTATAAACATGCACCCTTTGTAGTGTATACCGGGTTGTATAGTGCGGATCTATAAACATGCACCCTTTGTAGTGTATACCGGGTTGTATAGTGGGGATCTATAAACATGCACCCTTTGTAGTGTATACCGGGTTGTATAGTGGGGATCTATAAACATGCACCCTTTGTAGTGTATACCGGGTTGTATAGTGGGGATCTATAAACATGCACCCTTTGTAGTGTATACCGGGTTGTATAGTGGGGATCTATAAACATGCACCCTTTGTAGTGTATACCGGGTTGTATAGTGGGGATCTATAAACATGCACCCTTTGTAGTGTATACCGGGTTGTATAGTGGGGATCTATAAACATGCACCCTTTGTAGTGTATACTGTGTTGTATAGTGCGGATCTATAAACATGCACCCTTTGTAGTGTATACCGGGTTGCTGCATCTCGGCACGGTGGTATTGTGGTGTTGCCTGTTGCTGGGGTGAATCGTACAATTCTTTCACACTTGTGGCAGACAGGCGGACTAATGCTGATGTGGGGATGGGGAGGTGTGAGAGCAGAAAACACGCAGGCTTTATCATCCATGGCAGAAAGCCGAGTCTACAATCATAACATGTACAAGTCCCCGGAGAATCTGCTACGATAACGGCACCTTATACAGCTTATAGGTTATGAGCTGAAACAGCTGACTTGTTTTTATAAAGTGCAAGCTCCTGGGCTGCCGGTCTTTGCTTCATTATTTGGCGTATAACAACTATGTGACCCCCACCTTACTGGCTACATGCTTGTTCGGGGACACTGACTCACTAATGAATGCTCTGGCATTGGAACCTCAGGAACCACGCAGGCTATAGCAGATCCTTTGTTTTATTAAGTGTTTCCTTGAAAGATGCAATAGGGCTGAAAACTGGAGAGTGCAACATGTGGTGCAGCTCTGCATGGTGGCCAATCAGCTTCTAGCTTCAGCTTGTTCAGTTAAGCTTTGACAATAAAACCTGGAAGCTGATTGGTTTCTATGCAGAGCTGCACCAGATTGTGCACTCTCCAGTTTTAGTAAATCAACCCCACTGTATTTATCTATATTGATCTATATTAAGCTCACTAGGATGCTTCCTATGCATTCCCTCATTGCCCAAAGTGCTCATTGACCAATAGGAGGTCAGGGATCAGGACACTGGGACGGTGCACTTGTCACCTCCCATTCCCTTACCTGGTGGCGAGGAGAATTAAAACCATTGGCCATCCAGGTAAGGGAATGGGAGGTGACAAGTGCACCGTCCCAGTGTCCTGATCCCTGACCTCCTATTGGTCAATGAGCTCTTTGGGCAATGAGGGAATGCATAGGAAGCATCCTAGTGAGCTTATCTCTAGTGGACCACGGGTGTCACCAAAAGAAGGCATTTGTCTAGCTTTTTTTTTTTTCTGGTGTCACCAATTTACCAAAACTGACCTAATGACTGACCTTTAGTGCAGCTGAACTAGCAGGAGGGAGGTATCTATAGAACATTCCTAATTAATAAAACAAGGAGCCCTATATGAGAATAGAATGTGTTTCAATTTTTTTTATGGCCTAAAGTTATGTCCTCAACACACATGGCATCACTGGGTCTCTGTGCTTCTCTGTGCTATGCAGGCAGATCATGGCTGGTGGGAGGGGTTTAGCAGGGGGTTGTCACAGTACATGGCTCCCTGATTCTTCGCAGCACCCTGACTCAGTACTCCTCTCAAGGGTTCTCAGGCCTGATGTAAGCAGCAGGCTGGCTCTTGGGTGGAGTTATGCAAACCTTAAAAAGGCTTTGATGGGTGAATGTTAGTCCGGGGCAGTGGGCATTCCTAGGTAGGCTGTATTTGCATGCAGAACTCCCATATGTGATTGAAAGAACTGAAATCCAATGAATGAAAGGGGCAGGCTAGGGACAATGAGGCTGGGGTGGAAAGAGCTAGATGATGATGAACATTCTCCAGTCAGGAAATTAGTTCGGCTCTGTCTGACTAGCTGCAGCTTGTAATGCACATTGTTAGAAGCCCAATATGAAGGTTTTAAACCCCTGTCAGGTCTCCCTTTTGTGTCCTTATAGGTAGGTTTCCCCTCACTTCCTGTCCTGAAGACGCAACAGAAAATAAAAGGAATTCCCCCAAATAACGGTCTCCCCTTCGCTCCCTTTTTAGTATGTTAAACATACCACTAAAGGTGTTTTTGTTAATCCTGACAGAAAACTCTTGAGCTGATAACTTCCTGCAGACCATAGGCATGTGCACAGGGTGTGCCGGATGTGCCTGGACACACCCTAATCACCCCATGCACATTAGCATTATTGCATTATAATTAGCATTATCGCTCTGTGTGCCCAGCCGAGCTGCTACACGCTGCCTGCCACCTGCTACGATGGGGTAAGTGCCGGGCGTGCCGCTGGGGGGGTAGTTGTTTGTCGCTCGGGAGGTAGTTGTGTGCCACTCGGGGGGGCCTAAAAAAACACCAGCCGCCACTGGTAAACACGGTAGGCATGTGTGCTTGAGCTTTAGAGGGCACACCCTAATGCAATAGGCTGCGCACACCTATCCTGCACACTCTGCATTTGCTGCACTCTTATCACTTAGCCAGTAATCTCTGAGGACTATAGAACCCCTCCCACCTATGTTGAGGAGAGGTGGAAAGGGGATGTGGTCTGTAGTCTTAACATACGTTATGTCCTGGTGTAACAGCACTGCTCCTCAAAGATACAGTATGGTGAGTGAGACCCATGAGCAAGCTCCGGTGGATGGAGTGAAACGCGTTGGGAGCGTGGCCTGGTGGGGATCCAGGCTGGGACTGCCATTCACTATAATACAGCAGGTCTTGACTTGATGTGTGGCTCCCGGTACACCTAATAACTCTCTACCATTGCCGGGAGCACAGACGAGCTCCCTTCCCGGCCAGCACTCACAGCAGCGGGCACAGGACTTCATCCCCATACAGCCTGAGCCGCTCACACACATATCCTTGGCTTGCAGTGAGGCAGGAAATATGTTACTGGCAGGATCACCGGGAGAAAATAAAGGTATAAAGCCTGAAAAGATAAAAACGAATGCGACCACCACATCTAAGGTCTTGTAAGCTGCAATATATTACATTTTTGTATTAGGGTTGGTTGTAATTTAGGGGAATTCTCCCTTAGACCATTGTTACGAGAATAGGCGTCCCCATTAAAAGATTTCCCCTTACTTCCTTTTCCGAAAACCACCTTTGAATTTTGTATTATGGTCAGCAGGACAAGTAAAGAGGGTGACTTCCCCCCCCTGTAGAAAAATGTTGGACTTTAGGGTCTTTCCACTTAAATAAAACGATGAAATGCACAGAGGAAGCTCCGCCAATCACCTTGGTTTCAGTTTCCTTGTGAGACATTGCTGTAGACCAGCGGTTCTCATCCTCAGTCCTCAAGTACCCCCAACGGACCATGTTTTGGTAACTTCCCTTGGATAAAATAGCTCTTATCATTGATTATGATTCAAAGCAGCTGTTGCAAAGTAAAGGAGATCCTGAAAACATGGCCCGTTGGGGGTACTTGAGGACCGAGGCTGAGAACCACTGCTGTAGCGTACTAGTTCATCTCACTCCCTCTTCTCAATAATCTGGTTCTCAGGGAACCCCCCCCCCCCTTTTTTATACTTCTTTGTAGTAGAGAAGAGTAGAGAAGTTCCACAACACGCTCACAGGAGGCTCCTTGCTGCCGTTCTCCCCTCAGTAGCATAGATGCCAACTGTCCTGGATTCGCTGGGATAGTCCTTCATCTAGGACAGTGATGGCGAACCTTGGCACCCTAGATGTTTTGGAACTACATTTCCCATGATGCTCAACTACACTGCAGAGTGCATGAGCATCATGGGAAATGTAGTTCCAAAACATCTGGGGTGCCAAGGTTCGCCATCACTGATCTAGGAGCTTTGTCTTGATGATGCTGTTGTGTCCGGGGATCACATCATCACCCTTATTTGAGGAGTCCTTATTGCTGTCTTCCTCTTCACAATAGCATAGATGCCAACTGTCCTGGATTTCCTGGACAGTCCTGCATCTAGGGGGACACCACAAGGAGATTTGGGGGGGGGGGACTTGTGTTGTGAAGGGGAATTTGAGGGGGTGGCAGGGGGTAAACATTGTTCTAGGAGGCAGGGGCAGCCCATCCATTAAGGGCACACAGGCGCTGCCCCCCCCTATCCATGCCGGTCCGGCCCCCATGCAGGACACCAGACACTTGGATTCCAATGGGGGGGGGTATAAGCACCTGATTAGAGCCAGAGGCTCTAATAGGCTACAAAATAGGGTGGGCTCGGGGGGCACAGAGCACTGTGCTGCGAGCACACCCAGGTGTTTTACAATAGCGAATGAATATTCACTATTGAAACACTGATCCTCCTCCCGGCCAATCAGGGAGCGGGACTGAGATTGGCCGAAAGGGGAAGCGGTCTAATTGGCCGCTGAGGAGGAGGGAGGAGACGGAAGCCGCCTGTAATGCCCGCTGCATATGATGTCCGCCGCATGTGATGCCCGCTGCCTGGGTGAAGCGCCCGCCATAGATGGGGTAACTGCTCCGACCAGACCGGGGGGGGCTGGCTGGCTGTGGGTGCACTGTTTGTCGTCCCCCCAAAAAAATTACCACCAGCCACCACTGATAGGAGGGCAAATTTCTGGAGGGTACAAAGTTACATAGTTAGTCTGGTTGAAAAAAGACACAAGTCCATCTAGTTCAACCAATAGGTGTGCTAGGAGTGGTGATTTGGGAGGATTTGTGTTTGGAGGGGGGATTTGGGGGTTTTGTGCTATAATAAAATAATCGTAGAGGGAACTTTTTTTGGGGGTTGTGGGTTTTTTGGGCTAGTAGGGATGATTGGGGGGTATTTGTGCTAGGAGGGGAAATTTATGGGGGGGGGGGATTTGTGCTAGAATGGTAGGTTGGGGAGGGGAATTAGTGCTGGAAGTGGGGATTTGGAGTGAGGAGAGAGAATATGTGTTCGGAGGGGACATTTGAGGGGTAGAGGATTTCTGCTAGGAGAGGGAGTTTTTGTTGGGGGGGGGGGGGGATTTGTGCTAGTAGGGATGATTGAGTGGTATTTGTGCTAGGAGGGGAAATTTGTGGGGGGGAGATTTGTGCTAGAATGGGAGATGGGGGAGGGGAATTAGTGCTGGAAGGAGGAGGAAGGGGGATTTAGAGTGAGGAGAGAGAATATGTGCTTGGAGGGGACATTTGAGGGGGAGATTTGTGCTAGAATGGGAGATTGGGGGAGGGGAATTAGTGTTGGGGGGGGGGGATTTTCACTGACACATAATACCCATACATCGTGGGGGGGGGGGGGGGGGGATTTGGTATGTTCGCCCTGGGCTCTAGATGACCTTGTCCCGGCACTGCTTATTTACGGAGTCCTTTTTGCTGCCTTTCCTTCTCAATAATTTAGTTGCCAACTGTCCTGGATTTGCCTGGACTGTCCCCCATCTAGGTTCTCTGACAGGATAATGCTGTTTCCACAGAAAGTGGGCGGAGTTGGGAACCCATATGTAAAGAATTTGCTAATGGTGGATATACTGTACATAAAGGCAGTGTGTGAACTTTTCATTGATCTGTATGATTGCTTGCATAGCCAGCATGAAAAGATGGAGTGTATAGACAACATTACTTTATTTTTTTTGCGCTTGCGCTTTGATTGAGCAGGTTCGATAAATACGCTCGTACATTTCCAGTCGCCACACTTTGATTCAATGTGCACACTGAGAAATTAATGAACACGCTTTCTTGTGTCTTTGAAAATGAGGTTGGACATCTAGAACAATTACCTACCTGTTCCATCGTACAGCGAGGCCTTTGTCTTTTAATCTTGCGTAATCCAGATTAGAACATATTTCTGCTCCTGAATTGTTTTTTTTTTTTAAAGCTGAACTCCGGGCAAACAGCTAAATACAAAAATTATATACATATACGAGGGCAGTTTTAGCTGCTTAGAGATATTTATTTCTGTCCATCCAATCCTGAGGTTTAAACAGCTATGCCACATGGCACAGTCCACTCTGACAGAGCAGGAGACTTGTCCAGGGGCTGACTGATAACTCATGGGGCCCCCGGACAATAGGAGATTATGGGGCCCCCAGGCAATCAGAGATTATGGGGCCACACAGTATACAATCACACAGTATACACATACATGTACACACAGTATACACAGACAGATGTAAAAAAAAACACAGATTTGTACATACTGTCACTGGTTTTACTGAGGCTGGCAACCCTGATGGGGCCCCCTAGTGGCCCAGGGCCCTCTGGCAGTGCCCGAGTGGCTCAATGGTCAGTCCACCCCTGGACCTGTCACTGCTGCAGTCCAGTAACACTTACAGGTCTTGTCCTTCCCCCACCCTGTGACTGGACAGTGAAAGGAGAAGCAGCAGACTGAGAGGGAGGCTTGGGGGTACAAATGTGAGACATACACTTTAAATATTGGTAATATAATTCAGTGAAATTCTGGTTTTGGTGCGTTGCATAATGCAGCTTATCTAATACCCTCTGGGACTTTGATTTTTGAATTTATTTTTACAAGGTAGGTTGCCAGGTCTTTTTTCTTTTTTTTTCTAAATTTTTTATTTCAACCACAAAAGGCGAGTCCAGGTTACTCACAGTAACCATGTGTACCCAATAAAATTTCAGATACATTGACATGATAGAACAGTGATCCAGATATTAAGTCAGATCATACAAAACATACTCAATGTACAATCAGTGTGAATATAATTCCTGTGTTGGAGTAACCAAGTGATAAACCAGAGGCTAACAAGTCCCGGAATCGCCTTATCCACTTTCCATTTTCTAACTTACAAGAGAGATTAGAAGAAGAAAAAAGATAACTGAAACTAAACATGGAAAGAAGCAGGGCTTTTTTTCAGGGGGAACTTGGTGGAACTCAGTATGTGATGTGATTTGGAGGGTGTGTGTAGGGGGAGGGGTTTTGTGGGGCCGTAGTTAAGTTCCAGCACCTATTTTTTGAGAAAAAAAGCCCTGGAAAGAAGAAAGGAAAGAAGGAAGGGGATAAGAAAAAAGGGGGGGGGGGGGCTGGGTAGGCATTGGATATCTAGTTATCGGGCATCCAGTTATGACACCTACGCTCGGCCATCATGAGTTGAGCAGTGTCAAACCCTCTTCAGAGAGGATAAACATATTCCACAACCTCCATGACTCTGAGTACGTTTCTTGGTTATTTTCTGCTGAAAGTGTGAGATCTGATATCTTATTGACCTCTTCCACTTGATGGAGCCAGCATCCAATAGTAGGGGGTGATGCATTTTTCCACTTGAGAGGGACGCATGCCTTAGCCGCATTTACTAGATGTCGTAAAATACATTCCTTAGATTTTTTTTGCTGGAATAGTCGTAACGTGCAATAAGAAAAAAGCTGGATCATCGGGTATCTTGTAATCGGTGAATCTTTGAATAATGTTCTGCACTTCCCTCCAGTATGGTGCTATCCTTGGACAGGACCAGAAAATGTGTAGCATCGTACCTCCCTCCTCCTGGCATCTCCAGCAACGATCAGGCATTTCGGGATAAAATTTATGCAACATCTGTGTGGGTATGGTACCACCGTGTCAGTATTTTGTAATTCATTTCCTGAATCCTAGTGCAGATGGATGACTTCAACGAGAGCATAACCATATTCTGTCTTTGACTGATCGTGAACTTACAGTTCATCTCCCTCTCCCATTTCCCCATCCAGGGTAAGTGTGGTTGTTCCTGAGGAGTAATCAGTAGGCTATACATCTTTGAGAGCACTTGCGTCAATGTCCCATCATCAGAGCAGTACTCTTCAAATGTGGAGAGTTGTCAACCGAATCTTCCTGGGGTCCTTAGGGAGTGTAGAAAGTGATGAATCGGCAAGGCATTCAAAAAAGGCAGATGAAAGGAACCCATGGGCTCCATTAATGCAGATATGGACGGCCAGCCGTCCGATAGTAAAAAGTGCGATGCTCGAAAGCAGTTATTCTGTCTCAAGATGGAGAAATTATGTTCTCTCAGGCCTAGGGGAAATCTCGGATTCCCAAGGATGGGCATCAAGGGACAGTCTGTGGACGAGAGAGGGTTTTTTTCAACCAGCTGTGAACAGGTACATACTGTAGGGCCTATCAGGGGGTGTAGCTTTAGGTTAGGTGGGAAATTATGGTAGCACCACGTTGCCCCCTTCAGTAAGCCGTTTGTTTGGGCTTGTTCAATTTGTACCCAGAGTTTGCCGGTTACATGACGGTTCCAGTCCATAAGTCGCCCCAAGTGCACAGTCTGGTAGTATTTAAATACTTCAGGAAGTGCAATACCCCCACTATGTTTAGGCAGGGATAGTTTGAATCTGTTTAAAGTACTGAGGCGGTATCTTGATCGGTAGGGTTTGAAAAAGGTATAAATACTTGGGTAGGATACACATCTTTAAAAGGTTACATCTACCAACCATGAATGCAATCCCCGATTCCAAGTCTCTAAGAAAATACGTGTCCTGGTCAGAAGGGGGGGGGGGGAGTTGAGTTTGAAGACTTGAGATAAATTAGAAGGGATATATGTTCCCAGATATTTCAGAGCTGTATCTGTCCACCTAAACTTGAAGTTTGATTGCAAGGTCTGAAACAGCGCAGAAGAAACGCCCAACCCCACAGCTTCTGATTTGCTGAAGTTAATCCCCCATCTGTAGGTGATGTTGGACCGGCGTGCAAACTCCAGGACATGGCGCAGCATGGCACGGTGCTGTAAGGTGGCTCTGGACAGGTCAGGGAGGATCCCGATAGGGGGCACCGTCAAATTCCAGGTCGCCATACTCCCATGCCTTCCGCAGTACAGTCTCTTTGAGTGTGTATCTGTGTAGTCTGCAAATCACGTCCCTCGGTCTGGTGGAATCAGTGGAGCGGGGACCCAGGGCTCTGTGGATCCTGTTGAACTCCACTCGGTTAAAGAGGGTACTGTCGGATACCTTCTGAAAGATAGCCGCCGCCGATTCCGCAAGGTCTACAGGCCCCATCGCTTCAGGCAGACCCCGTATCCGCAGGTTGTTCCACCTGCTCCTGTCCTCCATGTCCTCGATGTGAAGTTGGAGGGCCACCGCGGCATCCACGTGAGCGACCTGGAGGGATTCCAAGGCCTACACTCTCTGGCTTAGAGTTGCCATAGAGGACTCCCCCTCTGACAGTCTGGCGGTAAGGGATTGCACATCTCTTTTAACCCCCTGCATCTCCTTGTGGTGGTTATCCTCCAGGAGGCCAATGAGTAGTTCAATGACCGATTTAGTCAGGAGGGCCTGGAGGAGGGCTCAGAGGTCAGAGTCCAGCTAGAGAGTACACGGGTGTACTGATAGGCTTTGAGAGGCCGATCGGAGATCTGGCGGAATGTCGGAGAGTGCATCCGAAGCTGAGGAGGCAGCTGAGGATGCCAGGTGATTGTAGGGGCTGGAGACTCTAGGCGGCGAGCCATGTGGTTCCGCCATCTTGGGGTCCGGAGAGGCCGCCTGGGAGCCCGGGAAATAGCGATCAATACTCCCTTTAGTCTTGAGGTTTTTAGTTGCCTGGCTACCACTCTTTGTCTTCCTCTTCCTAGTCGAGGGCATGCCATAGTTGTATGAGCTGTATAAGCCGGTTTAGGTGGGCAGAGGTCAGGAGCTCGGACTACACGTGTCCACCTGCAGTTATGTCCAGAACAGGTCTTTTTTCAACCCTCCCCAGTTGCTCATATTGGGACCATGCATGCAGAATATGGTAACACATGTGAATAGCCAATTTATATACACATATTAGAGCCAATTTACCTACCTTCATGTCACAGGGAGTGCATGCAAACTCCATGCAGATAGTGTCCTGGCCAAGATTTAAACCAAGGATCACAGTGCTGCAAGGCATAAGTGCTCACCACTAAGCCGTTGTTCCCATCACAGAGCTCTCTACCGAACTCTAAAATATCAGTTTTGCATAGACTGATGTTTCAGCTGAACATTCCCTTATTACCACATCCCTCTTTTTTATAGCGATTCCCCGAACAAGACAGGACAGGACACAGGGTCTTCCCCTGTAGGACTTACAGTGTACAGAAATCATCTCTTTACATTTCATATCTACTTAAAGCTGTATTCCAGGAATTCAGCCACTTTGTAAAAAGTGAAGACACATGGGGCTGTGAGAGAGGAGAGAAGCACACAGAGCAGCTATGCCCACCCCTCACCTCTGCTGCCCATTCAGAGAAGCCTTTTTTTTGTGAATGTGTTCAAATATTACCAATGCTTCTGTGATTGGGCAGGAGGAGACTTTAGAAAAAGTGAAGGAACACTGTGAGTTAAGCCCAGGGAGCTGCATGACATTTCCTGGGCTCATCTCTATTATTTATATCTGACAGGTGTATTGCCCTGCCAGGATTTGCCCTCTAGGCACATGGGGCTGTGAGAGAGGAGAAAAGCACACAGAGCAGCTATGCCCACCCCTCCCCTCTGCTGCCCATTCAGAGAAGCCTTTGTATTTTGTGAATGTGTTCACATATTACAAAGGCTTCTGTGAATGGACAGGAAGAGGGGAGGGGCAGGCATAACAGCTGCAGCGCCTCTTCTATTCAAGATACAGAGCTCAGCAGGATCAGCATTGGGCTCCCTGAACTACAGAGATAGATAAAGCTGTCAGATATAAATAATAGAGCTAAGTGCAGGAGGTGTCTTGCATCTTGCTGGACTTAACTCATAGTGTGCTTTCATTTTTTACCAAGGAACTGAATTCCTTCAATTCAGCTTTAAAACTCTTTCCACTAGTGCTAAACGAGATTAAAAACTATCCTAAAACAACTTTGTCAGATATATAACATTCCTCCTGCCTCGCTGCCTACAGCCCACTCCTCCAGCCCCAAACATTTTCTTATGGTGAGTAAATGTAGATCATATCACAAGAGTTCATCAACAATGGATAGGCAGACAAATGGCACGTTTCGTGAATTAAATTTACTTCTTCAGTGGAGAAACAAGGGGTGGAGGTCTGAAAATATATAAACGTATGCCAATATCAGCTCAGATATACACTAATATTTTTGTTACATAATGCTCAGTATCGACCAACAACTGAAGTATCAATTTACAGAGGACTGGTCTTTCAAATCTGACTAGTCGCTGCGGCTTGCTATCCAGTGTCATTCAATAAGCTTGTTGAGGACAGGAATTTCATCACCCTTCCTCCAGTAATATCACGAATGACACAAGGGTTAATCTCCGAAACTTCCTCAATGGACTTTTTATATGAGTATAATTATACAGACTTCCTCCTATAGCTGTGAACTGTTAGTCTGCTAGTTATTGACCAGGGAGCCTGTAATGAGAAGGGGGTGCACCTCACTTCTTCATTTGGGCGCCTGACATCCGGTAAGAGAAGAGCTCTCGTCCTCATTTGTCAATGTTAGACTCACAGCTACGGGATGTGTTGTAAGCTGGCTCACAGTGACCGCTCAGTTCCCGTCGAGAAGTTTCTTGCTCTATGTTCTGGGTGTTGCAATAAACCTAGAGTGATAGAGAAGTATATGTCAGTTGCAGGCTAATCCTTTTCAACTTAGTGCAATCACCTCCAAAGTTTAGATTTAAAAAATTGAATAAAAAGAAATACTGCCTGCAATACTCTTCTGCTCTCTGGAGCTGTCCCCTGTAGACTCACCATTCTGTGATCTAGTGTCTGTTTCAGGTTGAATGACACCCAAGATTGTTTAACACACTCCCTGTGAATGCTGAGATTCTTCGAGCCTGCCCCCTAGGGGTGTGTCATCACAATGCCCTGTACTCCAATACAGTGATGCAGATAATGGCATTGACCGGCCCCCTAGGATCACATCCTCACAGAGCCCTGCCTTTAAATAGAGTGATGTATGTAGGGCATTGAGCAATGCTCAGCAGAAGGGAAGGGGTGAAGGGAACCCTGTGTGTTATGTGAAAAAGACATATGAAAAGGTAAGTACAAAAGAAGGGAAAAAAAGGAGAAATGGGAGGATTAGACACAGCACAATAATGGTTTGGTATTGTGGGGTGTAAGTGGTGTAAACAAATAATATTAGGGGAAGAGGGGAAGATGTCAATTGGCAGACAATAGGTATAACATAACATTGTATTATTTTGGGAGTGATTGGGAGTTTTTTTTTTTTACAACAAATGATGTATATGCTTGTATATACACAAAAAAAGTATCTAAAAATCTATCAAAATGACAGAAGAAAATAGATAAATTTTACTACATGTAATGGGGTGGATTTACTAAAAGCACATAGACTGAGCACTTTGCAAGTGCAGTTTTTCCAGAGCTTAGTAAACAAGGGGAAGCTCTTGCTGACTTCCATTATCCAACCACATTCTCTCTGGAGAAGAGACGCTTGAGAGGGGATATGATTTCAACTTACAAATACCGTACTGGTGACCCCACAATAGGGATAAAACTTTTTTACGGAAAGGAGTTTAACAAGACACGTGGCCACTCATTAAAATTAGAAGAAAAAAGGTTTAACCATAAACTATGTAGAGGGTTCTTTACTGTAAGTGCGGCAAGGATGTGGAATTCCCTTCCACAGGCGGTGGTCTCAGCGGGGGGCATCGATAGTTTAAAAAAAGTATTAGATAAGCACCTGAACGACCACAACATACAGAGATATACAATGTAATACTGACTTATAATCACACACATAAGTTGGACTTGTGTCTTTTTTCATCCTCACCTACTATGTAGCTATGTGCAAGCATAAATGCATTTTTTTATTTTCCTTGCATGTGATTGGGTATCCTATGTAAAGTGAAGTTTTACCTCATTTACTAAGCTCTGGAGCAACTTGCAGTCTATTTGCCTTAAACTATAGGTACAACTTTTTCATTTTGGGTAGATTAAGGGAGGGTTATAACCCCTGTCATTTTTTTTTTTGCCATTTGTGTCCTATTGGGGAGATTTGCCTTCACTTCCTGTCCCATAACCAAAACAGGAAGTGAGAGGAAATCCCTACAAATTAAAGGAATACATTGGGATCCCCAGGTCACCAGAACTATCATCCCCATTGGAAGATATACTCTATTACTTTTCTGGGGACGACCCACAATTTGGGATTTTCTTTTGCTTTCACTTTCAACTGTAATGGTAAACAGGACAAATAGAGGGGGTGAATCTCCCTAATGGGGGCACAGACAGCAATAAAAACCAGACGGAGGTTCTAATCCAAAACTAAAAAAAAAAAAAAAAAACTTTTGTCTCTAGTTATACTTTAAGTAAATCAAACCCTACTATTCTGTGTTTTCCCTATTTAGGTTTCCATGGATTACAGTTGAGAGAACTGATCCAAAAAGGTAGAGACTACTCAAAATTTGCTATCATATTTTTTACATTCCTTAAATACTGCATGCCTGGACCACTACTTGTTTAACTCGTGCATCTAATTATGTATTTCCTTTTGTGAATTGTCAGACATTTTTGGACCCCATACATAGCTTTAGACCTGGACCCCCCGGGCCTGACCACCAACTTTCCCACTGGCCTTCCCACTGAATCCGCCCAATGGCCATCCCACCAAGTCCTTCAGTGCACCCACTGTTATTTTAACACTCTTACAACTTAATATATGAAAATGGATCCAATCCAGCAAAGAGACATCCCCATATGTCCAGCAAAGAGACATCCCAATCCAGCAATGCGACAGCCCAATCCAGCAAAGAGACATTCCCATATGTTCAGCAGAGAGACATCCCAAGCCAGCAAAGAGACATTCATATATAGCAAAGAGACTCCCTATATAGCAACAAGGCAGCCCAATACAGCAAAGAGACAGCCCAATCCAACAAAGAGACAGTCACAGAACGGGCCCACATCCAGCAATATTCTCAATCAAATTACCATTGTAATATTTTAACAACTTGTCTCCAGACCATTTCACGGTGAGCACTGTACAGTCCTACAGGCTACACGCTGCACAGCTCTTCCACACGGCTGAGCTGCGACTGGCTTGGCGACCCAAACCAGCATCCGGTCTGCAGGGAGAGGCGGAGTGCAGATGATATCACTCCGCCTTCCCCCTGCAGCCTGAATGAAGTGAGCTGCATCGGCTCACCCTGCAGCCATCCTGCTTTAGCAATTGCTAGTTACTACAGCAGCAACTTGGTCTTGTTTCTCTCGTTTACCTTCAAACCAGCATCAATTCTTATAGATACTCTTGCACTCCGATTTTGAAGGAACTCTGCAGGTAGGTTGATCCAGTTATCTTGGAGAACTAACCAAAGATCCTCTTTGGATGTCGGTTGCCTCAGATCGTCTCTTCATGTAATTCCAGACAGACTCCATGATGTTGAGATCAGGGCTTTGTGGGTGTCAAACCATCACTTCCAGGGCTTCTTGTTTTTTTTTTTTACTCCGAAGATAGGTCCTAATGACATTGGCTGTATGTCTGGGGTCGTTAACCTACTGCAGAATAAACTTTGGGCCAATCACACGCATTCCTGTTGGTATGGCATGATGGATAAGTATCTGCCTGTATTTCTCAGCATTGAGGACACCATTGATCATGGCCAAATCTCCAACTCCATTTGTAGAAATGCAGTCCCAAACTTGCATGGATCCTCCACCATGCTTCACTGTTGCCTGCAGGCACTCATTGTATCACTCTCTAGCCCTTCACCAACAAACTGCCTCCTGTTACAGCCAAATATTTCACATGACTCATCAGTCCAGAGCACTAGCTGCCATTCTCTGCGTTGAGTTGAGTCTCTTAGCCTTGTTCCCACATTGGAGATATTGCTTTTTGGCCACAATTTTTCCATGAAGACAACTTCTGGGCAGACTTCTTCGTACAGTAGACAGGTGTACCTGGGTCCTACTGGTTCCCAACAGTTCTGTGCTGATGGCACTGCTGGACATCTAATGTGGAAGGGAAGTAAGCATGATGTGTCTTTCATCTGCTGCATTAAGTTTCCTTGGCCGACTATGGTCCACAACTATGGATGTTTCTTTGTGCTTCTTCAAAAGAGCTGGAACAGCACATCTTGAAAGCCCAGTCTGCTTTGAATCTTTGCCTGGGAGAGACCTTGCTGATGCTGTATAACAACCTTGTGTCTTGTTGCTGTGCTCAGTCTTGCCATGGTGTATGACCCATGACATGAAACTGTCTTCCACAACCTTACCTTAGTAGCAGAGTTTGGCTGTTCCTCACCCAGTTTTAAGCCTCCTACACAGCTGTTTCTGTTTTAGTTAATGACTGTATTTCAACCTACATATGAAATTGATGATCTCTAACACCTGCTTGTTTAATTGGTTAACCACACACCTGACTCGAATCCTATAAAATTCCTGCTTTTGTGCGAGTGTATAAAGTGTGCAAGTGTAAGAACTGTACTTAATTAAAAGTCCGCGCTTAGGAAAAAAATCTATTTAAAAGGGCTGCAGCCTCCCCTTAATTAATTCCTATTTAGGAATTAATTGAAAGTGTGTAATGAAGAGATATGGGGAATTGGCGCTGCCCTATTGACAGTAAGTATTGTTTAGGGGTCAGAAAAATAAATAAATAAGTGAATAAATAGAAATAGTGACAACAATTGTGTATGTGAAACAAAAGGAATAGATATGTGTTCCTTAAATGAATGTCCCCCTATATATGCACAAGAAATGAATGAAATAATTCATATAAAATCCTAATAAGTGAATGTGCACATCTTCTGTGTTGTGTAAATAAATATTACAGTAAGTGGGTTGGGTTTACACTTGCTCCACTTCCAATGTTGACCTTTGCATAAGCAATAAACCAAATTAGACAAAAAATAGACAAAAAATAATAATAATAATAAAATTATGAAAGAATTTAGTGAGTAGCCTCCTTTTGAAAATATATACGGGGTCCGTGAGATAACACACTGTTTGGGGGCTAACGGCAACCGTATGGGGTTACCACATATCCCCAATAAATATGGTGATTAAAGTGCACTGTGTATAAAGTGAACAAAAGTGCAAAAAAACTCTATATTACAATATATTAAATTTCCTCAAATTTCATATATAAAAAATATATAGGAAACCAAACAATTAACACTCATATTAGAGACAGCGAGTGTGAATACATCATCTGTAAAACAGTCCCTATAATGGAATAAAATGTCTATTATATAGAGACAGGAGCAGTTGAGAACATCAGGATCGGTTGACATGCATTCAAAAATGCTCAAGGGGTGATATGAGGTGACTTCCGTGCAAGTAGAAGCTGGTGACTCCAAGTGCGCCCCCCCCCCCCCCCCCCCCCGTGCTCCCCCACTCACCAGAATCTGATGATGTATTCACACTCGCTGTCTCTAATATGAGTGTTAATTATTTGGTTTCCTATATATTTTTTATATATGAAATTTGAGGAAATTTAATATATTGTAATATAGAGTTTTTTTGCACTTTTGTTCACTTTATACACAGTGCACTTTAATCACCATATTTATTGGGGATATGTGGTAACCCCATACGGTTGCCGTTAGCCCCCAAACAGTGCGTTATCTCACGGACCCCGTATATATTTTCAAAAGGAGGCTACTCACTAAATTCTTTCATATTTTTATTTTAATTATTATTTTTTGTCTATTTTTTGTCTAATTTGGTTTATTGCTTATGCAAAGGTCCACATTGGAAGTGGAGCAAGTGTAAACCCAACCCACTTACTGTAATATTTATTTACACAACACAGAAGATGTGCACATTCACTTATTAGGATTTTATATTAATTATTTCATTCATTTCTTGTGCATATATAGGGGGACATTCATTTAAGGAACACATATCTATTCCTTTCGTTTCACATACACAATTGTTGTCACTATTTCTATTTATTCACTTATTTATTTTTCTGACCCCTAAACAATACTTACTGTCAATAGGGCAGCGCCAATTCCCCATATCTCTTCATTACACAAGTGTAAGAACTGATTCTAGTTTATGGCCAAAGGATAGGGTAAGAAAACCTGGTCTGAGATAAATATGTAGTCTGTCATGCAACATGCAATGCTTCAAAGTCGTTAAGGTCGGCATGAACAAAGCTAGGGAACCTGATAGGGGGATGTTGCTGGTGGAGTACCAAAAACTTCCAATGCTGTATATTGCTAGACTCCACCTTTAACTGAAACATCCGATTTGGGAGGTGATGTCCTTTAAGTTTTAGACAAAAGGGGCTTTTCTGTCATTTTTCCTGGCTCCATTTTAGTTGTATGGCAGTGGGGGGGTTGGAGATCTGTCTATAGCTATCTATACAGATGCCAGGAACAGAGTCTAATGAAGAGAGCTGATATATTTAGAAAGCTTGTATCGACATTGTTGTCTGAAGCAGTATATTGTATCACTAAACTCTCACTGTCTGCAAACAAATACCGAAACTCTATATACAGTAGAAAGGGAAATGACCTGAAAAAGAGGATCCCCTAGCTAAATATCACCTGCTGACATTATATTCTTTAAAGCCGAATCCTAGGCAGATATAAAAGATCAAAATGAATGCAGTTCTGTAACCAGTAATACATCATTGAGGCTCGGTTCACACCTATGTGTTTTTTTAGAGCGTTTTGCAAATTGCCGAAACGCACTACAGCCTATTTAACATGGCTTCCTATGGGACATGTTCACAACTATGCGTTTTTCAGCCGGTGCCTTTTTGGAAACGGATCAGGTACTTTTTTTTTCCCACAGCAGATTGCATTTTGCATGTAATAGACTTCAATGGACCCACACCAAAAACACAAGTGTTTAAATGTATTTTGTTTTCTCCATAACAAACTGTGAATAGCCGGTTGTCAAGGAGCAGGCGGCCACCGCGTCCTTAACAACCGATGAGTCATCAGCTGTCAGCGGGGTTCCCCACTGACAGCTGAATGTAAAAGAAAAAATTGTCAGCAATAAAAAAATTAAGAAATAAACGGTGTGGGTCTCCCCCCCCCCCCCCCCCCCATCCATACCAGGCCCTTCAGGTCTGGTACTGATTTGGGGGGGACCCCACATCTTTTTTATTTTTGCATGGGGTTCCCCTTAAAATCTATACCAGACCGGAAGAACCTGGTATGTATTGTGGGGGGGGGGACCCCACACTGTTTTTTCCCGATTTTTTTTTTTTCTTTTTTTATGACTCATCTGTTGTTAGGGGCGTGGCGGCCAGATTCTCAGCCCACTCCTTAACAACCAGCTATTCACAGTTTGTTAAAGTGGAGGAAAAAAAAGGCAAAATGCATGAAAAACGTTCAAAAACGCATCAAAATCCCGTGTTCTAAAACACAAAACATGCTGGAAAACCGCATAGATGTGAACCTAGCCTAAATGTATTTTCTAAAACATTTCTAAATGTCGGTCTCTGAATATGACCGGGTATCAGCCTCTTAGAGTCCCTGTACAACAGGGCTACAGTGTGAGAAGAAAAAGCAGCACAAGAAGCCAACCAGTTCATTTGCTTGTAGGAGGAGAAAGCAGAGTGACAGATGAGCTCATCATTGTGCTACTTCTCCTTGCACTGTCCAGTCACAGGCTGGGGAGGTCCAGGATGACCTGGGCTCACAGAAAGGGGTTGGATGATGCTAGCCATCAGAATGAGGACATCTAGTGGCAGAAAAAAGTACTGCAAGGGAGATCTCTTGATTGAAGGTGAATATTGCACACAAAACTGCTTTTGTTTTATTGCTTAATGAGCTATTCATTTTTATATTGTTATTGTTGGCTGAAGTTCTGTTTTTGAGGTGGTTCTGTAAAGTAAGGCAATTGATAAATAAGGGGAAGTACCAAGGTAATACTTCCCCAGTGAGTAACTTTCATATAGGACATGTGATATCTGATGGGTGACATGTGCTTCAGGTAAAATGCTCTTGTATTTGTGAATTGCATGAGATACACATTTTACAAAGCAGGCAGCATAATTATTTAAAAGCCAACAGATCATTTTTGATCGTATCGTAACTATTGATCGAAATCCTTTTCCCCCCATGGGTGGTATATCGATTGAACGGGTTGTCGACCATAGACTGAATATTCATATCAGAAGAGATTGATCTTGGTTGATTTCTTTTCCTGTTTGACCTCTTTCGATGGGAATAGTCGATCAGAAATTGATCATTTATCAAAGTCTGTATGACCACCATAAGACTGTGTTTAGAGTATACCGACAGAAACCTTTTATATCTCCAATATCTTATTTAGATATCATAAAAAATATATATATTACATAAAAAATATATAATATAATTAAAAAATATATATAATATGACATAAAATATATATAATTTACAGTAATAATTTATAAAACGACATAAAATGTATAAAAAAAAAAAAATTCATTATAATACTATTATCCCTGAATCCGGCCTTGCCTCCCATCACCGTTGCTAGAATAGGATATCTTTCCCCAGAAGAACTTAGTGGAGGGAAAAGCGGCCACTGAGGAATGGAGTCTTCCTAATCCTCCGCTTGTTGGTATGATAATCCTGTGTAACCACAGCGCTTTAGAAAAGGAGAAATGAACTTCTCTTGTAACAGGAGTGAAAGGTCTCAGAAATGGAGCCGCAGATGAGCTAGTGGTGGAAACCTGATTTAAAGGAGCAGTAACCCTAAAATGCAGGTGAAGGATGGATTCTTTGCAGGCAGAGGGCTGAGATCTCTGGTCACTCTGCTCTCCTCTCTCGGAGCTATCCGTGGTGCTGAACCTTGTAGAACTGACCATCTAAAGCCTGGATGAGCGTCATATGGCAATATACTTATATAAAGCCAACACCTACCGCAAATCTTTACAAGTTGGGGACATCACACAGCAGGGATTTTTTTCAGCAGGAATGTGGCGGAACACAGGAACATCCAGTACTGAATGTATGTAATGGTAAGGGGTGGTGGTGTGTTCTGGAGAGTCTATCAATACTGGCTGCCGGGGAATCTATTGTCCCTGGAGGGGGGTCTATTGTTAATGGGGGTTCAATTGTTGCTGGGAGGGATCTGCTCTTAAGGGAGGGGTCTACTGCTGCTGGGAGGTTTATTGTAGTTGGGGGGGGGGGGGGTGTCTGTTATTGCTGAGAGGGAGGATCTACTGTTGCTGGATGGGGGTATATTGTTGTGGAGGATCTATTGTTACTGGGGGGTTGGTCTATTGTTGCTAGCTGCAGGGGATTTATGTTATTGCTTTTTTATTATTATTATTATTATGCAGGATTTATATAGCGCCAACAGTTTGCGCAGCGCTTTACAGCATGAGGCCAGACAGTACACGTACAATACAAATCAATACAGGAGGGATCAGAGGGCCCTGCTCTTTAGAGATTACAATCTAGAAATCATTAACAAATTCCATACAAACTACTTGAAAACCGCAAAGAGGGGCAGTACTGGGAGGTTGATAGGCAGCATTGATGAGCACTGATAGGCGGCACTGATGGGCACTGATAGGTGGCATTGATGAGCATTGGTAGGCGGCACTGATAGGTGGCAATGATGAGCACTGATAGGTCACATTGATGAGCACTGATAGGCGGCACTGATGGGCACTGATAGGTGAAATTGATGGGCATTGATAGGCGGCACTGATAGGTGGCATTGATGAGCACTGATAGGTGGCACCAATGAGCACCGATGGGTGGCATTGATGAGCACTGGTAGGCAGCACTAATAGGTGGCAATGTTGAGCACTGGTAGGTGGCGTTGATGAGCACTGATGAGCACTGATAGGTGGCACTGATGAGCACTGATAGGCGGCACTAATAGGTGGCACTGATGAGCACTGATAGGTGGCATTGATGAGCACTGATAGGTGGAATTATTAGCTGCCACTGTTGAGCACTGATAGGTGGCACTGTTGAGCACTGATAGGTGGCATTGATGAGCATTGATAGGCGGCACTGATAGGTGGCAATGATGAGCGCTGATAGGTGGCATTGATGAGCACTGATAGGTGGCACTTATGAGCACTGATAGGTGGCACTGATGAGCACTAATAGGTGGCATTGATGAGCACTGATAGGTGGCACCAATGAGCACTGATGGGTGGCATTGATGAGCACTGATAGGCAGCACTAATAGGTGGCACTGTTGAGCACTGATAGGTGGCATTGATGAGCACTGATAGGCGGAATTATTAGCTGGCACTGTTGAGCACTGATAGGTGGCATTGATGAGCACTGATAGGTGACATTGATGAGCACTGATAGGTGGCACTGATGTGCACTGATAAGTGGCATTGATGAGCACTGATATTTGGCACTATTGAGCACTGATACTGTAGGTGGCACTGATAGGCAGCACTGATTAGCACTGATAAGCAGCAATGATAGGCAGCACTGATAGGCTGCGCTGATTGGCACTGATGGGGCTGCACTAATAATCAGGGTACAGATGATCAGTGCCCTAATTATCAGTGTAAACAATGTACAGACAGTCTTGCTGGGTAACGCCTCTCCTTTCCTTACATGGACACAGCGTCGGAGGAAAGGACTTCTGATAACCAGCAAGTCTGTTTACATGTGATAAGCTGATCACATGGTAAACAGGCACTGTGATTGGCTCTGTCCAAAGGCAGTCACAGAGCCCACTGAATGCCCGCCCCAGGGGGCACGCGGGAGGCAGGGTTCTGGGAGGATGTCCATGGAGGGCCTCCTAGAACTGGAAGTCCGGGGCCCGGATGGAAGGGGGGGGGGGGTCAGGGTGGCCCTTCATGGTTCCTTGTACTGGGGCCCTGAAGATTCTAGTTATGCCTCTGATACAGTATATATACTGTCCATACTGTCCATATACATACATTACCTTCAATAACAGGTAGTTTTTACTTGTCTAGGGTTTTTTATTTATTTGTCCGGAGCTTTTCTTTAATGTTCCATTCCACAGGAAACCTCTCATGCAGCGTCTCCACCCATTCCAAGAAGGACATTTGGTGTCATTTTTATGCGCTCCGGCCAGGCTGATGGTTTTATAAAGTATTTCTGATGAGTAGCAGAATACAAGCAGCATGATTTAAACATGACTTGGTAACGGCATTATAGATTTGCTGGAGCAACAGTTCATGAATATTAATAAGGCTTCTTTCCTGGCGGTTCAGGTTCAGCCAGCAACACAGATTGTTGTTCTCGATCAGCGGGAAGGCTGGAAGGCGGACTGGTCATGCCGGTGCAGAAAGCAGCGCTTACATATGGAAACAGCCATTATGCAAACAGCAGTCTTTGTTAGGAGAAAGACGAAGATTTGTGACCCACATATTTTTTCCCTGATGCATTTCTTTAGGGGACTGATATACCTAATATGTAAAAACTGTGTCATAATCACATTCACAATTATATATCAAAGTGTAAGGCCTCATCCCCACTAACTTCAGCTTGTTCAATTAACCACTTCAGCCCCGGAAGATTTGGCTGCTCAATGACCAGGCCATTTTTTGCGATTCGGCACTGCATCGCTTTAACTTACAATTGCGCGGTCGTGCAACGCTGTACCCAAACAAAATTGATATCCTTTTTTCCCCACAAATAGAGCTTTCTTTTGGTGGTATTTGATCACCTCTGCCATTTTTTTATTTTTTGCGCTATAAACAAAAGAAGAGCAACAATTTTGAAAAAAAACACAATGTCTTTTACTTTTTGCTATAATAAATATCCCACTTTTTAAAAAAAAAAAAAAAAAAGAAACAATTTTTTTCCTTAGTTTAGGCCGATATGTATTCTTCTACATGTTTTTGGTAAAAAAAAATTGCAATAAGCGTATATTGAGTGGTTTGCGCAAAAATTATAGCGTCTACAAAATAGGGGATAGATTTATATTTTTTTTATTTTTTTACTAGTAATGGCGGCGATCTGCAATATTTATTGGGACTGCGATATTGCGGCGGACAAATTGGACACTTTTGACAAATTTTTGGGACCATTGACAATTATACAGCGATCGGTGCTATAAAAATGCACTGATTACTGTATAAATGTCACTGGCAGGGAAGGGGTTAACACTAGGGGACGATCAAGGGGTTAACTGTGTTCCCTAGTGTGTGTTCTAACTGTAGGGGGATGGGACTGTCTAGGAGGAGAGAGAGATTGGTGTTCATACATAGTATGAACACACGATCTCTATCTACTCCCCTGAAAAAAACGGGATTTGTGTGTTTACACACACAGGTCCCGGTTCTTGCTCTGTCACGAGCAATTGTGGGTGCCCGGCGGTCCTCGCGCCCACCGGGCACTCGCATCAGCTCCGGGCACATGCTGCGGGTGTGCGCCCCTAGTGGCCAAAAGAAAAAGCGATGTAAGGTAACGTTGATTTGCCCACCTGAGCTAACCTGCCGCAGTAAAACTGCGGCGGCTGGTCCGGAAGTGGTTAAGCTTTGACAAAAAAAAAAAACCTGAAAGCTGATTGGTTTCTATGCGGGTGTGCACCATATTTTGCACTCTCCAGTTTTAGTAAATCAACAACCCCTATGGGATTGATTTACTAAAGGCAAACAGACTGTGCACACTGCAAATGCACTTGCTCCAGAGCTTAGTAAATGAGCAGAAGCTCTGTTGACTTCCATCATCCAATCATGTGCAAGCTGTTTTTTTTTTAATTTTCCTTGCATGTGATTGGGTATTCTTTGCAAAGTGAAGCTTTACCTCATTTACCAAGCTCTGGAGCAACTGCAATACAACAATACAACCTATTTGACTTTAGTAAATCAACTCCTATGTGTCCATGCACACATGTAGGGTTATTTACTAAAACTGGAGAGTGCAAAATCTGGTACAGCTCTGCATAGAAACCAATCAGCTTCCAGGTTTTATTTTAAAAGGTTAACTGAACAAGCTGAAGTTAGAAGCTGATTGGCTATCATACACAGCTGCACCAGACTCTGAGTGCACCAGTTTTAGTAAATCTACCCCATAGACTTTTACCAGAGTTTAGGAGCAGCAGAGTTTAGAGGTGGTCACAGCTCCTCTCCTGAACGTAGAAGAATCCTGTTCAGAAGAGGAGCCTTTGGGCATAAAAAAAACGCCAAACGTGCCTAAACGCTCCGCGCATTTAGCACTTCAGCATCTATTCATATCAATGGCCAGAATGAATAAACTCCCAAATGCTGCTAAACTCACTTAAACCTGTTTGAAAAAAATCAGCTTAGGTGAGTTATTTTATGTTGATTTTCTCCTATCAGGAGAAACAGAATTTACAGTCAACTAGTAAACCTTTGACATGGGGCGGACTCCGCTAGGCGTACACCTGCTTAGCGGGGGAATCTGTCCACTAATCTCCTCTGAGCAGGCGGGTGGCTGGTTCCGCTTATGCAGAGTGGACACGGACACATCCCACTCTCCCCTCTGGGCGGTCGGAAGTAAATGGATCACCTGTCCGTTTACACCTTACTGCCATTGGCGGCCCGTCCATTGGGGGCGCCCGGACGCCGCCCCCTCTATCCACGCCACCCCCTATATGAATAATGGATAGATTCATGCATAGTACCAGGGTGGTACTGTTTGCCGCCTCCCCCAAAAAAATTGCCGCCACTGCTGACTGCCATCCAATCCAATTCGCAAGATGAATAGAGAATGAAGTCCCATCACGTCTGTTTTTAGCAGATAGGATCGGATGTCGTGGCTGTCAACGGACACCCGATAGGTCCGCCTGTGTGAAAGGCCTTTTAGTGTGAATAGGGAAATCAAGTGATCTCTCTCATTCAGGCCTCGTGTATTAGAGTAATTAACATTTCACCTCTGTATCAGTGGCAGGTGGTGCTCAATATTGTTTTTTGAGGGGGGGGGGTTGGTAAGCCAATGCCACCCAGGCAGCGATTCCACTCCCACGGGAGATGGATGGAATGCGGCGATCAGAGGCCTCCCTACCTTAGGAGGCAGGATCTGGGGTAAGGCTGCTGCTCCTCGCTTCAGGGCCGTTGCTTCTCCTCCCGGCCGAACAGGAAGTGGGTCCTAATACTCCCTGGCCAATCAGGTCTCAGGACCCGCTTCCTGATTTGCTGGGAGCAGAATCAGAAAGACCATAGTGAATATTAATTCGCTATTGTCACACAGCTGGGTGGGCTCAGGGCGCAGTGCTCTGTGCCCGGAGCCCACCCCTTTTTGAAGCCAATTAGAGCCTGAGGCTCTAATCATGTGCTTCAAAAAAAAACCAAAAACATTGAAATCCATGTGTCCAGCATGTAGATTAGGGGCCGAGCTTTGGATAACCTTTAACTAAGTAAATATGAAATAAATCTAGAAATAATCAGCTTGATTACTCAATGGAAGGCACACCTTCGCCCTCTCTCCTATTACAGTCTGTTAGTAAGGATGTTGGTAGTGCTGGGCTTTCTTATTGAAAAAAGTCCAGCATTTTATGCAAACTATGTCATGGATGCTCCCTGTATTCAGTGTTTATTTGTTAAATAAGGATCTTATACAAACAAAATAGACAACATCTCATTTTAGGCCCCTTTCACACGGTCGGACCGTTCAGGTCCGCCTGTCAGTTTTGACGGCGGACCTGAACGGTCACTCTATGTTAGCCTATGGATCGACGGATGTCAGCGGAGACATGTCCGCTGACATCCGACGCGGTCCAATCCGCTAAAAGCAGACGGATGGCCCTACGTTCAGATCCGTAGCTGGCGGATCGGATCGGGTGAGATCTGATGAAAACGGACATGCTGTCCGTTTTCGTCCAATCTCTCCATAGGCAGCAGCAGCGCTCCACAAGCCGCTCCCCGCTCAGTGAGCAGAGAGGGACCTGTCATCTGCCGGCTCAGCGGAGTTCAACTGAGAGA
The DNA here is from genome assembly GCA_037952835.1 of Lithobates septentrionalis. Classification (NCBI taxonomy): domain Eukaryota; kingdom Metazoa; phylum Chordata; class Amphibia; order Anura; family Ranidae; genus Lithobates; species Lithobates septentrionalis. Next base: position 2,778,065 of record JBBDGP010000459.1, read on the forward strand.
TCTCCCGCTGAGCCGGCGGACCGAGGCGGACTCCGTGGAAGCAGAGTCCGCCTCGTGTGAAAGGGGCCTTAAACCTTGAAAAAAAAAAAATTTAATTGACCAAATTATATAGTTTGTTATCAAGGAAACCCTACTTGAAATACCAGGAAAGGTCCAAAATAGAGGCTTCCATATTTCTCTAAACATTGCTCCACCAGTAGACCCACCGGCAATGGAGGGCAGCCTGGCCTGGATTCATTTAAAATAATAGCCTTTCCCAATGACATGAAATACCCACAATGCTTTTCATAGCAGGGGACCATGTGATCTAGGGTTATGGTCACAGGAGGGAGCTGGAAAGCAGTATATTTCTTTTTTTTTTGCTAATAATAATAAATTCATGCAAAGTATATAACCTAACTGGTTTTCTTGTTGTCAGGGAAATTTACCCTCCTTGTGACCAGGATAGAAAGTGATGGGAAATCCGTTTTTTTAGTTGTCGCCATAACAGGAAGAGAGGAGAAGTCTTCCAGTGGGGACGCCTGCTTGCCTGGTAGCAACCCACAGAATGCACACCAAACCATCTCAGTAAAGTGCCTTGAGCACCAACCCACCAGCATCTGTAGGGTTGTTCACAACATATTGCAATGAAAGGTATAGGTGGGTTGCATATGCCATACTTTTGCTGAACTCCAAGTATGGTTTTTATTGCATAGTTACATTGATCCAGCATGGACCAATGTAAGTATACACATTCCATGCCCATGAGAATTCTTTGTATTCACTTAAGAAAATGCATTCATACTTGCACAATTCTATAATGGAATCTAGGTGTTTTATGTGTATGTTTGCATATACTGTGTGTGTATATATATATATATAGTTGTGAAGGTCACTTGTACTATGTACTTCCTGATTTATTGAAATGCATATAACTTCCTTGTAAATGGAAATAAATTGTTGTACTTGGCGGTGAAGACCAGTGAACATGCGCTGTTCTTTGAAGCAAGTATTATTCATCTGTATCCAGCCTGTAATATACCAGTAATGGGAATTTAATATGAAATGAAACAGTAGTTGTTGATTACACAGCATAACCACAGCCTGTGTAAGGAAAGAAAAAGTGGAACTTCAGATTTTGTTACAGAAAGAGTCAAACTTGCCGGTTTTGATTTGCCTCTTTAGGAGAAAAAAAAAATGTAACCCTACCTGTGGCTTATTAAAATTGTTCTAAATGAGAACTTAATGGGAAGTTCAACAAAGAGGACTAGATTATCATTGAGCTAGCAGGTCACTATGTGAAAAAAAAGAATTACAAAGCCCATGAGCCTTTAACACAGTGGATCACCAGCAGGAGGAAGGTGGTCCCGATTCCCCTATGTAGATAGAGAATATTAATGAAAAAAGACCATCTGTAAGTCATGTACTGGAATCCTGTGCCTCATCCCAAAATGCAGAGAGAGAGAAAAAAGGGGGGTGCCAGTAGGGATTTTGTGGGCAAGGAAAAATACCAGATAGAGTAGAAAAATGAACCTGGTTGTGTAGCATTGTTTACTCAAGATATTCATTATTATGTGAGCATTCACAGATTTCCATGCCTCCCCTGTTTTCATTGCCATGTCTGTATCCACTGACTATATACTAGCTATATTCACTGTATATTTGTTTTGATACTTTGTTATTGTTTTATTAGAGAATACAGCCCGTTCTAAACCATCCCCTGAAGAAGGAATTAAATATCCAAGTATATATATATATATATATATATATATATATATATATATATATATATATATATATATATATATATATATATATATATATTCTGAAACATGTTGGGATCTTTGGTGTGCAGCAACACTGTTTTGACCTCCCAACTGTTAGATCATCATATGGTCTAAAAATCAGCTGTGTTTATTATAACCTCCATATGAATATCTTTTTGTGTTTTTAAGCTATTCATTTTTTTTTGTGTATATATAATTTTGTACTCAATAAATTTGTACTTTACTATACTTTTTTCTACTCTGTATCTGGTATTTTTCCTTGCCCACAAAATCCCCCTTTTTTTTTCTCTCTGATTCCCCTATATAGATCTTTAGATATCACTAGAGAGATCACCAGCAGGAGGAATAAGTTTCTGGTTCCTCTATACAGATCTTTAGTTATCACTAGAGAGATCACCAGCAGGAGGAAGGAGGTCCTGATTCCTTTATACAGATGTTTAGTTATCACTAGAGGGGTTACCAGCAGGAAGAAGGAGGTCCTGATTTCCCTATATAGATCTTTAGTTATCACTAGAGGGGTCACCAGCAGGAGGAATGAGATCCTGATTCCCCTATATAGATCTTCAGTTATCACTAGAGGGGTCACCAGCAGGAGGAAGGAGGTGCTGATCCCCCTATACAGATCTTTAGTTATCACTAGAGGGGTCACCAGCAAGAGGAAGGAGGTCCTGATTCCCCTATACAGATCTTTAGTTATCACTAGAGGGATCACCAGCAGGAGGAAGGAGGTCCTGATTCCCCTATATAGATCTTCAGTTATCACTAGAGGGATCACAAGCAGGAGGAAGGAGGTGCTGATCCCCCTGTATAGATATTTATATATCACTAGAGGGGTCACCAACAGGAGGAAGGTGGTCCTGATTCCCCTATACAGATCTTTAGTTATCACTAGAGGGGTCACCAGCAAGAGGAAGGAGGTCCTGATTCCCCTATACAGATCTTTAGTTATCACTAGAGGGGTCACCAGCAAGAGGAAGGAGGTCCTGATTCCCCTATACAGATCTTTAGTTATCACTAGAGGGATCACCAGCAGGAGGAAGGAGGTCCTGATTCCCCTATATAGATCTTCAGTTATCACTAGAGGGGTCACAAGCAGGAGGAAGGAGGTGCTGATTTCTCTATACAGATCTTTAGTTATCACTAGAGGGGTCACCAGCAGGAGGAAGGTGGTCCTGATTCCCCTATACAGATCTTTAGTTATCACTAGAGGGGTCACCAGCAAGAGGAAGGAGGTCCTGATTCCCCTATACAGATCTTTAGTTATCACTAGAGGGATCACCAGCAGGAGGAAGGAGGTCCTGATTCCCCTATATAGATCTTCAGTTATCACTAGAGGGGTCACAAGCAGGAGGAAGGAGGTGCTGATCCCCCTGTATAGATATTTATATATCACTAGAGGGGTCACCAACAGGAGGAAGGTGGTCTTGATTCCCCTATATAGATCTTTAGTTATCACTAGAGGGGTCACCAGCTGGAAGAAGGAGGTCCTGATTCCTCTATATGGATCTTGAGTTATCACTAGAGGGATCACCAGCAGGAGGAAGGAGGTCACAGTTACCCTATGTAGATCTTTAGTTAATATTAAGGGGGTCCCCAGCACAAGGAAGGAAGGAGGCTTTGGCCCAACCCCTGAGAACTCTGACTTCAGGAAATAAAGTCTGTATTTGTATGATAGAGCCCCTAGATTTTGAGGCTCCCAAGGTACCTCTGCAAGACGTTAGGCTGCCACCTTGCGGTGCCTTCTTTCCAAGTTTAATTCCAGTTTACTGGTTTTAATGTAATGACAATGGCCAGTGCCAGTAAGGAAGCAGACTGAGAGGGGGCAGCACCAAGCCAGCCATGGCTGATGAATGAGCAGTGAATACGGTCTTGTCTTCCATCTTCCTCCTGAACAATTCACTAAGGGCCCTTAGAGGGCCAGTGCCTAGGGCAGCAGTCTTATAGTGCCGGATCAGCCATAGCTGACTGATGAGCAGGGAATATAGTCTTGTCTTCCATCTGCCTCCCGAACAAATCTGCCTATTTCTCTCATGCATGCGCTGGTCGCAGAACAGATGACTTTGAACACAAATGAAAATGTTCCATTTGTGATGTTTTATGTAAGAACTGGCTTCTTTTTATGTTCTGCCTTCTTCTCCTTCTGTAAATTTACACAATACAAGACTTCTGTCTCCAATCTCTGAGCGCTGGAGACAATGAGATGTGTAGACCTGTGTAGTGCCTCATCTTTATGCTGTGCTTCAAAGCTGAAAAGTAGGATAAAGGCTTCGAGATCTATTTACCATAATGACCATAGTAATGGAATTTACTCCATACATGCCCTGCAAAATCCCTACAACTGTAACAATTCTCTGATGTGCATTAAACTGTTTACAAATTCTCATATTATCTGCTCTGTCTTAAAGTTGAACTCCAGGCAAACTTCTGAATATCCAGTTGTAATACATATAGGGGTTGAGTTACTAAAACTGGAGCGTGTAAATTCTGGTGCTGCTCTGCATGTCAACCAATCAGCTTTTCGTTTTTTTGTCAAAGCTTAAATTGAACAAGCTGAACTTAGAAGCTGATTGGCTACCATGCACAGTTGCACCAGATTTTGCACTCTCCAGTTTTAGCAAAATCAAATCCATTAGGTAGTTTTCATTTGTGCAGTTCTGCCCATCCAGTGTTTATATTTACACAGCTTAGTCATGCTGCAGAAGGTTAAAAATCATTATCCAACCCTTGATACTGTAATTACAAAAGCAGCTTATGCTGCAACGCTTACCTTATCTCCAGTGCTGCCCCCAGAGCAGGCTCTTTTCCAAGTTAAGCTACGTCTCTTGTTAGTATGCTAAACATTAGTTTAAAAAGGGTATAAAATTAAAATAAAACCCCAAATTATAATATTTACATTTGTTTTGTTTTTTTGAAGAACCTGTACATTTGGTACAAGTTATCCTTTAAGGCATGCTGCCACTTCCCTGAGTGCAGTCCACCTGGTCCAATACTTCTGTTTCTCCCCATTCCAGTAAACTTCATTGCGCGGCCCTTCCCAGAGCTGCAGGACCTTTATTCTCTAAGCACCCCCTAGGGCCCTCGATATCCTCGGTGTGTTCCCTTTATTCCTATGTGGAGAGCTGTATAACCCAGGACCTCCAGGGGCCGTCATAAGTACAGCTCCCCCTAGGCCATGTCGCTCATAATAAAGAATAAAGGGGTTCTGGCCAACCACCTCCTTCTTTTTCTCACCAAACTAGTACATTTTGACCAAGTAGACTTTATCCTTACCCATGAGGACCGTCATAAAACCATCACAGTACTTAACCAAATCCATATAGCTACCGCCTCTGAGACACCCTGCCTTCTGTTGGCAACTTTGCCAAGAAGGCGTTTGATAGGGCTAACTAGTCTTTCTTCTCTTCTGTCCTGCAATATTTTGGGCTTGGGAATATGTTATCATAGATCAACACAATCTACTCTATCCCCTGGGTCACTGTAATGGTCCACATGGTCCCTTTGGAGCCTTTCACCATTTCCAATGGGGCAAGGCAGGGCTACCTCTGCTCCTCTCTTCTTTGCTTTTACCCTAGAACCGCTCTGCAAAATCCTGCAAAATATGGATAAATTCCGATATCTCAGGCCTCCAAAAAGGTAAAGAAATAGTACTAACTGAAGAATGAATCTCCTATTGCCTAGGAATATTGAAGCCTGAAGCTACAAAACGCTGGAGGGGAAAAAAAATCAATTATTCTCTATGGAGATAGTTCACATCTCCACTGAAGCCAGAAGCTCCAAAACGCCTGAAGCTCAAACAAGTTCTGGAATTTTTTTTTTAGGCAGATTTGGGAGTTTTCCTGCCTTTTACATTGGTGACTTTTTTACCTGTACAAAATTGCTGCATAAATGCGTCAAAATCGCGGCAAAACCGCTGTAAAAACGCAGCAAAAATTGTGGTAAAATCGCGCAACTTTCTACCTGAAAACGCTACGCTCAGGTGTGACTGGGGCCTTAGGGTGACAGAACCCTCTCAATATTTGTAATAATAAAGTAAAAACACATATACAGAATAGGATGGTAACAGTCCAGTATAGATGAGGTGGGCTTTCCTAGTGCTTATAAGGCCAACGTTTTTCACCAATTATTTGGCTTCTTCAGGACCCAGACAAATGAAGAGGGCCAAATATATAAAACATACATACATGTTAATACAAAACCAGTATTGAGTAATATACAATAGGATATATCAAGTCTGCATGCTCATACCAGCAGTTCCATGTAGCGGCGACTTGGGTTTTAATTATAAATGTGTTTTTTGAAGGAGCAAGATTTCACCTGAAACACTTTGCTATCTCATGACTGTGCCTATGTCACTGTTCTTGTCATTTGTCTGAAGGACGTCATTTTGATACATAAAAAAATTCGCAAAAAGAGGATCCGGCACAAAGTGTTGGAACAAAAACAGAGGCATTGGGCACTCAGGGGGGTGCGGGCTTGTAGGAGTAATCAAGTAGCTGCTATTTGCAACCATAAGCTTGGCCACCAAGGAATGGGTACAACCATCACATATCTCCTAATTCCTTGGCAGTCAAAGGGTTAATAAAAAGTGTGCTCGTCGCTGCTGTCGAGCTTCAGTTCTCTTAAACTATCTTCAGCTTTCAGCAAAGACTTTTTGGCTTGCAATACCCTATGGAGTAATGGAGTTCTCGGCTTGAACAGGATGACGAATAGTTCAACATCTTCGTGCTAAATACCAGACAAAAGACCTAAGACGTATTTGAGAATCCAGGTCAGTCCGTCATATTGAAGTGATGTTAATATAATACCAGCTATCACAGAAAGAAGGTTTTGAAGTAATCACAGCGTGAGCCCAAAAATGAATTTATTATAGAAGTATAATAGGATTAGAAATAAAAAAAAAAGTTATGGCTGGTGATTCTGTAAGGCCTAGCATGGAAAGTTTGACCAAACTCAAGACAGATCGCTTTGTAAAAGTAAAAAAAAAAAAAGGTTTTGGCTTATTTTTGTATGCACTCATGCAAAGTAGCTGTATAAATTACTTCATTATTATTGCAATGGCACTATTTTATTATTGGTAATTTTATGGTAATACCAGAGTGTAGGCGTAAGGGACTTCCATATGCGTAGAACTCTGCATGGACAGTCCTTGCACCAAACCAACCAACAATAGAGTTCAATCTCACTAAGGAGTGGCTAGGTACGGTTATTTGAAGCAAATAAAATTGCATTTATGCTTTAGTGCCAGCTAGATCACGGTGTCTAGAAATCTTGCCCTCTCTAGGAGGGTTTAGAACAGCAACTTGATGGTTTAGCCATAGTCATACCTTCCTAGCCAAGCTTCTCCTTTAAGTGCTTCACCCAAGCACATTGCCAAAGTACCTGCAGCAGTAAGGGACATACAGGCCTCTCTTAAATGAACATGACGTGCAAGCTTGGCACACATTACTCCATTCACACTCTTGTTATGCACCTCAACTCCACCCCTGAGGTCTCCTGATGCATACGCTTGCATGCTTCTCTGCCATTCACATATCTTGTCCGCGCCCCCAGCCTACTGCTGCCTTCTCTCTCATGCTTTTCTGCTCTTCGCATACCTTGACTCCAATACTGCAGTCTCCGGGTGCCTCCTCTTGCTTCTCTGCTCTTTGGCCATTCTCCCAGCTCCTTCTGTCTTCCTTGCCAGCTGAGAGGTAACAGGTCTGGCCAAACACCCTGATCTCTGGGATTGTTAGGCAGTCTCAAAGCTCCTCACAGCACCTACTGGCTGCTGTCCTGCTTTCCCCATCTTACATGTCAGCTGCTGAGTAATGAGTCTCACCACAAGTCCCCAGTCCCTGGATTGGTCCCTTGTAAAAGAGGTGCCTTCATTAAACATCATCAACACAAGCATCAGTGTTTGCAATAGTGTTTTCTTGACCAAGTGCACCTGTATGTTTGCTGGTTTGATCTTCTTACTGACCTTCGCCACCTCAGAACTCTTTACTGTCTGCTGCCTGCCCTGATATTGGCTACATTTAATAGATACTTCTACTGCCAGCTGCCTGCACTGACCTGTGCTTTGTTTAATGGATATGTCTCTTGTCTGCTGCCCACCCAGACCTTTTGCTACATTATGGGATACCTCTACTGTCTGCCACCTGCTCTGACCTTAGCTACATTTAAAGGATACTTCTACTATCTGCTGCCTGTGCTGACCTCTGTTTTGTTTAGTGGGTACTTCTTTTGTCTGCTGCCCATCCTGACCTTTTGCTACATAATGGAATACCTCTATTTTATGCTACTTGCTCTGACCTTAGCTACATTTAATGGATACTTCTGCTGCCTGCTGACTGCTTTGACTAGATTCTTCTCCTGTCTGCTGTCCACCCTGACCTTTTGCTACATTTTTGGATACTTTTACTGTCTGCTGCCTGCCCTGACCTTTTGCTACATTTGTGGATTATACTGGTTGCCAGTCAACAGCAGTGGCGGCCCGTCCATAAGGGGGCGCACGGGCGACGTCCCCCCCCCCCCAAAGCTAGTCATCAAAAAAAAAAAGAATGAAGAGAGTATGGGACTTTAAATGAGGACAGGGTAGTACCTCCATCCCGGGTTCAAGAAATAAGCAGGAAGGACATTGGGACTTTGAATGAGGCAGTTGACAGGATGGAGTTGAGGTAAAAGGATCAGTTTATTGCATAGGCGTCCAGAAATACATACCACAATATGAGCGTAGAAGGTTGCATGCGCATACACGCTAAAACAGAACCTACATAAGTACATGCTTGTACAACAGATAACATGACATCTGGACAGCGAATCAAGGTTATCAGATAGCATAAAGGGGGTACAAATACAAAACTGGGAGGTACATGCCAGCATGATATAAAAGATACGTATAAATATACAATTTCCTAAAAACATTGATCTGGATGAAATCCTATTAAGACAAAAGTAGCTGCATCCATGTTGCCCGACGCGTTTCTGTGAGTAACACTTCTTCAGGGGCAGATGCAGTAGGGTATCTGTAAGTAACAAAGTATGAAAACATCAACCAATGGGCTAAGAGCAGCCAGAAAGGACAGTAAGTCGATTTCTGGATACTTACACTAAGTACCTGACTAAGGTGTATCGTAGGGTAGGCACCGGGCTAAACAGGGTTTGTTCTCCCCCGGAGCTGAGGCGGCCAAGGACCCAACGCAGGACAGGCATACACAGGCATCATCCCCGGAACACAGACCATCACTTCCAACAAAAAAACAGAAAACCAAATCAAAATCATCATGGATGTATATCTACAATGGATGAAAGGTCCATTGAGAGAAGCCAATGTTGGTGACAACAAAAGTATAAAAAGTAGAGTACTAACAAAAAAGGAACCACTAAGTGTTACCTTAGTGTGCTTGAGACAGGAGCTTCCTGAAGCTATGGCGTCTGCACGTGTGCGGGAGTGAAGGCTGCGTCCGAGGGAGAAAAGGCGCCTAAATATGCATGCCGCCTGCGTCGGCAGTGACCGCCAACGTCACGTAAGAGCCGACAATGCGTGAGGTGGGACTACAGCCTGGGCGGTGGGGACCCGCCCATGACTGACGTCACCACGTCCAGCTGGGTCGGATGGATGGGAAAGACGCATACCTCCATTACAACGCCAACTAGTGACGTTGCACGGAGGAGCGAGGCGTGACGCCGATGCGCTGTGAGCCGCCGCCCGATCCCCAAAGGGGGAGGGGGGGCCGCACAGAGCGCATCGCAGCTCCGGGTTTGAAACAAAATATCGCCCGGGATCAGACCCCACATACACTGTGCCGGAATGTATCCATAGTTCCCAGAGTTAGAGCAGCAGTTTTGTTGCAGGACATAAGGTGTACCTGTAAACTGCTTCCATCCCAAATGTCTAGCAATGAAAACAAAAAATTAATTTTTGTGTAATGAGACTTTAAATGAGGCACAAGGTAGTGCCTCCATCCCAGGTTAGGGGAGAAGAAAGAGAGAGCAAGGACATAGGGGCTTAGAATGAGGCAGTTCACGGGGTGTGGTACCAAATGTCAAATTGGTTACCTGTGGCTTCCAGATGTACGTCACATATAAAGAAAAAAAGGTTGCTCATGCGTACGCATAAGACATAGCCTAAATAATATGTTGCAGAACAAAGCTGTGTGTGGACCAAGGAGGTGCACCAACACACAGAGCAACTCCAAAACCAGTTGGCAGGGGATAGTTGCCAGCTGCTGTCAGCTGCCTCCATCCCTAATATAGCGAATGAAGAGAGTATGGGACTTTAAATGAGGACAGGGTAGTACCTCCATCCCGGGTTCAAGAAATAAGCAGGAAGGACATTGGGACTTTGAATGAGGCAGTTGACAGGATGGAGTTGAGGTAAAAGGATCAGTTTATTGCATAGGCGTCCAGAAATACATACCACAATATGAGCGTAGAAGGTTGCATGCGCATACACGCTAAAACAGAACCTACATAAATACATGCTTGTACAACAGATAACATGACATCTGGACAGCGAATCAAGGTTATCAGATAGCATAAAGGGGGTACAAATACAAAACTGGGAGGTACATGCCAGCATGATATAAAAGATACGTATAAATATACAATTTCCTAAAAACATTGATCTGGATGAAATCCTATTAAGACAAAAGTAGCTGCATCCATGTTGCCCGACGCGTTTCTGTGAGTAACACTTCTTCAGGGGCAGATGCAGTAGGGTATCTGTAAGTAACAAAGTATGAAAACATCAACCAATGGGCTAAGAGCAGCCAGAAAGGACAGTAAGTCGATTTCTGGATACTTACACTAAGTACCTGACTAAGGTGTATCGTAGGGTAGGCACCGGGCTAAACAGGGTTTGTTCTCCCCCCGGAGCTGAGGCGGCCAAGGACCCAACGCAGGACAGGCATACACAGGCATCATCCCCGGAACACAGACCATCACTTCCAACAAAAAAACAGAAAACCAAATCAAAATCATCATGGATGTATATCTACAATGGATGAAAGGTCCATTGAGAGAAGCCAATGTTGGTGACAACAAAAGTATAAAAAGTAGAGTACTAACAAAAAAGGAACCACTAAGTGTTACCTTAGTGTGCTTGAGACAGGAGCTTCCTGAAGCTATGGCGTCTGCACGTGTGCGGGAGTGAAGGCTGCGTCCGAGGGAGAAAAGGCGCCTAAATATGCATGCCGCCTGCGTCGGCAGTGACCGCCAACGTCACGTAAGAGCCGACAATGCGTGAGGTGGGACTACAGCCTGGGCGGTGGGGACCCGCCCATGACTGACGTCACCACGTCCAGCTGGGTCGGATGGATGGGAAAGACGCATACCTCCATTACAACGCCAACTAGTGACGTTGCACGGAGGAGCGAGGCGTGACAAAAAACACCTTATGTCCTGCAACAAAACTGCTGCTCTAACTCTGGGAACTATGGATACATTCCGGCACAGTGTATGTGGGGTCTGATCCCGGGCGATATTTTGTTTCAAACCCGGAGCTGCGATGCGCTCTGTGCGGCCCCCCCCTCCCCCTTTGGGGATCGGGCGGCGGCTCACAGCGCATCGGCGTCACGCCTCGCTCCTCCGTGCAACGTCACTAGTTGGCGTTGTAATGGAGGTATGCGTCTTTCCCATCCATCCGACCCAGCTGGACGTGGTGACGTCAGTCATGGGCGGGTCCCCACCGCCCAGGCTGTAGTCCCACCTCACGCATTGTCGGCTCTTACGTGACGTTGGCGGTCACTGCCGACGCAGGCGGCATGCATATTTAGGCGCCTTTTCTCCCTCGGACGCAGCCTTCACTCCCGCACACGTGCAGACGCCATAGCTTCAGGAAGCTCCTGTCTCAAGCACACTAAGGTAACACTTAGTGGTTCCTTTTTTGTTAGTACTCTACTTTTTATACTTTTGTTGTCACCAACATTGGCTTCTCTCAATGGACCTTTCATCCATTGTAGATATACATCCATGATGATTTTGATTTGGTTTTCTGTTTTTTTGTTGGAAGTGATGGTCTGTGTTCCGGGGATGATGCCTGTGTATGCCTGTCCTGCGTTGGGTCCTTGGCCGCCTCAGCTCCGGGGGAGAACAAACCCTGTTTAGCCCGGTGCCTACCCTACGATACACCTTAGTCAGGTACTTAGTGTAAGTATCCAGAAATCGACTTACTGTCCTTTCTGGCTGCTCTTAGCCCATTGGTTGATGTTTTCATACTTTGTTACTTACAGATACCCTACTGCATCTGCCCCTGAAGAAGTGTTACTCACAGAAACGCGTCGGGCAACATGGATGCAGCTACTTTTGTCTTAATAGGATTTCATCCAGATCAATGTTTTTAGGAAATTGTATATTTATACGTATCTTTTATATCATGCTGGCATGTACCTCCCAGTTTTGTATTTGTACCCCCTTTATGCTATCTGATAACCTTGATTCGCTGTCCAGATGTCATGTTATCTGTTGTACAAGCATGTATTTATGTAGGTTCTGTTTTAGCGTGTATGCGCATGCAACCTTCTACGCTCATATTGTGGTATGTATTTCTGGACGCCTATGCAATAAACTGATCCTTTTACCTCAACTCCATCCTGTCAACTGCCTCATTCAAAGTCCCAATGTCCTTCCTGCTTATTTCAACAAAAAAAAAGGTCCTTTAAGTGCACTGTGTAAGAGCGCCAGACACAGTGCAGTATGGGCAGCATGACGTCTATGCAATCATGTGAGACGCTTCATTTGGCTGCTTTTGGGAGTTCTTGTGACGCAAAGCAATGTGCAGCAACACTCCCATATTGTGGTCATTGTCCTTGTTTGTCAGGTTTTATATTGGCACCGTCGTAGGACATGGGTGGTGCTTTCCTCTGAGCCGCTGCGTCACTTCTGGTTTCTCTGGGCCAGTGTTACCCTGCAGCTTTGTGGATGGAAAGCATGGCCGGAGCGGTGCCTTATTGCAGAATCGCCTGGATTGGTAGGTTCAGAGAGTGAACCAAAATGTAAAATAATTAATGAAAGAAAAAAAATATTGTCTTTTACTATTTACAATGGTTGCTATGTTTTCCACATGTGGTCAGTGAGTTTTATGTAGGTTTTTGGGCATTTATTTACTAATGGTGAACACAGAGGCAGTGATAAACTGGTGCACATGACAATTCTGTGAGGCTGAGCTGTATATACCCTGATCTGTGAGGCTGAGCTGTATATACCCTGATATGTGAGGCTGAGCTATATACTCTGTCCTGTGATGATGAGCTGTATACTCTGTCCTTTGATGCTGGGGTTTTATACTGTGTCCTGTGATGCTGGGGCTGTATACTCTGTTCTGTGATGCTGGGGCTGTGTACTCTGTTCTGTGATGCTGGGGCTGTATACTCCTATCCTGTGATGCTGGGGCTGTATACTCTGTCCTGTGATGCTGGGGCTGTATACTCTGTCTTGTGATGCTGAGCTGTATACTCCTAACACTATGGGTGGAAGCAAGTGGAATACAGGGGACAGAGTGGGTGGATTCTATAAGGGGTGTGGCTTATAAGCGGGAGGGGTCAAAAGGGAAGGGCAGGGTCTTGCGCCCCCATCCTTAAACTTCACCAGACACCACTGGTCAACAGTCTTAACAGTTCCAGAGTGGCTTTTATCCCAATTCTCCCACTGCTGTACAGGGCATCTAATTTCTTCTATCTTGGGTCTGCTGCTAGTGACATCCTACAGCCAGAGAATATATTTTTGTGTATTATTTCCTGGGGGCAACCTAGTACCTGCACCCGTAGACCTAACAGCCTTAAGAAAAGGGGAGTTACTATAGGTCAAGCTAGACTTGCCTGATATTTACTTTGACTGGAGTGTCTGCTTTTGGACTTTTTATCTTTACATACCTTGACTCCACCCTGCAGTCTCCTGCTGCCTCCTCTTGCATGCTTCTCCGCTCTTCCTGCAATTCAACCCCACCCACCAGTTGCCTGCTGCCAACAGGCAGGGACTCCTTTTTCCATATTTGGTTGCTGCACTTGGGGAGGCTGTTGTCAGTGGGCAGTGCTGGGGAGGGGGGGTCATTGGTGACTGGACCCCTGCAAGAATGGGCTGAGCACTGGCATGCAGCTCTAAGCCAGAAGATATAACCATTTATTTTATTCAGTTAATTTGCTTTGCTGCTTCTAGTCTAATAAGCTTTTAAAAAGCCGCCTGTCGCTAACAGGCTCACCTTTACTGAACGTCTTTCCCTTGCTGACTTGTACATAGAATATTCCTCCACTTTTGAGTAACTAATCACTTGCGGCTTTTGGTTTGGGCATCAATTAGTCACATGATTGGGGAGCGATCTTCATTTTGGAACTGAACTTGTAACTCAGAGACAAAGATAAACTTTGCAAAGATCCTCCTGCTGCAATTAAAGCAGAACCAATATAAAGATACAGAGCCAATTAAAGATAAAGTAACATAAAAACAGCTTTTACTATAATATTCAGCTTCATCTGAGAGATGAGAATTATACTCCATGTAAAATTATCCCTACTGTCACATTCAGCGGGCAGTAGTGCCCACCAAACATGCCCCATTCAACTGAATTGCTGCATGCAATGTATGTGATTATGGGGCACCTGTACAGTTTTTAAGGGGTTAAAACAGATACCTCCTCACCACCTATCAGATGCACTTTGAAGAGGGCTGCAGGTTTCTCTTCAGAGGGCACCGCATGTGTAAATGAGGCCTAAAGGAGGCCAATTGTTTGGAGTGGTCTTCTCTTTACTACCTGGTTTACCTCTTGGACAGGAAATAAAGTGAAATCTCCCTGATGGGACACAGGCAACAATTAAAACCTGACAAAGGTTTTAACGTTTCTGCATTCCATCAAAACCTAGAATAAAAAAGGTTTGGCTTTTTGGTTCCTCCATTAAGGATTGGAGCAAGGCCTGGTAGATGGTGGCAAAATGTTCCTTCAATACCACAACCCCTCAAGCCACCTAAAAAGTTCTCCTGCGGTGGTACTGTGTCCTGGCTCAGATTGCTCATGCCTATCCTGGTAGTAGCGACAGATGCTTTAGGAACCGTGGCCAGCGTTGGGACGCTCTGCATATCTGGTGGTGCCCACGACTGATAGGCTTTTGGTCACGGGTTTTTGGCCTGCTGCAGACATTGTTTCATGTGACAGCTCACAAGGACACCATGTTGGCTCTTCTACATTGTCCTATACCGGGCCTTTTCGCACCTCAGCAGAAATTGGCTTTCTTACCTTTTTATCTCTGCCAAACATACCATAGCTCAGGCCTGGACGACTCCTATGGTTGCCTTCCAGGGTGTGAAAACCCGGCTGACCGATATGATGTTCAATGAACAGATGTCCAGTATTCTTAAGGATTCACACCCAAAGTTTCTCAAAGTCTGGGAACCCTGAATAAGCTACTGCTTCCCATTCTTACCTCCGACCAGTTATGGTCGTTTATAGGTGTTGTCCGTGCTGGTCCCAAGTCTGATACCTTTTTCTCCTCCTGCTCTTCTCTCCTTTCTTGCTTTCCTCTCTCTTCCTTTCCTATTCTTTGTTCTTCCTTACTTTTACCAGATAAGACTTAGAGGACCCCTTAGAGGACAGCTTGGCAATAATATCAATGTTTGCTCTGACTTTCCTACTGGTCCACCTTAATTTTGGCCAGTCCTCTTCTGATTTAAAATTATGCATTGCCTATTTTGTACTTGTTCTTCAATGTGACTGTTTAGCACCGCCCCTGTGTGGGCAAACCGTGAGCTTGTTATGTTTAAAATTAAAAAAATATATTGAAACAAAAGAAAAAAAGGTTTGACTTTATGACCCTACGTGGAATACATTTAGTTTGGTAAGGAACTATGTATCATAAACAATGTTTGTCGGCGTGACTGCTACTAGACTCCATCGGGGGCATGCATGACAGGGCGACAGCATTCTACACAGTTCCTTACCAAACTAAATGTATTCCACGTAGGGTCATAAAGTCAAACATTTTTTTCTTTTGTTTCAATATGTTTATTTAATTTTAAACATATCAAGCTCACGGTTTGCCCACACAGGGGCGGAGCTAAACAGTCACATTGAAGAACAAGTACAAAATAGGCATTGTATCATTTTAAATCAGCAGGGGACTAGCCAAAACTAAGGTGGACCAGTAGGAAAATCAGAGCAAACATTGATATTATTGCCAAGCTGTCCTCTAAGGGGTCCTCTAATGCCGCGCACACACGAGCGGACTTTACGGCAGACTTTGCCTGGCGTACTGGATTTCGTCAGACAATTCGATCGTGTGTGGGCTCCAGCGGACTTTGTTTGCTCAAAAGTTGGACGGACTTAGATTTGAAACATGTTTTAAATCAATCCGTCGAAATCGAGTCCGGTAGAAAAGTCCGCCGTCTGTGTGCTAGTTCGACGGACAAAAAGCCACGCTAGGGCAGATATTGGCTACTGGCTATGAACTTCCTTGTTTTAGTCCGGTCGTACGTCATCACGTACGAATTCGACGGACTTTGGTGGATTGTGTGTAGGCAAGTCCGTTCATTCAGAAAGTCCGTCGTAAAGTCCGTCGAAAAGTCCGCCGGGCAAAATCTGCCGTAAAGTCCGACCGTGTGTACGCGGCATTAGTCTTATCTGGTAAAAGTAAGAAAGAACAAAGAATAGGAAAGGAAGAGAGAGGAAATAAAGAAAGGAGAGAGGAGCAGGAGGAGAAAAAGGTATCAGACTTGGGACCAGCAGGGACAACACCTATAAACGACCATAACTGGTCGGAGGTAAGAATCGGAAGCAGTAGCTTATTCAGGGTTCCCAGACTTTGAGAAACTTTGGGTGTGAATCCTTAAGAATACTGGACATCTGTTCATTGACCATCATATCGGTCAACCGGGTTTTCACACCCTGGAAGGCAACCATAGGAGTCGTCAAGGCCTGAGCTATGGTACGTTTGGCAGAGATAAAAAGGTAAGAAAGCCAATTTCTGCTGAGGTGCGAAAAGGCCCGGTATAGGACAATGTAGAAGAGCCAACATGGTGTCCTTGTGAGCTGTCACATGAAACAATGTCTGCAGCACAACTGAGAGACAGGGCCAGAGAGTTGTCACCCTATAACAGAAAGCCCCCGAACAAGGGACCTTCAATACATGATCGCCAGAGATTAGTCTATTAAAAGATGCAAATTTCAAATAAACAAATGCTAAAAAATATATAAACGTGAGTGGGTGGGTTTAGATCCGCATTAAGATAAGCATAGCCATCATTTAAAGGAGGTGAAATGCGTCGTCGCCTTTAAATATAGCAGCTCTGCAGTCTCTCCTCTGGCTTGCTTCTGACGAGAGAAATTGATTTTGTACAGAGATCATTAGAAAGCAGAGGGGATAGTAGAAGATTATTGAAGTGGAGTTCTACATGAATAATTAAGAGGAGCTTACAGGCTCAGCTTAGTGCCAAGTACACAGCAAGCAGAGATACACTGTGTGTAGAGAGTGCATATACTGAGTAAACACATCGATTTTTTTTGGCACAGCCAATCAATGGCTTTGTCAGAACCCCCCACAGACATTTTTCCATCAAGATTTTAGTTAAAACCAGAAGCCGATCCCTTTCTTTCCTGTATGGCCCATAAGCTGCCACCTTTACACAACTGTATATTTAAAAAGAAAATTCCGAAGACGCTAGCTGATTTTAATGTGACCTTCTGTCTGTTTGGCCCATGCAGATTAAAGCAAAGCTCCAGCCAAAAACAATATGATAAATAATAAATTGCATATTAAAAGGAAGTAGTGAAGTGAGCTTTTGCTGCAGTATTCACCTTCAATACAGAGGTTTCCCCTGCAGTACCTTTAGTCTGTCACTAGATGTCCTCAGTCTGATGACCAGCGTCATTCAACCCACCGAGCCCAGGCTGTGATGAACCCGCCCCAGCCGGTGTCTGTACAGTGAAAGTAAAAGCAGCTCAGTGATGAACTCATCTCTCCGTCTTTCTGCTCTCGCCTCCTATCAGCATGCTTTTTGTCAATCTAGAGGTTTCCCCTGCAGTACCTTTATTCTGTCACTAGATGTCTTCAGTCTGATGACCAGCATCATTCAACCCACTGAGCCCAGGATGTCATGAACCCGCCCCAGCCTGTGACTGGACAGTGAAGGAAGAAGCAGCACAGTGATGAGTCATTTCTCTGCCCTCTCCATCTCTCAGCATGCTGCTTGTCAATCCAGAGGTTTTCCCTGCAGTATTTTTATTCTGTCACTAGATGTCCTCAGTCTGATGACCAGCATCATTCAACCCACTGAGCCCAGGATGTCATGAACCCACCCCAGCCTGTGACTGGACAGTGAAGGAAGAAGCAGCACAGTGATGAGTCATCTCTCTGCCCTCTCCTCCTATCAGCATGCTGCTTGTCAATCCAGTGGTTTCCCCTGCAGTACTTTTATTCTGTCACTAGATGTCCTCAGTCTGATGACCAGCATCATTCAACCCACTAAACCAAGGCTGTCATGGACCCGCCCCAGCCTGTGACTGGACAGTGAATGAAGAAGAAGCACAGTGATGAGTCCTCCCTCTGCCCTCTCCTCTTATCAGCATGCTGCTTGTCAATCCAGAGGTTTCCCCTGCAGTATTTTTATTCTGTCACTAAATGTCCTCAGTCTGATGACCAGCATCATTCAACCCACTGAGTCAAGGCTGTCATGGACCCGCCCCAGCCTGTGACGGGACAGTGAAAGAATAGTTAGCAAAGTGATGAGTCGTCTTCTCTCTGCCACTCTGCTTTCTCCTCCTATCAGCATGCTTTTTGTCAGCACATGAACCGATTGGCTCCTTGTTTCTCTTGCATTAAAATGAAATAAAGTGGGCTTTTGCTGCAGTATTCACCTTCAATCCAGAGATTTCCCCTGCAGTACCTTTATTCTGTCACTAGATTCCCTCAGTCTGATGACCAGCATCATTTAACCCACTTAGCCAAGGCTGTGATGAACCCCCTCCAGCCTGTGTCTGGATAGTGAAAGAATAAGTAGCACAGTGATGAGCTCACCTCTCTGTCACTTTGCTCATTCCTCCTATCAGCATGCTTTGAACTGATTGGCTCCTTGTGCTACTTCTTTCTCTCACATTAAATAAAATAAAGTAAGCTTTTGCTGCAATATTCACCTTCAATCCAGAGGTTTCCCCTGCAGAAAATGTATTTTGTCACTACATTTCCTCAGTCTGATGACCAGCATCATTCAACCCACTGAGCCCAGGCTGTCATGGACCCGCCCCAGCCTGTGACTGGACAGTGAAAGAAAAAGCAGCACAGTGATGAACTCATCTCTCAGTTGTTCTGCTCTCCTCCTATCAGCCTGCTTTTTGTCAGCGCGTGAACTAATTGGCTCCTTGTGTTGCTTCTTTTTCTCACACTCAAGCCCTGCTGTACAGCTGCAAGAGGCAGATACCAGGTCAAGTTCTGGTAATTACATTGAATTTGGACCAGTGGCTGTATCTCAATAGAGATGGTTGGGCTGCCTGCACTCAGATGTATGGCAGACCTGTGCATCCCATGCAGGCAGAGACAGCCCTTTGCACGGGTGTATGGACAGGTATGCCCATGCTTGTATTAACCTTCAGTGCCCGGTGATCCTGCCAGGTCTCCCAATTGTGCTCCCGCATTGCCACCCTGTCACATGGGTTTCTGTTGGTGGCAACAACTGGCCTTTTCAACACACACATTACACAGGCAAGGTAAGTATAACATGTTTTTTTTATTTTTAAAGCTAAAGCTTTTATACCACTTTAGTTGAACAAGCTGAAGTTAGAAACTGAAGTGACAGGAGGGGGCTTCAGCACACAGCCTGTGATTGACAGCCTCAGCACTGTTCCTGTGTGCCGTGTGAAGGGTGGGGGGGGGGGTCTCTTCCCTCCAATCAGCCCTCAGAGCTCTCCTCACTGAGATCTGCAGTGCGCAATGTCAGCTCTCCACCCCTTTTTTTTCTGACAGTTCAGACAAGCTTTATAAATCCTGGAACTTGAATGGATGTAGAGAAGAGAAGACTGCAGATAAACAGGTAAAACTTTTGTAGGAAGATTGTTTCATCTCTGTGTATTACCTGAGGCCAGTCACTTCACTGGGTACATGTAAGGGTTTACAACCACTTTAACATGTTAGATCCATTTTTATACTTTTTTTACCTGACTCATTGTTCTGTCAGATGCATCAGTAGTTTTGCGGTTTCCAGAGTTGAAACAAACCGTAAAACGGGAGACTGTAACATAACCGATGTTGTAAACTGTGGCCGATTGACTAAGCAGGGTTAGAAAGCAACTTTGAAATATTATGTTCCAGTACGGGAAGTATTGATTGGTCATTACTTCTTATAGTTTGCTGGTTAAATCAGAATAAGTAATGACCAATCCCAACGTGTGCCAAAGCCGCACTGTGTGACTCATGCTCCAATAAACTCCACTAAGCATTAAAGCTTCAGGCTAAATTCACTAAGATATAATGCATGTGTTGTTTGCCATAAAGATATACACTATATTACCAAAAGTATTGGGACACCTGCCTTTACACACGCATAAACTTTAATGGCATCCCAGTCTTAGTCCGTAGGGTTCAATATTGAGTTGGCCCACCCTTTGCAGCCATAACAGCTTCAACTCTTCTGGGAAGGCTGTTCACAAGGTTTAGGAGTGTGTCTATGGGAGTGTTTGACCATTCTTCTAGAAGCGCATTTGTGAGGTCAGGCACTGATGTTGGATGAGAAGGCCTGGCTCGCAGTCTCCGCTCTAATTCATCCCAAAGGTGTTCTATCGGGTTGAGGTCAGGTCATGTTCCTCGACCACAAACTGACTCATCCATGTCTTTATGGACCTTGCTTTGTGCACTGGTGCGCAGTCATATTGGAACAGGAAGGGGCCATCCCCAAACTGTTCCCACAAAGTTGGGAGCATGAAATTGTCCAAAATGTCTTGGTATGCTGGCGCCTTAAGAGTTCCCTTCAGTGGAACTAAGGGGCTAAGCCCAACCCCTGAAAAACAACCCCACACCATAATCCCCCTCCACCAAATGATTTGGACCAGTGCACAAAGCAAGGTCCATAAAGACATGGATGAGTGAGTTTGGGGTGGAGGAACTTGACTGGCCTGCACAGAGTCCTTACCTCAACCTGTTAGAACACCTTTGGGATGAATTAGAGTGGAGACTGCGAGCCAGGCCTTCTCGTCTAACTCTTGTTGGGAGCAGGAATGGGCCCTGCGTTGAAATATTAGATCAAAAATCGTAATTACATGCCCCTGTTAAACAGGGGCAGAAAAATTGGGCCTTGGGTGGTGGTGGTGCCACGACACTATAACCACTACAGATACTCTTGTTTGGCACAGGAATGGGCCCTGCGTTGCAATATTAGATCAAAGATTGTAATTACAAGTCCCTGTTAGACAGGGGCAGAAAAATTGGGCATTGGGTGGTGGTGGTGGTGCCCGAAACCAAAATATTCTTGATTGAGGAGGAATAGGATAGTCAGCATAGGCAGTCTTCAAGGGATCCCACATCCATAGTAAATTCAATCAGTTACATTAGCTTTAGGTGCTTGATAGCTTCTGATCCAAGACTGATTCATTTTTATGAATGTGAGCCTATCAATGGAGTCTGTGGACAGGCGCACTCTTTGATCCGTAACAAACCCTGTAAAGGCCGGTGCCCTAATACGCGTGTGTTTATTTTTTTTTAGCCATGAGACAATTTGAAACTCTTTGCCCCCGTTCACACTGAATGCAGCTTTAAAATCTCACTGCTTCAGCGTGATTTCAAAGCCGCCGGTCAGTGCGATTTTATGCACAGATGTCAATGGAAGGCGCACATTAGATCGCCAAAAATAGTGCAGGTACCTTTTTCATAATTGCTGTGACATGACTCATGGCGATATGAAGGGTTCCATTGCCGGTTATGGGGTACAACTTGTTATGTGATTTGGAGCTGTCAAATCGTACAGGTGTGAGCGGGGGAATCATGCTGAAAATAACCATCATTTTGGCAAATAAGGATCATTATAGCTTAATGAAATGAGCCTTTTGCATCTAAAATGGCAGTATAAATTATTATTATTATATAGGATTTATATATAGCGCCAACAGTTTATGCAGTGCTTTACAACTTGAGGGTAGACATTACAAATACAATACACGAAGAATCAGAGGGCCCTGCTCCTTATGCCGCGTACACACAGTCGGACTTTTCGTCTACAAAAGTCCAACGGACGCTGACGGACTAAAGCTGGCTGGTAATCCGATCGTGTGTGGGCTTCTCCGGACTTTCAACGTACTTTTTTAGCCTCAAATCCGACGTACTTTAGATTTGAAACATGCTTCAAATCTTTACGTCGTAACTACGACGGACCCCGAAATCCGCTCGTCTGTGTGCTAGTCCGACGGACAAAAAGCCACGCTAGGGCACCTATTGGCTACTGGCTATGAACTTCCTTATTTTAGTCCAGTGTACGTCATCACGTACGAATCCGTCGGACTTTTGTGTGGTCGTGTGTAGGCAAGTCCGTTCGTTAGAAAGTATGCCGCAAGTCCGCCGAAAGTCTGCCGGAAGTCTGTCGAACAGGCTGTCTGACTTTTGTAGACGAAAAGTCCGACCGTGTGTACGCGGCATTAGAGCTTACAATCTAAGACCACATACACACTATTAGATTTTCTGCAGATTTTTGTCTTCAGATTTACCAATACCATATAATATGAGGTCAAACCTTAAGGGTTTCAATTTGTATGCAATCAGTCAGGCCCTTGCACTACATGGTTTTGGTAAATCCGAAGACAAAAATCTGCAGAAAATCTAATAGTGTGTATAATGCCGCGTACACACGATCGGACTTTACGGCATACTTGGTCCGGCGTACCGGAGTCCGTCGGACAATTCGATGTGTGTGGGCTCCAGCGGACTTTGTTTTCTCAAAAGTTTGACGGACTTAGATTTGAAACATGTTTCAAATCTGTCCGACGGACTTGAGTCCGGTCGAGAAGTCCGCTCGTCTGTATGCTAGTCCGACGCTAGGGCAGCTATTGGCTACTGGCTATGAACTTCCTTGTTTTAGTCCGGTCGTACGTCATCACGTACGAATTCGTCGGACTTTGGTGGATTGTGTGTAGGCAAGTCCGTTCATTCAGAAAGTCCGTCGTAAAGTCAGTCGTAAAGTCCGCCGGACAAATTCTGCCGTAAAGTCCGCTCGTGTGTACGTGGCATTAGACATAAGAGATTAGCTCGGTTTGCTGTGGGGGCACTAGGCAGGAGGGAGGAGCCAGAAGCCCCGGCGAGGGACCCCAGAAGAGGAGGATGTGGGCTGCTCTGTGCAAAACCATTGCACAGAGCAGGTAAGTATAGGCATGTTTGTTATTTAAGAAAAAAATAAAATAAAAAATGAACCTTTACAATCTGTTAAAGGGACCAACGTACAGCTACGGCGACTTGTCGGAACGAGCCAACCTGCCGCAGTATAATGACGGCAGCTGGTTAGCATGTGGTTAATCAGCTGCTGTACCTGCAGGGCTCTAATGAGGAAATTGGCAGGGTCTGCATCGCTTTAGACGTGCTTTCCCTATGGGAGTATCTTACCAAAAATCACATTTGTGTTGCAGGGGATGCCCAAAATCTGACTTATATAAGAACAGACTTCTGGGCAATTCAGCGAGCCAATCACACAAGCAGGAAATGGCATTTCTGGGGGCGTTCTGTACGCCATCTGTATACAGAACACCTCCAGGTAGCTTTATTGCATTTTAGAGAAAATTACAGCGGCTGCAGATTGAAAAGGAAAGGTTATTTTTAATAACATTGAATTACAATATGACTTATGTCGCAATTGTATACGCTATTTTTTTTTTTTTTATTTGCTCCGAAGATGGAGTTACCCTTTCATTTAATGGCTTTTTTGATAAAAAAAAAAAAGATCTGTGGTAGAAAGCCAATAGCTGCCTCCACCCTTGGGGGGGTCTTTATGTGAGCGATAGCCGGTGACGTTGTGTGTGCGTGTAGAGGACATAACAAGCTCCTGGCTTCTTTTTCGGCTTCATCTATATTTGTACGGGTTCCTAATTCACTAAACACTATAATGGATTCCCAGGGGGAGCAGATAGTGGCTCCCACGCACAGCTGCAGTACTCTGTCTAACCTGACACAATTAACTCGTCTGCGCAGACAAAAACATTGCATAATAAAAAATTAAAAAAAGAACTATGTGGCACGCAGGAACGGCCAGCTACGTGCGTCGTACACTCACATTATTGGTTTCTGACGCTTTTGGTGCCCCAGGCTAGACACCGACCACCGCCGCTTCCCAATCTTATTAATACGCCATCGTCCACCCCTTGGGATGGGCGAAATTGAAAAGCTTTTATGACACCAAAATTTAAGTGAAAATCAGGACGTTTCTGCAAAATGTTGTTACTTTGGGCACAATTTTAGGCGCAATGGGCTTCAAATCCTTGTCTACCAAAGTATAAAAGCTTTGGTTTCTGAAAAGAGATCCCTGCTGGGTGCCAGAGCTACCAATCAGCAGAGCTGTGACATGGGAAGAAGGGGGGTCAATCACATGCTGATAGCTGGGAACTCTCTGGCTTTTGCCTGGAGATTTTTGTGATTGATTATTGGGCCTCTGGTTCTGCCGCTGATTGGAAGAGTTACATAATTACATAGTTACATAGTAGCTTGAAAAAAGACACAAGTCCATCAAGTCCAACCTATGTGTGTGATTATATGTCAGTATTACATTGTATATCCCTGTATGTTGCGGTTGTGCAGGTGCTTATCTAATCGTTTTTTGAAACTATCGATCCCCCCCGCTGAGCCCACTGCCTGTGGAAGGGATTTCCACATCCTTGCCCCTCTTACAGTAAAGAACCCTCTACGTAGTTTAAGGTTAAACCCCTTTTCTTCTAATTTTAATGAGTGGCCACGAGTCTTGTTAAACTCCCTTCCGCGAATAAGTTTTATCCCTATTGTGGGGTCACCAGTCCGGTATTTGTAAATTGAAATCATATCCCCTCTCAAGAGTCTCTTCTCCAGAGAGAATAAGTTCAGTGCTCGTAACCTTTCCTCATAACTAATATCCTCCAGACCCTTTATTAGATTTGTTGCCCTTTTCTGTACTCGCTCCATTTCCAGTACATCCCTCCTGAGGACTGGTGCCCAGACCTGGACAGCATACTTCAGGTGCGACCGGACCAGAGTCTTGTAGAGCGGGAGAATTATCATTTTTATCTCTGGAGTTGATCCCTTTTTAATGCATGCCAATATTCTGTTTGCTTTGTTAGCAGCAGCTTGGCATTGCATGCCATTGCTGAGCCTGTCATCTACTAGGACCCCCAGGCATTTGCCATGTATTTGTTCACCCCATTAATTTGTTCAGATCTTCTTGCAAGGTTTCCACATTCTGCTGAGAAGTTATTGCCCTGCTTAGCTTAGTGTCGTCCGCAAATACAGAGATTGAACTGGTCACCCCATCCTCCAGGTCGTACATGAATAACAGGATTGGTCCCTGAGGGACCCCACTTTCCACCCCAGACCATTCCGAGTACTCCCCATTTATCACCACCCTCTGAACTCGCCCCTGTAGCCAGTTTTCAATCCATGTACTCACCCTATGGTCCATGCCAACGGACCTTATTTTGTACAGTAAGCGTTTATGGGGAACTGTATCAAATGCTTTTGCAAAATCCAGATACACCACGTCTACGGGCCTTCCTTTATCTAGATGTCAACTCACCTCCTCATAGAAGGTTAATAGATTGGTTTGGCAAGAAAAAATACTTCATGAGTCCATGCTGATTACTGCTAATGATACCGTTCTCATTACTAAAACCTTGTATATAGTCCCTTATCATCCCCTCCAAGAGCTTGCATACAACTGATGTTAGGCTGACTGGTCTGTAATTCCCAGAGGTGTATCTTGGCCCTTTTTTAAACATTGGTGCTACATTGGCTTTTCTACAATCAGCCGGTATCAGTCCAGTCAGTAGACTGTCAGTAAAAATTAACCAGCTAGGAACTCTCTGGCTTTTGCCAAGAGATGTTTCTGATTGATTATTGGGCCTCTGGTTCTGCCGCTGATAAGAAGAGTTGCTCTTTTGTTGTAGCAAATGCCTGTTTGTTGACTCTGTATTGTCATGATTGCCCATGTATAGGTGGACCTACCTGGATTCGAGTTTAACAGATCTGATTTAAAATACGGAGATCCATAACTCTGTGGCAAATCCTGTTCTTAAAGAGGAAGTAAACCCATGATGGGTTTTTCTTCCTCTTTTTTCCCCTGCAAAGAATAAGCATAATGGGCTAGTATGCACCGCATACTAGCCCATTATGTTGCACTTACCTGCAAACGAAGCCCGCGATGTCCCCGCTGGTGGCCGCATCCATCTTCACCCCTCTTCCTTCGTGGGCCGTGGACTTCTGCTTTGTGACTGGCCGGAGTCACGTGACGTCACTCCCACGCATGCACCGATGACGTTGGCGCAAGCGTATATATGGTAAATATCTCCTAAACAGTGCAGGTTTAGGAGATATTTCCAGTACCTGCAGGTAAACCTTATTATAGGCTTACCTGTAGGTAAAAGTGGTGTAACAGAGTTTACAACCACTTTTAAGTAGTAATAAAAGTGTTTACTAAACCCACATCATAAAAAAATATCAATAGACGGTGTATTACACGCTGTTCGTACTCACTAAGTCACTATGAGATTTGTTTTCTGTATTCTGCAAAAATACTGGTTGATTCTGCTGCTCTCTATCTCCCCCTTCTGTTCATGTCCCCAATTCAGCTAGGGATTCTGCAGAGCAGCGTTGGCAGCGCTGCACATGCTCAGTTTTCAGTGAGTTTCTATTCTGAGCGTTTCCTCCCTATCACATTTGAGCAGCCCATGTGACTATAGAGTCACACATGTGGGCGTATACACAGTGGTAAACAGGGCAGCCATCAGAAATTTTGGGGCCCCCTACACAGCTTTAGACCTGGCCCCCCCCAGGCCTGATTACCAACATTCCTGACGGCACGCCAACTGGCCATCCCACTGAACCCGCCCACTGGCCATCCCAGTCCTTCAGTGCACCCGCTTTTATTTTGAAACTCTTAAAACGTAATATATCCTCCATTCCATGTCCTCCTCCCCCAGTCCCATCGTATCCTCCTCCAATCCCATCTCCTCCATCCTACATCCTCCTCTATTATCTGTGTGGCTTTTTACGGGGCATCAGAGTGGCCCCCTGACCCAGTCCGCCCCTGCCCCTGGGACGCCCGGGCCTCTTACATGTGTATGGGCCGTCCCCCCTGATGGTGGCCCTGGTGGTGAATGACAGCCCACTCCCTCCCTCCTCCTCCATCCCCACTAACCAGGTAAATGGCCATGACCGGCACCTGGCTCAGCCTCTCAGCGAGTTGCTGAGCCGGCTGCTCCCGCCCCCTCCACAGCCCAGGGCTCCAGTGAGCGCTGGATGGGAGGAGCAGACAGCAGTGACTGACAGTCAGCAGCTCTCTGCTCGGGGAGCTGTGAGAACCGAGTGAGCGGTGGTGTTTGATCGCTCAGTTCTCAGTGTCAGAGCTGGCAGGGGACAGATGCAGCATCTGACTGATGCTGCATCCCCCTAGGTAAGTATGATTTTAAAATAAAACAAAATTTCCATGCTTCTCTTTGCAGTTGCTTTGGTCCAGTCACATGATTGGGTCCCATTGCTGGCTTCAATGTAGAGGAGGGACAGCTGACAATGGATGCCCCATAGTAAGCCTATGGGTGAAGTCATAGCCCAGGCTCTGTAGCTGTTGTAGCAACAGGAATTAGACATGTGTAATTCATTTAGTTTCCGAATTAGTTTTTTTAACAAATTTCAACAAATTTGGTAATTCGGAAATATCCGAATTAACGAAAACCTGTTTAACTAATTTTTCAGAATATTCGTAAATTCTAATATTCGAAAAAATCGAAATTCAAAAATACGAAAACCCGAAAATTCGAAAATCTGAAATAATAACTAACTAATAATAACGTAACTACTACTAACTATTAAATTATAGGTATTGGAATTTCCTTTCAAATTTGGCTGCTAGTGAAAGTAACAAAAATGAATTCATCCAAAGTTATGAATGATCTGAAATAACGAATGCCGTATCTAAGCGAATGGAACATAACGAATTAATAATAATAAATAACAACAGTAATAATGCAAACTTTTTATTATTATTATTATTTTTTATTAATTAGTTCTGTTCCATTTAGATGCGGCATTCATTATTTCGGATAGTTTGTAACTTCGTATCCGTTACGTTCACTAACAGCCGACTTTGAAAGGAAATTCCAATACCTATAATTTAATAGTTAGTTATTATTAGTTTGTTATTCTTTCGAATTTTTGCATTTTACTTATTTATAACAGTAAACTCAGGTTATATAATGAAATACAATACTTAGAACTCCGTCTGAATGTATAGATGTTGATTTTTAAAAGCAGCCAACTTCTATCAGATTAGCAAACCTGTGAGATGACCAGGCTTGCCGCTGCTTTTAAGATTTGACATCTAAACAGTAAGACAGAGTTAGAAGTACAGTATTTCACTATATAACCTCAGTTTACTGTTCTAAATAAGTGTAAAATGCAAAACTCTGGTGGGTGTAACAATATAGCCGCTTGCCCCCTTCTCTCTGTATCCTTACTGTGGACGGGTGCGGGGTGTAGGAAGATGGCGGCGACGAAACGTCATTTCCGTTACACATTCTGATTGGTCGCCTAATTTGACAGAACACCTGCATGTAAGAGTGGCTCCATAGGATGCTGCTAGAGAAAGGAGACACCCTGAAACAGGAAACCTGGGGCAACGGTCATGGTTCCAGAATAAACCGGAACATAGGCAAGACTTAAAAGATAAAGAAGCTGCATACTCAGTAAGTGATTAAATCAGCTGCTGAAGGGGCTTATAAAACTGAGAGTGTAATATCACTTTAAATTATGGCCAGTTTTAGTGATAATAGGCAAATTACTATAGGAAAATAACATGGGAAGCTGCACTAGGAGTACATCCGGGGAGGGTGTTTTTATGTGGTTTCAAGGGCAAAATTGTCAGGATTTCCCATTTGTTGCTCATATTGCCACAATTACTTGTGTAATAAAACAATTGCCAATTTGTTGCCTGCATACTCTTGGGATTGCCCCCTTGTTTGCATGTCATAATGTCATAATGATTGCCATTTTGTTGCCGGTGTACTGTCATGAATACCCGGGTATTATAAACGTTGCCTGTTTGTTTCCTGTGTATTTGGTTTCCTTCATATTTAAACAAATGGAACATTTGCTGTTCATGTATTGTCAGGATTGCCCGTTTGTTGCATGCCAATGCTCAGATTGCCCATGTTTGATAACAATTGCCAGCATATTGTCAGATGACCCTGTGTATTATATTTGCCCATTTAGTACCTATGTATTGTCAGGTTACCTGTATTTTATGACAATTGTCCATTTGTTACATGTGCATTGTCAGATGACCCTGTGTTTTATAACAATTGCTCATTTGTTACCTGTTACCTGTGTATTATAGTAATTGCTCATTAGTTAACTGTGTATTGTCAGATTACCTGTATTTTATGACAATTGCTCATTTGTTACCTGTGTATTGTCAGATTACCTGTATTTTATGACAATTGCCAATTTGTTACCTGTGTATTGTCAGATTACCTGTATTTTATGACAATTGCCTATTTGTTCCCCACACAACCCAAATCCCTTTGTTGCCTGAGAATAGTAAGAATTGCTTAAAGTGGTTGTAAACCCTTACATATACCCAGTGAAGAGACTGGTATTACACAGAGATTAAACAAATCCTCCTACACAAGTTCTTCCTGTTATCTGCAGTCTTCTCTACATCTGTTCAATGTCCAGACTTTTTAAAGCTTCTCTGAGCTGTCAGAAAAAAGGGGGCGGAGAGCTGAAGTTACACTCTGCAGAGCTCAGTGAGGAGAGCTCTGAGAGCTGATTGGAGGGAAGGAACACACCCCCATTCACACAGCTCACAAGAACAGAGCTTTGCTGGCGGGATAGCCACGGTGCCCCATTGATTTCAATGGGCAGGAGCGGTGAAGGAGCGGTATACACACTATTCCTTTACCGCTCCAAAGATGCTGCTAGCAGGACTTTTTTCCCTATCCTGCTAGCGCACCGCTCCAGTGTAAAAGCCCTCGGGGCTTTCACATTGGAGACAAAGTAGCGGCACTTTCAGGGCGCTTTGTAGGCGCTATTTTTAGCGCTGTAGCGCCTGCAAAGCGCCCCAGTGTGAAAGGGGTCTAAGGACTGAGATAGTGTTGCGGAAAATCTGACGCTAACTGACGCTGGGGGGGAACTGACTAACTGACACTGACATCACCAGTGACATTACAGTGATCAGTGACAATACTATACCAGGGATCTCCAAACTACGCCCTCTGGCAATTGAGGAACTACAACTGGTGGGCCGTAGTTTGGAGACCATACTAATGACACTGGCTGAGAAGGGGTTAACATCTAGGCAGTGGCGGCCTGTGCATTGTGGGTGCACGGGTGCCGCCCCCCATCCCTGCCACCTCCGCTCCCGATCCATGCGCCCGGCCCCTTTCAGGATGCCGGGCGCATGAATTACAATTGCGGGGATGGGGCAGGGATGGGTCTTTTGAAGAGGCTCTAATAGGCTTCAAAAGAGGGTGGGCTTGGGGCGCAGAGAGTGCGCCCTGATCCCACCCAATTGTGTGGCGATAACAAATAAATTTTTGCTATTTTCACACTAAAGTTCCTCCCCGCCAATCAGGAGGCAGGTTGTGAGACCTGTTTTCCAATTGGCCAAAGCGTCAGGCAATCCTATTGGATGCCTAGGTTTGGAGGAACAGAGAGGAGACAGAAGAGGCAGTGGGGGGAACGGACACCGGAGCCGCTGCCTGCACTGGAGGAGAGGATGCCCCAGCCCTAGATCAGGTAAGCTGGCAGGGGTGGGTGATGTCTATCAGTCCCACACCGCAGGCCGGGCGGGGAGTGCTGGGCTGGATGTCTTTCAATCCCGCACTGCAAGCCCAGGGGTGGACGTCTGTCATTCCCTTGCTGCAGGCCCCGGGCGGGGGTGTGCTACCAGTCCCATCTGGAGGGGGGGTGCTTGTTTGCCCTTGTTTGCCGCCCCACAAAGGAAAACCCCACGAGCCGCCACTGTGTCTAGGGGTAATCAGTGGGTTAAATGTATGCCTTTTGCCGCGTACACACGAGCAGACTTTTCGACCGGTCTGGTCCGACGGACTGAGTACGGCGGACAATTCGACCGTGTGTGGGCTTCAGCGGACCTGCAGCGGACTTTTTCGGTCGAAAATCTGCCAGACTTTAGATTTGGAACATGTTTCAAATATTTACGTCGAAACTCCGCCGGACCCAGTTCCTATCGAAAAGTCCGCTCGTCTGTATGCTAGTCCGACGGACGAAAACCGACGCTAGGGCAGCTATTGGCTACTGGCTATCAACTTCCTTATTTTAGTCCGGTCGTACGTCATCACGTACGAATCCGTTGGACTTTGGTGTGATCGTGTGTAGGCAAGTCCGTTCGTTGGGAAAGTCCGTTGAAAGTCCGCCGAAAGTCCGTCAGAAAGTCTGTCGGACCAGTCCAGTCGAAAAGTCTGCTCGTGTGTACGTGGCATAACAATATGTAATGTGTTCTGCTTTTTACTAAGGATCTCTTTGTTTCTTATCCTAGCTTTGCAGGGAGAAGAAACAGAGGGATTGTTCCCTCTGTACAGAGCCAATTGTCAACACAGGGTTCTAGACTGTGATTCAACACAGCCGATCAGCAGGTCTCAGCCATGAATCATTGGCTGACACTTGCTGACAGACTCCTGCTGTGTACAATAACAGCAGGTGTCGGTGGGCATGTGCACATCCTAAACCCGGAAACAGGCAGAGATGTAGCAACATGTTGCTTTGCCTGTGCAGGCCATTCTTCTGCAGTACATTGTGGGTGGGCGGCCCGGAAGT
The DNA here is from genome assembly GCA_037952835.1 of Lithobates septentrionalis. Lineage (NCBI taxonomy): Eukaryota > Metazoa > Chordata > Amphibia > Anura > Ranidae > Lithobates > Lithobates septentrionalis. The sequence continues at coordinate 2,809,767 of JBBDGP010000459.1, forward strand.
GGTTAAAGCATACAGCCTACAGAAAATATAGGGGGCTGCAGTTTGTCACCATTTTACAGGCGCATGCAAATTTAACCTCTTCGCGCTGGCCAAGCGCCTATATGCGGCCTCTCTGTGTGTGTGGGCCTTCATGCTGAGCGGCCCAATATGCGGCCATGTGTAAACCACTTACCATGCTGAGAGTGTGTGCACCCAGCACAGTAGCCAGTGGTTACCGGAAAGCTCCCGATACATACTAGCGATCAGGAGCTTTCCGATCGTTTGACCGTTGTCACATGACCCGAATGCCTGCCTTTGCCTTCTGGCTTTTAGAACCCTTAAAGGGCCGGGAGGCGCTCGGCAGGAAGGGGTTAAGGTTTGACACGTTGGGTATCTAATTGCTCGACACAAGCTCACCTTTTATATATTAGCAACAAAATGAGTCATTTATTGTGTTTATGTGCCATAAAATTAACCTTAGTGTCTTCTTTACTTAAATTTTGCACTTGATAATCTGTTGCGATAATACTGTGTGATATAAAAAAATGGAACTGCCACTTTTTTTTTCTCTAGGGTGTCTGCTTTCAGAAAATATATAATGTTTTGGGGGCTTATTTAATCTTCAGGCTTAAAATGATTTTGTAAACAAAATACTCAAAAATGGCACTGGCAGTGAAAGGGTTAATGGGGGGCTGTATAGTTCTTTTTTTAATGAGGAAAACTATGTCCATGTATTGTACATTATCTCAGTACATTGAGCATCACTGAGAGTGATAATCATGAGATTTCTCCTCATAGCTCCAATCGGCCAACCAGTACGTTGCTTGACAACCGCAACATGGCGGCCGGAAGTCACTTCCCCGCCATGTTGGTCCTCCCTTCTTTGCCCTGAGGGTGTCAAAACGAAAGGAGGCGGGGCCGGGCTCAGGGACACGCCTCTCCGTGCTCGCTGCCGCTGCTGGTGCTGCAGTGTGTGTGTCAGAGCCGGGAGAGTGAATGAGGAGGAAGCTGTGAATGTAGGCCCGAGGAGGAGGAGGAGCGCCGCCCGTCAGGTGAGAGAGACACCCGGCCGGGTCACTGGGCTCCGGGCCTAGAATATTCCGTGATACACCGAGAGCTGCCCCCCCATCCATTTCTTACCAGTCCCCCCCCCATACATATCCTGTGTTATCAATGTCCCCCCCCCCATACATATCCTGTCATATCAATGTGTCCCCCCCATATATATCCTGTCGTATCAATGTGTCCCCCCCCCAAATTATCCTGTCATATCAATGTCCCCCCCATACATATCAATGTCCCCCCCCAATATATATCCTATCATATCAATGTGTTCCCCCCCCCCCATATATCCTGTCATATCAATGCCCCCCCCCAATATATATCCTATCATATCAATGTGTCCCCCCCCCCCATATATCCTATCATATCAATGTGTTCCCCCCCCCCATATATCCTGTCATATCAATGTCCCCCCCCCCCCACCCAATATATATGCTATCATATCAATGTGTCCCCCTCCTCCATACATATCAATGTGCCCCCCCCCCCTCCATACATATCAATGTGCCCCCCCCCCCTCCATACATATCCTGTCATATCAATGTGTCCCCCTCCCTCCATACATATCAATGTGTCCCCCTCCCTCCATACATATCCTGTCATATCAATGTGTCCCCCCCCCCCCAACATATATCCTGTCATATCAATGTGCCCCCCCCTCCATACATATCAATGTGTCCCCCCCCCCAACATATATCCTGTCATAACAATGTGTCCCCCCCCCTCCATACATATCCTGTCATACCAGTGTGTCCCCCCCCCAATATATATCCTGTCATATCAATGTGTCCCCCCCCCTCCATACATATTCTGTCATATTAATGTGTCCCCCCCCCCCTTTCACATACATATCCTGTCATATCAGCCTCCCCCCATACTTATCCTGTCATATCAATGTGTGTCCCCCCCCTTCCATACTTATCCTGTCATATCAATGTGTGTCCCCCCCCCCCCCCCTTCCATACTTATCCTGTCATATCAATGTGTCCCCCCCCCCCCCTTCCATACTTATCCTGTCATATCAATGTGTGTCCCCCCCCTTCCATACTTATCCTGTCATATCAATGTGTGTCCCCCCCCCCCCCCCCTTCCATACTTATCCTGTCATATCAATGTGTCCCCCCCCCCCCCTTCCATACTTATCCTGTCATATCAATGTGTCCCCCCCCCCCCCTTCCATACTTATCCTGTCATATCAGTCCCCCCCCCGAATACACATCCTGTCATATCATATCAGTGTCACGTAAATGGGTTCCCCCCTACATACATATCCTATCATATCAATGTCCCCCCATTAGATATCTTGTCATATCAGTGCCCCCCCTCCCCCAATATCCCAATATATATCCTGTCATATCAGTCCCCCCCTTATATATATCCTTTTTATATAAGTTCCACCCATATGCACAGGCTGCTATATCTCTGCCCCCCAACACATACCACACCATACTGGCTCCGCCCTCCCACAATTAATGGTTCTCTGCAGTGTAATGTCTGACATTCAATCTTCATTCAGTCACCTCATGTCTCAGTAATGCCGGCCCTGAGAGCTCACACTCATTACATTCACCTGTGCAGCACTGCCGTGTATTATGGGTAGAATGATGTCTGTAACAAGTAAGGATGAGCTCCGGCATGTTGGCACAGCCCACGTGTAGAGCCCGCCAGGAAGTCTACACTGCGGAGCGCTAATCACAGGCAGTGAGACATTGTCCCGATGTGCGGCTGCAGAGATCGGGAAATGTCTCACCGCCTGTGACTAGCGCAGCCCCAAATTCCTGGCGGGCTCTACACGTGGGCTGTGCCAACAAGCAGTGAGGGTTCATCTTTAGGAATCCAAAAACAGGTAATTGGTTGGTATGGGCAGGAGTTTGGTTGATTTGGGTAGTAGATTGGTTGCTAGGGGCAGTGGATTGCTTGATATGGCCCGCAGGCTGGTTGCCATGGCCCGCAGACTGGTTGCCATGGCCCGCAGGCTGGTTGCCATGGCCCGCAGACTGGTTGCCATGGCCCGCAGACTGGTTGCCATGGCCCGCAGACTGGTTGCCATGGCCCGCAGACTGGTTGCCATGGCCCGCAGACTGGTTGCCATGGCCCGCAGACTGGTTGCCATGGCCCGCAGACTGGTTGCCATGGCCCGCAGACTGGTTGCCATGGCCCGCAGACTGGTTGCCATGGCCCGCAGACTGGTTGCCATGGCCCGCAGACTGGTTGCCATGGCCCGCAGACTGGCTTTCAGGGAGAGTGGATGGGTTGCTATGAGCAGAAGATCAGTTGATATGGACAATAGATTTGTATGACGACCAGTAGATGGGTTGTCATGGGCAGTAGATTGGTTGATATGGACAATGGTTTTGCTCCTGGCAGCTGCCATGCGTTTTGCAGTGCAGGGATATGGAGAAGAGCGGAGTGTGTACAGCCTACCACGTCACACTGGGCACCCTGTCCGGGTGACATTTGTCACCTTAGCTGTCTATCAGTGGTGACATTATGTGTACTCTTCAGTCTGAAATGTCTCTGTGATCTCATAAAATGTCACCCGCATCATAAAAAACTATCAATAAATAGTGTATTACATGTTGTATATACTCAGTTACTATGAGATTATTTTTTCTGTATTCTGCAGAAGACCTGTCTGATCCTGCTGCTCTCTATCTCCATCTTCTGTCCATGTCCCCAATTCAGCTAGGGATTTTGCAGCTGTGGTGCCAACTCTGCACATGCTCAGTTTAAAGTGAGTTTCTACGCTGAGTTATTTCCTCCCTATCACATCTGAGCAGCCCATGTGACTATAGCGTCACACATGTGGGCGTATACACAGTGGTAAATGACAGCCCACTCCCTCACAGTGAGGGTGGGGTATTCCATGTAGATTGATGGAGGCTTCACCTCCCTCTTATATCTAAGACACAGGCTGGAGGGACGTGACACAGCCTGTGACTGGCAGAAATCCGCCCACACCATGTTATTGCCACAAAATAATAAAGATTTGATTTCAAATTTATATTTGTATGACAATTTTAAAACTTTATTGATATTATATATTTTTTTTTTACTCTGTATTCCAAAGACTGTTTTTTTTTATTTTTTTTATTTATATATTTTTTTGAACATGTGACCAGCAGCAGAATGTCCTCCTGCTTAGGTTTCCCCGCAGACAGGCTGGGAAAGATCTGGGTCATGTGACAGCTGTATATCCATTAGAAAACAGGTACTTAGATGTGTCTTTTTCTTTTTTTATTAAAATAATTACAGCGCCGTCATCCATATACAGAAAGAGAAGAGACAATGTAAATGAAAGGAGAAGTATAGCCTGAGCTCGTTTGGCTGTACTTCTCCTCTGGGTCACACAGGAGTACAATTCGTTTTGCGCACCTGTGACCCATTTTCAGCAGAGAGCGGTCTGAAGTGATCCCTGTGGCAGATTTGCCACAGGGGTCACTTTTAGAAGTGGCAGAAGAGGTGACGCCCCCCCCCTTACCGATCGGTAATGTAAGCCCGGGAACCAATGGCAAGATGACCTCCGCTCATCTTTATGCCCTTGGAGGACCGAAGCGACGTCATGATGTCACTTCCTGTTCTCGGGCCATGTAAACGTGTTTTATTTTTATTAAAGCAAGAGATTTTTTTTACATTTTTTTTTTTTAATCTTTTGTATTTTCAGGGTGAAGGAGAGATCTGGGGTCTTTTAGACCTCAGATCTCTCCATAAAGAGGACCTGTCACGCTGTATTGTTATCGCAAGGGATGTATACTCATAGATTTCAATCGATTGCCTTAACGTAGAACTAAAAGCAAGGGCGGGTTATATCCCTTGTCAGTGTGTTTTTGTTTTTTTTTTTTTTTGTTTTTTTTTTGCGCCATCTGTGTCCCATTGGAAAGATTTCCCTACACTTCCTGTCCCATAGATAACACAGGAAGTCCCGCCAAAATGAGGAAATCTCGGGTGTCAACAGAACTAGTGTCCGCATTGAAAGATTTCCCCTCTATCACTGTTCTGGGGACAAACTAAAATTAAACAGGACAAATAGAGAGGGTGAATCTTCCTAACAGGGGCATAGATAGCAATAAAAACCTTACAGGTGTTCTAATCCCTCTCCACTCTATCCAAAACGAAAAAATAAATAATAAAATTCAACACACCATAACGCACCACACTGATGTAAATGGGCCCTTAACCCCTCCCAGCATCATATTTAACACCCGGAGGGGCAGGAAGTTTCAGGGATCATGTGATTGGCTGTCACAGTGGTCACATGGTGGGAAGCCGATGTCTTCTCGGGAACGAGAGGCGTTTTCGGCAGCTTTGGTCTTTGTGGTGGGAGCGCGCTCCCTGCACATAAACATCGCCCACCCAGTGGCGCATATGTGTAGTGCGCGGGCGTTAAGGCCTGGTTCACACTGGTGTGACATGCGCTCCAACTTTGAGAGCACAAGTCGCATGACAAGTCGGAACTGTTCTAATAGGAGCGACTTTTTCTTTGTTCCTTCATCTCAAGGCTTGGTTCCCTGGTTCCAGCTTACCTCTGTTTAAAGTGGACCAGTCTACCATCTGCATCCCTCCATTGCCTGGTCACATTATAAAGGCCTCGGCACTGGTCATTTGTTACAGAAGGTCATAGTGTTGGTTACTACCAAAGCATTAGTTCCCCAACATACACCACATAACCTGCGCCTTGGCACCAGTCATGTGACTCGTGAAGGGTAGATGGAATTTTATTTACCATAGAGAAAAGTCAGACTTTTCCTGTGTTTTAATTCCGTCCTGAGCCCCCCTCACATTACTGTCCTGAGCCCCCCTCACATTACTGTCCTGAGCCCCCCTCACATTACTGTCCTGAGCCCCCCTCACATTACTGTCCTGAGCCCCCCTCACATTACTGTCCTGAGCCCCCCTCACATTACTGTCCTGAGCCCCCCTCACATTACTGTCCTGAGCCCCCCTCACATTACTGTCCTGAGCCCCCCTCACATTACTGTCCTGAGCCCCCCTCACATTACTGTCCTGAGCCCCCCTCACATTACTGTCCTGAGCCCCCCTCACATTACTGTCCTGAGCCCCCCTCACATTACTGTCCTGAGCCCCCCCTCACATTACTGTCCTGAGCCCCCCCTCACATTACTGTCCTGAGCCCCCCCTCACATTACTGTCCTGAGCCCCCCCTCACATTACTGTCCTGAGCCCCCCCTCACATTACTGTCCTGAGCCCCCCCTCACATTACTGTCCTGAGCCCCCCCTCACATTACTGTCCTGAGCCCCCCCTCACATTACTGTCCTGAGCCCCCCCTCACATTACTGTCCTGAGCCCCCCCTCACATTACTGTCCTGAGCCCCCCCTCACATTACTGTCCTGAGCCCCCCCTCACATTACTGTCCTGAGCCCCCCCTCACATTACTGTCCTGAGCCCCCCCTCACATTACTGTCCTGAGCCCCCCCTCACATTACTGTCCTGAGCCCCCCTCACATTACTGTCCTGAGCCCCCCCTCACATTACTGTCCTGAGCCCCCCCTCACATTACTGTCCTGAGCCCCCCCTCACATTACTGTCCTGAGCCCCCCCTCACATTACTGTCCTGAGCCCCCCCTCACATTACTGTCCTGAGCCCCCCCTCACATTACTGTCCTGAGCCCCCCCTCACATTACTGTCCTGAGCCCCCCCCTCACATTACTGTCCTGAGCCCCCCCCTCACATTACTGTCCTGAGCCCCCCCCCTCACATTACTGTCCTGAGCCCCCCCCCTCACATTACTGTCCTGAGCCCCCCCCCTCACATTACTGTCCTGAGCCCCCCCCCTCACATTACTGTCCTGAGCCCCCCCCTCACATTACTGTCCTGAGCCCCCCCCTCACATTACTGTCCTGAGCCCCCCCCTCACATTACTGTCCTGAGCCCCCCCCCCCTCACATTACTGTCCTGAGCCCCCCCCCCTCACATTACTGTCCTGAGCCCCCCCCCCTCACATTACTGTCCTGAGCCCCCCCCCCTCACATTACTGTCCTGAGCCCCCCCCCCTCACATTACTGTCCTGAGCCCCCCCCCCTCACATTACTGTCCTGAGCCCCCCCCCCTCACATTACTGTCCTGAGCCCCCCCCCTCACATTACTGTCCTGAGCCCCCCCCCTCACATTACTGTCCTGAGCCCCCCCCCCCTCACATTACTGTCCTGAGCCCCCCCCCCTCACATTACTGTCCTGAGCCCCCCCCCTCACATTACTGTCCTGAGCCCCCCCCTCACATTACTGTCCTGAGCCCCCCCCTCACATTACTGTCCTGAGCCCCCCCCTCACATTCCTGTCCTGAGCCCCCCCCTCACATTCCTGTCCTGAGCCCCCCCCTCACATTCCTGTCCTGAGCCCCCCCCTCACATTCCTGTCCTGAGCCCCCCCCTCACATTCCTGTCCTGAGCCCCCCCTCACATTCCTGTCCTGAGCCCCCCCCTCACATTACTGTCCTTAGGGTGGAAAGCCGGACGCACCGTGGGTCTGAACTAAGGGCAGGAGCTGCAAGCTGCTGATTGGTTGTTAGGACCGCCCTAGCAACCAGTCACCTGCCTGTTAACTTGGGAAGCAAACCCTCTGTCCAGAACTATCCTGCCCCCCGCTGTGGGCTGTGAGGATGACCGTGGTAATGGCTGCAGGGCACAACAGGCTTCTAAATGGTGGGACCACAGAGGTCCGGACAGGACACT